>CM022757.1:3274517-3459517 GCA_012411365.1 Ameiurus melas | reverse complement strand
CTTTCATCTTTGGTTACTCGGTCTGGGTCACTGTGGAACAATTTCAAAAAGTAGTCAGACACTATACTCCATCTGTTCAAAATTATAAATGTGTCCAATAAAATACATTTAGCAGGAGCCACTGAGTTTGACAGCTTGCAGGAGGTTTAAATTTTAGATGTTGTGGAGTCGATGTTGTGCTGTAGTTTGTCTGAGGATGTCCACACTCACTGGAATTTCCAATTAATTTAGAAGCGTAGTGTGTTCATTCAACAATGGCATCAATGAGAGGTGAACTGGTTTTTCATTTCGCATGTTCTCCTACAAGTTTCCTTCAGGTTCTCCAACCTCCAAAAACATGTCTGTATGGGGATTTGCTATGGTAAGTACCCCAGTTTTCCAATGATAGCTTCCGGATCCACCACGACCCTGACCAGGATAAAGTAGTTACTGAATATAGATTAAGATATCTTCAGTCATCATTCTGAACAAGCAATCTGCAATTCTTACTAGTCAAAAACTATTCATAGATATCCATAATGTAATTATGGTTAGTCAGGTAAAACCCATTTTATGATCAAATGGCTTGCCATAGAAACGAGCCACCATTTGTAAGAGAGAGCCAACTGTCCTCTTTTGTATTCATGAGCTTAGAGACAGACAGAATTGGCTACTGTTGTTGTAATCAACAGCGGAGAAGGTCTTTCACATCCAGAGAACAGTGCTGTCGTGGTCACTGATGGTTGTGAATTATTTGTGTAAAAAATCTCACATGAATTTGACCTGTTTTTACACATCAGTAGGTCCCCTGTGTCCCACCCAACTCTGGCCCTGGGACCACATTCCCAGTTGAATAATTTTAGTCAATGAGCAAAATATAATGTTTTTACTCTTCAAATCACAGCGATAAAGACTTACAGTATGACTAAACTATACTCAGACCAGAACAAAAACTTAAAAACAAACCGTGTAAACAATTTTTTAAAAATACTTTTTTTTTCTTGAACACTCCTGATATTGAATCTGATATTACTGCTTATGAGAGAGAAAAATCCAGAAATTGAGCTAGTAATTGCAGCTAGTTATATGCAATATGGACGTAAAACTATATCGGGATATTTTCTGGTATTTATTGCGATAACAATATCAGTGACGATATAAATATAGTACCGTGCACCACTGTTTTTGGCTACAAGTAATAGCTGTGATCTTGAGAGCCTCAGAAACACATACATTGATCTAAAAGTAAAACTGATCTTCTGTAACCAGTTCCAGATTGTATAGGCAGCTCTTCGTTCAGCAATAAACACCTCCTCGGTTTCATGTCGGCCTTCCGCCGTACATGTTTTCGCTCTGCATGTGAGCTGCGAATGGGTCACAGACCGTCACACTCAGAAATACGTCATCAACAAAGCTTTAGCGTTATTATAGATGGACTAATTCTTATCCAGAGGAGAATATCTACAGGTATAGATCACGAACGATAAGATATCGCCCCTCCCTAATTGCAACTACTAATTAAAAAAAAACTGTTACAAAGAGCTGGCACTGGAGACTCCTTCTATAAATGTTTTGATGAGCCATCACTAATTGTAGTCTCAGTGGGAGCGTATCTATGTTCCCAGGGTCCTATGTTCCCCATGTTGATATGGCACATAATGAACACATTGCGATTTAAAGCTGGAGTTAGGCTTCAGTATTAGTGAGAGCTGGGACATGTTCATACTTTGCATTTGGCTCCTTTTATGACCCTTTACTGTGTTTTATAGGCTACAGTGTGACATTTATTCACTTTAGTGTATACATTTTACTATTGTTCATGCGTGGAGGTGAACTGTACGAATGTAGACTAACAGCTATTTTTAGAGGAGCACAAATGAGGGTTCAGCGTGTGCAACCTAGTTCATTTCCCCAGTTCATAACCTGAACTGACTCCATCAAACCTTTGGAGAAGTTTACTTAATGTGTGTTAACAGAATTTAGAACTGTAGAACATAGGACCCTGGGAACATAGGAACGACCCCGTCTCAGCTTCCTGACCAGAGTGGAACCCGACGTGGTCTTTTGCTGCTGTAGCCCATCTGCCTCAAATTTCAGCATATTGTACATTATGGGATGCTTTTTTTTTCTGCCCACCACAGGTGTAAAGAGTTTCTGAGTTACATGTCATGTCAGTCTGGCTATTCTCCTCTGATCTCGCTCATCAACCAGGCATTTCCATCTGCAGAACTGCCGCTCAATAGATGTTTCAAATGTTTACCGTTGTGTGCGTAAACTCTAGAAAATGCCGTGCGTGAAAATCCCAGGAGATGAGCAGTTTCTGAAATACTCAAGCTAGACCATCTGGCACGAACAACCATGCTGAGATTGATTCTGATGTTCGACGTGATCATTAACTGTAGCTCTTGAATCGTATCTGCATGATTTTATGCATTGTGCTACTGCCACATGATTGGCTGATTGGATCATTGTACGACTGCACATCCCATACAAGTGTGTAGGTTCAGCTTTGCGGCAGCCGTTTGTGGAAAGCCCATGTGTGGGTGTGATGGTCAGGTCTTCAGAAACGTTTGGCCTTATAGTGCATGTATGCACAGTGCATCCAGTAGTCTATCCATGTGTATTCAGGATTGAAGATGTTATGTAATAAAGATTCATTATTTCAATGTAATATACAGTACTTAAATTCCTGAACCATCACAGAAATTCAAGTCTTTCCCACTACAAATACCATTAGAAGCCACAAGTTAACCATTAAAACCATTACCAAATGACAAAGGCGTTCTTAATGGTAGCCACTAAACATATCGTCACCAATAGAAGGCAACAAAATACCAGTAGAGACCCACAGGGACCATTACAATTTCCATTCAAACCAAGACAATTCCCATTATTATTCCCGGGGCTCAGGCGCTCAAGGTGGTAGAGCAGGTTGACCATTAATCGTAGGGTTGACGGTTCGATTCCCGGCCCACATGACTCCACATGCCGAAGTATTCTTGGGCAAAACACTAAACCCCAAGTTTCTCCTGATGGCAAGCTAGCACCTTGAATAGCAGCTATGCTACCATTGGTGTGTGTGTGAATGAGTGAATGAGAACCAGTGTAAAGTGCTTTGTAGAACCCCTAAGGTTCTAGTGCTATATAAGTACAGGCCATTAAAAGCATTACAGATTGTATTAGGGATTGTTGTTGTTGTTGTTGTTTTTTTTCAGCAGGGTGCATTTTAAAAATGGCTTTAAACTTGCAGAGAAACTCGTCGCAGCTTGTTTATTACTGGATTTATACTCATTTATAGGGTGGTGCTTGGGATTGGGATCTGAATGAACTTCAGCGACTTAATAGTCAACAACAGAAGTCCATAATAATGCGGTACAATAAACAGGGTGGGGGTGATGGTGGGAGGAGGAAGAGGAGGGGGTGTTGTTGCGGGTCGCGTGCAGTTTTGTTTCTACGTGTAAGTGATTCGTTATCGGCGCTTGCGAATCGATTCCCGTTTGATCCGTTGAGACACATAGAGAACCGACTCATCGGTGATTCGCTCGAGCCAACATGGAGGGTCGGAGCTCGGCGCGCGCCCGAGCGGCTCTCAGGACAACCTGGCTAGGGTTGCAATGAAGGAAGAAAGGGGGATTTATAGATCTAATTTAAACCTCAGAACCCTTTTCTCTCTCTCGCTCTCTCTCTCTTTTTTGAAGTCGTTTAACTCGAGGAAGAATTACATTTTTTTTGTTGAGTCGTGATTTGAGGAAGCCATGAGCTCGCTGGAAGGAGAGGACGTGTGTAAGGACGGAGCTGATGTAGCGGCGCACTTCAGAGCCGGTGAGTGCCGAAGAAGAAGGAGAAAAAAAAAAAGAAAAGAAATGCATGCTCGAGGGACGGGTTCGGTTCGGGTCTGCGTCTCCGTGTGCTCTGCTGGCGTGAGGAAACTAACAAAAGCTCGTGGGTGGATGGGTGGATGGATGGATGGATGGATGGGTGGGTGGGTTTGCTCCGGAGAACAGAAGGATGATGACCCAGCTATGAGGCTGCAGATGGGGTTGCGTGCACGCGCTGTGATGGTGATGGTGATGCAATGGGTATATACTGCTGTTTGCACTCCTTAGATTCGTGTGCGTGTAGCTCTCTGTAGTTGCTGCGTGCTAGAATGATGTAAACAGTCGGCCACGCGCGCGACGCGTAAACATGCATAGGGAAAACATGAACATGCATAGAGCAAATATGAACATGCATAGGGAAAATGTGAACACGCATAGAGAAAAAACAAACCCGCATAGAGAAAATATAAAGACGCATAGAGAAAATATAAACATGCATAGAGAAGACAAACATGCATAGGGAAAATATAAACATGCACAGAGAAAATATAAACATGCATAGAGAAAATATAAACATGCATAGAGAAAATATAAACATGCACAGAGAAGACAAACATGCATAGGGAAAATATAAACATGCATAGAGAAAATATAAACATGCACAGAGAAGACAAACATGCATAGGGAAAATATAAACATGCATAGAGAAAATATAAACATGCATAGAGAAGACAAACATGCATAGAGAAAATATAAACATGCACAGAGAAAATATAAACATGCATAGAGAAAATATAAACATGCATAGAGAAAATATAAACATGCACAGAGAAAATATAAACATGCATAGGGAAAATATAAACATGCATAGAGAAGACAAACATGCATAGAGAAAATATAAACATGCATAGAGAAAATATAAACATGCATAGGGAAAATATAAACATGCATAGGGAAAATATAAACATGCATAGAGAAAATATAAACATGCACAGAGAAAATATAAACATGCATAGAGAAAACATAAACATGCATAGGGAAAATATAAACATGCATAGGGAAAATATAAACATGCATAGAGAAGACAAACATGCATAGAGAAAATATAAACATGCATAGAGAAAATATAAACATGCATAGAGAAGACAAACATGCATAGGGAAAATATAAACATGCACAGAGAAAATATAATCATGCATAGAGAAAATATAAACATGCATAGAGAAGACAAACATGCATAGGGAAAATATAAACATGCACAGAGAAAATATAATCATGCATAGGGAAAATATAAACATGCATAGAGAAGACAAACATGCATAGGGAAAATATAAACATGCACAGAGAAAATATAAACATGCATAGAGAAAATATAATCATGCATAGAGAAAATATAAACATGCACAGAGAAGACAAACATGCATAGGGAAAATATAAACATGCATATAGAAAATGAGATGATTCTGCAGAGCTCTCAATATTTGTGGATCTTCCATGCATTCTCCTGCATTAGTTGTTTTCATGCATGACGTAGGATCTCTCTCTCTGTCTGTCTGTCTCTTCAGGGTGGAATGACGTAATCATTATAAACATCCTGCATAGTGCTTGGGTTCACCTGCAGGGTAGATTGACATTAATCTAACATCTTGCTCCAGTTATGCAGATACATATACAAACATTTTAACGCTTTCCAAAACAGTAACCTAATAATAATAATAATAATAATAATAATAATAATAATAATAAATACAATTCAAAGTTATTGGTGCTTGGACCCCTAAAAACTGCACATAATTCCAGCCGTGTGTATATTCCGGTGTCCAGTGTTCCTGGGTCCACCTCATGACCAGGATAAAGTGAATGAATGAAAGTGCATCAGACAGCCCGGAGTGCAAAAATTTGCATCCCTGATGGTTTCTGGATGAACATTATCATTACCAATTCCACAATATTAAAAGAAAAACAAGAGAAAGAAACGTGGGTGCACCCTGTGCCAAAAGACAGTCAGAAGCTACTCACCTCAGATGAGAGAATGGCCGTTGAAGGTTGGAGGAAGCAAAACATGAGCGTGCGTCATATTAGAAACGGGTAATATCACACTCACAAAAAGAGATATGCGCTTTTGAACTGATTGAATTTATTTTGAATGTAATTTATTTATTTACAAAGATGTTCATTGTTAATATAAGTTAGCATATAAGCAGGATCTGTGGAAAAAGGCAGCTTTTTTTAAGGGGGTGCAAACATTTGCAGTCTGTTTCTTGGGAAATTTTAGCCTTGTTCTGTGATGCACTGATGTAGGACAAAGGTGTCCAAACTTTTATCAGTGGTATTAATACCAGAGGACTGGTCATGTAAATTAATTTGCAGGTGTAGTCATCAAAATATAATATATATAAATATATGATTGTTACGGACCGGAGTTGGAGGTAGATGCAGGTGCAGATCAGACTCTTTATTCAACATAAATACAAAACTCAAAGTAAACGCGGTCCTCAATGTCTAACGGGAAACATGAAACATGGCATGACAATATCATTCTTAGGAATCAAGACAAAACCTATGACCGCTACAACTAATACAACTAATAATAACGAGCCACGTGCTCAGTAACCCAGGAGTTTAAATAACGAGCATTACCAACACAAAGTATCATTAACTTAAACCACATACACCTGTGACCCATCAGAGCTATTACGCTAACGCTCAACCCGGAAGTGAGCGAACCAAAACAAAGACACGTGGCTTGTCCGAAGACAAGCCACAGTGCCATCTGCTGGACATAACGTGACAGAACCCCCCTCCAAACGGTGCTCCTCCCAGAGCACCAAGAACCCCCCTCCAACGGGGGTCCTGGGCCCCTGTCCGAAATGTCTCTTGCTGCCACTGGAAACGATGCAGTCTCCATTGGCGCCGCCCCCAGCTTCATGAGAACACAGGATGCCGCCCCCGACGGTACTGGAATGCTGGGCGCCGCCCCCGGCGGCACTGGAGCTCAGGATAGGTACCTCGGCGGAGCAGGACTGCGGAGCGACATCCTCAGAGAAGCAGGACAGCAGAGCGACGTCCTCGGCGGAGCAGGACTGTGGAGCGACGTCCTAGGCCAGGCAGGGCAGCGGGACAGTTTCCTCCGCAGAGACCTCCCCATAAGCCTCAAGCTGTAACTCTGAGGTCACCATGTTGACCTCAGGCCGGGGCTCCGCTGTTGTCTTTGCCCCCCCCAAAAAAAGTTCTGGGCCAGCCTTCACCTCCAGACTGGGCACCGTGGTGCAGGTTCCTGAATCTGAAGTGGGAAGCTCCAGGAGTTCGGGTAGCTTTGCTGGCTGCATGGCTTTGAATAATTCCCCTGCAGTGGGAAGCCCCAGGAGTTCGAGTAACTGCTGGCTGCATGGCGTTGAATAACTCCCCTGCAGTGGGAAGCCCCAGGAGTTCGAGTAACTTGGCTGACTGTGTGGCGTAGTATAATTCCCCTGCAGTGGGAAGCCCCAGGAGTCCGGGTAGCTTGGCTGGCTGTGTGGCGTAGTATAATTCCTCTGCAGTGGGAAGCCCCAGTTGTCCGGGTAGCTTGGCTGGCTGTGTGGTGTAGCATAGCTCTCCGGTAGCGTGGGCTTGGGAAATTGCACTGGGGGCGATGTGGCGTGTAGCTCGGCTTGTGCCATCTGCTGGACATAACATGACAATGATGTGTGTATTTTCTTTTCAAATGCAAGTAATGAGAATATAAATAGTCCAATTTTTATTGGACTCTCATTAGTTGCATTTGCAAAAAAAAAATAGTGTCTTTTCTATTAATACATTTTAATATTTTACTTGTGGATTTGATTCTTTTATGTGAAACCTTTGGCACAAAATTAAAATTGCACCGTGTTGGCCGGTCATACCCATGGGCCAGTTAACATTTGGATTTAGCCCTGGGGCCAGACTTTGGACGCCCCTGATATAGGCCAACATACAAGCCAAAACTCATGAGAATGCTGAGGAGGGAAAAGAAAGTGCTGTCTTATTTCTGTCCTGCATGCTGTTTCTTTTGCAAAGCCGTCTGTTGTCTCTGTAAACCAGGAACGCAGGAACGAGCCATGTGTTTGTGCGCTTTGTAGTCGAAACACTACAGAGCATTGTATCCTGAGCCATATTCGATGACGCATTCAGTACAACCTGCCCGCATTATCTCTATGTAAATAATAAAACACGGAGTGACGTGCTGTTTTAGGAAATAAATCAACAACAGGGTGGTGTCATATGTCCTGACACAAAACAGGGTTAGTGTTACAACTCAGATGTTGGTTATTTTCCAATAACAGCATGTCCCAAAGTGTTTTGTTCCTCGTATACTAGAGCAATTTGCCAACGCATACAATATTGCCAACAAAAATACAATCCGTATATGGTCATAAACATTTCTTTAAACTGTCAGAGAAATTTAAGGGAACTAGAACATGTAGATTTGTAACTCGTTAAAACCTTTAAACAAATTAACTGTTTTAAATTGTTAACATTTTTCTTACACTTATTAATAATAATAATAATGATGATAATAAAACCACATGTGCTTTCCAAATGTGTATGTGATTGTGTCCTGCGATGGATTGGCACCCTGTCCAGGGTGTACCCCGCCTTGTGCCCGATGCTCCCTGGGATAGGCTCCAGGTTTCCCCCTGACCCTGAAGAAGTATAAACAGTATAGAAGATGGGTGGATGGATGGATGGATGGATGGTGCTTTCCTAAAAGAAAGAAAAAGAACATGCTAGCATTTAAGACTACAGCTTGGCAAGTTAAAGACCAATTTTGCAGACCAGTAAATAGCCATCTACATTTTTATGGGTATTTAGCTTAATTCTGTGATTTGGTTTTTACGGCCGTTGTGAGTTGAATTCTTCCAAAATCCCAAAACTGATTAACTGAGAGGTAAACAACTAACCATCACAAATGAGGAGAATCCTAAAGTGGTTCTATGCCTCTGGGATATTACATTGAGATGCTGGATCAATAGTGTGTAATGCATTACATAGAGCTTTAGATGTACTGTATTAGGTTGTTTTGGTGTCATGTTTTGGAATATCCTATCTTACATGGCTTGTAAATCATGTTATGCAGGGATTTAAACCATTCCCTAACTGCTAGATGCTGTATACATAATGCCGTATAGTCGTAGCTAGCACTGCACCAATCAACCAGGGATAAAGGAAGGTCCTTCGCGCTCAGATAGAAGGGTATATGTGGCCTCCTGGACCCAGGGCTATGGATGTTCACTGTGATATGAACGTGCTATCTCCCAACAAAATAGCACACTCAGGTGCCCAGATGGCCTTCCTTTTAATAAATTAGAGAAGATCTAGAGAGCTCTGCAGAATCTTGTGGTTTTTATACTTATAATCATCTTATACTGTTTGCATAATTCTAGCACAGTAGAACACGGACAACCATCTCCAGTTTTCCAGCTTTTTAAACACAGTGCTCTGGGTATCAAGGCATGAGCATTTAGACACTCCTGTTCCTTGTAGTTTGATTAAACATGTTTTGTGTGGTCAGACTGTTTCCTCTCTCTGTTGCCATAATTAGTCCAACTGTACTCTCCTGCTCCCAAATGAATTCTGACCAACCCTATACACACACACACACTTTACTGCCTGCTCCTGAAGAACGCTTGACCAACTCCTGTAGAAACATTCCCATGCCCTCCTGCAGAACGGCTGACCAATCCTACTACCCACTCTAAGTTGATAGTTTGACCAATTCTCCTGCTTGCACAGGACGTTTGACCTGTAAAGTTTGACCAACCCCACCAACCTCCAAAGAAAGTTTTAACAAAGCCCACCCTCTCCCTCAGAAAGTTGGACCAATCATGCTCGCTCTCGTAGAAAGTTTGACCAATCCCACCCATTCTTGCAGAAAGTTTGACCAGTCCTGCCCACTTTTGCAGTTATTATTATTTTTTGCATTTGCCTGCGAGCTCAGGTAATAATTTCAGGCAGCTGCATCATGAGATGATACAAGGCTTAATCTTCCAGGTGAACGTCTGACCTGGAAAATTATCGTGACTGCAGCAGAAGTAACCTTACCACTGGAGGGAGAACAGTGTGTTTCCAATGTTATTGATGCAGAAGAATGGATTGGTACTTGTCCAGTACACATGATGTACTGTACATAACGTAATTCCACCAGCTCATGACCGTTGGGCTAAGCTTCTCTTTACATGACAGTGACTAATTTACTATGAAAGTCTCCACACGTGACACACTCATGTCCTAAGTGAGTCTGTTGTGACCTACTTAACAACCTGTCAGCTGATGACCGAAAGTCATCTCAAGCCTTCCTCTCTAAGACTTTATACCCAGTCCAGAAAACCCCAGGCATTCTGGGATGTAGCGCTTTCTGATAATCTCGGCAGTAGCGGCCTGTCGTTATCGTCTCTGGGCCTTTTGATGTCTAAAAGCACAAGGCAATGCTGTGGCTCCTGAATATTTATATTTCACTGTGGTGGCTCTGTGGTCTCGTTCCATACTATAAAAGAAGCCCACAGAATTCACTGTGAAAGAAGCCTAGAGGTCATTACAGCATCTAATGCAAACTTTTGCTGATCACACAGCATGGATGGTCTGTTTTCCAGATCAAGGGTTTAATTGAAGTGTGAATAGATTTTATGTCTGCCTGGTGAGCAATTGCTGTTCTGCCAGGAGAAGCCATTTGTCTCTGATTTTCTTGTACTGACTGCTAAATCAGTGTTGATTCTATCAATGAAAAATTTAAGAAAATGATGGCAATTTACAAATACCTAGCACTTTAGAACTGGATGCATGTGCATGCGATTGACATAGGGGTGGGGTGGGGGTTGCATCCAAGAGTCAATCAAAGTCCATAGCATGGGGAAACACACAGGTAGATTGGATTAAAACAGAATAATCCATAATAATAAACACAGAAAACAGGCCTTGGTCAGATTGACAGAACTAGAAAAACCGCAACCAAGGAACATGGCTTGGATTTGACGGCTAAATCACAATGTCTTCAAGACAGGACAGCAAAACACAGAGGATTTAAATATATAAACTAATTAAGGAGAAATAAGGAACAGTTGCACACAATCAGGGAAAATGAGCCAGTCTAAAGACAAGACAGAGACATGAGCACAATGTCGGAGTTGATCTCTGAATTACCCAGATGACTACTCTACAACCCCCCTTCTTCCGCTAGTCAAATCCTTGCATCTATACTGTAAAAAAAAAGAAGGAAATATTACACAATAACTTTGTTATTGAACAAGGACAAGGATGCTAAGCATGGCTAAGTCAAAGCAACTTTTCCATGTGACTTCCATTTCGTCTTTTTCCAGTGGTAGAATAATTGAGCTTTTCTGTTTCCTGTAATCTGGGGTGGAGGTTTTGACTCCACGGATCTGTTGGAGTTATTCACTGCTTTTATTATGTCTGATTAGGGGTTAGCTCAAAGAGTAGAGGCAATTGTGGTTTGGACCTGATCCTCACGTTGACTAATTTCTGTGGTGTGTATGAAATATATATATATATATGTATATTATATATATCCATCCCTTTCCTGTACCGCTTACCCTGCACAGGGTCGTCGTGGCGAGCCTGGAGCTTATCCCAGGAGACACAAGATGGGGGATTCCCTGGATGGGGTGCCAACCCATCGCAGGGCACAGTCGCACACACATTCACACACTACGGACAATTTAGAGATGCCGATTAGCCGGCAACACATGTCTTTTGGACTGAAACCGGAGTACCCGGAGGAAACCCCCAAAGCACGGGGAGAACATGCAAACTCCGTGCACATAGAACGGAGGCGGGAATCCAACCGCCAGCCCTGGAGGTACGAGGCAAAAAGCCTATGAAATATGTAGTAATACAGGTTTTTTAGACCGATTACAAGTTTCATGCAGGAGAAAATATGGAACAGTCCAAGGAATCACCCAAGGGTTGTCCTACTCTATTACATACAGTATGACTATGTAACGACTCGTATGATGTCATTGTGTGGTACATTATCGTCTTACTGTGTGTTTTTAAAAATATTTTATTTTATATTTTTGCCACGTGAGTGCCACGTCTTAACCCTAAACCACACCGTAATTCCAATGATAATTTGACCCAATTTGAGTAACTGAAAGCTTCTTTGTTATGCTGAATGAGACTCATTGGCGAGTTCATCCCGAAGTCCGACCCTTCCCCACTCTTGTTTTCACATGTATATCACATCGAGCCTTAGGTCTTCTGATAGTTGAGGGATTACGAACAACATATCAGACTCGGGGGAGAGCTTCATATTTAGAACCCTGAGAGCTTTTTTTTTTGGTTTTTTTTTTTCCTGCCAATTTCGACTCGACTGGCCTGCATTCCACGCTAACCCTAATCGCCAGTTGGCCTCAGAGGAATCTAGACACAAGGGTCGTGAAGTGGCTATGCAATATCATCCCACTGGGAACTGGAGGAAAAGTATTTGGCAGGAGCCAAGTTTTTGGTGGTTTCTCTCTCTCTCTCTCTCTCTCTCCTCTCTCTCTCTCTCTCTTTGACTCTCTCTCTCTCAGCATCTCTTCTGATCTCACATCCTTTTTTGAAATCTCCCAACGAACTGTCACACCGTACACCTACAATAACGAACAGCTGGTTAAAGGAGGTTTGATGCGGATTTATTTAATCAGAAAAAAGGGGCGTCTCATAAAACAAAGATGAAGCCAGAGGATGCACAATGGTTCGTGTCTTTCCTCTGATGCTTAACAAGCTGCAACTGGACTTTATCACACAGAGCTGGAGCTCATTAAACAGATACCAAACGACAAGAACACTGTCCTGCAGCGACTCATAGACTGAAGTTGTGCTTTATTATCCATGATATTTTAACTATGTGATTGTGCGAGTGTGTGTGTTTGTGATAATAAAGAAAGCTTGGTGAATGTGCCTTACTGATATTGTCAGAATAAATCTGCACCCACAGCTGCAGTTCCATTTGGATGGAAATTGGATAAAAGTGAATAATTCATTCTCCACCTGGGGTTCTGGACAAGAGAACCGAGAGCAGCCATCCACAAAAGCCTCGTCTGATCATAGCTGATATCAGACCCGCACCCATTATACTGGAGCTTCTCTTATTCTCATATGTTTTATACACCTAAAAAAAAAATAAGACGGAAACATTACAAACAATATCTCTGCATGGGATTTTGTCATTTGCTTTCATTTGGATTTTGTCATACCCACACCCCCCTCCCCCCCTCCCCTCCGCCCCTGCGCCCCGTACCCCGAAAAAAATAAATAAATTACAGGCCCATTATAAAGCAATGGCAAAGTGAAAGTAAATTCATCTATAGTTTGGTTCTGTGGATGTAATGAAACTAACACACGCTAGGTCAAGTGCCGCAGAAAGTTAAATTTAGATGGGAAATAACTGTTAAAAAAAATCTTAAATAAAGTTAAGTAAGTCTTTATTACAGAAAATCTGTTATAAATATACTGTGTATACACTACCTGTAGCAGTAGGTGCAGTAAGTGTTTTTTTCCTCTTATACCACAGTAATATGCCAATAATTATGGTTTCCCACTAATTAAAGAATAACGTGCCATACTTTTTATCCATAGTTCAATCCGTGCAGGATTTTGTGAAGTTTTTTTTTGTGATCGTTGTGGTCAAAAATGCTTGATTTTGCTGCGGCCTTTTCTCAAAAATTGCTTGAATTACTTGAATTTACGAAATTGCACAAAATAGTCCCACACAGTCGTTCGCAGTGATGTTTGTTGTTAAACGAGACCTTTTAGCTGTACTAATGTTCGACGCACGTGAACCGAAGAGGGCTTTGGCTGACTGTGCATTGTGATGACGCGTCTCGGCCCAAATCTGCGGAAAATATGCGGTCATTTTGAAAAATCGCAAGTTTCTCTGAATATTGTGGCGTTTCCTTGAATTTGTGCTCATTTCTGCAATATCCTGGAGGCACAGATAGTTACATTTAGTGTTGTGGAAGGTCTTCGAGATGAGTTAGTTCCTGTTATTGCTTAGTTTGTAACAGCTCTAAACAGTGGTTCCCTCACCAGCCTCTTTCCTTTCACTCTCTCGAAGTAAATAAGAAAACAGCCAAAACATTCAACTTGTCATGTTATCGAGACGTCTGACCTGAAGACTCTCCTGTACTGGAAAAATTGAAACATAAGCTTTAACTCCAAAAATCTCCTTGCATTAAAATGAAACATAATAACGATATTCTCTAGGTTGCGTATAAGTTGAGTAAAAATTTTTTAAAAATATGTGTACTCAGACTTTGATTATTGCGGAGTCTTATTGTGTTTGTTACTATAGAATGCTCACATTTTTCAACGAGAGCATTAATGTAAAACTTAGAATTGGTACTGCAGCCTGAACTATTGTTAGGAAATCAACACTTTCTGACCCATCAGATTCGAGAATTCAACAGGGCTGTGGTATCAACTATTTTAACTCTACAAAATGCTTGATTTGCTTCCAACTGGCTTAAGGAAATGGATTTGCTACATATAGCAACTCTGACCAAAAGTCAAATCTCTTACCAGTTTCAATCCCTTTCACAACTCTTTATGGTTTAGCCTTTAGAGAACCAGCGAGGGTCTGGATAAACTGGAACTGTTCCACAAAACCAAATGGACCACACACACACCCTCTGGAGTGTGCACAAATGTAACCATGAGTCTCTGACAGGGCGGAGAGAAAAAGACATTTACCACGTATCTGTTCCAGCACACGGTCTCATCTGCTGGTGGTCCCTTTTTACTGTATCATAGGAAGTCACGGATCAAAGATTGAACTCAGGAGGGGTTTAATATACGCGGGTGTTTTAACAAACGTAAAAAAAAAAAAAAAAAAATTCTGTGTTTGCGGTTTGTGTGCAGCTGGAATCCGTGTGCTGGTATGTATGGGAATAGCTGTCCAGCAGGATTTACACCCACATGCCTGGAACACGCCAGACTGGCTCAGCTGAACACTGGTCTCAATTAGGTTCTCGTTATCGTGTTATCGTGTTTCTTTCTTGAGCTGTGCTAGTGTCTTGTGTGAAAACTGAACGTGGCTGCTAACAGAAAGAGGACATTGTGTTCCTTAACCCTGATGGATATGTAGTATAGTAATAAAGTGCATTAAGGACGTTAATATATTCAGAAATGACATTTATAACCGTATTAATACTAGAGTATCTAAAACTAAACCGATCGTTTACTTAGCACCTCGTGTACCTCTTTACTTCTCAAGTGTACCGTTTCATACTACTGCTTAAGTACTTTGCACTTAGGGTGCTTTCACAAATGCAGTTTTTAATCTGTTTAAGTTGAACCATGGAGTGCTTTAACAGTTTTGAATACAGCTATGTATATATCAGATGTGGGTGTTGTTGTTTTTTTGTTTTTTGTTTTTCTAAGCAGAGGGATTTTCAAAATTCTATGTCCATTACTTGTGGCTCCTCTATTTAAAAAAAAGAAGAAGATATTTTCGCATTTAAAACATGTTTTATATTTGGATTTTTTGCTAGTGGGGTCGTTCCTATTTTCCCATGGTCCTGTGTTCCCCAGTTCAATATTCTGATAACACACGTTAAGTAAACTTCTCCAAAGATTTATTTTCCTCAGGACTCGATTAACTTTATTGCCATTTTAACTTTAAACACCAAAGACGCATTTAAATGAATAAAAACATACACTAGTTTAAAATCCATCCTTCATCCACACTTGAAAGTTATGAAGGTTGTGAACTGGGGAAATGAATTCGGTTGCACACGCTGAACCTAAAAATAGCTGTTAGTCTACATTCGTACAGTTCACAGGTATTGACCTTATTCTGAATAAGACAATATTGTGATTAAGGTGTTTATATGAGTCACTTTTAGAATACTCCTGTCATGTTCCCATTTTACATGTTATAGGACATAGATGGATTAACGGCACACGTCATTACGTCCCCATGCCACGCCGTCCGACGTTCTCTCCAGAATTTCACGTATCGACATACGGTTCGTCTTCGTTATGGGACCGTATACAGTTTTGAGCGTTAATAATTAATTGTCGTGCTGTACCTGCTAATAGACAACTGCTTGAAGCCGTGGGCTGCGTCCCAAACCACTTACTTACCTACTATATAGTAGCCGAGATGTGTGTATACTATACTATATAGTAGGATGTGTGTATACTATATTAAATATTAGGTAAGTAGGTGGTTTCGGACGCAGCCGTGCTCTCTTGTTTGCCGTCAAACGGTTGCACATTGCCATGTGTTAATAGTGTGATTAAGGTGTGTACATGTCTGTAATACACGTCGATAATGCGACTAGAACATGAATACTCCACATGCCATAATTCCATTTGTGTTTACTTCAAGTACGACTTTAGTCTGATTAAGCTCATCAATAATCGCAGTTTACATGCTAGTTTCTTAATCAGAGTATCGTCTTAATCGGATTAATATCAGATTGAGTATCGTCTTAATCGGATTAATATCAGATTCTTGTTGAACCTTGTAAACGTACTGAATGCTGCTGACACCAACGTTTAGCTCTATGTTCTTAGGGAAAGACATTAAAGTTATTAAATGATAAATAACATTGTTATTATCTATCTACCACAGTGTCTCGTCAAAATATCCACCATGTGATCTGATCACCATTTTCTAAAGACAAAGCGTGCTGGATATTCATATTCGTTATTTATCTAGCAATTCTTTCAGCTTTCTACAAATGATTTAAATTTCCAAAGTTTAAGTTTCATCATTTTTTTTTTATTTTTATTACAATATCGAGAACTTCAATTCCAGACTTTTGGATAGTGCTCTTTACTGTGCAACTGTCATCCCGTTGCTATTTAATTGACACACTGTGCCAAGTATTTCCAGTGTTGCTGTACATTTTCACCCAAGATGCCCACAAACCGGCTTTGAACTCCACTGTTTTGTCTCGCACGACATGTTTTGTAACATGTGGCCGTCTGTGTCGGGGCCACATGTGGCACGTTGTTAAATCGCATTTCTTATTTGGTCGCACATCAAAGCTTTTTTAATCCTTCATCTCAAAAAGAACTGAGTGTCCTTTGTTTTAATTGATTTATTTATTTTTTTCTTCGCAGACTGTTCTCTTCCGAAGTGTGAACCCAAGCTTGATTTAGCGGGACACACAGGTGAGAAGACTTACACCCTTGCGTGATGTTTTTTTTTAATCTGCTTTGGAAGTGAAAATCTGGGTTTTATTGTTCTGTGCTCTGGTTGGTCTTAGAGGTCCTTTGTAATACGCTAGAATTGATCCCGTTTATGTGACTTAAACTAAACTGTGCAACCCCATTCTGCTACATAGACTTACACAGGCGATGTTCTAACAGCAAAGTCTAATCATATATGCATAATCTTCACACCAAAACCACTTACATTTACATTTTACATTTATTCGATTCTATCTGAAGCGACTTACAAATGAGGAAATACAAGCAAAGCAATATATCGAGCGGAGAAATGGAAGTAGAGCTACCATACAGGATTTATAATTGAGTTCTAGAGAAGCAAAGATGCAGTGTAGATGTGTAAGTAATTTTTTATTTATTAAAAAAATAATAATGTGGGGTTGTCATTTTATTGACAGATTCTGTGGTCCGGATTGAGGTTGGAAGTTCATTCCATCCCTGAGGGATGGTGAATTTGAAGGTTCTTGAGCCACACTGAGTAGGCACTTAATCTCACTTAGTTTTGACTCATTATATTAGTTTATTTTATATAATAGTATTTATGCATTCTTTTTGAATGCATAATTAAACTAAATAATTAAACTACAGCCCTAATTAAAAATAAAATCTTATGGTTTCTGTTACTCACTGCCTTTAGACATGTTGTTTTACATTGATCGTACCGTTTTAATTACACATTACAGATCTTACTTGCATTACACTGTTGCTCTATCACGGTGTCTACATTTTGAGGCCTCGTCACTAACAGATCACTTACAGATCGCTCCCGTTATAATATCGAACAAATACATCCAATAAACTTGATTTAAACTGAACCTCTTACGCAACGCGCGGCAGTTTCCCCAACTCCTTGCTCACAGTGGAGCATTTTGGATATAAACATAAGTTTTCCTCGTGCATCACTTTCGTGCTTCCGTGCTACACTTTGTAAAGTTTAGAAGTTTCGATTTTCTTGGTGGCATTTAATATAAAAAATTTTATATAAAAAAATTGGAGGTCGCACACTTTTTCCCGCTGTCACTTTCCGATTACGCCTCCGTCTGATGATGACTGAGGTCATGTTGGGCATAAAAGGTAACATTGACATTGGGTATTCTGCTAATGCTAGCAGCGTCGCATTACGTGCGTTTGATGTCATGTGCCATCGTCTGGCTTATACTTCCGGTTAGTAAAAAAACCCCAAAAACGCTCGTGTTCCATTTGAGACGATACTACCTTTCTAAAATTCATACGCTAGTCGGCAGAGCGCATAATGGTGATATTTGCCATTTCCATGAAAGTAGATATAGAAACTAAAGGTAATAAATACATAAACAAACAAACAAACAAATAAATGCATAGCTATCTAGCTTTGGGTACAGATGGGGAATTTTTGAAAACAAACTGACAATGGATGGATGAACCAGCAGTGGGTTCTTCATTCCCAGCAATGCCAAGACCCTTCTCTAACTGGACACTGAAGTGTATTAGGTTCATGCTGAGCTTGGGCTGGGTCCGCTGCTCTCTTTTGGACCAGAGAACATTTGCACAAAGGAGCTCTCTGAAGGAGGTTTTAGGGCTTTTGGGCCCGTTTCCAAAGGCCTTTACCAGGCCGTCAGGGCAGATTAGACCCTCCACAGTTGCCGGTCCAGTTCGGACTGGATTTGAAAGCGCTGAGCGCCTCTGTGTTGCAGCAAAGACTTGAAACTGTCAGCTGTGTATCCGGAACTCTTATTAGGCAGGTGAAAACCCCATTCAATGATGTTTTGAAAGCCAAGGCTGTTTATTCAGTTAGATAATACACAGTGTTAGAATAACTGAAGCAAGCCTAAATCTCATTAGCACTGATTAATCTGCAGGCACCAACATGGCCAAAAATGGTAACAATGACGGTGTGAACAAGTGCTTTAAAATGGTGTTTTCTTTTAAACATTAGCTGTTATATTAGATAAATAGGAGGCTCTCAGATTATGCAACACCAGTTTTTGGGCCAAATCATTTTTCACAGCGATATTGACATTATTTTTCTCCCCCTAGTTCCAGCTGTAAGACAAATCACAGGTTGGTTCACGTTGGTTGGACAAAGTGCAGGGCAGAGTGTTTATGAAGCATTTGGATCGGTCTGATATATGCTAGGGTCTTTTATTTTGTGGTAAAATTCTTTTCTTTTCTTTTTTTTGTCTTTCGGCTCTTTCATGCTGGCAATTTTGTCATTTCTCCTATAGTAAAAATGTATACAGGGACATATATGGTGGACACGGACAGATTTAAATGCATGTATTTTTCTGTAAGGAGATATTTATTTAGCACTTTTGGAAGGAGTCTCCAGTGTCTGCACTTTGTCATAGGTAAAGCTGTGGCTCTAAGATTTTGTTCCCACAGTAACATGGCAAGCTGCCATTTCTGTCTTATTAACTTCAAAAGAAAAAAAAACAACTTGTTTTGCAGATGTTCCACAACATTATGGGTAACTATAAATGGATAAATTATATGATGTGTCATTTATGAGGAATAAAATAGTAGACCATAAAGTACCACAAACCACTGAGAAAGTCAGTTATGAAGACCGATTATTACCTCTTGGAATTCCATTCATATCTAGGGGGAAGATAAGCCCAGGCTAAACCTCTGTTTGTTGTAGCCCTGTAGTCTTTTGGCAAGTCCATGGCTGTGTTTGACAGCCTGTTGACCCTAATCACAATGTGAAGCCAGACGCCTTGCTGATGCAAGCCTAACGATCTGCATTAGGCAATTTCATAAGGGCCTCTCGATCGGAAGTACCCTCAAATCCCAAATAATACCATCCCATGGTGAGCCAAATCAGAGTGCTGAATAGGCTGTTTCTTTGGGTTCCGAGGAAATTCATGGTTTACAGTTTTGCCTTGATGATCACTTAACATAATCTTGTAGGAATATTCTTGTTTATTGTAGTAACTTGTACACCAGGGGTCACTCAAGAGTTACAAAAACAGTTAATGCATTGTAAAAGCCGCAGTCCAAATTGTCTAGCATTACATTGGTGCCATGACCCGGATAAATCATTGGCACATGACTGTCAGACCCATGGCTGACCAGGAGTTCGACAAGGAAGATGCACATCCACTCCCGAGGACATAGATGTTTCTAGTTACTTCTAATTTGACTATTAGTGAACTCAATTAAGAGTCCTTCAAATTTCAAACGATTAACAAGACGAATTTTTAATAAGCACAACTGCTTTGCCTTTGGCTGAAAATGGTCACCATTTCAGAATTCCATGGTCTTCTGGTTTTCTGGCTAATATATGAACAGTGAGCAGTGTTTTCGCTGCTTAATTATTTCTTCCTCTGCTTGCATAGCTAAAACTAGTTTGGTTTGGAATCTGTCCATCGCAGATCGTCCCTTCGTGTCACGGTTCCCATGGCGAAGATGTGCTCAGGTTTTGTTTTTGTTTTAGGTCTGTCTCCACCTCTGTCCTGTCATTGGTTTGTTGCCCTATTGTGTTCACCTGTTCTGTGTTAGTCATTGATTAGTTTGTCTGTTTATACAAATGTCACTGTCCATTTTCCACATATTTTGTTTGCAGTAGTGTTTTGCTATTGCAGGACAAACGTTGAATGATCTTTACCTCTCAATGTTCTGACTTTAGGCCAGATTTAGACCTTGAACATTACTAGGACCTTTGTTGGTGTGGTCCTCACAAATTGCCACGTCGCCGTTTCCGGTATTTCGATTGGCACATAATCAGAGCATTAACGCAAGAAGCTGCATCTGCAGAAGTGGGTTATATTAAGTGTACCAATAAATTGTACACTAGTCATTGTCATGTTGTTGTTCTTTTGTAATATGTAAAGAATGCAGTCCCTAATCACTTTTGCGATCATCCTGACTAATCTCAGATGTTCCAGATGTGAGTTTCTTTTGGGGATTGGATGAATTATAGTGCTCACAAGACACAACACATGGAAATAATTTTGTTTAAACTAATGCACTTCAATTTTTACCCACGATTATCAAAGCTCCATGAAGACTTTTAAGGTATATGTACCAATTGCAATGTGGTACTTTGTCAAAATGGATCTAATCTAGGTGTCACGTTTAAGAATCAGTAGATAAACCAACCCTGATTGTACTGTTTAAAGTTTCATCTTTGGATGCCACTGATATGTCCTCATCCCGACGGTTCGGGCCAATCTGTGATTTACTGAACCTTTCAGATTTTACTGTTCCACTTTATTGATCTTGCACTATGAGCCACTCTTCCAAGCCCACGGACGAGACCGTTTACAGGGATGAGAGATAAATAAAAAAAAACCTACAACATTATGCAAATTGAGCCTCACGTGTTTGAACAGCACCCTGCTGCTTGCACACTACGGCTAATTTTAGTGCGTTTGCCCAATGTAAACAAGAGATGGAATTGTTCCCCAAGGTGTTTCCTGTTGGAAGTGCGATTTCTTTCTGCATGAGGCTTCAGGGGAGACATCTGCACTGTGAACGGCACTTCTACCAGTCATGTATTATGGACTGCTGAAAGGATTGGAGATATGTGGAACCTTTCAGCATTATTATGCAAATGCATAAGCCATCACTACTTCCATTGTAAATTGAATGTTTATGGTATAGTGCATTAGCGTTATACATTGTTGGTGTTTATTTTACCATGTTTATACTTTAACCCCCAAAACCGTGACATGAATATTGGAAAATGACAATGTGACCAACATGATTGCAGACTAATGAGACACTAAACACTTTTCCTTTAGGCAGTTTCATCACCCATCCCCCCTCGATCTACACCAACCTTCCATGTTTCTCATCAACATTCATGCTTGGTGAGCTAGGTCTCGGTTCTCAGTGCACATCTCAATGTCATATCTCAGAGGTCCCAATGCAGTGCACATATATAACAGACCTAGAGCCTGATGTGTAGGGGAGATATCAGTGAGAATGAAATGCCAGGATGTAACATGGCTTTACAGATGCGCTGTGCATTGAAGTTGCTATCCGGTATGAATGTGCAGTTCCTGGTGCTGTTTGCTGACGTATTACGAACACATTTATGTGGGTTTTTTTTTTTAATCATTGGAAAGGTGGTTAAGGTATACCACAGGGATGTGAGCTTGTCTTCTTTTGTTCCACACTCCAGTGGCCTATGAGGTAAAAAATGAGGTCAGCTGATTGATCCGTTTTGTCGATTAATAATCACTAATAAACTGTTATTGGCAAAAATCTACACCGATAGTTTTTCCGGTTACGTCTGTCGTGGGAGTGGCCGAGAAGAGTCCGCTGTCATTATGCAGTATGAGAGCGGCCTCTAGAGGCGAAATAAAAAAAAACTATCACTGACAAATTTTGTTGTGTTAGTTGAAGTGTTTTTTGATTCATTTTGGACTTCTCACTTTTTATTTGTTTTTTTGGAGCGTTATTTTTTGTTTCAGTTTGGGTGTTTATCTTTTATTTACTGAAGTAGTTATTAATAGTCAATATTAATATTTATTTCAATAATTTAAAAAAGGACAGTACAGTTTCATGGTACAGTCACTTTTGTAGTAAAGTTCAGCCATATTTTTACTTTGAGTGTTATGTTTTCATTCAGTATCAATTTTAAAAAGTATCGGTTGTTTAATCAGTTATCGGCAGGTAAATACCTAGTTATCGGTAAAATACACTATCACTCGACCTCTAGTTTTTAATAACATTGATATTTTGTTATACCTATACTAGACAATAGACTGGTTTTCTATGCATTGGGAAAGGCAGATGCATACAACAGCACTCAACTGAATTCTCAATTATTGATCAATTTTTCTATATCCGCATGCCTCGGACAGTACTTATGGAGCTTTATTAATGCGCGCGTTCTAACACCAAGAATCGTATAGCGGACACCTTTCATTTTGCAACACGCCTCAAGGGAGCCATCTATATATGATTATTCTATTATTCTAAATAAAACTTCAGATATCTTTATTACATTTTTTTAAACACTTTATTAAAGTCAAAGGTAAATCCGTAACTATGTTTTCCGACGGAGGAAGGAGGTCATTGCACTATGCAGTTTTCCTGTACAATGTGTGTGTGTGTGTGTGTGTGTGTTTTTTTTGTGTTATTAATTTCAAGAGAGAGAATGAAGAGTGACGGAACGACTGTTTAAAGCTGCTACAGTGTACAGTAAGTGATAACAGGAACTAATTTACAATAAAAAAAAAACAATTGAGATGATGTGTCATTCTTTAATTCCTAAAAATTGTCAGTATCGGCAGGGGGCACGTCTGCGGTTGAGGGTTCGAATCCGACCTCTGCCCGGTGTACGCAGCGTTTGCATGTTCTCCCCGTGCTTTGGGGATTTCCTATGAGTACTGTGGTTTCCTCCCTCAGTCCAAAGACACGTGTTGTAGGCCGATTGGCATCTCTAAGTTGTCCTTAGTGTGAGTGTGTGTGCAATGAGTTGGCACCACGTCCAGGGTGTCCCCCATCTTGTGCCCTGAGTCCCCTGGGATAGGCTCCAGGCTCCCCTGTGATTCTGTGTACGATAGTAGATGCTTGTATTGGCAAGATGCTGCGGTGCAAGAGAAATAAAACACCTTGGGATGTGCTGATATAGAAAAATAATCAACTTTTGGAGTGGTACAAGTAAATCTGCTTCGTGTCGGGCCACGGCATACCACCTAGCTGGTTTTATTTGATTTTTTTTTTTTTTCATAACAGCACACCCCTAAGTGTTTTATTACTTCTATAGTATGCATGCAATTAGTAGAATATCCCTACAAACAAGTTATTATATATCCGTGGTTTTCATTTCGGCTGCGTGAAGGTTGTACATTAAAGCGGTTCCTCGTAACGATTCTTCGGATGGGGTGCTGCTCTTCCTTTCTTGGCACTATCTTTTTAAAGACAGCTTTATAGAACTCATCCTTGGGTGCGTTTTCTCAGAGAGAGCATGTGATGACATCGCACGGCAGCTGGTTGTCACTTGGAAGACCCTTAGGCATTCTCCAATAATAACTTGGAGAAAGAAATGTCAGCGCTGTCTTAAAAGTTATCTAAGCTACAGTATGTAAACTCCATATACATTCGGTACATATACACTCGATATTGACTTAAGTAATACAGCTGCTATTTTCCATGCTGGGTTCGGTCTGTTTGCCTATCTCTCTACATCGTAACATTATCGTGAAAGATCTGTTATGTGATGAAGTGTTTAATAAACATCACATGCTTTCTCTAGTTGTAAAGCCATCTCTTCCGACCCCTTGTGGAGGCGCACTAAGTCCCAGTGTGCTTCTGCGTGGAGGCTAAGAGCCGTGTGCTAATCTGAGGTCAGAAGGTTAGCGTGTGTAATAAGACACAGATGATATCATCGCTGTCCTGATATAGAGTAGATATATTGTTGCACTGCTGTTGGACAGACAAATATCTCCTGGCCTGCTGTTAGTGTTCTCCCAGTCATTGTTTTCTTTTCTTTCCCTTTCTCTCTTACCATTTCTTTTTCGTTTGGTTGTGTAAGCGAACTTTCTTGGCAAGACAATACTTTTTGATTGAATTGTCAGTGCGAGCATTGTGATGATGCTCGCCTAGAAGCTACCAACAGGATTTTGTGAAAGTCATGCAATAGCTTACAGATACGGCTGTGGCAAAGAAAATACCGACTTGGTCTCGGCCCGTGTTGAAGTGAATCATTGAAAACATTTCAAATTTAAAATAAAAAATTTTTGTTTTTTTTGTAGCTACTGTATTAATGCACTTACCTAGCTAATTAGCTCTTCATACGTTATTACGTTACATCGGGTAGTACCACGTTTTAGTTGGGTTGCCAGGCAACCAAAACATAAGCATCTTACTGGAGCTTTCACTTGTCCAGTGTGCTGGCTAATGGAGGATGTACTGGGAATGATCTACCACTGTTCTACAGTTCCTATGAAATTCAACATATGGAAATATACATTCAGTAAATGGCTTTGATAGATTTTAAGGGATGTTTTAGAATCCATAGTAACAGTAGAATTTGTAACAGCTTCACAGGTGTGTGTGTGTGTGTGTGTGTGTGTGTGTGTGTTTGTGTTGAAGCTTCAGAGGACTCAGTTTATTAGGTAAATCTAACTTGTAGCTCTCTGAAGAACATCTGCTGAAGACGTTATATGTTATTAACCTGATTTTATATTATGGCGTATAGAGAAACAGTATTGTGTGTGTAAGTATTATTAGACAGGAGCACATAAAGAGAAATCTGGGTTGTTGTTTATTTTTTACCAGAGGAGGCTGCAGTTAAACATTTGTGACGGTTCAGTTCAGTGTATGCTGACATCTGCTGGGAGAGATTATGGGCTGCAAAAATCAGGGCATCCTTTCATCCTTTCTTAGATTTTATGGGATACGTTTATTTGAATGGTTGTGTGTGTGTGTGTGTGTGTGTGTGTGTTTCATAAGAATCAGTCAGTGAGGCTTTATTGTGGAAGGAAAAACAAATCGGGTTGAGCACAGCCAGTTGTGGTTGTATGCAGTATAAATGCTCTGTGTGTGTGTGTGTGTGTGTTGACATGGAAACCCAGTTTGAGAGACCCACAATTAAAATAAGAGCGGTGCATCCTAATTTAAGACGAGCACATGCTCTGTATCTTTTTAAAGTATTTTGTTTTAAATGGAAATCTTACCAAAGAGGCCACTTCTTTTAGATCTTCTTTTAACGGAGGTTGAAATGTTTCGAATCGCTGACCTCCTTTTAGACATCATCTCACAGTTTTCCCTGCGCCCCGCGTTGTTTTGGTGAATGCCGGGAACGCGGAAGGCTGTAATATGGAAATGACGGCTCCTTCAATGAAGCTGGAAGGAGCTCACATGCCACGCCTCTTTCACCGCGCTTGAAGAAAACACTTTGTGGCGTGATGTTTTAGAAAATGATTGAAGGCGGTGTGGTGAAACTGTTATCTGTTACTGTTATCATGCTGAAATTGATTCTTTTTCAATAACGGTAGGTCTCGTTTGTGTCGTCCGTGTCCTCCCCCCCCCTCCCCCCATACCACAACAATTTGCCAATGATGACATTTTTTGCTTATTATTGACCGGCACATAGTGTTTTTTTTTTTTTTATCTGTTTATGGTTCCAATTAATGTTGTGGGACATCAGAGAAAAGAACTGTTTCTAGAGAAATGAATAGCAGCTATGACCAGCTATATCCCTCACTTTCTCTACAGTTAGTACGAAGTTAACAAGAAAAATTCCTCTCTCCTTAGATTTTCCCGTGGTGATAAACTTCATAAGCTTAAGGAATAGCTCTATTACAAAATACCGCCACTGCAGACTCCTTCCAAAAGTGTTGAATACAAATCTGAGCTCAATATCAGCGATTAGAACGTTGTTAAATCTGTGTACAAGTCCCTGTCATTTAACTGTGAACACATAAACCTTCTTGTATTGCCATTTTACAATGAGCGCATTAAAATAATATAAACCTGTAATTTGTCTTGGAGCTGGAACTACGGCCAGAATCAAAAAATTCAACAGTGTAGTGGAATAAATAATAATAAACCAATAATCAGGCAATCCCACAAACGCAAATCACTGCATTTATTGCATTCAATAGGAATTGAATTTTTTCCGTATTGTCCAGCCTTTAAACTTTCTTTCTTATGTATTATATTTTATATCATATATCATGTTTTATAAAAGAAAGACCTAGTGCTGCTAAATAAAACGTAGTTCTATGTAACGTCAGACTTGGTGCGGCGAGTTAGAAAGCAGTCATGTAATACAACGTAAATGTGACGATGATTGTCAGAACTGGGGAGCGTCAGAAATAAATCGATTCTCACAATAACGAGTGAGAATCTGTTCACGATTCAAGAAGTGCCATTCTTTAGGCCACATAAGACAAGGCTAATAACGAGGTAAAAATATGTGTTTTATACAGTATATCCTTAATGTGACTAATGAAGTAATGAAACAATGGGTTCAGTGGCGTGTTCAAACATGCTTAAGAGGGTTAAGTGCTGGAAAATAATGGTGGCAATATTGACACTTTGGGCCCAATTTGGACATTTTCACTTAGGGGTGTACTCACTTTTGTTGCCAGCGGTTTAGACATTAATGTCTGTGTGTTGAGTTATTTTGAGGGGACAGAAAATTGACACTGTTACACAAGCTGTACACTCACTACTTTACATTGTAGCAAAGTGTCATTTCTTCAGTGTTGTCACATGAAAAGATATCATCAAATATTTACAAAAATGTGAGGGGTGTACTCACTTTTGTGAGATACTGTATGTGTACCGCTTGTGTCCATTTAGTCATAAAGATAAACAATGTCTGATTAAGATGCTGTCTCCACTGTTGTTCTTTGTGTGGATTTTTAATTTGTTTAATATTGTCACATTTGTCTATTTCATATTGGCCTCAAAAATACACTTCGTATTGTTTTGTGTGTGTGTGTGTGTGTGTTTGTGTGTGTGTGTGTGTATGTTTGTTTACAGCCCAAAAATGCATTTCATGCATATCACATCAGAAAAATGACTGCAGTATCCCAATTTTCTAGGACTGAAATGTTTTAAATCAGGGATTTAATAATCAGTTGAAATAAATTTCACATGATTGCTTTTCAAATTGTGCTCCTAAACAGGTACAAAAATATTAATTTGTTTCCACAATAAGTGAAATTTTAGGACATGTTGTCTGCCTGGTCAGTTTGTTGTTGTTTTTTTTCCCTGCCTTTTGGTTATATCATCTGTTTTTTTTTTTTCTTTCTCCATTTTTCTGCCTGTCCAGACATGCTAGGCTTTCTAGATTTATTTCTGCCGTTTTTGGCATCTTCAGAAGAGACTACTGGAGCCTTTTATTTAGGTGCTTTGTCATTGATCTGCAACGAAGTGATCACCCCAGGGCTTCTACAGGGTCATCCAAACCGCTCGGCCTGTTTTTGAAATCTTTATGGGACAATGAAAATGATGGGAAATGGCTGCAGTGATGACGTTCACTCAGAGGACAATGGGAAGTGGCGGAGATGAAGACCTCTTTCTACTGCTGGTCGAGAGCTGTGACTCAGACTCTGGGATTGATATGCCTCGAGAAATAAATGTGCGAGTTTTCACAGTGATATAAAGGGCAGGTCCTTCTTCCTTGCTGCTCAATTAAGGCAGTGTTTGAGATCTTTCCGGGTTTAGTCACACTTCCTCTAAACCTTGCCTTAGTGGTTATGGAACTCTTAGGGCATAAAACCAGGGCATTAAACTAACTGCTTCATAAATGCTGATCCCAAATGTAGATTCTGTCCCGGTGATCCTGCGATGTTGGGATGACCATTAAAGTAGACATCTGCACTGTATGCATTTATTGCAGTGGAACACTCCCTCATCATCTGTCTCTACTGCCATGTGTTCATACCAGCAGGACAACTGTGCTATACAGAAAATGAAGTGCATGTGTTGTGAAGTGCCTCTTGCTTACAGTTAATCATTAAGGATTAAAAGTAGCAAGGAATTGTATCGGTGCTGTAATTGTTTTAAGATTAAAACCTGAATGAATGTTGATTGATACGCTGTGGTCTGTTTTGAAGCTGTTAACGTGGACAGCTGGCTTTCTATGAAAGCGCCCGTGTAGCATGAAAACAGTAGCATTATTCAGAGAAAATATACGCTTCTGTCTCTTGTAGCAAATCGAGCTGTTTTTTTTTCCCCCTTTCTCTTAACATCTCAGTGGTTTGTTGTTTACAGAGAATAGTTTATGGACGGACCCAGGATAGAGCCTTGTGGAACGCCCAAATTCAATGCTAAGTTTGGATTCAACAGACACGGATGGAGGTGTCCCTGCTCCTAAAGTTGTTTTGGAACAGTGAGCCAGTCATCCAGTGCGTGGCTCCTGCAGTGAATAGGGGATTTCTTTTAGCAGCTGTATCATTTGCTTGTGACGGCCAAGGTCATTGCAGAGGCTCTGCAGAAAAGGGCAAACTAAATCCCATTGTGTTACCGCAGGGTTATAATTAAACAAGTGGCGGTCACGGACAATCAGCTGATTATGGGAAGGAGGATTTGGGGTGGATGACACTCGAGCATGCCTCCCGTGTGCCCTTTTCATAGCCACCGTAATGTACTCCCTTTGCACCATTGCTTTTCCCTCCCTCTCTATTCCCATTTCACTGATGGGCAGATGACACTGCCAGTGAGAGGAACTCAGCAAGTGTCGAAGCCTATTTTAAGTTAGTGGCTCCATTGTGGGGTAACTCACAGACACAGAAACGAAGGCCGATGTCTAGGGATATTCAGAACAGCAGAACTTTACCACAGATCAGTTTTGCCGTGTTTGGACTTTTAAATATTAGCCTCATTTTACTCTGTGCATAGCATGCTGTGATTTATGATTTGGTTTGGTTATTTGAACCGGACATGGAAAATTTTACGGTATTCTTTCGCTTCCTCTACGTGGGTTTCATGCGAGACAGACAGAGGTGTCTCACGGAGCAATGCCAAAATCCGGAAAAAGGTAACGTAAATAAAGATGGTTCGATTTGTTAAAAAATAATAATAATAAATAAATAAAACTGAAAGTATTCCCATTGTAGCTTCCTTAGATTTATGAAACAAGAGTCTTGGGTGGATTAAAAAAAACTGTTCTTTAAACCGTCAGTGATTCGAAATGTATTGCAAACGCTTGCAGATCACATGCCGATAAACCCATTAATGATTAGGCAGGTTGTTGTGCACAGGTTATGAGAAAAATAATGAAGAATTTCCCTTCTAGGACATCATTTGGAGTGATTCGAAGCTTTTAGCCTAATTTTACCTGCCCACCGCTTGCAAATCCTCTGACTTCAAAAAACCATGTATTAGATAAATAGTAGGTTGGACTTAATTAAACTCAGACATTCATGGATGACTTGTTGCAGCCAGAGACCACTTTGTCTTAAACGTTTACAATAATTATTTGGCTGTTTGTTCACTCCATAGACAGTTTAATTGCAAGACTTTCCATCAAAATGGACACATTAAGGCCTGGATTGGATTAAACCCAATGAATGACCAGGCTAATAACTAGAAGAACTCAAGAATAAATATAACTTTGATAATATTGGGCTGTGATTTCCACCAACATTGTGACAACATTTTTTAAAGAAATCCCTGGACTCCCTAGCTATACTTTCAGAACCACTGATTTAACGAACACCAGAAGTTGTCAGTAGTCTCCCTTTAATGTGTTTTGACAAACTAATGTCCAAATCTTTGTAAGGGGATTAAGCAAAAAAAAAAAACCCTGACTCTAACCCGGTATCGTCTGCCAAGCTTTCCTTTTCCATGGAGTCCCAGACCGCTAGTGCATGCACCCACAGTCACAACAGTAAATCTTTCCTGCAGCTGTGAGACACTAAGTTACAGACTAAGGGAGGTGAATTAGAGTTGTCCCGCCTTTCTTAGTGGCACTGGCCATTAAAGTGAGGCCATTTCTTCCCATCCTGCGCATTTTACCTCCTCTTTCAAACCAAGACTACAGTTCCGCGAGTCTGGGTACGGTAACAAATGTGCGCACCTGTTGTACAGTAGATGTATTCGTAGCATGGGCACCGATGTGGATGTGCACAGTTGGAAGTACGCTCTAGCTGGGATGAGGCTCATCCAGCTCTCAGGTAACGTGGCTTCCTGCTGTTCACCTGTAGTGAGCTTGAGCAAATGCTAAGAAGGTTTATTGATTAGGACAGCGGAAGAAAAGAATGAGTTTGTTAAGAAGACTGGTGCATCCAATGTTTATCTTTAAGATTGCTAAAAGATTATGCCATTATTTACAATTAAAACTATTACTCGCTTACAGTTTTGTCAGAAGTGCTTGTCCATTTCATGTTTTGGGTCGATTGCTAGCGCAAAACTTTTTTCACCAGAACAAATATATGTAAAGAATAAAACAGTTGGGGGTTGCACCTTCACACATGAGCACGTCTATGTCTCGGTGCTCACAGAACTGAAGTGCTCTGACATGCAACAGTTACCAGTTTGCCAATGATTACAAATTTGTGTTTAAAAATTAACATGTTTTTTGTAGTTAAGTTTAATGTCGTGGAACATCCGAATGCCTAGCTAGTTCCTGTTATCACTTATGTTATAGCAGCTAAAAACTGCATTTCCCTCACAGTAGAAAATTAAACAATACCTTCAGACTAATCAGATTCAAGAATTCAACACTCTGAGGTATAATGCAGTATGTAGATCAGCCCCTTTCCTGGGAATACGAGAGGACCCTGTCTGGCTTGGGAAAACCGAACCCATTCGTCAACGCAAAATGAAATCATGTCTTGGGGAGGGGGCTGGGCAGGGATTTTGCATCACCCGTGTCATTTCCAGAGGACACATGAGAGCACAACCTCATCTCGACCTGACAACCAAGCTGCCCTCAGGGGGGACACTCGGGCCGTGTCCCACTGCTGTAAAACAAGAAGCAATCAAGGCCTGTGAACAAGGTCCATAAAAAAGGCGCTGTGAGAGCGAGGCGGAAAAGGTTGCCAAAGAAGAGGCCAGGGAGAGGGGGAGAAATGTAGGCTGGAAATGGAGGGAAGGGCCCAGGGAGCCATAACTCATGTGAGGTAGAGGGCACATTCAGAGGCGCTGATGTGTGAGAGAAATGAGCTGAACTGAGCTCACACACAAGGAGAATAAAAAGCCTACCCTGAATCCTAATTTGGGAGAAATGAAAAGCGAGGTTATTTTATCAGCTTTCAACATAGGAGTGTTTGATTTCAGGACTAACCTGTACAAGTCAGAAGACTTGTTTTATTTTTCAGTGGATTTTTCAGTTTTCTGTAAAATTCCAGTTTGAAAATTTACCCAGTGATGTAAGATTCAAGCAGAACACAATACGGATAATAGATATACCATTTATTGACCAGTTCTCTGTGTAGACAAACTTCAAATTGTGCAGTTAAAACATAATTATGGACATGTTTCCTTTTCCTTCTGTATCCTTGTGTTTCATGTGATGTCACACATCGCTGTATAATCGCGGCCGTTTTGAGAATAGGGAATTGATTGCGTCAATGTTATTGTGTCTATGCTTTATTAAGAAGATAATCGACTGCCTTCATGCACTACATGCAGTTCTTCTTCAGCAAGCACCAGTTGCACAGGATCTTCCCCATATTGCTACCTCATAGCTACAGTGCTGTGAAAAGTATTTGATTTCTTCTGTTTTTGTGTATATCTCGTACTAAATTTCAGAAATGAAATCAAAAGATAAAACAAAGGCAACCTCAATAAACATAAGGTACAATTTTTAAATGATAGTTATTTATTGAAGATAAAGTTATCCAATTCCAACTGGCCCTGTGTGAAAATGTATTTGCCTCCAAAGTCCACAAATCTATGAAACTGCATTCATAATGGGGTTCAGCTGGACTAGACACAACCAGGCCTGATTACTGCAAACCCTGTTCAATCAATCAAAAAGAGAACTTTTTTAACAGCAAACGTTGGTTAAAAGGTCTCAGCCAGTAACACACTATACCAAAGTTGAAAGAAATTCCAGAAATGATGAGGAAGAAGGTGATTGAAATACATCAGTCTGGGAAGGGTTACAAAGCTATTTCAAAGGTGCTGGGACTCCAAAGAACCACAGTGATAGCCGTTATCTCCAAATGGAAAAACTCGGCACAGTAGTGAAACTTCCCAGAAGTGGCCGACCTTCCAAAATTCCTCCAAGAGAATGATGCTGGGGAAAAATAGCATCCATATAAGAGTGGTAAGGTGAAAACCACTGCTAACCCAGAAGACCATTAACGCTCGTCTGAATTTTGGCAAAACACATCTCGATGATCCTAAAACCTTTTGGGAGAATGTTCTGTGGACTGATGAGTCAAAAGTGGAACTTTTTGGAAGACGGGTCCCGTTACATCTGGAGTAAACCAAACAAAAAGAATTCCACAAAAAGAACATCATATCTATGGTCAAGCATGGTGGAGGAAGTGTGACGGTGTGGGGATGGATTACTGCTTCAGGACCTGGGCAACTTGCAATAACTGAGGGAAAGATTAACTCTGCTTTCTACCAGAAAATCCTAAAGGATAATGTCTTCTTTGCAACTCAAGCACAGCTGGATTATGCAGCAAGACAAATGATCCAAAGCATAGGAGTAAGTCAAACCTCTGAATGACTCAAAAAAGCTAAATTAACATTTTGGAGTTGTCAGTTGAGATGCTGTGGCAGGACCTTAAATGGGCACTTCATGCTCAAAGACCTGTGTGGCTTAACTAAAGCAGTTCTACAAAGAAGAGTGGGCCAAAATTAAACCACAATGCTGTGAAAGACTGATCTCCACTTATCAGAAGTTTTTGGTTGCAGTTATTGCTGCAAAAATTGTCACAACCGTATTTTAAGTTTAATGGGGCAATGAGTTTTTCTCTTGGGTGATTGGGTAACTTTTTTTTGCTTCAATAAAATTTTTTTAAAACTGTATTTTGTGTATACTCAGGTTGCCTTTGTTTTATGTTGTATTTCGTGTGAAGATCTAAAACTATTTAGTACGAGATATACACAAAAACAGAAGACATCAGGATGGAGGCAAATACGTAGCTTGCTATGTTATGGGACAACTAGGAAGTTTAACTCAGCAAGCAATTATTGCTAATGTGATCTAAATTTAGTTAAATAGATATCAAATTATCTGAGTATTTTCCCCTTTATGAATCACCCAGTAATCCTTTACCCACCCAGTATATATACACTTACTGACCATGTTAGGAAGGATTGTACCCCTGCTCATTCACGTGATTATCGAATCAGCCAGTCATGTGGCAGCAGCGCAATGCAACATATCGTGCAGGTACAGTCCAAGAGCTTCAAGTCACATCAAACATCAGAATGACTTAAAATGCAAGCTCTGTGACTTTGAAGGTGGTGCTTGACGGGTTGAGTCGAGTATTTCAGAAACTGCTGATCTCCTGGGAGTTTAATTCACAGGAGTCTATAGCAGGAGTTCTCTGCAAAATAAATTCCACAGACCCCCTCAGGACAGGTTTATTTAATGAATGTTATTTTATATTTGTCCAGTAATAGTTGGTCTATTTATCAGAGCCACTGAGCTTATCACCGATAGAACACATTATGACTGATTCGACTTTGATGCTTGGACCCCTAAATATAATAACCTTGATAACACACGTGTTTACTGTAACAAAATGAGCAAAAAAGAAATAATTCATAAACCCACTGGTTATGCTTCATGGACCCCACTTTGAGAACCAGTGATCTGCAGAGTTTACACAAAATGGTGCGAACCCCCAAAAAAAAAAACCTCCTGTTATAATATGAGCTCTGTGTCTCTAATTAGATTAGTTGTATTCCTAATCACATCAATTTCAATGCGTTTTTCAACACAACATTAGGAATGGAACGTTAAATATTGTAATATTACGATTCCATTCCTGCTCTTTGTGATGCCATTATACAATCCTGTTTTATTTCAGATATTTTGTAGTGGACAGTTTTCCGGTGGAATGGTGATTTTGCTTTCATTACAGATTTCAGAGGGTTAGATTTTGAGTTCTGGACTGCTTTCAGTTGGTTAGTTTGGTAGATTTTGTATAATATACAACCGTCAATTTCTTCCTTCATTCCTTCATGTTTTAAATGTACTAATCTAGGAAAAGCTGTAGTAACCTTTAGCAACTAAGAATGAACCACAAAAATTGTCCTCGGTATGCTTGCTACCCAATTCCACCCATGGTGATAGGTGTAGACTGATGTAGACTGGCAGAATGAGATGAGCAGTGGGATCAGAGACCCGGCCAAGGCTTGGCCTGCTTATCCAGAGTCCCCGAGGCTGCGAAATTGGCACATCATTACCTCTGAGGCTTTGCTATATTTAGACCAGTGTCAAAAAAAAGGAAATGGAGCCAAGCAGTGGCCAATACACACACGTATAGAGAGCCAAAGTTTCCATCTCAATTAGATTATACCGGGGGTCCAAGAGGGAGAAGAGCACAAAGCCAGACACCCACATTTCCGGAGTGTCATTCCAAGCTATACAGAGCTGTAGAAAAAGACCTCCTACTGTAACACAAAATTGCACCACCAGTTAGATTTCAGAAATAAGTGAGAGACTAAATGAAAAATCAACATACAGTAGTGCGTTGAAGCCACCAGAACAGCTTGGCATAGATTCTAAAAGTCATACCAATTGTACTGGGGGGAGGAACACCATTCTTCCAAAAGATATTCCCTCAGTTGATGCTTTGATGATGGTGGTGGAGACAGCTGTCTAGCATGCCAGTCCAAGATCTCCCACTGGTGTTCAAATGGGTTGAGATCTGGCAATGTTGAAGGCCATAGCATATGATTCCCTCATTTTCATCCTTACCGAACCGTTTAGGGTTCCTTGAGCACCGTTGCTGGGGATGGAGCCATCCTTGAATAGAGGTTTCATCATAGGATAGTCAGAAGAACTGCCGTATTGATTTTCAGATGCTTCACTGGAAAAGTAGAGTCAAATCATGCCAGAAAATGTAATCAATGCTCCTCACAGCATAACAGAGCTACTGCCCCCCCCCCCATTAATTTGTCAGTCATCCATAGTTAACAAGTACTGCAGTTTTAAATACAAAAAGTTCTGCAGAACCTTTAAATACGGATGCTCAGTATTGTTTATTCTTGAATCATGTCGTTACATAGAGTAATGTCATTGTTTAAAGCAAGTCTATGTTTGAGGAAATGATTTTGGAGTTTGGGTGAGATTATGAAACTATTGAAGCAGTTGTCTGGAACCAAACATCATGACTCATTGTCACAAACCTCGTATCGGCACGGAAGCAGAAGCGGGCGGCAGGTGTAAAGCGTGGAATCGGGAAGATACAAGAGATGTAGTCGTTAAACAGGCAAGGGATCAAGCGATCAGACGAACAGGGAAAACGGGATTAGGCAGAGAGCATAGTCGAAACCGGAAACAAAGGTCGAGGAAAACTAGAACTTCGCAATGATACTATGTGAATGACAAACATAAGTAGTGGCGGTGATGGTGTGTGTTTGATTAGTGACAGGTGTCTCTGATCAGAACTCTGGGAATGGTGAGCGCATGCGTGCATGAAAAGAGAGTGTTGCATTTTGGGAGTTGGGGTTCTGATCTGGCTGAGCTGTGACACTGATGGACTACATTTAAGGGTAAGGGGTAAATTGTGATGCTTTAAATAGCCAGCAAAAGTGCCAACATCTACAGTTAAGCTGTTAACATTTGTGAGGAAATAGAAATTAAGTGGGGGTGGGACTGAAGTCTGTTTGGTTGGTTTAAAAAAAAGGATGAGTAAGCTTGTCATTAAGTTAATAAGTAGTACTAGACACACACCTGAAAAAAAGTGCTTTCTCGCCTTTGCATCTTGTATTTTAGTGTATTCTGAAACGAATATGGGGTAAATGACCTTGTTATGTTAGGTTTATTATAGTTGTTGATCTAGCTTTAACATATTGATTTCTACTGCTTGTGTTCACGTGGTAGTAAAAGCTTCTGGTCATTCTTTCTGGTCATTCCATAATCAAAAAGGCAGACTTGTTATTTTAGGAAGTGCAGAGTGCTTCCCCTGGTGTCTTGGCTGTAAACACCAGTCTCGCCTCATTTGCTGAGGCGTGCTGAGTGCGAAATGAAGACATTAGCTCAAGACGAACCACAGAGAATGATCTGTAGTTAACTGCGATAGCCTGATTTCCGATGGAGCCTCTTAGCAGTTTAGAAGCATATTACTTTTATATGGTAGGAGTTTTAATCGAAATATTTGAATCAAAAGACATTCCATTTATATTCAGGACTTTCTGACCAGTTTAGAAAACTTTGATGGAGGAAGCTCTGGGACCTAACCTTTTTTCCCCACACTAATCCATATTAAACAAAACATGCTTTGTAAACTGTTTAAAATTTGACTTAGCCCTCTTACCCCTTAGCTCCCACAGTATTATGTCCCACAACCCTATATTCCCCATAGAAACAGCATGCCAACCCTGAGTTCCCGGGCCAATTTGAACATTTTTAGGCCTTGAAACAACTTATAATAATGTATGTGTGTAATATTACTTTGAAAATGAAGCAGTTCAGTGTTTTTACTCCACTTTTTTTACTCCACAATTCTTAACTAGAGAAATGACGAAAAATGCTCGCTAAAATCCTTATACTCATTTAGAAGTACCATACAAGCATCAGCGTGGTCAATGCCTTTGAATAAATGCATTTTAGTGCCAAAAGTCAACTTTCTGGTGATAATCAGACCAGCAGGTACTGTTTTCACGAATGCACAGAAAACACCCTGTCCAGGGTGTACCCCGCCTTGTACCTGGGATAGGTTCCAGGTTCCCCACGACCCTGAGAAAGGAGTAAGTGGTAGAAGATGGATGGATGGATGGACAGAAATTGTCAGGTTATAACTCCAAACCCCTGCAGAGTCAGTCACACTGGTTGATGCTGAAGATGAAGACGGATCAGGGTCTGAATCATGAGAGTTTGCGTCACGATCAGTTTCAGTTTCGGCTTCAACATCGCCTGAACTTTCACTGCGGTCACTATCTAGAATCCTCGCTCTCGCCTGTGTATCTGTGTACGTTTTCTTTTTTTTTCCACTGTTTTAGATGTTCATTGTGTTCATTGTAGGTGTAACTTTAGCCGCAACACGACTAGCTTTTCGCTTTGGCATTTTAAGTTCACTTCTACTATTACACCAACATTCACGCTTGGATCAGCTTCATCGTAATGACGGCGTAATGTCGTAATCACGGTGAGACCTCATCAACCTTCCGGGTCAAAAAATTATAATTAAATAAGTAAGGAATCATAGCAGAATAATGCCGGTATACCAGTCGTACGGGGATAACGTTTACACTGTAAAGCCATTATATCGGCCTTACGGGGAATTGGCATAGACGACCAAGCCGGTATATCGTCCTTACGGGAATAGATCAAAGATGGGCATGCCAGGTTTTCGGCCTTAGGGGGTAAGAGGGTTAAATGTCAACATCGATTTTTCAGTCGGTTTAGCCTATAGCATATTCAAATTAAGGATCTTGTATAGGGCAACTCATAAGTTGCCCATGAAGAACCCCTGCCACTTGGTCTTGTCTGTCTTTTTTCACAGCGGTGACTTGAAAGATTTTAGCGTGGGGTGAAGGTGCGAAGTGTTGTACCCAACCTCCCCCCACCCCCCCACCCCAAAGTTGCCTTGACTTCAAGACTGTAGACACATATCCCATTTGTAAAACAAGCACATCTTTAATGACCACGGTTTGAATGCCTCACTTCACACAGTGACCCTCAGTACTCAGAGTACTTAGCGCTGAAAATTGAGCCTAGCGTCCTGCAGAGAGTTATCCTTTTATTATTCATGAGCTGCAAATGAAGTGTGAATAAAAGTGGCCAGATTTGTGGGCTGATTACATGAGTGGGGATAAAGTTTTCTGAATCGTCTTTACTTTGTTTGTAAAACTCTTTGCAGTTGACAAGCAGAAGAATTAGCACAGTTGGGAGAGTTAGCAGAATAATTAACACACTTAGCAACTAGGTTAAATAGGTTGTACTTCAAAGTGCGTCTTGCAGATTAATCCTTGGTGCTCGCATCTGTTTATTAATAGCAGTGAAAGACAGAACGCTCATTGAAAGCTATTTGTGTTGAGAAGAATTTTGTAGGGACATTTAGAAAGGTTACCTAAATGCTACATACAGAACAACCAGAAAACTTATCAAAAGTTCCCTGAACGTAAAAAAAAATAAAAAAATAACTGATCATCTGAATTCTTTAGCTGGAATTCCTTATTATTTATTTAATGTTGTTCGTGTTCCAAAAATTTACACGTGCAGAGAAATACTTTACATGCAGAAGGCTAAATCTGATGTAAAATCATTTTAGCACATGTTTAGCTAGTTAGAGCTATTGACGTTTGTTTAATGCTGTTAGCATTGCAAAGCGTTACTGCGTTTACTCAGTTTGACTATCTTATTATTTACTGATATCGATTGAAACAGACACGGTTCAAGCATGTACAGTAAGCTCCTCTTGTGAGTGCTTGAATGCTCATGGTAGTAATGATTGGTGCTTGCTTGCTTCCATTTGCTGTTAGCCATGTTCGCACTTCAGAATGCTGCATGAACATTGTAGGAATATTGAGAAATGTTATCTTATGTGCTAAAGGTTAATCTGAGGTAAAACCGTTTTTAGAATTAGCATGGTAAAAGGGCTGGTTAGTACTGTCTATTAATATCTGTCATAATGCTGTTCGCAGTGTAAAGGATGTTCTTATGCCTTATTCAATTTGGCTATCTTATATACTGATATCGATTGAGGCAAGTTGCAAGCATGCAGGCTCGTCGTGTGAGTGACTGAATGTTAGTCCATGAAGTACTTGGTCTCGATATCATTTTAGTTTCCAACAAGAATGCTGCAGCAACATTGTAGGAACATTTTGAAATGTTTAGAGAATAAAGCTTTGAAAACACCTATTTGATTCAAAAGCATGTCATCAAAAAATACCCTTGGATATACAGTATAGTATTTTATGCGCTAAAAGCTAAATCTGAGGTAAAACGGTTTGTTTTTAAACAGCATTTTTAGCATGAGTAGAGACCACGCTGCTTATATCTATTGTAATGCTGTTCAGCGTCACAAAGGATTATATGCTTATTCGTTTTATAGGTGTGCAGACTTGTTTTTGTAAGTGCCTGACCATTAAAAATCGAATACCCAGGACCCTCCTGTGCATTATCTTGCAGATTCCTGCTCTGTGCTATGTGACTGAGATATTACAGCTCACACCAACGATTTATATCACCAATATTCCCTAAGCTATTCCATTTGTTCGCTTCAGCATCATTGTTTATAGCTGTACATTGAAATGAGACATGTTATTCATCATTGCGCATTGGTTTGACATTTATGTATGGTGCTTGGTTGAGTACAGCGATTTTTATCATTGTTTATTGGCATTCCTTCAAAAGGAAGCGTCTTTGGCGTCTTGTTAGCTCACTGTGGTGTATGAAAAGGCAAAAATATGTTGACCCAGAAATGGCCTGGAAGCACAGCAGCGCCTCGGTAGACCAATTGTGGTTTGTAAAGAAGGCAGCTGATGACAGTTTGTATCCGACTTCTTAGCCGACGTGTATCTCAGCTGTGGTTTGTTTGCGTATCACGTCTGTCTTCGAGTACGAGTTATCCCCTTCTTCTATCTTCTATCCAGCCAAGAAGACATCAGAGGACACCTGTTGTTGTTAGTTGATTGTATAAAGGAACCGCACTGAGAACAGTATTACTCCAGCCTGAGTGTGATATGCCAGATGCATTTTGTGACAGATTACAAAATGGTATATTATAAGGACACGTGCATGCTTGACGTGTGATTAGTAAGGGAAATAAAGATGTATCTATTAAAAATGTGTTTATTAAGGTAAATATATATAACAATCAAACTCAAAACCCTTTGCTGGGGTCAAAGCACAAGCAGCGGAGGTTTAAAAAAAAGAAAAAGAACAGGATATTTCATACGCAATTGATATTCCATACCAGCCAATATCCCCACAGATGTGTAAAGAATTTAACACACACAATACGTAACACAGAGGGTTTAACTAGACTAATTGAGGTGAAAATCAAACAAACGGGTAACACAGTAGCATTTAGCAAAAGATTAGCGAAGACCATGTAAGGAACCTGGAAGGACCGAATCAAAATGTTTAAATGATTAGGCACAAAACAATTACAGAACATCGTAATCATTTGACGATTAGTCACGATATTGAATGGGAAGGCAAAAAAATATTTGTTGTTGGTTCCATCTAGGTAAGCAACATAACAGCAGCTCATGAGATGCAACCAAACAGTTCATCCATTATATATCCATTATATACGTATCCTCTTATTTTTGACTAACCTCTCTGCAGTGAGTGATCATTTCACCAAAGTCATGCGGCGCATGGTGGTTAAACGCAGTGACATAATGCATTATAATGGGCAGTGATGCCTGACTACTGCTGACTCGCTGAGCTGAGCTAATGGGATCGATAGCAGCGAGGCAGGACCTGCATGCACTAAAAAACACGCTGTCCACATCCAGAAACATCAATAATGCACGACCGGGAGCGGTTTGCTTTCTTCTCTCTCTCTCGACTAGTTTGAATATCACTTCGCAAAAGAGACAACACGGGCTGTTTTAGGATCCTGATTGGCGGGTAATGATAAGCGATAATGATGTTCACGTAGCGTCCGTGGGTGTCTTGACTTATAAAGAGTCACGTGGTAGAATGCTGGTTCTCGTTCAGGATCTCTACTGCACATTTGCATATAAACAGGTGGACACAACCCTTCGGATTCTTCTGCAGGTATTAATATCATGCCATCTGGTGAGGAGGCGGGAAAGCACAGAGTACTTCAGTACTTCATCCAAAGCACGGCATTACCACAGTATTAATATAATATTAATGACTTTACTTCTTCTGGTATTATAGGTTTCTCTTAATGAAGAGCATATGAAATGGTGCGATTGTGAAAAATGCAGTGTGGTGCGATGTGTATTGTGGGCTAACGGCTCTCTTCAACCTTTATAGGGTTCAACAGAAATGAGGAGATGAAGGCCATCGAGGTGCTGCCTATTCTGAAAGAGAAAGTGGCATTTCTATCAGGCGAGTCAACACACATCATACATCTCACAAGTGGGTTTGCAATGCGAGTTTGAATTCCGACGACGCCACAGCAGTCTGAGGTGTCTGCGTGGGAGGGATGGCATGCTCTCTCCCTCTCTCCCCTGTCAATCACAGTGACACTAGACAATTGTGGGCTTGTGTGAGCTCATGTACAGTACGCATGTTTGAAAAGATGTATACCACAGCAATTGGACAAAAAACTGACATTGTTTTTCATTAATTAAAGAACAATGTTTTTTTTTCCCCTTTTCACCATTTATACAGTAGAGGCCAAACTTTTACTTTGCCAAGTCAAATATGGCATCTAGTTTTTCAATCCATTAGACACTGGCTCATTTCGGCTGTAATTCACAGTTTCGAATGTGTCTGAAGTTTACATACACCAAGTTGACCATGTGTCTTTAAACAATCTGGAAGCTTTTGATTGGCCAATTCTCATAATCAGGGTTTACTGGAAGTGCACCTCGTAGTCTGGCCGTAGTGTTTTACCATGGGAAAGTACTAAACCCCAAGATAACAGCAAAGGAACTGGTGAAGGACTTGTAGGCATCATACACCACAGTATGTACGTCCACCAGTAAAATAGTCCTGCAATGCCATAACGTTAAAGACTATCACACAAGGAAAGAGCCCCTACTGCAAGATTGGCTTAAAAAGCCATACTGAGACCTGCAGGTGATCACAAGCCTTTCAGAGGAGTTTTCTCTGGTCAGATGAACCAGGAATTGAAGTCTTTGGGCGTAATGATCAGCGCTTTGTATGGAGGACAAAGGTTAACGCTTTAAATCTGAAGAACACCAGCCCAACTGTGAAGCATGGCGGTGGTTGCATAATGTTATGGGGCTGTTTTGCTGTAAAAGGGACTTCAGAAAACAGAGGATTATCTAGAACATACTGAAGCAAAAGCGCAAGACATTAGCCAGAAAGTTAAAACTCAGCAAGACTAATGTCCTTCAGCAAGACTAATGATCTTTTGTATACCTAAAAAGTCGAAAGAAAAAGGCTTTTGCTTTTGATTCAAGTTTAGCAAATGAAAAGACAGTGCCAGTAAATACTAATACATGTAGGTAAACATTTGACACATTAAAAATCTGATGTAGTAAATAAAAGCTTAAATATATATGTATCTTTGCTACTATTTTTTATTAGTTCCACTTAAGGTATAGCACCTATAAACAGTCGTTCCTTTACCAACCTCTCTTTTTTTGCTCTTTTTAGTTAGGTAATAAGACAAAATTAACGAAGACACTGGAGGCTCCTTCCAAATAAACTTAGTCACTTCACCACATCAGCGATTGCACACTTTTATTAATCCATTTACGTGGAGTGACTGATTGAGACGGTGGCTAGTGTGTGATGTGTCGCGGGGTTGGTCTTCATTGCAGGAGGTCGAGACAGACGAGGAGGCCCGGTTCTCACTTTCCCAGCCAGGACCAACCACGACAGAATAAGACAGGAGGATCTGCGACGCCTCATTGCCTACCTCGCAGGCATCCCCAGGTCAGGGTTCACCTCCGTGTCCATTTCCATTGTTTTCTTTGTAGCGCACCGGATATGTCAGCTTCCGTCCGTCTAGAAACGGGTCTGAATCTGAGTGCTTAATAATTAAGGCGCGTTTGAAAAAAAATCTCCCGTTATTTTAAGCTATTTTACTTCTCTCTTCCTCCGTCTCTTTCAATGACTCATTCATGTCTGTCTGTCTCTATCTGTCTCTCACTGTCTTGCTACCCATCTTTCTTTCTTTCTTCTTGGCTAATGCTTTGTCTATCTTCTTTCTTTGTATTTCACTCTTTGCTTCTATCTTTTAGTCTTTCTGTCATTCTCTGTGTGTGTTTTTTTGGTATTTGTGTCTGTACATCTCTCTCTATCTCTCAATGTTTGTCTCTCTCACCATCTGTCTGTCTCTCTCTCTCTCTCTCTCTCTCTCTCTCTCTCTCTCTCGCTCTTTCCTCTCCCTCCCCTTGGGTGGTCAGCATGATTCAGTGGCACACATGTGCTCTGTTCAGTTTAATCTAAGACTCAGTCTGTATGTCAAGTGCAGCTGTGGCAGCTCCCTTCCAAGTTTTTTTTCCTCCTCTGCTGTAACAGTGAGTATTACAGTTTGGTAGTACTCCTCAGCACACTCATCCAGATGTTGTTTTCATCAAGTGTCATTTCTCCGTAGCGAGGAGGTCAGCAGGCATGGCTTCACCGTCATTGTGGACATGCGAGGCTCCAAATGGGACTCCATCAAGCCTCTGCTGAAGATCCTACAGGAGTCTTTCCCCTCCTGCATCCACGTCGCGCTCATCATCAAACCCGACAACTTCTGGCAGAAGCAGAGGACCAACTTCGGCAGCTCGAAGTTCGAGTTTGAGGTGAGCTGTTAAACCGATGACCGTAAACTCTTTCAACAAAGCAGAAAGTTCTCTGTGTTTCGATTTCTGTGCTGAAGGCACGGTCTGTGCCAGTTTGACGTTTAAAACCTGAAACAGGGAAAGTAAACACACAGGGATTCTAGGTTTCAGGAACATTTTCTGTGCTAGTGTAAAACTGGAGCTGTTAAAATTAGACCTGACCCATTTAAGGCGAAGAGACGAGATAAAACAGTTTCCTGTACAATCAGGTTATGCAACACAACACAGTACAGCACAGAATTAAAACCATTACTTATGCGTTCAATTATGCGTCTGTTGTGGGCTGAAAAGACAAAACCATGCCCAATATTCTCAATTTCAATACTATAATATCATGATTATATAAGCCAGATTATATTAGCAGTTTTATTAGGTATATAATCAGTTATATGTACACACGCACACACACACACACACACGTATATATATTGCAATTTTTAAATGGCATACTACAAAACGCTCAACACAAAAAGTTCAACACACATCGTTCAGCTAACGTTTTGTTAGCTTATGTAATGTAAACAATTATAATTGTGTTTGTGTATTGCCAGGAATTGAAATTGTTCCCATTGTAAAAATTTTGCTAGCTACAGTAGTTGTAACACCATCTGATAGTCGACGTTTGTTGCTTTCTAGCTAGTGGATTTTCCCGTAAAAGAAGGCATTATTACAAAATGAATAAATAAATAAACAAACAAACTATTTAAAAAAAATAAACGTTTTAGAATGAAAAAAGAAAACATTTAATAGATTTTTATTTGTTCATTTTCGCATAGTGAACTATGAGACAAGTTTTAATTGAGATAACAGTTGACAAATTTACAATTGTATGATATGATATTTATGAAATGTAAAAATACATTGTATTAATGTGCACATACAAATTGGACGAATGCTAGTGATGTAGCAGAGGCTGAGGAAGTGTCAGAGCCAGAGTTCACTCAACCTGCTGACAGTACTTGCGTTTCTACCTCTGCAAAAACGTCCTGTTTAGGCCACGCCCACTTCAGGTTTAAATTCGAATACAGCTACAGATATTTGAACCGTTAAACAGTTACAGATAGTGTCATTGTATTACCCTCAGAATATCCAAATACTATACATGTTTTGAGTATTTCACAGTTATTTCAACCACAACGTTTAAAAAGGTTAAAATCCCTTTTTCTCTGTGGAGCTCATTCATAGAGCTGAGAGTTGTACCACGTGTGTTTTGAGCACACAAAATCTCTGGAACGTTCTCTGGTTAATCTTATGTTAAGCGTGGGGTGTAAATGAGCTGACAGGGAGCACTTTCCTGCAGCACAGAAGCCTTAATAGGTTTGATTGTAAAAGCGCAATTCCTGTATTATAGAAAACTCCCACTGACGGAATTATAATAGGAAAAGACAAAGGCTGCCATAATAGTGTTGAAGAAAGGGTTATGAGTTCTAGCCTTGTGTAGTAATGTGAACATGTAAAGTTAGCATGTCAGGGGAGCACGGTGGCTTAGTGGTTAGCAGGTTTGCCTTGTTCCTCCGGGGTTAGGGGTTCAAATCCTGCCCCAACTCTGTGTGTATGGATTTTGCATGTTCTCCTATGCTTCGGGGGATTCTTCCTGGTTTCCTTCCCCAGTCCAAAGACATGCGTTGTAGGATGATTTGACCTGAGTTCCCTGGGATAGACTCCAGGTTCCCCCATGACCCAGAGTTTATCCATTGTAGCTCTTAAAATAGTATTTTTCCTCCAGATATTTATTTGAATCTTAGAAGACATGCATCTAACCCTTCAAAAAATTGTATTAACTCATCTCAGTTGTATTTCTTACAAATAGAGCTCATTATATTTGATACGTTTACGATTTTGCTAGCTCGCATTACTTAGTATAAACTGGCTGTACAGAAATAATACATTGTAGCTAGCCTAAAACCAAAATTGTTTGTAGATCCTGTTTACCTGTAAATAATCATTAAATCATTCATTTATTCGTCTTCATTAAGCACTTTGTCCTGGTCTGGGTTACAGTGGATCGGGAGCCTATTCCAGGAACAATAGTCATGATGAGGGAATACGCCCTGCATGGGACGCCAATTCCATTGCAGGGCAGCTTACACACTCATTCACACCTAGGGTCAATTTAGTTTAGAGAGTCTACCTGGTTTTTGGAAGGTTTCCATAGTTCAAAATCATTCCTATCACTATGGAACTGTGAGGTGACACTACCCACTTATTTAAATATTTGAATGGACATATTAGTCCTTAGAAAGGCATTAGATAAGGGAGTGGGAGGGGGTTGGTTGTTGTGTTTTCCATATTCTAAACTGGGCTGGAATGTAGTCTAAAGGTCCATGTTAAGGGTTAAGGTTCATGTTATGTTGCCATTAAAGTGATGTAATGGGGTTTTCTTTTCTTCCTGCATTACTATAGACAATAATGGTATCTCTGGAGGGCTTGTCCAAGTTGGTGGACCCATCACAGCTGACGGCCGATCTGGAGGGAAGTCTGGACTATGATCATGATGAGTGGATTGAGGTACGTGTGGCCTTTGAGGAGTTTGCAGGAAATGTGTCGCGCGCACTTGGCCGCCTCAAGGAGCTTCAGGAGCTGGTGTCACGCCGCGAGCTCCCTGGTGACCTGGAGGTGGCACGATGTGCCATGGATGAGCACAGTGCTCTGAAGAAACGTGTAGCCAAGGCTCCAACTGAAGAACTGGATGCTGAGGGCCAACGGCTGCTGCAGCGCGTGCAGGCCGGCACGAAGACCGGTGGAGACGTACAGGGCCTTACGCCCAGGGTCTCATCTCTGCTGGAGGAACTGCGCACTGCACGCCAGCACCTGCACCAGGCATGGCATGGCCGAAAGCTCAAACTGGACCAGTGCTTCCAGTTGCGGCTCTTTGAGCAGGACGCTGAGAAGGTGTGTAGGGCTATGGGGGCAATGATATTGAATGGTGCAATTGATGATAATACTGTTGAATGGTATTGAATGGTGTAGTTGGTGGTAATACTCTTGAATGGTATCGGATGCTGCAACTGATGCTAATTCTGTTGAATCGTATTGAATGGAGTAGTTGGTGGTAATACTGTTGAATGGTGTTGTTGGTGGTAATATTATAGTAAGGTATTATATGCTATAGTTGGTGCTAATTTATTGTTTAATAGTATTGTGTAGTATGGGTGGTGCTAATATCTTTTGTTTAATGATATTGAATGGTAGCATTATTTTGAATGGTGTTGTTACTACTAATGTTGCTGCTTGATGCAGTATGTATTGAATAGTAGTCAGGGGTTTAGACAATGGTAGAGTGTAATATTAGTCATTATAAAGGCATATTCTACCAGTTTAAATAAGATAACCAGGTACTTTTTCACCATTTGCCACTGGCACGAATACTAGCATTTATCGTTATGTTGCCAGATTGGGTATTTTCCCCCTAATGACTGGAAGTTTACATGCTGGTTTAGATCAATGCCCTATGCTTCAGCTTGCCCCCTTTTACAATCCCCCTTCTCTCTTTAATGTCTTTGTAGATGTTTGACTGGATTGTTCACAACAAGGGCCTTTTCCTGACCAGCTACGCTGAGATTGGCGCCAACCACCAGCATGTACTAGAGCTGCAGACCCAGCACAACCACTTCGCTATGAACTGCATGGTAACAGCCACTGCTTGAATCTGTACCTTTTCCTCTCTCTCTCTTTGGTGCTGCAAACATCCACTTCACATGGCTGTGCTAGCATATAGACTATAGTCAATACACATGAATGCCTTATCACGCTGCATGCTTTCTCTCTCACAGAGCCGTTGTTCTTTACCTCCTCAGAATGTATTGTTCAGACACCTTGTTCGATTTTATCTCTTTCACATAACACGTATAGTTTTTGTATAGGCGAGAAATCTTGTAGTGTTCGCTTTGCCATTTCTGTAGCTAATCAGTAGTAGAGATCATAAGTAATAACACATAAGAGCATGACTCCAAAGGAGATGGATAAACGGGATGACAGTTGTTCATTTCTTTTTACCCGGAGGGAGCCATCAGTTTTGTATTCCAAATAAACAGAGTACAGGCAGGGACGACATGTCCTGTTCTCTCTAATGTTTCGAACAGTGTGTGTTTGTTTGAACGTGCAACTATTGACTCAGTCTGTGCAATTGAGCTGTAATAGCTGGGAGGAAAACCTAGTTCCATGCTCTCTTAGGACTGGGCCTCGGATAAATTCAATCAGTGAAGGACAGCGTGAGAGAATATGTCCTTTTTCGCAAAACCGTGCTAGCTGTTTGACAGAAAGGAAAGGCAGGGCAACATCCTCCAAACTGATGTGAGAAGAGAAACCCATAGCTTATAGCCGAAATTTTGTCAAGGGTGCTGATACTGATACTGATACAAAGACATTATCAGGGTAGATATCTGTGTTAGTATCTTGTTAACTGGGGTTAAATTACGTTAGCTACCTTTTAAGCCAAGTTAGTTTTCAGGCAACCAAAGCACAAGACTAGGCATGGACATTGGAGCGTTCACTTGCCTGGTGGACTAGCTAATAAATGTATTTGTCCTATTGTATTCGTCCTCACCTGGTCTCTGTTCTTCTCGCCCTCTCATCTTCAATAAGCTTTTAGCCTCAGGTGCATTGATTCACAATACAATAGGCAGTTTACGGGAACGCCAATGCTTATACCATGGCCCATTGAATGTCTGGTTGTAACCCTTTCAAATAGCTGAGCTTCATGGAACAATGACACCAAGGAGAAAGGTTCAAACAATTCCCAATGTCCATTTGGGTACATTTTGCAGTCAAAAGTAGAGCTATTAAAACACCATCTCATTCTGCCAAAGGCTTATTACTCATAGTTGGACCCATAGATCATTTATCATGTTGAAAGATTTCATCGTCACCTTATTTGCATTAACCTTTTACCACAATGTATGATATTCAACGTATGTGAGATCCTGAAACATCCTGTTTCTATGGAAGCTTTAGTAATCCTAGGTGGGACACCCTTGCTCTCAAAACAGCCTTAATTCTTCGTGGCATGGATCCCAAAAGGTCTTGGAGACATTCTTGGAAACTAGTTTGACGTGATTCCTTGACATAATTGCTGCAAATTTGTTAGCTACACATTCATGCTGGGAGTCTCCTATTCTACAAAATCCCAAAGGTTCTCTATTGGTTTCAGATCTGGCGACTGGTAAGTCCGTTAAAGTACATTGAACTCATTGTCATGTTAATGAAAGCAGTTTGAGACGACTTGTGCTTTGTGACATGGCATATTTTGGAAGTGCCTGTTATATAAAGGGGGACGTTGTGACCATAAAGTGATGCACATGGTCAGTAGCCACACTCATATAGGTTGTGGCATTCAAGTGAATGGTATTAAGGGGCCCAATGTGGTACAAGAAAGCATTCCTAACACCCTTAAACTACCTCCACCACCACCACCATCACCAGCCTGGCCTATTGACACAAGGAGATTTAGGTCCATGGATTCATGTTGTTTTGATGTCAAATTCTGACCCAACCATATGCATGTCGCAGCAGAAATTACTATTCATCAGACCAGGCGACATTTTTCCAATCTCTAGTTTTGGTAAGCCTGTGCCCTCCGTGCCTCAGATTTCTGTTCTTGTCTGACAGGAGTGGAACCCGATGTGGTCTTCTGCTGTTGTAGCCTGTTGGTCTCAAAGTTCAATGTGTTGTGCATTCTGAGATGCTTTTCTGCTCACCATGTTTGTAATGAGGGGTTCATAGAATTACCATAGCCTTCCTGCCAGCTCAAACCAATCTGGTCAGATGAAATGGTGTTTTTTTGTTTGTTTGTTTATTTGTTTATATTTGTTTATATATATATATATATATATATATATATATATATATATATATATATATATATATATAATTTTTTTTTTTTACTCTTCAAAGGCTTCTAGGCATAAAAATATCAGAGCTCTATAGGAATCAGTGTGCTTCACTGTCATTGAGTGTTTATTTATTTATTTATTTATCACTCAATAAAAGAGATTGCTTTCTTGGCTTGGCTCTGATGGTGTAATGTGATATATTTGGTTTTGCCAGAAGGTTATGCAAGAACTCCTTCCTAACAGTGGACTCGTTCTGTCTGAGTTTCCCATTAATCTAGAAATGTTACACGTGGTGGTTCCAGTTTTCAAGCATGTCAAACATGATTTTTCAAATGTCTGGACTTCATTATAAAAAGTAAATACATCAGTGTTTTAAAGATGTGAGCCCACATGCTATGAGCAAAATCTAGACTAGGGCTTGAATCGCGTACTGTACAGGGTTCTGTGGTTCATCCATTAAAAAAAATAATAATAAAAAAAAAAAAATATATATATATATTTTTATATTTATTTATTTATTTATTTATTTATCATCCATCCATCTTCTACCGCTTACTCCTTTTCAGGGTCACGGGGAACCTGGAGCCTATCCCAGGGAGTGCTAACGTTTACTAATAACAAATTATCACTTCATTTTATTTAGCATAAATGACCACAGTGTTTCAATTAGCTCTAGATTCATGCTAGCTTAGCTTTGGTACCTGTAATAGGTACCTGTTAATAGGAATTTTTGGCTGTAGGGACAGCTAAAGTAATAGAAAAATATTAATGCTGTGGAAATTTAATAGAATATGAAATTATCACTACCAGCACAGGAAAATAGGCTAAATTAGCTGGTGCCGTTGTACTGACTGTAAAATCTGGTGTTTCTGCTGTGGTGGACAAACAAGCTAGACCAAACAATCTAATCTTACCAAATGACCTAACAATTTATCAGGCTGTTTGATGCTGTTTTAAAATAAAATTGCATAATCTTTACACCTCCATTCATAACCATTCCTATTAGGAAGCGATTCAACTTCCTAAAGAAGTTGAATTTGAAAAATAAAATGTTTAACATATAACATTATATATATATATATATATATATATATATATATATATATATATATATATATATATATATATATATATATATATATATATATATATATATATATATAAAAAATGAAATACATGTTTCTTTACTCAGGTTAGGGTTAGGGTTATTTGTGTACTCGTTGGCTAATAAGGCTTAATTATTTACTCATTGGCTACTATGTTTAGATAAAAACACACACACACACACACACACTCACACACACACATGTATATATATACTAGCAGACTCACTGCACATTGCAAAGTAATCTACAAACTTAAAGCAAGCTAGCAATTAACATACAGGGCTTGTTTTGCTGTTCACCTAATGTTGGATATTTTTGTACATCATATTAACTGATTAATATGCCAAATACAGGTCCGTTCTTTGTTCCAGCTGTTTATTTATTGTGCTCTAAAATGTAGCTGCCATCTATATAAACTCTAGAAATGTAGAAAATTGGCGCTAGTAGCTTTGAAGTGGAATCCCAAAGATTTATAGTTAGTCACCGTTAATAAAGCTTCCGGGAATCCTGCACGTGTGTGGAATTAAAGCACATGTCAAAGTGATTATTTGGTTGTACCATGTCAGTCAGTTCCACCCAGACCAATCAAAATATCCCACCAGGCACAGATCTGAGCATTCATTGTATTGATTCTCTCAAATGCCCCTGGGCTGGGTAATTACCCCGGTCTGAGATAACAGTGTGGTAACCAGATCTCCCACACATGCTATCATTACATGTGCATTAGGGATTGAATGATTTAAATTATTTAAGATACAACTGTACAACCAAGTATTACTGTATTGCTATGGTATCTCCTTACTTGGAATCTGCACTTATTTGGCAAAGAGGACTTTGAATGGCATATAAAGTAGAATTTGCTCTTCAGTCCTACGTCAAATCATGCTGATAATTTACTATACAATATCCAGTGACATTTAATACCAGGACTCAAATTAAACACTGTTGTTGTTGTTGTTGTTCATTTACTGGTCTTTTTTTAGTTGGTAACTAGATAACTTAGAAAGAGTTTTTTGCTTTCGGAAAAAAAACCCTTTATCCATAGCATTAGATACAGGACAAAACTATGCCTTTCTGCTTTTCAGCTATAGCAGCAGTCAGACAAAAAACATGAAAAAAATTAACCTGGCAGAAAAAAAGATGTAATGGATGCATTTGCTTCTGGTAGAGATTATTTTTGTTTTGCTTTGACTTTATTTATGTGAACTCTGACTTCATTTGCCTTGTAGCGAATAGAAAAAAAGTTAAAAAACTGTCATCTCTTTTATATTTGTTCATTTAAAAAATGGAGGAGTCAGACTTTCACCTTACAATTTTCTTACTGTTGCTTGGTGCACATCTAAGGTATAAATAGCTAGCAAGTGTTTTGCATTTCTGTATAAACAGTCAGGTCATTCTGGCTATCGTGTTTAAGCTATGATAAGGCACAACATGTACATTATTATATAATATTGTGTTCCTATTTGGGGGAACTCTTTCTGTTTATCTATCTATCTATCTATCTATCTATCTATCTATCTATCTATCTATCTATCTATCTATCTATCTATCTATCTATCTATCTATCTATCTATCTATCTATCTATCTATCTATCTCTCTATATATATATATATATATATATATATATATATATATATATATATACAAATAAATAAAGATAGATAGACTGATTTCAGTGATAAAAGTTTAAAGAGTAATTTTTAATACATACCTAGAATTACAAAAGTCTAAAAAATAAATGAGTTGATCAACAGTAAATATTGTATCTTTCACTACAGTTGTGGACAGTTTATTATTACATGCCATATAACATGAATGTTAACTGGACTGTATACTGGACATGGACTTTTAATTTTGTAAAAATGTTATGTTAAGTAAGATCTTACACTCAGCTTGTTGTTCATAAATCCTAATTGTCAGACTGCATTTAAATTTCAGTTCATTTTTAAAAATCATTTATGCTGTTCACATAGAGCCGCCGTGTCAACATACAGTACGCTAAGGTTTTTATGGTAAGATTCTGTTTATTCTTTCTGCCCACTACAATTTTCGTATGAGCAATGTTGCCACATGTTGATGAGTTAAAAAACAAAGAACCAGTGACCGAATTCTGAACTTCTTACAGAGTTTTCCTTCCTGGCCTGTCATACATCAGATGTGGTAGAGCCCAGAAGGAGCCGTGGTTAGAGCCGTTCCCCTTCAGTCTGTATCTGAGTGCGTGTGAGAAAGAACTCCTGTTTTTGAGGTTAAGGTGGAGCAACAGCTGTCAGGTCAAATACGATCTGTACTTCTTAGAGTATAATTGATTTTAATTCTGACCAAATCTGAAGAACAACTGAACATGTACGCACTAGAGTTTGTCACATCTATTTCCGAATGTTCTTTTCTTAACATTTACTGCATTACACAATTTAAAATGAAGAAACAAATTTTTTAACACCTTTTCATTTGCATGGAAAGCATTCTTAGATGTATTGTATGTATGCATTCTTTCTTTAAAAAAAATCATTATACAAATGTATAAATGCTCTGTCAGGTGCTTTTGAGAACAGCCTGAAACCAGGGACATTCATGCTAAAAAGTTCTTCATCTATTTGTAAGCTGTCAATCACATTTTGGGTAGAGGACAAGAATTTATCATTTTAAAGGGTTATCTCTTATATGTTATTCAAAAAATTCCTTATTTAAAGTACCCATTGGGAAAAAAAAATTTTTCTGTGAGAGTATAGTAATAGTTGAAAGCATGTCTTTTGTTGTTGTCCATCAGAACAAGTTGGCGACATGGTTTTACAAAGCATGCTGTTAAGGTTCTGCTCAAGCATCTTCGTTTCATCACAGGAACAAAGTCAAAGCTCCTGCTAATTCCCACATTATTATGAACCAGACTCTAGGGAGGCGCTCAACGTATTTGGAAATTGATGGTCTGCTCACCTGACTTCCTCAGCCCTGTCCTCTTGATTGACATTTGTTAGGAAATAGTGAAGCACTTTAGACAAAACAGTATTACCTTCTCTAAAATATAGAAATACCTTATATTACGCTATGCTGTTGGCACTATGTCAATTTGTAATCATTCGTTTGGGGGCGGGGGGGATGTTAGAACAGTGGGAGTGTGATGTACACACATCTATGGTCATATTTCTAGATCTAATCTGGCCTATCAGAGAACATTATCTTGTGAAATTTTGGCCAAAATGTCATTAGTGATAGGTTGAAAATGACTGAACATAGTCTCAAATGATTCTTCTATAAGATGAACGATTTCTCATTTCAAAACACAACTATCAAAGCTATTTGATTCAATTAGCTTGTAAGTATTTAAACCATTTTTTCAACCCAATAACAGTGATAAATGTAACATTATTTCATTTTCATAGCACGTTATCAGACCATCCTGATTTCGATTATTTGTGTCGAAGATGATGACAAAAAGAATACTATCGAATTCACATGAATTCACACACACACACACACAACACAGCCAGCCATATGAATTTAGCATCGGAGTGTTTTGGTAAGTGAGACAGACAGCGGATATTTATTTAGGCTTTAATTTGTTTGGTTGGAATTTAACAAATCAGGGCTTGAAATTGCAGATAAGACAAATAGTTGCAAAAGCACTTAGTTTCTCCTTCATAGGCATTTTGGAAAAAAAAAAGAATGAAATATTGAGCAAGAAAAAATTTGCTTAAATAAAAACTATATTGAAGTAGATGCCTAAAATTGAGCCGTATTTTTAACAGAAGGCGGGCTTAACCACGGTAGCTCATTTACACCAGATGGCTTTGGTTAAAGATGACCGAACACTAACCAAGTGAAGAATCTGCTGCTATCTAAAGCTGTAAATTTCATGTTGCTTCAAGTAGCTATGGGGGTAGCTGTGGATCAGGTGGTAGAGCGAGTTGTCCATTAATCGTAGGGTTGGCGGTTCGATTCCCGGCCCGGATGACTCCAGATGCCGAAGTGTCCTTGGGCAAGACACTGCACCCCAAGTTGCTCCCGATGGCAAGTTAGCGCCTTGCATGGCAGCTCTGCTACCATTGGTGTGTGTGTGTGTGTGTGAATGGGTGAATGAGACACAGTGTAAAGTGCTTTGGATAAAAGCGCTATATAAGTGCGCCATTTATGTAGAGATCGACCTATAGTTTTCTTATAACCGATGCCGATCCCGATTATTTGCTTGTTTATGTGCCCGATAATCGATATGCAGAACCGATATTTATTTATTGTTTTACTTTTGTTTTTGACACCAATAAATAGAGTTAAATAGCGGGATCTGAAAGGGTGCAAAAACATGAAAAATAAAATGCACTGTTACTTAAATGTCTTTTTTTTTAAAATAAAAGCTTTGTGAGGTAACCCGATTACGTGACTCCATGAGTTTGTCTCTATTTCTTAGAGCCAAGCTGCTTAAACAGCATTTTCTCATAACCGTTTATGTAACACATCTAATTTGTGCATTAATGACTGTTATGTTAAATCAATGGCAGTTCTGCACGCAATTCTCAAAACGCTCACAAGATGGCGCCATTTATCGGTGGATCAGATATTACAAAACCGATATCTGATTATGGAAAAATGCTTAAATATCTGGAAAAATATCGGTAAAACCAATTATCGGTTGATCTCTAGCTATATGTGCTCCTGATAAAATGTCAAAATAGCTGACAGTATATTTTGCATATTTTGCACATAAGTAGAGAACTCATACCAGATCAAAGCAATGAATGGAGAACCAATAGAAAGGATGAGATGGAAAGCTTCTAAAGCAATGAGAACCAAAAAAATAATAATCTAGTCGGAATTCAGGAGTGTGTGTGTCTTATGTTTCTGTTCAGAATGTGTACGTGAACATCAGCCGCATCGTAGCAGTGGGCAAGCGGCTCCTGGAGGGTGGTCACTACGCTACAATTCAGATCCAGCAGCTCTCAGCGCAGCTCGAGCGAGAGTGGAAGGCCTTCGCTTCAGCGCTCGATGAGAGAAGCGCCATGCTGGAGATGTCAGCCAGCTTCCACCAGAAAGCAGACCAGGTAGCGCATATATAATTTACATTATTACGAGTTGTTAGGATTTTCAGTGCAGCATTTACATACATTGGACTAATATAAGGCAAGCAAAACCTGAGCTAGAAAGATTCAGAGGTGCAAAGATATACTGTTTATTATATTTTTTCAGTGAAGGACACTGGTTGAGAAAGCGAATTTCTACATGAACTGGATTTGTAAGCCAGTAGAAAGTACTGGACCCCCCCTCACTGTTTCCTTACAGTTGCTTGGCAAACATCTGGAAAAAAAGAAAGAAAAAAAAAACATTAGCTATCTCATCCACTGACGTATCCAAGGATTTTGTTAAAATCCATTTTTTTCCACTTCTATGCCTGCTACGATTTTCTTGTTAGCATAGTTGGCACCTCTTAGGGGTAATTATTGTATTAAAGCACTTCTTAAGTTTAAAAGTTTGTATCCCCCCAATATACCCAAAGTTAAAAGGAATTTGTGGCTTTTAATGCTTTTAAAATTGTAACAAGGCATAATGTTTAGCAGTAAAAAAATATAATTAGTTAGAATTTGAATTCAAGATATCTGTAATTTAATTTTAACTAGACAGAATGATATTTTTACTCGTACTACAGGGTGTCCGAAAAGTCTCCATACATAGGGGACTATGTATGCCAGCACCACGTCTTCAGCAGGGGATGTTCGTGGACGTCCACTCCTCGGTTGGTCCACAACACTTCCCGTCTTCATGAATTTGTTAATAAGTTTGGCAGCAGTGTCGTGTGTGATGTGCTCGCCATGTTTCCTGTTAAAAGTCCATCGCAACCTTGTGACAGCTTCCCGATCCAGCCATGAGAACGATTTCAATACGTTCTTCTTCTTTCGTCCAAATCGTTCTAAAAGGCTACCTGAAAAAATATATATAATATAAAAAACTAAGTGTGAAGCATTTTGGAAGACATTTTGCTTAAAAAAAAGTGTTAATTTCTCCCTATGTGCAGAGACGTTTTGGACACCCCTGCAGAATGGTTGTTTTACTAGTCAAAATTCATACCCGAAAATAATACATCTTTGACTAGTCATAAACTTTTGACTTGCACTGAAGTCTCTCAAATCCGCAATTCGATTTATACTAATAAATAAATGTAATTACGGATAGCTGCAATTCAGTTAATTAGTAGAAATTCACATCGCTGATATCTACATGACATTTCTTTTACTAGTCAGAATTCCAGACAAAACTCCAAAACAAGACAAAACAAACAAACAAACAAAAAAAAAAAACGAGAAATAAATGTTTGCTTTCTTGCCATGAGGGGTGGGCAAACCAAAATATTTATATGACATCAAGAAAGAAATATGCAATATATCTTCTTGTTTTGACCGTGAACACTTTAACACCTTTGAAACTTAAAAGGATTGTTGGTATAAATGTAATTTCTTGTGTCTTCATTTTGTCTTAAGGGTGTGCAAACTTTTGCACTTCTTTACAAGACAATAATAAAATGCAATAATTTTGCTTGATGTAGTTTAGAGAAATCTTCATGTATGTAAAGAGAAAATATTTTCTTATAACTGTATGTTTGTACAAAAGTAAGTAAAAAAAAAAAGAAGGAAAAAAAACCATTAGCTATCTAATGTCACTGAGGATTTTGTTAAGCTTGTGTGTTATAAGCTCCAGATAGAGATGGCGAAAGCAACGCTATCTCGTCTCCTCTTTTATCATAGTCTTTGAACGATAATTGCTTGTTTTCAGCACCGTAATTAGGTTGATGTGCTCTTTGTTCTTCTGCTTCCCATTTAAAAAAAAAAAAAGAAGAAGAAGAAAAGATATGCTTTCATATGTTAGACGTATGCGTCTCAGCTAGATGGATGGATGGATCTTTGCTTTTCATCGTGATCGGATATTACATTTTTCATAACAAAGCACTGTTTTCGCCCAAGGTTTCAGCCGCATATCCTTTTTTCTTTTCTTTTTTTTTGTTGCTGGCAAAAATCCTCAACATAATTCGTTTTGTGCTCAGTTATTTAGTCCCCTTTCCTAGGTTCAAGAACATTTGAGTGGCAGTATGGGGTTTTTTTTTGTACGTTGATAATAGTGATCATTTTGCATATCCTCTTTCCCAGTACCTGAATAATGTAGAGTCATGGTGTAAGGCATGTGGTGAAGGCGAACTCCCCTCAGAGCTACAGGACCTGGAAGATACCATTCACCACCACCAAGGGCTCTACGAACACATCACAACTGCTTACTCAGAGGTACCGATTTTTATTAGCTTCTTTCACCCTCTATTACACAATGTGTTTATTTCATTTGTGGCTGTGTTGCTACTGTTGTTGCTTGTGAACTGCCCAGTGTTCTTTTTAGTTCTGAACGCGTGTTCAAAAGTAATTATCAGTGAAGAGATTCTGATATACCCCAAATAATGATTATCTTCTTGGTTTCATCCCACTGCTGAAGCCATGCTCCTCAAAGAGTTTGCAACAAAGCATGTACAGGATCTCAAGACCCTGAAAATACACCGTAGCCACGGTGAAGCATGGTGGTGGCAGCGTCATGCCATGCGACGGCTTCTCTTTAGCAGGGATAAACGCTCGAGTCGAAATAGAGGGAAGCTGTGGAATGACTTAGGTTGTGCTTCGGTGCATTTTGATAAGAGATTTGGAAAACTTTAAAGGAAGTTAAGATTCGATGGTGGTAGACTCTTACCCATAAATAAGCGGTGTGCACATTTATGCAACCAGGTTATTATACGTTTTTCTTTCTCTTTGTTTTTCCTGAAATGTTTTATTTTTTTCTAAAATATTATTCGAAAACAAAAGGTACGTCATCAGGCTTATTGTAGGAATCACATTTTAAACCCTCTTTCCACAGGTGAGTCAAGACGGGAAAGCCCTGTTGGACAAACTGCAGCGCCCTTTGACTCAAGGCAGCGCGGATTCATTAACAGCATCGGTCAACTACTCCAAGGCAGTGAACCATGTCCTGGACATCATACACGAGGTGCTGCACCACCAGCGGCAGCTGGAGAACGTCTGGCAGCACCGCAAACTCCGCCTGCACCAGCGCCTGCAACTATGCGTCTTCCAACAAGATGTCCAACAGGTACGCCATCGTCCAGTCTACCAAGCCGGGTGCAATCAGGACCGAGTCGTCTATGTTCACTCCGCTGACCGTAGCCCGGTCAGTACTTATGGATTCGGGAATTTGGGAATTCCACCCTCATTGGTAGAAAAATGCCATCGTTAGTTGTTCGCCGAAGAATATTTCACAACATGCATTGATTGCGAGAGAGGCAATTAATAAACATTCGATGAGAATTTAAGGCTGGGTTCCAAATTGCGTACTGTGTTTGTCAGGGTAATGGCAAAAGCCTAAATGTGTAATGTTCTGATGTCCTTTATTGTGCTTTCTCTGGCTATTTTCTTTTAAAATTCATTTCAATTCTCTCCATATGACTGTCACTAGATTTTAGATTCTCGTCACAACGCCCCATGAGGCTCTTGAATTAACAAAACTGCATTTCTTTTACTTATCTAGCAGGACCAGACTCTTCATGCTCGCTCCGGCGTGTGTGGAATAACAAGACTGTATGTATGGCATACAGGGTAAATCATCAAAGCAGCTCATGAGCTTCCTGCATGGAAAATCCTCTCCGTTTTTAGCAAACCCCTCAGGTAGACGTAATGATAGCTAATGGATCACTTCCTTTCACTCCTTCTGTCCCGCCCAAACACATACGTGTGCGCCATAAAGGTTACCATGGTAACCTTGTTCGGTAGGCTCATTAAATCGAGGGTATGCCCCATAAAATAATGCGGGCGAAAGGGGTCCACCATGCAACACATCTGTACAGCAAATGGCCTGCATCGCTTCTTTCATATTAATACGCCAAGCACATACAAATGGAAACGTTCGGAACGCCATATGCCACGATGAGGCAGATTAAAGGTTCTGTAACGAATAGGGCTTCACAAAAGGCTAAAAGTACTGTAGGTTCTTAAAGCAGATTCTTTTGTAAGAATAATAATAAACCCGAAAACGACGTAGCGGCAACATGTCTTTAAAGGCAAAGATTTCAAAAAGGTATTGTGATCGGAAAATCCGGGTGGTAAGAGTAACTCATGACGGGCCGCATCACAGAACACGCCGTTGTCGACTTTGCTGAGGAACTACTTAGTGAAAGGTTAAAGAACCTTTTAGTGCTTTTTTGGAGACCTCTTCGTGGTAAGATCATAACTCCTTCTTAAACACAACACACGTTTCCACACACGGTGCTCGTCTGCGATACGTTACGCAGCTTTACGAGTTCATAAAGTTCCCAGACTGGCGCGTCTCGTGGGTTTAAAACGATGCCGTCTGAAATCTAACCCCACCGAACTAGACGGACCGAGACTTCACTGCAAGTGTGAAGTGGCTCGTTTTGCTCACAAGAGCCCCCTTGTGGTTCTTCTTCTCACTTCTTTTTCTTTTTCTTTCATCTTCCACTTCTTTCATTTTCTCAGGTGCTGGACTGGATTGAGAATCACGGCGAGGCGTTCCTCAGTAAGCACACGGGCGTGGGGAAGTCCCTGCACCGAGCACGGGCTTTGCAGAAACGCCATGAAGATTTCGAAGAGGTGGCGCAGGTGAGGAGAAGAACAACAGCCACGTTCTACTTAAAAAGCACTGAGTAGAGGAATTATGGTCCCCTTTATTCGTCCTGCTGTCATGACGAATTACATCATGATACTATTTTTCCAAATCCTAGAATATCTACCAGCTTTATGGCTTTAAACATATATGCAAGAGGGCGTATGGCAAACGTTAACACCATTTTAAAATAAATGAATTTTTTTAAATAGTCACTTAAGCGTCCCTCCCACCAAGCAATAACGTGGGACTCTGTAAATCCATTGCAATGCAACTGTGTTGCTTTTTCTTTTGCGATTCCTTTGATTGACTCAAGCACCCATGTTGAATTTCGTTGCCCTTCTTGTTTCCCTCGAGCCTAACATGTGGGAGGAGCTAGTTCTAGTGCATCCCACCGATTGGTCAAACGCATTCATCACGGAATCGGCACCTGACTGTACGCTGAGTCAGCGCGTGATCCGATCACATGTAGCGATCGCTTTTTTCACATTCACTGCGTGCGCTCACTACATGGGACGCACCATGCCTAGTGTGTGACGTTATTTCATATTTAATCGTGGAAAAACCCAATTCCTCGTGTTTTACTGAATTCATCTGACAAAGTTTGCCCACAATCATTCTCCCTAATCTAAGATTTAAATATTGGCTCCCTTGGAGTTGTTACGTCAAAGTCTCGTGCTCAGTAGTTCGCTCTCTGAGGAAGGCACGCAACAGTGCATACGTTTTGCTTTCAAGTTAGCTATATGACTGTTTATTTACTTATTTTATTTCATAGTACAGAGCTCAGGTTTCTGTTCCACCATCATTGCCTAAAACTTTGAATATTACGGTAGCGATATGTCTATAGTCGCGACAGTTGTGACATGTCTATAGAAATAGAAAGCTCTTAACACTGCGCGACTGTCTTGCCAATTTAAGCTCACAGTAACAGTTACGTCCTACGTGCTGGATGAAAGAAGAATTTCATTCGATTTCCACGCTCATATCGGATCGATACCTTTGGGGCTTTCCTAACAAACTTCACTAGAACTAATAAAGTAACAATGACTTTTAAGAAGGTGATGGGAATGCAGCCAAGAGGAAAATTTAGGGAAGTCAATGAGGTCCCATTAAAAGCTTGATTGTTTTTTTTTTTTCTTATCAACTTGAGTCTGTTTGGATCGCTTTCAGAACACGTACACTAACGCCGACAAGCTGCTGGAGGCGGCCGAACAGCTGGCCCAGACGGGCGAGTGCGACCCGGAGGAGATCTACCAGGCCGCCCACCAGTTACAAGACCGGATCCAGGACTTTGTGAGGCGTGTGGAGCAGAGAAAAGTCCTGCTGGACATGTCCGTGGCCTTCCATACTCACGGCAAAGAGGTGCGTTTGTGTTGCGGTTCAGAAGGCAGTCCTGCACAAATGTTGTATTCTGGCTTAGACTTTGAAGTGATAAGGTTCTCTCTGACTGTTCTGTGATTAGAACCAACTTCTCAAATCCAATTGTTGTCCCATATTTTGGTGGGAAACTTCTTTCTGACCCGAGACATCTTTTGACGTCCATTAGTAAAACTAATTTAATTGGGGTCGACCCTGTTCCTCCTTCATATGGACAATTTGAGAGCTTGACATCTTCCTGCATTACAATTATACCACTACACCATTTCTAGTGTAACTAGCTCCAATTGCAGAGCCGAAATCTCCCATTGTGACACTGTAGTCCATTGGAGTCTATTGGCGTGTTGATAGACACTGGACTCTTGCCCTTGTTTGTGTTCACAGTCCGCATGCATTACCGGAGATAATTGTGTATCGTAAGTGATGCCATAGTAAATAGCATAAAATAACACTTATCTTAATGTGTCCATATGGCATGAGGTTAGCCATCTGCTATCTGCTGGATAGAGACTAGCGCCAGCTTCCAGTTCATCTGTGACTGTGGGTCAGCCATTGTGAGCAGTTGAGATGGAAATGGAATAAGGGAAGAGGGGAAAAAAAGCTATCGCCAGACTTGCTGGGACTTGAGCTCCACTTTCCTTGGCATGCCAGTACAGGCAGATGGCACCAGCACCAGGAAAGCTGAGTCTCCCTCCCATCTCTTCTACCTCGTCTGCCTTTTTATATCTTTGAATCTGTCTCGCCCTTTTAAAGCTTCTGGGTTTGGCAAAAAAAAAAAGGCACGAAAAAGGGTTTTAAGGCACGAAGGTATCCTCTACAACAATGTTTTATCGTTGCTCTGGTCCAACATCCATTCGTTTTCAACTTCCTATTATGCTTGAGTAGCTGTGCCTTTTAATACACAGTTCAACTTTCTAAATAAAATCTCATAGTTGCCTTCATTGTGTGCTTATCTTTTGAGTTCATGCCCAAAGCAACAAGCTCAGAGAAATGATATTTTGTCATTGCTCAATCTTGTTGACCGTTTCCTGGTCTCGCAAGTCCTTTCGAGAAACCATCTACTTTCTCAGTAAGATGCAATTCCATCAACATAATGAGTCTTGATTATATATTATATTATATATATACACGTTACAGTACAGTGAAATTCTTTTCTTCGCATACCCCAGCATGACAGGTAGTTGGGGTTAGAGCGCAGGGTCAGCCATGATACAGCGCCCCTGGAGCGGAGAGGGTTAAGGGCCTTGTTCAAGGGCCCAACAGTGGCAGCCTAGCAGTGCTGGGGCTTGAACCCTCAACCTTCTGATCAGTAACCCAGGGCCTCAACCGCCAAGCCACCACTGCCTGCAAAACCTCTGACCTTGGGTGTATTTCGTGATCATCATTTACTCACCACGAACTGTTTAATACATTTTTAAAGTCGTATTCGGTGAACCACTGTGCTTCGAAAAAAGATCGTCAAGTCATGGTGTTCAGATAATCAGATCCTGAAGCTTGGTCACAGAAAAGTGCACAAAAGATATCAGGCACTTCATGGCTTACAGGCGGAGCATCTAATTCTGATGCTATATGCTCCCGTACCTGGATTCTTATCAGTTTACTCTAAGCCAATTTACCGACGCCTAAAGTTCTCAACTTCTTTTTAAACGACTGGAATGTTTTTTAATTTGTTTATTCATTTATTTATTTTAATTTCAGCTATGGACGTGGTTGGAGGAGCTGCAGAAGGAGCTGCTGGATGACGTGTACGCTGAGTCAGTGGAGGCCGTGCAGGATCTGATCAAGCGCTTCGGGCAGCAGCAGCAGACTACGCTGCAGTTCACCGTCAACGTCATCAAAGAGGGAGAGGAGCTCATTCAGCAGCTCAGGTACAGAAAGTTTGAAAGCAGGCACGCGGCGTCATCTGTTAAAGTCGTACCGCAGATCTGTTGGTTCTCAATTCTGATTGGTTGATAAACGTAGTGCCGACTGTAAGGCAGAACACAGGTTTATACAGACGTCATCGTTTCCATAGTAACAGCTCATACACCGGGACTTGTATAGCGAACGTGATATATATATATATATATATATTTTTTTTACACATCCTAGATACTCTCACGGTAGACTTTCACCACGTGCCATTTCCTCCCCTACAGAGACTCCGCGATCTCCAGTAATAAAACGCCGCACAACAGCTCGATGGCGCACATCGAAAGCGTGCTGCAGCAGCTGGATGAGGCTCAGGCTCGCATGGAGGAGCTCTTTCAGGAGCGGAAGATCAAGCTGGAGCTCTTCCTCCAGCTGCGCATCTTCGAGAGGGACGCCATTGACGTGAGTCCCTTCTCGAACCACTAGCTGAAAACCACACAGCTTTATTGGGGTTTTCTGTTTCGAGAGCAGGAAGTAAGAAGATCACATTCTCGAAACTAGGGTTCGAGAGGACACAACATCTTCTTTAATCTGAGAAGATGGCAAGCACTCAAATGAACATCTGAATAGTCCAAGTCCCGTATTATTGAATTAATCGATGCAAATTTGGTTTCATTGAAGAAAATGGCTTCCACGATCTTACGAGAATAGCACTTGATCCAGCACATTGTATTATTTAGTAATTTATTTAAAAAAATACATATCGACCGTTGACAGTTACAATACCACATGGTTCTAAATCGGATGTAGAATATATATATATATATATGTTTAAATCGTGCTTTTAATTTACACTAAAGTAAAATAAAGGTAAATGTTGAATGTTAGCCAAAGTGAGTCTGGGATCTTTTCAGTATCGCCCACGACACCTGATCTAGTGGAACCTGATTCCGATTGTTAGTGGCTCGGTTAATGTCACCTAATACCCAGCGCTATCATTTTCATAAGCGAGCTCATAGCCAGAGCGACCGAGTCATCGACGAGGTCCTGCGGTAACAGGAGCCACTTCTGAGTCATGAACCAGAAGGTGAAAGTGTTTTCCTGCAGTACCTGAAGCCTGAACATCTGAACAGCTGGGTGGGACGCACCAGGGCGTGTGTGTGTGTGTGTCCTGAAACGCCCCCTTTGCTCACGTTCTTCCTGGCTCCTGCGTCCAACCGCTGCATTAAACTTAACACGCCAAGGAAGAGAAGACACAAAGATGTGGGACTCGTGTATGAGGTAATGTTCTTCCAGGCAGAGCAAGATTTGTGCGCTGGAGTGTGTTGTAAATCTGTGCCTGTCATGTGTTACATGTTAGCAACACCGCCGTCGTTGGGCAATGCTCGAATGAGTCGTAACCCAAAGGCGTTTAAGCTGATTTAGAAAAGATGAGTGTGACAGTGTGTTTCAGGAGATAGAGAGGTGTGTGTGTGTGAGCCAAAAAAGTTTGGCAGTGGGACAGCTGGCTGAGTTTATGTTGTTAAACCGCGTGGTAACAACTAGCTGTTAGCACGCTGCTGTGTTGGTTTAACATAAAGTTGCATGGTTGCTATTTATAAATAAAAAGACATGAAGCTTGACCATTACAGGTTTTTTTTCCATCTAACTCTATACCGCCATCTTGTGGTGTAAAGGTCTGTGCAATCCAGTCTTAATCATCATGGCCGCCCTAATTTCATACTTATCTAATGCCAATAATGTGGCCTCTCTGTCTTTAAGTCACAGTGAAGGAGGTGTGGCCTCTGTGTCTGTGAGTCACAGTAAAGGAGGTGTGTCCTCTGTGTCTGTGAGTCACAGTAAAGGTGTGTCTCATTCCAAGTGGAGGAAATGTGGCCTTTGTGTCTCAGTCAAAGAAGGCGTGGCCTCTGCGTCTGCGAGTGAAAGTGAAGGAGGCGTGGCCTCAATATGTGTCTGTGAAAGTGAAGAAGGTGGGAATGTGGGAGGCGTGGCTTCTGTATCCTTCAATGTGAATGAAGGAGGCATGACTTCTGTGTCTGTAAGTCAAAGTGTGGGAGGCGTGGCATCTGTGTCTTTCAGCATGAAGGAGGCGTGGCTTCTGCGTCTGTCAGTCAAAGTGTGGGAGGCGTGGCGTCTGTGACTTTCAAAGTGAAGGAGGTGTGGCTTCACTGGCTGTCAACGTGAAGGAGGTGTGACCCTTATCTCAGCTAAGCTATGAAAGAGGTGTGGCTTCAATGTGTGTCAGTCAACGTGAAGGAGGCGTGGCCTCTGTGTCTGAGTCAGAAAGAAGGATGTGTGTCTTCTTTGTCTTTCAAAGACATGGAGGTGTGGCTTTGTGTAAAATGCATCTTTTGTACTGAAGACATGTAAGTAGTGTCTCAGAAGGAAAGATACACACTCCTAATTACCGTCACTACAGCTGAATAGCTTAATAGCAGTGGAATGTAATCTAATCTACATACGCACACACACACACACACACACACACACACTCACAGAATATTAAAGAGGAGACTGGGAGACTGTAAATAGGATCCTTTTGGCCTTGACCATTGTTTGTGTGTGTGTTTGTGTGCGCGCACGTGTGTGTGTTTATAGGTGATCTCGGACCTGGAGTCGTGGAGTGATGAGTTGTCTCAGCAGCTCAGGGAGTTTGACACTGAGGAGTTGACTGTGGCTGAGCAGAGGCTTCAGCAGCACGCAGAGAAAGCGCTGACTATGAACAACCTGACGTTCCAAGCCATCCACCAGGGCCAGGAGCTGCTGCAGTACGTCACTGAAGTGCAGGCCTCAGGTGGGTCTGTGTGACACACACACACACACACACACACACACACCTTTGCCTTGCTATTATTGTAACGATCTTACACCTATCACTAACCTTAACCTAAGTAACAAATAAAAAGTTTTAAAAATCGAATGTCATTAGGCCTGCTCTAGGTAATATCATACAGTATATTACATTTATGGGATTTTGGCAGACGCCCTTATCCCGAACAATTTACATTTATCTCATTTATACAACTGAGCAGTAGAGGGTTAAGGGCCTTGCTCAAGGACCCAACAGTGGTAGCTTGGCAGTGCTGGGTCTTGAACTCCTGACCTTCTGATCAGTAACCCAGAACCTTTAACCACTGAATCGCCACTGCCCCTATGTTGTGTCTGTACTGTGTGTGTGTGGTCACACTCGCAGACTCGTCCTCTGAAGGTAAAAGGGTTTATTACAGAAAGATGGTTAGTACAGGATAGAATAAAGCAGGAGAGAATAATGAGAGCGCTCTGAAGCCCTTGTACTAAACCACTACTATATATATGAAACGCAGAGCATGACATAATTCTGTGTACCGATAAGAAGCAGTTTGAGGCAGTTCAAACAGGCTTTGTTTTAGGATCTTGGACAGAAGAACCTTGAACAGAAGAACATGTTTGTGTCTCTGTAAGCAGACATGAACAAGAACAAACTTATTACAAAGTAAAAATGAGTCATTTCCCTCACGTTTCCCCCATTTCATCCTTACAAAATATGATAGCTAAAATTAACAGAGAAATTACATTTTTTCAATTACAAATTGCTGTGAATACATCAGAACTCCAGAATCCTTTCACGGTTCAACTGAATTCAACATGATACAGACATAATGAGGGCGCTAAGGCTGTTTGTGTGGATATAAAGTATCCCGTCGTCAAGCAAGCTTATTTTTAGAGTGAAATGAGAGTCATCCTGGTCAAAGGAATATTTATAATAGGTGTGAAGTGGATGTCAATGGGTCGTCTTCGTCAGTGTCGCTGGGAGAATCTGATACCCAGTCAGGTTTAGGATCCACGTCAGGTTGGTCATCAGAGGGATCATAGTCAGCCTTTGTCAACATCCACGTTTGGTCATTAGTGATTTCAATGAGCGTGAGAGACTGCTCCGAACGAGAGAAACAATACAAGGCAAAATGAGCAAGAAAAGAAGAATCATTCCACCTATTGGTAGACCGACGGTTATTATCCACGAGCCCTATCCCCTGAGTACTGAGTTCAGCCAATCAAACCCCATCTCGCTAGTCTGTGGAGGGTTGCGTATCACAGACCGCATGTGTTCAATTATAGAATGACCATTATGTGTCTGCGTGAAAAGGGGACGTGGGATGTTGTGTGGGTAGCACTGTTGGCAATGATTCTTCTGACGAAAGGCAATACAGAACGGTTTACAGAAGTGGACAATATCTTGGCATACGGGCTTTGAACTACTAATTGTCGACCAATCTGCAGCAATAGTCTACTAACGAACCTCTGTCTGCTTATGCGGGACTTATAGAAATCGCGTCGCCTTAGGCACTTAGTCCTGTCACCACGATCAGGTAAATACCAAATTTTGGTAAAAGTGTATGCGTCATGCTCTCTTTTAGCTGCAACGATGTGATTGCCGTGATTGATCATTAAGTCTTCCACCCAATAAACCTCAATATCGCGCTTTGGTTTATCTTTCCAGCTTAAGGGTCTACCCCCGGACCCCCAGTGTTTTCAGGAACAGTCCCAGTGATTTCTGAGTGTATTTCTATGACAGGGCTTACTAACAGACACCACCTATACCAGGAGAAGGGTGCACGATTAGGAATAGGTTTGTATGTATGAGTGGATGTGCAGGTCGACATCTAATGATTTGTGTTTAGTCTGCAACAGTAGTCTTTGTTCAGGGAGCTTTGGGGCATAAGAGGGGGAGTAGCAAAGTCACATCATCTAACCTCTGTCCTGGTCACGTGGCTATATAGTACGCACTAATAAAGTTCAGTCCTCCTAAGAGTACAGTTTCCGTGTCGTCAACATTTTCTCCAAAAAATATATGTGATTTCGCAGGCTACTACATACCACTTAAGATCGTGGAGTCGCGTGGGATTGGTGTGTTGATGTGTCAGGGTGTAGTGCGTCATGTGTGTGGGTGTGTATGCAGATTGTTGCTCGTGAGCGTAGGTCCTCCTAGAGGCCTCCTGATAGAGAAATATGGTCTAGTTCTCCTATTGCAGTCCTGTCTTCTCCAGCTCAGTGCTCGGCTCTGGCACCCTCCTACAGTGGCTCGCATGCATCCACATGGCTCTCTGGCTGGCCTTTACCATGGAGTGAGTGACAAAAAGGATCTAGAATGGCTCAGACCACCCCTTAATCACGACCCACTCTCCGAGCGTCAAGTCATGCAGCGGAGCCGTGGTTAGAGCTGGAAATGCTGCTTTTACCTGCTTGTATATAGAGTGCAGAGCAGAGGACAAGGTTGCACAGTAACTTAACATTGCATCATCACATGCTGCAGCATCAGGAAGAGGAGCTTTCACAGATCCGATTCCTGTGTGTGGAGGTCTCCCAAACAGTATCCCAAAGCCTGTTTCAGAACAGCATTTGCTCGGTCTCTCCACCACCCCACCACTAGCTGGATAATATGCATGGTGTTGCTTTAATTCAATACCCAAATATTCACCCACCTACTTAAAGGCATGGCTCACAAAAGGTGTGCCATTATCACTGGAGATTATCATTATCACTACCATGTCTGAGTCTTGTTTGGACGTAGGCACATCGCGGTCTCTACCTTCAAACCTCAACCCATGTTATGAATTTTTTTTTAGAGTAATTAGAGAAACCAATGCTTTAGCGCAGCTATCATTCCCCCTTTTGACGCATAATCCCTGCCATGCGTCAACTTTGAAGACAAGGACAGCCCTGGGGGCACCGCCAAACTCTGTCAACAACCTTGCAGCCTGCTTTGCGCCACATAGCCTGTTCCTCGTCTGTAGCTCGTGCTTGGAGGTCTGAAAGCTGTAAAGAAGGAGTGACTGTTTTCTTTTGAGTTTTGGGACCATAGATGCAGCTGCTTGCTTTGCTGCACTGTCCACTCAAGCGTTTCCTAGGAAAACATGGTCTAATTTTTAGTGTGTGCATCACATTTGCATACTGCAATAGTTTTCGGGAGTAGGACTGCATCCAACAGCTCAGAGACTATTTTGTGGTGGGCTATGTGTGTTCCTGACCTCGTCAGGAAGTTCCTGTGTTTCTAAATTGTCCCCAAATCATGTACTACCCCAAAGGCATATCTACTGTCTGTGTAGATATTTACTGACTGTCCCTCAGCATGTCTTCATGCCTCTATGAGGGCATACAGTTCAGCTGCTTGTGCTGAAAGGTTTGAGGGGAGACTTCCTGACAGACCATCTCGTGTGCGGTCACTACTGCATAGCCCACTCGATTTTTATCTGTCTCTGGGTCACGTGACGCTGACCCGTCCACAAAGAGGATCAGATCTGAGTTTTCCAATAAAACATCTTTCCCTGAGGTGTGGACATCAAATTTATGTGTAAAACACACATTAAGTCCCTGCCCGGTAGATTGACTGGACATGAAGACGAAATTAGGAATTGGTGGGTTACTCTTTTCCGATTTTCACATTCACAAACTAACAGTTCAGAGAAACGCTCTAATACTGAATGTCCTGTCACACCCATGGAGCGCAGTGGCCGTGAGCTCATTTTCAGGGATTCTTTTAATTTGCAGTGTTTTATTACTGAATACGTTGCTCCTAAAGCTACCAAAAATGTGACACTTTGCCCATTAACTACAAGAGATATACAGGGTAACTGTGTAAAAGGAGAGGCATTATACTTTAAAAGGTCAAGGGTCAAAGACTTCAGAGATTTGTGAATTGTCAGTCTGACTAATGTTGGATGTGGGTGTGTGCATATATTCCTGTTCTTTGTGAGCTAACTGATAGTTTGGGTATCTGATGTCACCTCTTCTGTTCCCAGGTGCCTCACCCTTCTCTTAGCTCCGCCCGTCAGTTTGCTTCTGCTCTGGACAGTCTCCTGCAAAATGTCCAACTTTTCCGCAGTTATAACAGTTTAATCCTGGTCCATAGCCCTGACAGTCGGGTCTTCCTCTTCTGCGTACTTTTGGTTTTCCTCTCCTCTCCGTCTTTCTTTCCTTTGCCTCTCGTAAGAGCTTCTCCGCATGGATTGCATACCTTTCCACTTGTGTGAGGCTTCTGGTGTCTCAGGTGATACATTGTTGTTTGACCATAGCAGCAATTTCTGCCGTTCATAATGCTGTTTCTGCCTCCCATGCTGTGACGGCCGATTGCCCATCTGCCAGAGCGTCGGGTTTCTCCAAGCCTGAGTTTGCATCATGGATCTCAGTGAACCTGGACAGGTACTGTGATACAGTCTCTGCATCTTGTTGTTTACACATTGCTATTTTTGTCATGTCCATTTACACAGGAAAGGAAAGGCGATTTGTGCTGTGTACCTTTTGTTGACTTCATCATCCCACTGTGGGTTGATCAGGTGGGCATCATTCTCTGGGAATTCACATGAAACCTTGACCCAGTCCGTGCCAAGTTTTGCCATGAGCAGTCATTGTAATTCATGAGTGGCGGGTCTGAATTCTCTGGAGAATATCTGAAGTTCATTCCCAAACTTTCGTCCTCCTACTTAGTGGAGCGCCGGCAGATGCGTCATGCTGCTCCTGATGTCTTCCAATGTCTAGGGTCTGTGAACTAGTATAGGGCCTCCTTCTTTGGCCACTTCTAGCATTGGGGAATTTAGCACGGCATGCATTGTCCCTTCTATGTCCGATTTTGTTGGTTTGAAGCCCTCAGGCAGCAATGTTGTTGGTCCGTTCACTTAGGATCTTGTGTGTAACGCCACCGGTGAAGATAGGACAGCCGGAGCATAGTACGGTGAGGGTTGGTGGCTCTGTTCTGACAGGTTCAGATAGAGTGGCGTAGGCTGGGCCACTTCATCGTGAGGAGGTGCCTCTGAAACTGCAGGTTCCTCCCTCCTTACTGGCTGTGGGCGTCGTGGTGGGCAAATTCAGCAAATGCCTTCTAGTCTGCTAAAAACTGCACTTCACTCTTTGTTTTAATTTTAGGAATTTCTCTCTCTCCTTTGTCTCCAACTTAAATTTCTGTTGTTCTAACTGGCCCGAGACTAAAACTACCTTCTTCTGAGACATTCTTTTACCCATACATCATACTGGTTCAAACATCCTTCCCCATAATTCACAATGTGATATTAGGATCAACATATGAGCACCCTGTACATACCATAGCATGTATCTCAGGATGTGCTTTGCAACATGTTTTCCCAAATTTATTATTTATACATCTATTTTTTTTCTTTTTACACCTTCTATAACTTTCAAAGTTTTTAATCAAATTCACATGCTATGAAAATCAAGTGAATATGCATTCTCGTGGACACAGAAAAGGTTCTAGTGTGTGCCAAATCTCTAGACATTCAATGAATCATATAACCTATAGGATCAATAGAGCAAACCGTAACAATGTAAAAGAGCATGAGAACGAGTCCACATACAGAAATTTGATAGGACTTAGTTTTCTCTTCCCTTCTTTTTTTTTTATAATACTTTTTTTTATTATTATTTTTATTTATTATTATTTTTTAATTTACGTGTGCGTTAAATTTGCCAAATATATCATTTACCGCTGATATGATGGAATGAGTCAATGGGGCATGTCACTTGATAATAACCTTCCGTAAAAATACTGCGCATCTTGCGCTTCTTAATAAGTACCTTCTTTACTTATTTATTCCTCGAAACTGACTCTTTCCGTTTTTTTTTTACCATTATTACTCTCTCTATATACATATATACCCGTCGGTATATATCTTAGTTTTGAAGATGTGATCTCCAATATCTCTGCCATCGCAGAACCAAAGCTCCCGAAACTTCTTACACGACATAGCTCCATGTAATACTTCTCTCAATGTAATACAAGCATTCCTGATATCATTGACTCCTTTCCACACAGACAGCAATGCAACAAGGACTTCATAAAATTCTCATTCGAAATCATTGACTCCATTCCATAGAGACAGCAATACACAATGACGTCATAAAATTCTAATTTAAATTCTGAATTCTTGTGATTCCTACCAGTCAGTAGTAATCCTGCATCGGTCTTTCACTCTGCACAACAAAGGGCAAACCGCCTTCGCGTCAACACAGACGTCTTACGCACATTTTCCACGAGCGTCCTCTGGGTTGCTTGTTGTCCAGAAAAGCTGAAAGACTCGCGCAGCCCAGCCAGGGATGACAAATTGTCATAGTAATTAGACAACACTCGCAGACTCGTCGTCTGAAGGTAAAAAGGTATATTACAGAAAGATGGTTAGTACAGGATAGACTAAAGCAGGATAGAATAACGAGAGCGCTCGGAAGCCCTTGTACTAAACCACGACTATATATGAAAAGCAGAGCATGACGTAATTCTGTGTACCGATAAGAAGCAGTTCGAACAGCTCTTTGTTTTAGGACAGACGAACCTTGAACCGAAGAACATCTTTGTGTCTCTAAGCAGATAAACATTCTGTACTGATCTCAGTGACATGTCATGGCCTTCTTAGGCGTTACCCTCAGATGAACATGAACAAACTTATTACAAAGTAAAAATGAATAATTTCCCTCACAATGTGTGTGTGTGTGTATATGTGGATGTGTGTAAATGTGTAAGTATGTGTGCATGTGTGTATATGTATGTATGTGTGTGTGCGCATGTGTGTATGTGTGCATGTGTGTGTGTGTGTGTGTGTGTGTGTGAGGGTTAACCTGGTAGGCTTAAGAGAGGGTGGAGCAGCTAACACTAATGCTATACACCAAAGCTAGCTCACACAGCGGGAGCAGACTAACACACACTGCTGTAATCCTTTAGAAATCACCAGACATTCTGCTCCGGCTGCCTCCCCACACACACACACACACACACACACACACACACACACACACACACACACACATACACGCACACAGATTTAAAATCTGTACAGCACACTCAGACAGTTTGAATTGAAGCGAAACCCATTTTTATCAGACATCTGGGTGGTGCACGCACACACACACACACACACACACACACACAACTAATAGAATTGCAATGGTGGAATCGTCTGAGAGTTTTAACCCAATGCGGTTCTGGGTAGCAGGAGTGAAATGTGAGTACTATCTATGTGTGTGTGTGTGTGTGTGTGTGTGTGTGTGTGTGTGTGTGTAGCTTTGCAGAATCACATCTTGTCCATTGGCATTTGTCTGATGTTTGTTTGTAATGCAGTCCCACCAAAGGAGAATGTAAATCTGTCACGTTAGATCTCTGCTAACGTATGAAATATAATGCGTAAGAATCTAAAACATGAAACGAATAACACACTCGGGTTATTTAATTTTTTTTACGTAAAAAAAAATATATTATTCTTATTATACCACAGCAAATCAGCAATGATTGCAAATTTGATTCGTCGGTGAATGATGTGAAAAATTATGAGGAAACATAGTGCTGGATGCAATGAAGAAGAATGATCTGGTTTACCCTGTGTTCGAGAATCAGTTCTCATAGAAATGTTAATAAATCGCTTGATTGTTCTCTCTCTCTCTCTCTGACTCTCTCTCTCTCTCTCTCTCTCTCTCTCTCTCTGACTCTCTCTCTCTCTGTAGGCATAGAGTTGTTGTGTGACCGAGATGTGGACATGGCAACACGTGTTCAGGACCTGCTGGACTTTCTGCACGAGAAGCAGCAGGAGCTGGACGCAGCGGCTGAGCAACACCGCCGTCACCTGGAGCAGTGTGTCCAGCTGTGCCACCTACAGGCTGAGGTCAAACAGGTAAAAACTGAATTAAAAATGAATTAAAAAAAAAAACCACTTCAAATAGCACAACAAAATTTGTCAGGGATAGTTTTTCATTTCGCAACTAGAGGCCGCTAGAGGACGCAACCAGGAAAAACTATCCAGTTCCTGTACTCTTATCTAGTTTTATGTTCAGTAATAAAAGGGTTCTTCAAGTGCTCTGCTGGTGTGTATCTTTCTGTCAGGGAAAAAAAAGTGTGTGTGTGTGTGTGTGTGTGTGTGTGTGCAGGTCTTGGGATGGATCCGTAACGGTGAGTCCATGCTGAATGCCGGCCTGATCACAGCCAGTTCTCTGCAGGAGGCCGAGCAGCTACAGAGAGAACATGAGCAGTTCCAGCATGCCATTGAGGTGCTCCACAAACACACACACACACACTTTAATGTGCTTTTGAAGTGTATGAACGATGTTATATAATAATAAAAGAAATGTTTACTGTTTTTTTAATGTCACAAAGTCAGAGGAAGAGAAAATGCCATCACTAGAAAAAGAAACAAATTTTTCAATCCCACAGTGATGCACTATATATAATGATCCTTTGTGACCAATGCACTAGCTCTTGAACCCTAGTGACATAACTGACCGCTGTTCTTCTCCGTCTCCGCCGGGGCTGTAGAAGACACACCAGAGCGCGTTGCAGGTGCAGCAGAAGGCCGAGGCTATGCTGCAGGCGGCTCACTACGACGCCGAGACCATCCGCGAGTGTGCTGAGAAGGTGGCGTCTCACTGGCAGCAGCTAATGCTCAAGATGGAGGACCGGCTCAAACTAGTCAATGCTTCTGTGGCCTTCTACAAAACCTCAGAGCAGGTGAGGGTGACATGTGAATAACGGAGCAAGGCTGCATATACTGCACACATTTCTACACACCGCTTCTACTAATCATTCTATAAATGAAGAAGCGGTGGTGCGACGTTAGGAGTAAACCTCAAAAAGCGGGCAACGGAACATGGGGACTATGGGATCAGGGTGTGCCAAGTTAAGCAAGTTAGGAAAAGAAGGGATTGAAGGAAAGTGAGGGATAGTGTTGACACACTAAGCACACACGATACAAAGCGTTTGCGTTAGTGCTGGAAGGAGGTCTGAGTGAGGACAACTGAGGGGACCAAGCAGACTTAGGAGACGTTAGAATGCATGTTTCTGCAAACCTTTCTCGCATGTAAGGAAACAAGGGAAAATGGGTGCAACCAGGTGCAATGGTAGGAACCATGCTAGTTTAAAATTCACGAAGCATATGAGGGGACAAGTGGATAAGTGTATGAGAGAACAGTGATACTGTGTTAGGAGTCATACTTCTACAACGTTCACCAAGCAAGCAAGGGAACAAGGGAATAGGGAACAAGGTTAAAGTTTTAGGAGCCAGATGCTACAGCATGCACCAAGGAAGTGAGAGTACAAGGTACTAATGAAATGACAGGACAGGGGATTGAGGGAACAATGGTACCAAGTCTTCGGAATCGTGCTACTACAACATTCACCAAGCAAGCAAAGGGACAAGGGAATGAGGAGACAAGGGGACAAGGGAATACGGGAAACAAGATTTGTAGCCATAGTTAGGCATCATGCACTAAGAAAGTGAGAGTACAAGGTACAATGAAACAGGTACAAGGGATTGAGGGAACAAATGGGAACAAGTTGAATCATCACTACAACATTCACGAAGCAAGGACAAGGAATGAAGGAGACAAGGGGACAAGGAATAAGATAGACAAGGGTGCTATTAGGGTCAAATTACACGATAGCATTCAACAAGAAAATAAAGGAACAAAAAAATGAGAAGAAGAAAACAAGAGGACAAGAGAATGAAGGAACAAGAGGACAAGATAATAAAGGAACAAGAGGACAAGAGAATGAAGGAACAAGAGGACAAGAGAATAAAGGAACAAGAGGACAAGAGAATAAAGGAACAAGTGGACAAGAGAATGAAGGAACAAGAGGACAAGAGAATGAAGGAACAAGAGAACAAGATAATAAATGAACAAGAGGACAAGGGAATGAAGGAACAAGAGGACAAGAGAATGAAGGAACAAGAGGACAAGATAATAAAGGAACAAGAGGACATGAGAATAAAGGAACAAGAGGACATAAGAATGAAGGAATAAATGGACAAGGGAATGAGGGAACAAGAGGACAAGAGAATAAAGGAACAAGAGGACAAGAGAAAGGAACAAGAGGACAAGAGAATGAAGGAACAATTGAACAAGGAAATGAGAGGACAAGGGAATGAGGGAACAAGAGGACGGTTTGAAGTCATACTAGTGGAACATTCACTAGGCAAGCAAGGGAACAAGGGGTTGAGGGGACATTTGGAAAAGGTGGCAAGGGAGAGAACAAATTTGTAGTCTTACGAGTCGTACTAGTCGGACATCCATTTAGCAAGCAAGGGGACGGGGGAATGTGAGAACGATGGTGCAGATTTAAAGTCGTACTGATAGAACATTCACCATTGAACAAGGTTACAAGGGACACGCATGTCTATAAACCTCAGAGGAAATGAGTGAACGAGGGAAATTAATATTAGTATACATGAAACCTCACTTGTCAAGGAAATTAGGGTACAAGTCATACTACTACAGAAAGTGGACAAGGGCATGAGGGAACAAGGGTGCCAAATTAGGCTGGACATGTCTCTGAAATGGTGAGGAAAGGAACAAGGGTAGTGTGTTAGGAGGCATTCTACAACAAAACCTCACCAAACAAATTCAGGAACCATTTAGGATATCATCTGCAAAACCTCAGAGGAAATAAGGGAGGAAATCAGTTTGGAGATCGTTTTGTAATGTGTGTGTGTGTGTGTGTGTGTGTGTGTGTGTTCAGGTATGCAGTGTATTAGAGAGTCTGGAGCAGGAGTATAAGCGGGAGGAGGACTGGTGTGGAGGATCCGATAAGCTTGGGCCGAACTCCGAGGCGGATCACGTGACCCCGATGATCAGCAAACACCTGGAGCAGAAGGAGGCGTTCCTCAAGGTGCAGTTAGACACACAGACACACACATGTTAAAGTTGTAGATGGTTGTAGTTGTAGATCGTAGTTAGAGAGCTAGCCAAGCTAGTTGGTCAGTTTCCTGCAGAATCTTAGTTAATTGCTACATTAGGTTATATATTAAGGGAAAAACCTTTCTAATTAGCATCAGATGATCGGTGGTGTCCAAGATCTGCCTCGTGATGAAATTCCGAGTTGATTTTTTTTCACGTTGGTTAAATTTCGCTTTCCTACGTTACCCACAATGCCATCCGACTACCTGCTGATAGTAGTGTAGTTAGGTTTGTAGTGCGTTGAAGTCATGTCGGAAAGATCGCATTTACTTTTCGAATGCACGAAAGAGTTTCCGAAATGGTAAAGGATATGGGGGCATGTCAGGCATGGGCGTAACCACGCACTCTTTGGGGGGGTCGTGTTCCCCCCCAATGTTGAGGAAATACCAATCTGTCCCCCCCTAATATACAGTAGAAAATATTTTCTACATATCCCGCTTTAATTTTCCCTGCCAACAGATCTGTCTTTTCTTCATCTATTCTATTTATTTTATTTATCTATTTATTTATGTCTATTCTTTTTTTTATATATATATATATATATATTTCCGTTTGTTAAGGAAAATTGGTGTGTGTGTGTCCCCTCCAATTGTTCACTTGCTTTTCGCCCAGACGCAAGTTCGTTGGTATATTTGAGCAGCTCAGTCTGTAAAAAATGGAGACAGCAGCTGGTATAGCATCTGGGGGGGCGGGGGTCTAGCGCTTGGACCCCCCTAATGTCCATACCATGGTTACACCCTTGGTGTCAGGAGGAAAACATGGTGGAATCATTAAATGCAGCGTCTGTAGTCAATCATTTGTAGTCATTTGTTGAAATTGAACGTTTACTTGCCTCAGGAGCTGATTTCAGTCAATGAGTACGTTTACATGGACAGCAATGATCTAATTATTGACCTTATTCTGAATAAGACACAGTATTCTGATTAAGGTGTCTACATGAGTTGTTTTTAGAATATTCCTTTCATGTTCATATTTTACATATAGAACATAGGTGGATTAACGGCACACGTCATTACGTCCCCACGCCACGCCGTCCGACATTCCCTCCAGAATTTCACGTATCGACGTACAGTTGGTCTTCGTTATGGTGCCGTATACAGTTTTGGGTGTTTTTATTTTTAATTTTTAAGTGCAGTTAATTATTTCTCATGCTATACGCTAAACCGCGTACTTACCTACTATATATTAGCTGAAATATGTGTATCTCGCCTACTATATAGTAGGTAAGTACGTGGTTTGGGACGCAGCCGTGCTCTCTTGTTTGCCATAAAACAGATGAGCACTGCCGTGTGTACGTGTCCTGTCGCAAAATGCGGTGAAAACTCCCACACGACGTTATTAGTGTGATTAAGGTGTGTACATGTCTGTAATACACGTCGATAATGCGACTAAAACAGGAATACTCTACATGTATTAATTCCATTTGTGTTTACTTCGAGTATGACTTTAATTAAGCTAATCAGAAATCGCTGTTTACATGCTAGTTTCTTAATCAGAGTATCGTTTTAATCGGGTTAATATCGGATTAAAACACGTCACAAATAAAAACATATGTACATAAACTAATATGAATATAAACATAAACTAAACATACAGTGGGGGGAAAATGTATTTGATCCCCTGCTGATTTTGTACGTTTGCCCACTAACAAAGAAATGATCAGTCTATAATTTTAATGGTAGATTTATTTGAACAGTGAGAGACAGAATAACAACAAAAACATCCAGAAAAACACGTCAAAAATGTTATAAATTGATTTGCATTTTAATGAGGGGAAATATGTATAAGTATTACCTCTTGTGTGTGTGTGTGTGTGTATGTGTGTGTATTACCTGTTCCCGGTAATTAAGAAATTGGTTTATTTATTTCATAAATTTTATGAATGAATCACTGAACTAATTAATCATTCTTTTTTTTTCTTTCTTTTTTAAATAAATTAATAAGAATAATAATAATAATAGTAGAAGAAGAATAAAAGCCCTAAGTTTTTTTGTTTTCTTCCCTATTTAGGCGTGCACATTGGCACGACGCAATGCAGACGTGTTTATGAAGTACCTGCACAGGAACAGTGTGAACATGCCGGGCATGCTGGCACAGATCAAAGCTCCAGAACAGCAAGTCAAGAGTGAGCACTTTATACACACACACACACACACACACACACCACACACACACACACACAGAAAGGGGTACAGTTAATGAGATCTGTCAATGAAAAATTTTTTTTTTGTGTTTTTTGTGTGTGTGTGTGTGTGTGTGTGTGTGTGTGTGTGTGTGTGTGTGTGTGTGTGTGTGTGTTTGTGTAGATATCCTGAATGAGCTGCTGCAGAGGGAGAACAGAGTTCTTCACTTCTGGACGATGAGGAAGAGGAGGCTCGACCAGTGCCAGCAGTACGTGGTGTTTGAGCGCAGCGCAAAGCAGGTCAGCAACACCACACACACACACACACACACACACACACACACACACAGAAACTGGCAAATGATAACACATACTGTACCAACTTAATGCTGAAACTTTGCATGTCGTGTGTGTTGACGTACAGTTAACTGTTGCCATAGTAACACAACCCCCCCACCCCCCACCCCCTGTTTTTCTTGTTATCGCCAAATTTCTCCTCCTGACCTTCCCGTATCTGCTAAAGTATGGTTCCTAATATAAAAAAAAAACACATAATAAATAGGATGTTTCGAACAAATCAGTTATTTAAGCTTCTATTTATTTCTAAATAAATATATAAATATATATATATATATATATCTATATAAATTTATTTCTATTTCTAACGTTTTTGGAAGGAGTCTCCAGCGTGAGAGCGAACAGACAGAGGTAAACAATCTGCATTTATTTCTGTCGTATTCGTTTCAGTAGAACGCGAGGGAACATTCAAAATAAAAATCAATCAGTGTGCAAAAATATATCGAAGCCGATTATCATGAATATTCCGAATATAAGTTCACTGAAAGTCTGTCTTCATTTAACAAAGCAAATTTTTTTTTTTATTACTTGTGCTCACAATTCGGCTTACCGTAGCCGTTAAATACTTATATATTATATATATTTATATAAGGTAAATATACAGTTGTGCTCAAAAGTTTGCACACCCCTTGCCAAATCTGCTAAATCTTAATACTGTTAACAAAATAAGATGGATGATAAAAAATCCCATGCTGTTTTTTATTTGGTTCTGTCCTGAATAAACTATTTCACATAACAGATGTTTACATATAGTCCACAAGACAAGATAATAGCTGAATTTATAAAAATTACCCCGTTCAAAAGTTTACATATGCTTGGTTATTAACACTGTGTGTCGTTACCTGGATGATCAGCGGCTGTGTTTATGTTTTGTCAGAGTTGTTCATGAGTCCATTGTTTGTCCTGAGCAGTTAAACTGCCTACTGTTCTTCAGAAAAATCCTCCAGGTCCTGCACATTCTCTGCATAATCTGCATATTTGAGCCCTTTCCAGCAGGCTATATGATTCTGAGATCCATCACTGAGGACAGCAAAGAATGCGCAGGACCTGAAGGATTTTTCCGAAGAACAGTGGGCAGGTTAATCTCCCCACAGATCTCCCTCATATTTTGTTAACAGTATTACGATTTAGCAGATACTGCAAGGGGTGTGCAAACTTTTTTGCACAACTGTATGTAGTGTAAATGTTATGGAATTGTAGTAATTAGGGATCGCAGAGATCCAGGAATAGGCCTGTTCTACACAGGAATCGTCTCCACCGCAGCTACAATTACAGGCCCTGTTCTTAAAGCATGGATAATTATAGTTGAGGAGATTCTCTCCGGTCTGCACACACACACACACACACACACACACACACACACAATCCTGCATGTTTACATAGTTGAACTTCTGCTCTTCTGAATAGGATTTGATTCATACTTCATAGGATCACTGTTGGTTGCCAAGTGTGGTCTCACTAATGAGGAATTTCTTTCCCCCGCATATACACTGTACTCCTTATCCTCATACTATTTCTCTTATTTGAGTAGATGGTTGAACCGCTTAGGGCATACGTTTATATATGAATCTGCAAGATGCTAATAATTAAAAATAAATAAATAAAAGTAAAAGGAAAAAAAAGAGGGATTATAAAAAATAGCATTTAAAAAAATGTATTTAGTACGGCTCTGAATGGAGCTTCTGAACGTCGATGTTTACATACTGGATAATCCACAAGACACAATAATAAACGAATATACACCGATGAACCAGGTTCTTAATACCATGTATTGCTATCTGGATTATATTTGATCTGATGTTTTGTGATCCCGATGTGTTCACGAGTCCGTTGTTAGTCCTGAGCAGGTAAACTGCCCACTGTTCTTCAGAAAAAAAAAATCCTCCAGGTCCTGCACATTCTTTGATTTCCTGGCATCTTCTGCGTAGCTGAGCCCTTTCTAACAGCCGCTATATGATGTTGAGTTCTATCTTTTCACACTGAGGGACTCGTACACGACTATTACAAAAGGTCGTAAACGTTCACTGATGCTCAAGGAGGCAACACGATACATTAAGCGTTTAGGGCGAGGGAAGGGGGGGTGTAAACTTTTGAACAGGATGATCGGTGTAAATTGTTATTATTTTATTTAAAGATCTTGATTTTTTTTTTCATTTAGTACTGACCTTCAGTGACTTGATGTGATAGGCATGATAGGTGTGTTCGGAAAAATAAAGATCGGAAGTAGCTACACGGTCGGTAGGCGTGCGTCACAAACTGGGAATTAAAGGTGTGATGTAATAATTGCCGATACAGGTGAAAAATGTACGACTGACCAGGAATCTTAACAGGATTGTGTTTAGGTTGGGAGCTCCATCTACTGGACACCTAAAAATGCTTCTCTCTCTCTCTCACACACACACACACACATTTTTCTCTGTTTTAGGCGCTGGAATGGATCCACGATACGGGTGACTTCTACTTGTCCACGCACACGTCGACAGGCTCCAGCATCCAGCACACACAGGAGCTGCTGAAGGAGCATGAGGAGTTTCAGATCACAGCCAAGGTGTGTGTGTGTGTGTGTGAGAAAATGAATCAGGCCAATTATATATCAGCTTTATTATAATATCAAATATTAAAGTGAATTGCATTCAGTTTATGCTTAATATACCAGCGGGTGGCAAATTGCTGTGGGATAAGAGGACCAAATTATGAAAAATTCTGGTCAGTCAACGAATGAGAATGAAGCTAGTTACATCACAACACTGATTTGTAATTTTAAATATTGTCCAAGATACTAAAAAGTACAAAGACCCAAAGCGGAATGAATCTGTCTCGTAATCGAGCAGTATTTCTTTGAAAAAACGCATATTAATACAAGTTTTGACGCTTGCACGTGGACGCTTTTAGCTATAAAGCAACAAACGGTTCTATAAAGCCTGATAACATGCTAGTTTCGTTCACGTGAATCACGGAAATCACGAATTCCGCCATAATGATGAGGCTTAGATGTGCAGAATACTACATAAGAGTATAAATACTGCAGCGTGTGGTTACTGGATGGCGGGGAAACACAGGTGAATAAATAAACGAGGAATGATATTTGTTTTGGGAAACAAATCCACAGGAGGGCAACATCAAAACAGGAACATCCAAAAAGGATTCGGAAAACTGAAAAATCGAAAGCTTTCGCAACGAGACACGCGACCAGAGGGGTAGAAATCGACGAACAAATCAAATCGAAACACAGAACAGGTGAACACGTTAGGGTAGCAAACCAGCGATAAGACTGGGGATGAGCCAGGGCTGAAACCGAAACAAGTACATGTGGCAGTGGTGAACACAAGAACGTGACGTGAACGAAACAGCAACGATCAACATTTAAATAACTAATGAGAATTTGTTTAAGGGTTTTCGTTTTTGCGCTGTGGTTGGTGGAAAGCAACTGAGCTGTAGAGTTCACTAGTGCTGAGAAATCAGTACATATCTCTCGCTCTTTCTATTCTCTCTCTCTCTCTCTCTCTAGCAAACCAAAGAGCGGGTGAAGCTGTTGATCCAGCTGGCAGACGGCTTTTGTGAAAAGGGCCACTCCCATGCGGGCGAGATCAAGAAATGGGTGGTATCAGTGGACAAGCGCTACCACGACTTCTCGCTCCGTATGGACAAATACCACTGCTGTCTGGAAAAAGCGCTGGGGATATCCTCAGATTCCAACAAGGTGATTAGGACACGTATGTGTGTGTGTGTGTGTGTGTGTGTGTGTGTGTGTCTGGAAAGATGTGTATTTTCATTGTTCATGATGTCATTTTTGAAAAAGGAATAGTGCGTGTAGATTGTGCGTTGACGCCTGCTGTGGTAAATCGGGTATTCAAAGGATTTCATTTTATTTTAGATGCATAAAAAACCTCTGTTGTGTGTCTTCAGAGCAGAGACTTGCAGCTGGACATCATTTCGGCGAGCGCGCCTGGAGCTGAGGTCAAGCTCCGAGACGCCAATCATGAGCTCAATGAAGAGAAGCGCAGGTCGGCTCGGCGAAAAGAGTACGTCTGCTTTAACACACACACACACACACACACACACACACCAAGAACCCAATGAGTCCTGAAATAGACACACTACCATATCCGCTGAAACGAGCACTCGGTCGTGGATACGTATAATTTTCATTTCTCGTCAAAGCTAACCACAGCAGCTCAGCTCTTATGAAGTACAGAGCCGTTCCCAGAGCTATAGCGCTGTGTTTCTTCTAAATACAATTGCCTCACAGATCCGTCTGCGTGTCTGTTGTGCCCTCCTGTATAGGTTCATAATGGCCGAGCTGATTCAGACAGAGAAGGCCTACGTCAGAGACCTGCACGAGTGCATGGACGTGAGTACGGCTACGTTCTCGGCAGCAGGGCTGTAGTATCTGTTTTTAAAGACGCCGGTACACTTGCAGTCGATCAATCGCATCTTGCAAGATGCTGTTATTCAGTGAACTGAAGAAGAAAGAACTAGCGTAATCTGCCCTCTTAAATAAACTATCACCAGATCACCGAAGCACTAGCATACTCCAGAAAAAGAACTTTCTGGAAAGACTCCTTTCTTGTTTTTAAAGATGCTAAGTACTGTCCACGCTGTTATCTGAAAGATTGTCAGCCTAGCAAAAGGACTAGCATACTTAATTGTAGGCTAGCAAATGAGCTAGTTTATTCCAGCCTCTTAGCACAGTCTGCTCAGTTATCTAGTCTATCGAAAAGGATAAGCAAAAAGACTTGCATATCCCAGCATGCCTGGAAAAGGACTTTGATAGTCCTGTTTGGATTTGTGGAGTTGGTACATTCCACCCGGTTATCTTAAAGATCCTCAAAAAGATCCCCAATGTGCCTACTTAACCGCACTTTTGGCCTCTTACCCAAAAGTAACAAGCATAGTCTAGCTTGTTGTCCAAAGAACTATCTGGTCCTGCAAAAAGACGATCATACTTCACTGAATATTGAAAAAATACTAACATGCTCCACCTTGTTAGCAAAAAGACTAGCATATTCCAGCGTGCAGGAAAAAGGATCTGTTTAAAAAAAAAATAATAAAAATTAGCTGTCAGACTTAATTATCCTAGTAAAAGGACTACCATACTGAGCTGCAATGGAGCAAACAATAGAAACTCATAGAATTTGTAATGGTTTTAATCGTTATAATGGGAATTGTATTGGTTTTATTGGAAACTGTAATGGTCCCTCTGGGTCTCTACTGGTAATTTGTTGCCTTCTATTGGTGCCATGTGATGTCTAGTGGATACCACTAAGGACCATTAATGTTCATGGTTTTAATGGTTAGCGGATGGTTTGTAAAGGTATTTGTAATGGAAACCATTAGAATTTCTAAGGGTTTCTATTGTTATTGGGTTTGTTTGTTTTTTCAGCAGGGTTATTGTCCATATAACGATTACTGTAGATCCCTTGGTTATTGCAAAAGTTATGAGCATACTTTATTATATTTGGTAAAATATTAGCATAACCCACCCTATTTAAAGAAATGCAAGCATATCCCAGCATGCCAGGAAAAGGACTGCAATACTATCAGACTCAATTTGGCTAGCAAAAGGACTAGCATACTTACCTGCAGGCTACAAAATGAGCGGGGCTACTCCAGGCTCTTAGCCAAAGTAACAGCATAGTCTACAGTACTGTATATTGCTGTCTAAAAAACTATTTGATCCCTCGCTCTTTTAAAATAATGGGTATGTGTCATCATATTAGGAAAAATACCAGTATACTCCACCTTGTTAGCAAAGAACTAGCATATTCCATCATGTCAGGAAAAAGGACAACGATACACCTATCTTGTTTTTTCAAGGCGCTAACACACTCCATTCTGTTAAATGAAAAAGCATTCCTGGTTTTAATGGTTATAATTGGAATTTCCATTAATGGTTTTTAATGGAAATTCTAATGGTCCCTCTCTACTGGTAATTGTTTGCCTTATATTGGTGGTATGTAATATATAGTGGACCAGTAATGGTAATGGTTAGTTGATGGTTTGTAATGGTATTTGTAGTGGAAACCATTAGAATTTCTATGATGGTTTCTATTGATTTTATTTTTTTCAGCAGGGATGAGACTAGCCAATATTTTCTAGCAAAATAACTAGCATACTTAGTGGAAGAACTGATTTCTAACGTTTGCGACCCTAAATGTCCTGGTATCCATAACAACTAGTGTAGACCTAGTATGATCCACCTTGTTAGACATTCTGTCTAGGCATAATAACCTACCAAACCCGCATCCTCATGGAGCCATGTTGTCCACTAGGAAGACCGTTTTCCTCCTGTTTTACTTCGCTATCATGGAGGGGGGCGTTGTATGAAAAATTAGAGAAATTGTTATAAAAGTACAAACATAGCAAGGAAGAAACCTTTTGGTGCGCTGTTGCAGACGTATTTTTGGGAGATGACCAGCGGTGTGGAGGAGATTCCACCAAGGATCGTCAACAAAGAGCACATCATCTTCGGCAACATGCAGGACCTCTATGAGTTCCACCATAAGTAAGTGTCATTAAATGCCTGAAGTGTAACCCTTGGTTTAAATGTGTACTTAAAAAAACTAAACAAAAATGTTTAACCCTTTCTTTTTTATTGTTCTGTTCCAGCATTTTCCTGAAAGAGCTGGAGAAATATGAGCAGCTGCCTGAAGATGTCGGCCACTGCTTCGTCACGTGGGTGAGTGTTTAGTGGGAGAGTCTGGACAGACCTTGTGGGACTGAGAGGTGTGAGTCCAGATTTGAGTCTCGAGAGAATCTGAGTCACTCAGAATACATGACTAAAGGATTCAATCCTTGGGGGCAGGCTGTAATAATAAAATCATCAATGACAGTTGAAGTTGAAGGGTGGGATATATTTCTTAGGCATCAAGTCAACAGTCGGTTCTAGAAGTTGACGTGTCGGAAGCGGGAAAAATGGGCCAGCGTAAAGATCAAGGGCCAAATTTTGGTAAATGTGCACTTATATAGCACTTTTATCCAAAGCGCTTTACACTGTGTCTCATTCACCCATTCACACACACACACACATGGTAGCAGAGCTGCCATGCAAGGGGCTAACTTGCCATCGGGAGCAACTTGGGGTTCAGTGTCTTGCCCAAGGACACTTCGGCATATGGAGTCGCCCGGGCCGGGAATCGAACCGCCAACCCTACGATTAGTGGATAACCCAGCTCTACCAACTGCACCACAGCCGCCCTGTATTTTGGTGGCTAGACGACGGGGTTGGAGCATCTCCGAAACGGCAGGTCTTGTGGTATGCAGTGGTTATGCTTACAATGGGCACATGAGCATCAGAACTGACGGAAGAAAGTAGTGTGGTCTGATAAGTCATGTTTTCTTTTACATTTTGTGGACAGCTTGGTGCGTGTGTTGCTTACTCTGGGGAAAAGATGGCACCAGGATGCACTATGGAAAGAAGGCAGTGTGATGCTCTGGGCAATGTTCTGCAGGGAAACCTTGGGTCCTGGTATTCACATGGATGTTACTTTGACACTTATCACTTACCTAAAAACATTGTTGCAGACCAAGTACACCCCTACATGGCAGCAACAGTGTTCCCTAATGGCAGTGGCCTCTTTCAGCAGGGGCAGTGGTGGCTCAATGGTTAAGCTGGTTCTGGGCTACTGATCAGAAGGTCAGGAGTTCAAGCCCCAGCACTGCCAAGCTACCACTGTTGGGCCCTTTAACCCTCCCTGCTCCAGAGGTGCTGCTGGCCCTGCGTTCTGACCCCGACTTCCTAACAAGCTGACAATTTCACTGTGCTATAATGTATATGTGACCAGTAATGTGCCCTGCAAAAATGGTTCAGGAATGGTAATTGGCCTCCAAATTCCCCAAATCTCGATTCATGGAGGCCCCACCTCACAACTTATTGGACTTTAAGGATCTTCTGCTGACGCCTTGTAGATACTACAGCACACCCTCAGAGGTCTTGTGGAGTCCGTGCAAGGTGGTTTTATTGTTATGGCGGATGCATAAACCTGTGATTTGCCTTGCAGCTAGAACTACTGCCTATGCTGCTCTTATAGAAAATAAATAATGAATTATGAATTAATACCTTTCGACCAATCAAAATTGAATTCAGCAGTTTTGTTTGCAACGATGCATTGTTGTCTCCTACAGGCGGACAAGTTCCAGATGTACGTGAATTACTGTAAGAATAAGCCGGACTCCACGCAGCTCATCTTGGATCACGCCAGCTCCTACTTTGATGTAAGTAATTGTAATTGTAGCTGTTTTTTTTACACAAACTCATCACATGCCTATGGTGACCGGAATATTCCCAGAAGTGATTTGGGATCACGGATGATCTAGCCTGCTGAACTGTAGTGGACTCCCGAACCTGACTCAGGTCGCTAGGAGACGAACGTAGCGAAATGAGCACGGCGGTCCAACCTCGCTTTAAAAAAAAAATATATATATATATATATATATATATATGTATATATTCCATCGTCTTCTAAAATTGATGTCAAACTGGTACTCGTGCTCCCGCCACAAACGTTCTCCAATTTTTTTCTTTATCTGCGTTCAAGTGCAAAAGTTTGTGCACCCTTGGCAGTTGAACAGAATAGATTTGGTCAAGGTTGCCGTGTTTTGATTTGTTTCATTTGTGTCATATAAATTATAAAAAAAAAAAGGACTAGTGTTTTTGCGCGTGTGTGTGTGTGTGTGTACGAGTGTGAGAGAGAGAGAGAGACACTCATGGTATTCAAGACCATGAGTGTGTCAGTCAGATTTCCCCTTTAAGACGGCAGAGAAAGCTTTCTCCATCTGGAGAATATGGTCGAGACCTTGCAAGAACCCTCGCCTGTCAATCATCCCAGCACCGATGCCCCATCTGACCTGCTGGCTCCACCCCCATGCTGTTAATCTATCGGCTATTTTTAGACAGGGACATTGTTCGCTTCAGTTTGGCTGTATTTCTTTCTGACATGAGTGTGTGTGTGTGTGTGTGGGTGTGTGTGTGTGTGTGTGGTGTAGGAGATCCAGCAGAGACACAGGCTGGCTAACTCCATCTCCTCCTATCTCATTAAACCTGTGCAGAGAATCACCAAGTACCAGCTGCTCCTCAAGGTGGGTGGGCCAGACAATGCCACCAAGCTGTGCGTACGTGCATGTGTGTGTTTGCGTGTGTGTGTGTGTGTGTTTCCAAGATCAACACAAAACAACACACTTCCAACCGGTCTACAATACACTAATTAGAATCTCATCAGTATGAGTCTTATTGCTTTATTAGGATTATACCACAGCACTGTTGATTTGTGTGTGTGTGTGTGTGTGTGTTGTGTGTGTGTGTGTGTAGGAGCTTCTGACATGTTGTGAGGAGGGCAAGGGTGAGATCAAGGACGGCCTGGAGGTCATGCTCAGCGTGCCCAAGAAAGCCAACGATGCCATGCATCTCAGCATGCTAGAAGGTCAGTGCAACACACACACACACACATTCAGTACAGTACACACACACTTTCACAATACGCAAAAAGTTATTAACAGAGACTCTTTGTCGCCATCTACCTCTATCTCTATGCATCTCATTTTTGTTATTCTGCCTTTCTCTTTCTCCTTTCTTTCTCTCCATCACTTCTTTTTCCTTCTCTTTCTGTCTTCCCTTCTCTCTGTCTCTGTTTACATTTCTCCATATTTCTCTCTCTCAATTACTCGTTCTCCTCTTCATCTTTTTCTTCTTTCTCCATCTCCATTTCTTTCTCTCCGTCTACCTCTCTCTCTCTCCATTTCTTTCCCTCATTATATACCTCTCTCTATTTATCTCTCCTTTTCTCCATTTCTCTTTCTAACTCTCCATTTGTCGTTCTCTTTGTTCCTCTTTCCCTCTCTATCCATCTCTCTTTCCCTCTGTCCATCTCTCTGTCTCTCCATCTTGCTCTCCGTCTTATTTTCTCTTTCTTTCCCTTCATCTCCCTTTCCGTCTTTCCATCTTTTTCCCTCTCTCCATTTCTCTGTCCCTCTGTCTCCATCTCTTTTCATATCTCATTCCCTCATCACTTTCTTGCTTCTTCTATCTCTTTTCCCTCTCTTCTTCTCTCTCTTTCTCTCACCGTCTCTTTCTTTCTATAACATTATTTCCCTCTCCCCTTTGCTTTCTCTCCATCTTTCTCTCTCTGTCTCTCTCTCTCTCTCACACACACACACACGCTCTGACTGCAGGTTTCGATGAGAATCTCGAGTCTCAGGGCGAGCTCATCCTGCAGGAGTCTTTCCAGGTGTGGGACCCGAAGACGCTGATCCGCAAGGGTCGAGATCGCCACCTCTTCCTGTTCGAGATGTCTCTCATCTTCAGCAAAGACGTCAAAGACTCCAACGGCAGGAGCAAGTACCTCTACAAGAGCAAGCTACTGGTACGGCCTCTCATTCCTCGGGTTACATATATTAAATAAAATTGAATTGTGAAAATGGCAAAAACAGTGAGTCAGAGAGTAAAGAAAGCAGGCCAAATATACTTTACTAGTCCTGCAGTTTTTTTTTATATATACAAAATTGATATAAAATATTTGCTCTGTGAAAGAGGGAATTCCATCGGGTTCCCCATCAATACCCAGTCCTGCTCAGCTGGTTTTATGTGCGCGTGGCAGCTCACAGACTTGTTTTTGGACACACCTGAAAAAGGCCCTCCTGAAATTTCTGGCCATTGAGCCAGATTTCAGAAGGACTTTGCTGATGTGCATGAGCTTCCATGCTGTGCGCTCTCTTTTCCACGAGACGTCTATTGACGTCATTTCAGCCACATCTTTAAGTGAAATAATATGATTTTGCACACTTCGGAGCTGTTACTTACAACTTATCGCTTTGAACATAGGAGAAACAACACCACAGCTCTGTTCATTTGTAAAACACCCAACCGAATACTATGCTTCCATATTTGGATAAAAATCAATTCAAACATACAAGCTGTACACCTGTACCAACATGATAGATCAGGCTGGTTTTTCAAATCTGGCTCACGAGGTCTCTACTGTCCTGCGGAGTTCACCTCCAACCTCGACCTTACAATTATTTTTACAGCAGAATGCTACTATAGAGGACTTACTTTTGTGAGAATTTCAGATTCGTATCTCGTCCCCCACCAGAGATTTTCAAACCGGAAGTGAGGGAACTTTTTTAAAAATGGCATTTTCTAGCCCCATAACAAAAAAAAAAGTGAAATCTCAAACCTGAAATGTTCTGTGTGCATACTATACTTACCAGGTACCCCCTAAACAAATTTAAACTTAGACTCGAACCCTTCCCATTATAAACTGAGCCTAAATGTGGAACTATGAGCCATCATGAGTGTTACGATTGGACACAAGTTCTAAGTCTAAGGAACATGAATGTGCAGAATGTTTATATATGTGCGTTTACCGTGTAATGCGCCCTAGAGATCGGTTTTTGTTCCAAGGAGCTAGACCCATCCTGAGCCAAGATTTTACATTTACATTACATTTATTCACTTGGCAGACTTAAGCGACTTACAAATAAGCAAAGCGATATATCAAGTAGAGAACAATACAAGTAGTGCTACTATACAAGATCCATTCATTGAGTACCAGAGGAAGTAAAGTGCACAGAGAGAGGTGTAAGTGCGTTGTGTGTGGGGTTTTCTTCCCTTGGTTAGGAGTCGGTTTCAGCTGTATAAACAAAAACAACAAAACTGGTGGTTTTGCAATGCCAATACCTAGAGGTAGTCACTCAAAATGAAAAATGGTCAAGCAACCAACTTTGCAATCTTTCCTCAAGAAAACGTAACCAAAATGAGCCATTTGGATGAAAATCTATCTCTCTCCCTATCTCTCTCTCTCTCTCTTTCTCTTTAGACCTCTGTATTGGGAGTGACGGAGCACGTGGAAGGAGATCCATGTAAATTTGCACTCTGGGTCGGGCGCACGCCTACCTCAGACAACAAGATCGTCCTGAAGGTGGGAGGTGGCTTTAGGGGTGATACACTAAAGCTGAAACCTTGCTGAAAACTTGTTGTTTTGCAGTACTGAAAAACTTTCAGGAGTTATCTGTACATAATTTTACACTTATATAATGGCTGCGTGGGCTAAAGGCCTGTTAAGACTGATGAGTCATATTCAAATGCAAGCGCGTGCGCACACACACACACACACACACACACACACACATAAACACACTCTTATGATACGTATGTAACCAGTCAAGTCTACATAGTAAATTAAGGACGTGTGTGTGTGTGTGTGTGTGTGTGTGTGTGTGTGCAATTTGCACTCACAGGCCTCCAGCATTGAGAATAAGCAGGAGTGGATCAAAACGTTGCGCGAGGTGATTCAGGAACGTACAATTCACCTGCGAGGGGCTCTGAAAGAACCCATCCACATCCCCAAAACCACCACGGGAGCAAGACTGAAGGGAAGAAGGTACAACACCGTAACTTTGTTGCAGCAGACGCAGACAGACAGATTGATAAATAATGAGACAGATGTACTGGGAGAAAGAGAGAGAGAGACAGAGTGAGCTCTAGATATAGATTGACAGATGGATAGAAAAAGGGACAGGCAGACAGATAGATAGAGAGACAGACAGGCAAATATCAAATACAGCTACAGACAGATCTTTTTAAGGGAAATGTTTTCACTTTCCTGACTGATGGCTATCTTAACCAATCACAGAGAAGGGGAGGAGCTGGACAGTCAGGGCGATGTGAGCAGCCAGCCAGACACGATCTCCATCGCATCCCGCACCTCCCAGAACACCCTGGACAGTGACAAGGTTAGTGTGAAGACACACACCGGCCACAATGAAGCACACTGATGTTGTGGTCATGGATTTATTGTCACAGGAAAAAGAAGGGTCCTCCTGGAACGGTTCTAGATGTATTGGTCTAAAAGGCGAATTAGTTCCGATCTCCGATTTTCTGTGGATGTCTGCATGCGCCTATAATATAGCACGCTGCAGTCAGCTAGCGAGCTAAGCACCTGGAGACGGAGTTGCTGCCGTAGCTGGAGTTTCTCCTCACAGCACAGACGTTCTTCCACCCACTCTCTGGCTCAGCTCGCCTCTCCCACAGACTTGTTTTTGTCACCCGATCGGCATCGCAAGCCTTCCACTCTGCACACACACACACACACACACGCTCAGTCCCCTGTGTGCACAAACTTAATTAAATGCACACCCAGGCACACACACATTATAAAACCTGCGCTAGGTAGGTTTGCTGGCTGCTGCAAATCTTACACACACTTCCATCTCTATATATGTGAAGGTTCTTCCTTATGCACTTCACACACTCAGGCTAGGTCAAGGTATAGTTACGTGTCTACACACACATATACAAGGTCTCAGAAACATATCTGAGTCCATTCAACTTAAAGATGCGAAAAGATTCACTGACTGAATCGCTGAGTCAAACAGGACTCAACAAAGTGTTCAGTGACAAGTTGAATCTTGGAGCATTCACTGACTCAAAAAACCAGATCTTGCAGATGACACAAACCGTGAATTTAGCTCATGAACCAAATGATTCACTGAATCAAACACTGAACCATGTTTGTGAACAAAAAGTATACACTAACTCAAACACTGATTTTCGTTCATGAACAAAACTGAACAAAAAAAAGAATGACTTATTAAAGCTTCAATGACTCATTACAAATGTCTGACTTGATCATGTGCAAAACATATATAACAAGAGCACAAATTCTTGGGGAGCTCTGTTTCCACTATACGTAGAAGACACACACACAAGTACTTATTATTATCTGTTGTACTTATTATTATTATTATTACTATTATTAATATTACTTATTATTAGTACTTATTGTTGTCTGTGTGACTCTTTGAGTCATTCCCTTCCATTTTTGTCTATTTCTTATATATATATATATATATATAAATATATATATATGTATGTATGTATGTATATATATATATATATATATATATATATATATATATATATATATATATATATATATATATATATAGCCATTATTTATTATTTATAATTTATTATTTATTTATTTTTACTTTTGAATGTCCATGAATCCGTACAGCTATAAACACAGATGCTCTATATCAGTGCCGCGCTGGTCTACACCATATGCGGCGAGGTGAAAAGGTCAGGGCCAGCCGTGCGCGTCACAGATGCACAGTTTTAATTAGCCTCCCGCTCCTTTAAATTTCTCCGCCGTCTCAGAAAGCGTGCGATGCTGTCGCCGCGGCGACGCTGAGACGTGTCATCAGCCTCCCAACAGCATGCTGAAGGACCAGGCAGCGAGAGCAGATGATGGAGAGGAACGCTGCGTTCCTTTGCTTTTAGCTCTCTGTCACAATGCGCAAGGAATTTAATGGTAGATATGAAAGCTTTTTATTTATTTATTTATTTATTTTTTTGATATTTAATCTGGATCCCAGAAGCTGAAGATATGGAGTGTAAAAACTCAGCATCTGTGACACACCTCCTCTGCTCGCTGGCTATGCCACATTACCAATGGGTATGTGATTGACTCAAACACTGAATCTTGTTTGTGAACAATTGATTTGAATTGAAATGATTCCAAATAAAATAGTAATAATTATAATAATAATATAATTTGGTGATCATCACATTGAAATTGTCTATTGTACGTGTACAGTCTATGTTGAATGAACTTGCCATATAAACTGCTATTTTTAAATGGCTCATCTAGATTCTATACCGAACGATTTTACAGTTGCAGGATTCTATAATGTGCAATATGGATGTTGGAATGTGACGCTTTTTAATAAGGAAATCATTTTTTTTTCAAATCAACTCCTTTTAGCCTAAGCTGTATATTCCATGGTGGGACATGTCATGATTTTGAAAGACCATCAAGGAACAATCCATCAAAAATCACATTCACACAAGTCTGCTTATCCAAACTGTAGTCTATCAGCCAAGATATGTATGATGTCCGATGTTTGCCTCTAGTTTTGCACTAAAGCTACAAGCCTAATTTTGCTAACAAGTAATAGAAGGCATCCAAGACATTTTCCCATTCTTAATAGATGATTCATCAGTCATTCATTCATCTTCATTAACTGGCAGTCCCTGGTGTATCCAGAGCCTGTCCCAGGAACACTAGGTTGGAAGTCGTTAATACAGTTTGGATGGGACGCCAATCCATCACAGGGCACCATACGCACATCTAGAGGTAGTTTAGAGTAGCCAATGCTCCGAGGAAACCGGAGAACCTGCAGGAAACCCACGCAAACACAAGAAGAACATGCAAAAGTCCACACAGACAGTAACCCGAGATCAGGATTGAGCCGTTCTGCAACACTTTTCTGATTTAAATTCTCAGTGGAGGCATCTCGCTGTCTTCCACAGCTGTCTGGTGGCTGCGAGTTGACGGTGGTCATCCACGACTTCATAGCCAGCAATGGATCAGAGCTGAGCGTGAGGCGAGGTCAGACCGTGGAGGTGCTGGAGAGGTCTCAGGACAAACCCGATTGGTGCCTGGTACGCACCACCGACCGCTCGCCTGCCCAGGAAGGCTTGGTGCCCAGCGCCACGCTCTGCATTGCCCACTCCCGCAGCAGCATGGAGATGGAAGGGATCTTCAATCATAAAGGTAAGACGGTTGGATTTTCACCAAAGAGTCCTGTTTAGTTGCTAGGATCGATTGAGGGTTATGCACAAGCTTTTGTTGTATATCTTTACGGAGCATGTTTTTGAAAGATGGGCTTCAGGTTTTAAAGCGTAATTGACTGGTTGTCCAATCTTACGCTCAAAATGTTGTTGCCACACCTGACTCCACCTGTTAAATCAGGTGATCTTGGTTTTTAAGGTGTCTCTTCTACTTGGTTGGAACGAAAACCTGCAGCCACACTGGCCCTTTACAGACAAGATCGGACCCCCCTGCCCACCCCACCCCACTTTATTGGCATTTTAGTCAAAGCCGGAGTGAGATGAATTTCTTGACTCAGCTTTGTGGTATTTGTTGTTCCACTCTTTTGACCCCATAATGGCAGCTGTAATGTCCAGTCTTGAGATAGTATTTCATCATTCCCTAGTCTTGAGGGGCTTTCCACACAGGCAGGTCCTTACTGGTGTTCAAGAATTCCAGCTGTTTCAGCGATGACTCAGCCAGCCAACCTTTAGTAGCCTGGTAATTCTCTACATTCTGTGTAGGTTTAAAAGCAGGATCAGTGAATTTTGAGTGTTCTGGTGTGTTTCAGTCATATACTGTGTGACTTGCAGCTGTACTTGTTGGATAGTCGATACGATGGTGAACATGCTCCATGAAGCTGTGGCTAGTTTGTTGTACTCTATATCGTAAATGAAGAGACTTTTCAAGTTTTCATAAGTAGGGAGAAGATTAAAAACACTTGTCCCAACTTGGCTTGTATGATGTTGAGTTTTTTCCCCTGCTTGGTTGGGGGTTGGAGGAGTAGGATTGGTTGGGTTTTGTAACAGTATTATTAGCTGTGCAGTTGGGAACTGCTTGACGGCAGTGGCAATTGTGAAAAGAACACAGCGGCATATTTTCCCGATATTTCTCTTACAAATCGGTTGTCTAATGTCCACACATCCCAGGTTGTATAATGTCCACACACGGGGCGGCTGTGGCGCAGTTGGTAGAGTGGGTTGTCCACTAATCGTAGGGTTGGCGGTTCAATTCCCGGCCGGGGTGACTCCATATGCTGAAGTGTCTTTGGGCAAGACACTGAACCCCAAGTTACTCCCGATGGCAAGCTAGCACCTTGCATGGCAGCTCTGCGTGAATGGGTGAATGAGACACAGTATCATCACATGATACACATGATGCTGGGAATCCACAATATTTTTAGACTTGGCTATCATACTGTGAGCATAACCCCTGAATGCTTCCCAATGCAGTACACTCTGAAGACATTGTGTAAATTATTGCAACCTTTGGCATCCATCAAATGGCTGCAGGGTATTTCCAATAATCCAGAAGGCCAAAAGATAGAATAGTAAATTACATATATATATAATTATAATATATATATATATAATGTGTGTGTGTGTGTGTGTGTGTGTGTGTGTATGTGTGTGCTGTCTTAGTGCGTTCATGCTTTCTAAGCATTTCTGACCACCTGTCCCAGTACAATTCGAGCAGTGAACTGTCATGTTGGTGAGTCAGTAAATCGTGTAAAGCACTCTGCTTGCTCAGACTTTTCTAACAAAGAGGAAGTCAGGTGCATTAATTGGCACAGTTACTAAACGTAGGCATCTGGGGTCAGCTCTAAAGGGATGACTGGACTGTCATTGTGATGAAGCTATTGCGAGCGAGGTTTCCTGTTCATTGTGATTTTCTAGCAGAGCAATTTTTTTTTTCTGAGAACTATTAAAGTTCTAATATTAGGGCTCATTTTGTGTTCCGTATTTTAAAGAGATAGCACATATGTCAGCTTAAAATGCGTAGATATATTTTATTTGTCAGTCAAGTTGCGTCCTTTCCCATCGTTCCCCTGAAACTGGGCGGTATTTAGGAACATGAGTAATATCTTTTTAGATAAACGGTATAATAAAAAAAATTGCTATAAATGACGGTTTACAAATTACAATAAATTGCAGCTGATTTTGTGCTATGGTAACCAAAGACAGCCAGGGACAAAGTTTGGATACCACCAGATTGTGAATTGAAATAAAATTATTAATTAAAAATGGAATTGGAATGCTACAATTCCTGCCTATAAGCCACCTATAAGGTAGCTCCAATTTCCACTAATCACAAGTCTATCATTAGAGGATCATCATCGTAAAATCTGACATGGAGAACATGGAGTTATTTCGTAGTCTGTTATAGAAATTGGCCATTATTGGAGTGGGAGGTGGGAAAGTTATTGTTTTTTTTTTTCTGTCATAAATGTCACAAAGTCCTGCTTTGTAGACAGAATAGACAAATGGATTCAGGTAATGCAGAAGAATGGCATAATTGGGGAAATGCTAATGGAAAGAGGCAAAAATCTTAACACTGTGGTAAGAAAAAAAAAGGTAATAAGAGACAGATCCAAACTGTGTGAAATAAATTTGGCGTCACAGGAAAGGTAAACGTAGTGCAGGATTTTAATCAGCATAATCAATGGAGTCTTGCAGGGTTTTGATCTTATGGACTAGAGGAATTGAAGATCGAGTGCTGGTTAGTTGATTAGTTTTTCATACTCGAACATATTTCTAGGACATTCACAAACGTCACAGCTGTTAAATGCAACGAAGAATCTCAAGTGTTTGTTGGCCTTACAGACCCTCCATGACTTGCCTGCTTAATTAACATCCGCCTTACAACCATAAAAAGTATACATGGTATTTCAGGGTGTAATTTTATCTACGTTCTGCCTACAGCTACAGAATCGGAGAACTAGGGTTGCCCCGGTTCAGGTTCTCATTCCGTCATCATAAGACTGTGTATCGCTTGACTGCAGTCGTGAGAAAGGTCAAAGATTGGGCTCTCTTTGCAAGGGCCAGTTAATATTTATAGAATGTGTAGAAAGAGACAGTCCATAGATCTGGAACATCGCATTAATTATTATATATTTTTTTTTCACAACTGGGGGTGTAGCAGCGTGCTACATGATTCATGCTAGTCACTCTGTGGAACCAAAAGCGAATCCTTCCCTGAATGTTGATTGGTGCTGGAAGGAGTGGCAAAGGAGCCTTGTGTGTGTTCATTCAGCAACAGGAAGAAGTCCTACTGGCCACAGCCCAGGCACTGGAACCAGCCAAACACACCCTTCAACAGGGGGACCTTTGTGCTCCTCACTATGACGTTACTATATTCCTGCATTAATCGGCCATCACTCGTCAGTGAGGCGCTTGTCTGTAGGTGAAATGCTGCTGTGACCTGATATTACCCAAATCCGCCAGTCTTACTCTAGTCCAGTGATCAGCAACCTGCCACCTGGCTAAGAAAGAACCCTGTTAGAACACGTAATAAGTATTCAACTGGTTTGAAAAAGGTTAGATCGTAACATTTCTGTAGCATTCGAAATAAACTGCTGTAATGATGGTTTGCATTAAAAATGTACGAGAATGTTGCTCATGTAATGTTACGTGAATGTTCCCAGAGATGCCCCTCAAATCATAGCATTTACGATGCTTGACTCCTTGCTACGGCGACACGGAAGCAACCTACACTCTACACTCTTGTGCTTTTTCAGCTAAAGCGGTGGTCGACAATGTCATCTATATGACCTAGGAAGCCTTGCTCTTATGAGCCAATCGAACCCAAGTGGTTGGGAATTGTTCTTTCTCTGCCTGCTAGGATTTTCTTGTTAGCAAAGTTTTTACCTACAAACATTTTGTAACAACATTATAGGAATGTCTATGAACGTTTTCTGCACATGTCTACGGATATTCTCAGAACACCCAGAAAAATCAGCAGATGGAACATTCTTTGAAACAAATCCCCAGAAAACCTTTTGCTAACCTAAAATGGTTGTCTGGGCCAAGTTCAACCTTCCAGAGGAGTTTATTTCCAACCAGTCTGCACAACCGATCCAGCTAATCCAAGCCTACTGGATCTGGAATATTATAGCTAGATACCCCAAATGTGAGTTTTGGGGCATGTTTCAGAAGACAGGTGACAAGTTAAAAGAAAACCGCTGGTATGGGACCCGTCACTACAAACAAATGAAAAGTTCTTCTGGTTCACATTTATCTTATGATGAAACCTTTATATCCTGATGGGAGTGGTCTCTTGCCGGACCATGCCATGTCTACAGAGCATGAGGGCACACTGAATGGTTTGGTGACAATCATAATAAAGAGATTTTCAATATTAAGCACTTAAAACATCAAGAGTGGAAAGTGTCTTGCTTGTTCTTTCTCCTCCTCGTCTTCTTTTTCTTCAGCAACCACCTCTTTCTTGCTACCTCCCTCCCTCCCTTCCCCTCTCTCTCTCTCTCTCTCTCTCCTCCCTTCCTCCCTCCCTCTGTCTCTCCACTTAGCACAACCCTACACTTTGCTCGCGCATTCTCTTTCCTTCATCCATTCGTGATGTGTCAGGCGATTTTCAGTTTTCATTTAAACCGTTCAGTACACGCCGTGCACCCACACCTCCTTCGAGCATGGCGCACAGCCTGAGCTCACTTTTATCCCTAAGTCCCATGTATCATATGAAATCAACGAGTGGACACACTGAAAATTGCAAAGTCTGGCTCCTGGATTTGGGTATGTACAATGGTTTTGACACCGCAACTCCTTTGTATGCGTAATATATATATTACCTTAGTATCAAATTATTTCTTACCATTGGTGTGCTTAATGGTGTTCTTCATACCATACTGCATGATCATTAAATAATACAGGAACCTGCCATATGTTTAGGGTTTTCTTTCAGAAGTCGTTCGATCAGCTTGATTTATGAGTTCAAATACAGTTATTTATACACCCTTTTCCATTTGCTCCATGTGAGCTGGCCCCGTTCTCACCTACTGTTGTTGTGCATGTTGTTAGACTTGATGTACCTTCAGGGGGTCTATGGTACATTCTTTGCATTGCTCTCTACATCTCTGTTTGTGTACCATACACTAAGTAAGGCAGGCATTCTCAGACAAGCCAATTTGTTTTGGCTGTAATTGGAAGTTCATGCATTCGACAGCTTGCTTTTTATATCTGAAGGCAACATAAAAACAACTAAATGAATCAACGTCACGGGTGCTAGTTTATTTGCGGCTCCTGGATTAAGTAACTGGGTCACCTCTGTTGATGCATCTTGGATTGCTGTCCTGCTTTTGCATAGGGAACATCTCAGTATTAAAATGGTCACACTCAAAAGAATTCGCCTGTGTAGCGGTGTCTTTATAAAGGTCCAGAGGAAATAAAACAGACACCTTTATTTAAGTGAGATTGAGAGACCGCTAGGACATAAGACTGCTCAGGACCTGATATTCTTTCACACCCCACAGGAATGTGTCGTAACGACCAACGCCCTCATAAATCGATGTGGAACAGACAGGACAAGTCCCTGCATCATGTTAGCATTGAAGGGACTTCAAAGGAGGTCAATCCTCATCAAAGGACGGTGCAGGAGAACCACACATACCTTCACCCAATTAGTTGGTTATGTCAGACATACAACGTACTCGGCTCTCAGACCTCCAGACCACCCGACTGCACTAATCAGGCTTTACTCTCAAAGTTTTCGAGCCTGAACAGATAAAAAGTCTAGTTGTCTATAGATTTGTGTGGAACCCATCGTATATCACTGTAGCTGAATTGAGGTTTTTGACCAATGATATACTTTGACAACTGTACTCCGAGGAAACATAAACATATTTCAGCCAAAACATTATTGGAATGTTTATGTTTAGAGTACTTTTTAACCTCGTCGTGGCATCTGCCTTAGAAGTTCTAGAAACAAACGTAGCAATAAAAAGTCTCCCTAAAGACGTCTAAAACCTTGCTAGCTAAGTGTGATTCGATCAAGTTGTTGGGACAAGCTGTAGCAAAACGGATATAAGCCCGATCGACTCCGATCGAGTTTGTAATCAGATACTAGCTGTCTAAATGTCTGCGGTTCTCCAGCACCGTCACAGCATCATCAAAACAGAGAAGACGCAACAGCAACCAATGAAGAGTTGCATCCCCACTGATCTTAGTGTGAACAGAGATCAGTCGAGTGAAGAGACGACGAAGAGGCTCGTCTCATGAGTGACTTTTACCTCAGGTGATGAGGTAGATGATGCTGGTAATCGAAGTGAGAACTTATTTCCTTTTGGCAGCTATGTCGTTTTATAAGTAGATTAGGTTAGAAATGTAAATTTCATTGGAATTGGTACATCTGGAGATCTGTGTAAAAGAGGGCGCAGGCATACGTTATTCCAGTGTAGTTTCCAGAACTATATCTTAGTTATAACCAATTATATATTGTTGCATACTTAGCTAAATATATAATAATGAACGTTTTGGTAAACAGCCATACCGAAGTACGATACTGACTTCACTATCGAAGCACCCGTAGCTAGTATTATTAAAGGTGCCACAAAATGGACGGGCTTCTGTCACTGCGATTTGAAATGTTTAATTATTGAAAGAGCAGAACTATTTTGCAAATGTCGACACGTCTCCATGCGATGGATTGTCTGTAGAACGGAGCACATGAGCCAAGGAGAAGAATGGCAAATTGGTGTCGCATATCTGTTCTCACAAATTGGAAAATTCTTCACATAGTTTATTAGAATTAAACGGTCTGATGATACATTAGGGATGTATCAATACCACTCTTTTCAGAGTATTAATCAATCAGCGACCCTGTAGAACATTTTATTTAGATCTGTTCATGTTGATTCGTTCTGTTCTAATGTTAGCTGGTTGATTTGAAATGAATTGCGTTCGCTAGTTACCTCAGATCGAGTCGGGTTGCAGTGAAGAGCGGGTTTTGTTTCTCTTCGGCTGTAATCGAAATACGCCTTTGTTTTCATTGCGTTGGGAATCATTCTTTCTCAGCAGCTGCAAGTGTCGAGAACAACATACTGGGTAAAGGCTGTTATTTACACTCAACTAGCGATGTCTGTTTTTTTTTCTCTCTCTCTCTCTCTCACGTAGCCATCTCATCTAGTTGCCGCATTTTATTTTTCCGCTATCAAAGATGTCCTCGTGCTGAGTTACATTTAAGATTTTTTTCATCAGGTTTCTTGTATAGTAGGAAGATGCTACAGTCCCTCGTGCTTGCCTTGCTTTGATTGCTGTCATTAATCGAGAAATGTGTCCAGATTGCTGTCATTTTGTGTCGTCTGCTTGTTCCCACGGCAATGAATGCGGGGCGTGCATCACGCGTTGTACTGAATGTTGATATTGGGGCATTTTTATGAATAAATGAGTGCAGTATCAGACCGATACCTGATACCAGATGCATCTCTAAATGCGATCGATATAATTCATTTGTGAAGAGTTTGGAAATGCTCTCCCCAATCTGGCAACCGTATGTAAAATTTCTACATAAACCCCTCGTTTGCAGGTGTGCTCGTGCTTTACACCAATCCTTTTTAATTAATATAATATCCGACTAACATAAAGGAATCTCTATTCCACCAGGGAACTAGCCGTAAAGTCATATCACAATAATCCATCGCGTGGATTTACAAGGGTAAAGATTTTATAAAGGGGGGATCATCAGATGTGAAGTATTATGAGAACTACAGTACAGCTATGCCTTATCCATCATGTTTTCTCCTGCCTCTGAAGGAACAGTTCATGCTGAGGAGTTGGAGTTGACTGATGGAGGAAGAGCTCATTAACACAGATATGAATAGAGGCTTTTGTTTCTCAGGTCACTGCATATGCAACACCTTTGGCCGGGAGTGAATGCTGTCCTTTTCCTTGCATACTTTGATCTAGTGGAGGTTTTTTTTTATTTATTATGAGAAAAGCATCTTCCGTATATATTGTAATAATGGCGTTATATTAAAACAATGAAGTATTTTCCAAAACCCAACCGGTGTTGGTTGATTATTATTTGATTATTTTCCAACATCCAGAAATGTTTTATTCTTCTTATGAGATATGTTCCTGCGTAAGTTGTTCAAATTGAAGTGATAACGTATTAGAATTAGCACGATGCATCCTGGGAACTACTGTCAGAACACCTTCTGACCAATCAGATCCGAGCATACAGCTGGACACTTGGAATAATGTGATACTTTAATCCGTCATTAAAGGATAAGGCAGACATCGCGAGATGAAAACCCAATATCACCGTTACGATGCTGAGTATAACAGTGCGTAATGTCATGGAGCTGAATATAAGTGCATGGGATATTCTCGTCAATTGGACCTGGGTTGTGTTTTATTTATGTTGTGTTATTTTGGCAGATGTTCTGTATGTGGAAGTTCAGAGGTCGCTGTTGCAGAGGTCAAAGCAACGTTTCAAATCACAGCGCACAACAGCTGAAAAAGGTCTCGTCAGTTCGGCGTCTCCGTTTACGGACTTTAACTGTCGAGCACATAGATCCAGAGCGGTGTTCACAACGGGCACATGGGATGTGATAATAATCCTATTCATAATCATAATCATTCATATGGTGCTGGTGAAGGAATTGCTTGGCTTTGAACACTTTGAACCTTCTGCTCACTGTAATACAGCTGCAGTCCTCCACATGACCTTGTTCAAGGCTTGAGGTTTCGATTAACGGTGTTTACGTTGCTGCGTCTGTAATAAGCTCCCCCTTTTCATGACTTCAGGTCAGGGTCTGTGTGGTTTAAATACCTGTGAAAAGAGGTAGTCTGGTGAAGACTTATTGTTATTGTCAATATTATCAAATGCTACCTAGTTGGTGTAATGTGGTCTTCTCCTGAGATGCTTTTCTTCTCACCACGGTTGTAAAGAGGGTTGATTATTTGACTTACCATAACCTTCCTGTCAGCTTGAGCCGGTCCAGTCATTCTCCTTTCCATTTCCACAAGCAGAACTACTTTGATTGTTGCGCGTAAATATATTCCACCTAGCCTGTGGGCATTTTTTATTTATTTTATTTTTTTTATGTGTGTTGAGAAACCATGCACACATCACGCACCAAGTGTAAAAAGACTCTATTAACAAACATCCCCAAAATAAAATCTCCCAATTAACTTCCAAAATTCCGTGTTATTTAACACCAGTGAGACTAGAGGAGATCAGAGAGATCGATACGGAGTAGAACATCTTACACAAGCTTTACATAAGACTCAGCTTGGTTCAGCTCAAAGGCCACAGCGCAGAATTTATTTCGAAAAATAAAACAGAAGAGGAGAAATAGAAAACGGCGCGGTCGACTAAATATAGCGGCGCTGCGTTTGGTTCTCTGGCGTCAAGCGTGCACTAGCATGTGTACTGTACATGAGCACAGAGCAGTTGAGACTTGCTCTTAAATATTCATACAATAAAGCAGCACATTAGCACATTCATAAAACCAATAAGGCTCTAGAGGTATCCAGGTAAATATCTAGATTTATTTGTATCCCTAATGATTAAGCCAGAGGCAACGGTGGCAAGGAAACACTCCCTGGGAAGTCATGAGGAAGAAACCTTAAATGGATCCAGACTCAAAGGGGCACCCATCGTCAACTGGGTGACACCGGATAGTGCGGTTATAAATCATTACTCTTTATTATAAGCATCAGGGGCTTTATTTATTCATTCATTTTTCAGTAGAGTTTTAGCTTTATGTCTATAAAACCCAGGTGAAGTTATCCACTGTATAATGAATGAGATTTAGTGTCGTTTTTAACAAGGCGCTCGGCCTGGCCTACATTTTCCGCATCTTATGAGCAAAATGTACGTCTCTTTCCGAATTTTTCACTTACGTCCGTGGTCAAAAATGTAATCGCAGCACGGAAACAATGCTTACGTGCTCGTGTTACGTATCTAAGTTGCACTGTAACCATGACGACGATCATAAGTTTATGTTCCATTGAACTAGGAAGTTCAATTCCATGTTTTAGTTTAGAAACAAATCCAAAGCTTGAGTGTTGCGGTGTTCTTTATGTCCGCCATGTTCGTTATTTTATAATATCGGACGTTTAAAAAAAAAAATAATAATAATTTTAGAATGCTGGACGTTATCTCATGTATATCATGCATGTTCAATAATAAAGCATAACATATAAATATGTAAATTTGCATAAATGTGATTCATTTTAAAATAAAAATAATGTTTAATATTGCAACGTTTTCACTCCTTTCATCCTTGTTTCCAGACGCCCTCTCCGTGTCTAGTAATGATGGGGGAATGTCAGGCTGTGCCACCTTGCAGCCAGGGCACCTGCACGGCTCGCCGGGCGCCAAGCGTCCGGGAAATACCCTGCGCAAGTGGCTGACGAGCCCAGTGCGCCGTCTTAGCAGCGGTAAAGCAGACGGACACGCCAAGAAACTCGCGCATAAGCACAAGAAGAACCGCAAGAGTGGCGAATCACAGAGGGACTCGGATGAGAATGCAGCGACACCGCAGGATGAGACTGTCGAGGAGGTAAGAGACGAAGACAAACGAATGACCAAGCTGTTGTTTTTGTGTACACGTGACACCCGTCGCTACGTACGTTTAGCTATGATGAGGCTGTTCATTGTTACAACCGCATTTGCTTAGCACTTAATATTATGGATTATTAGTATAATTATTATTACACCACAGCACTGCTGAATTCTCAACTCTGATTGGTCAGACGCTGACTGTATTTCAAACAGGTTGTTAACACATCATTGTTCCCCCATAAAAAAATAAAAAAAAAAACTCTACAGAGGATGAGATTTGAGGGCCTGAGCAGCGGCACACTTTCCAAATCGTCCTCTTCGGGCATGCAGAGCTGCGGAGAGGAAGAGGGAGAAGAGGGCGCCGATGCCGTGCCCCTACCGCCACCAATGGCCATCCAACAGCACAGCCTCCTCCATCAGGACTCGCAGGACGAAAAGGTAAAGCTCCACCCCTCCACTTCTAGCACTGATTAGGATGGGAAGGAATGTTATACTGTACGTAGCAATCCCATCATAAAGAAATCTGAAATATTGTAGGTAGTATCACATACACGTAGTGTTATGCTCCATTGATACTGAATGTATATCACCAGAAAACCTTATTTACAAGGATTTTGTACATAGTTTTGTAATTCAAATCTGTTTTGTTGTTGCCAAGCAAAAATCTGCCAACTATCAGGCTGAATTGTCTATTGTGGATGGAGGAGAGGATAACGTTATTTGCTCCTTTTTTATCCCGAATGCTGGCTAAAACTGATATTTCTTTGACTCTTTTTTATTTTTAAATCTAATACTACTGACTTTTTGTGTCCTGTTTGTTAATGTGGCTTTAACCCCACCCCCAACCCCGCCCGCCCCCAACCAAGCATTACGTTGATTTTTGTTCCGTGTCCGTTTTGTCGCGGTTCCCCTACCTCTCCATGTAGCTTCCTTTTCCAACAACGCCAGTCTTCTTCTTTACAGTACCTTTTCCTTCTTTCTTAAATCCTTACTTTTTTTTTTTAATGCCTTAATGACTTTTCCGATTCTTTCCTTCTTTGCTCAAATGTTGGTTGTTTGAATACTCCATCAGCCCTTGACCCAAGTTTTGATTGGTCGAACCTGGTCACAACCAAAACTAAACCCTAGTGTGTAGTACACAGAATGCCCTCTTCCCTTTAATGGAGTATTCTAGAGTATGTACCACCACATGCAGCAGGAAGTCATGTGTGCTACAAGTACTCTTATATATAAGCCTAAAAGCTTTTCCGAACCAAGCCCCACCCAAAGCCATGTAATTGGCACCTTATTGGCTAGCACGTCCTGGGACCAGCCACAGCCCGTACCTTATTTGGACAGGATCCTTGAACTGCAATGGTGAGAATTTGTTCACATTGGATTACATATGAAACCTGTACAAAATAACAAGCTGTATGACTTCAGAAAGTTTTTAATTAATTAACATAATGTCACTAAGTACGGCTGTGTATACCAAACTGATATGATACTGATATGATACTGATATGGTAAAATACTGCAAAAAAGTACCCAAGGTTTGTTAATAATCCCCCCGCCACCCAAAGTGTTCTGCCCACACTTGGTAACTGTTGCTATCTAGGGCCGGCTTCTTGATTAAGCATTCTTTAAACACGCATATAATAGATTTGTTTTAGGGTTTAGGATTTTAAAACAGAAGCTGATTTCCTGACAGTGCCATCCATAGCTGTGACACAAAGCCACCCATAGCAGGAAATCCAAGACAGAAAAAGTACTTTCTTCCGAGGTTTAAGCTGCCCTTTGATGTTGGTTGCAACCATCTCAGCAGAAGCAGGCAGAACAAACTTTGATCATGGTTTCATTGTTCAGTAGCATCCATCTGCTATCCAATCCTAAACTGACACAAACTGGTGTTTTGCTTGGGTGGCATGATGGTGCAGTGGGTAGCTTTGTCACCTCACGTCTCCAGGGGCCCAGGGACCATGTTTGATCCAACGCTCGGGCTACTGTCTATGCTGAGTTGTGAGTGTTCTCCCTGTGTATAGCTGAATTTTCTCCAGGTTCTCTGGATTCCTGTCACCCCCTAAAAACTTACCTGTCAGTGTATTGGCATATCTAAATTGTCCCTAGATGATGGACCGGCAACCCATCCATTGGTGTATTCCCACCTGGGATAAGCTTGATCCACTACGACCTTGACCAAGATAAAGCGCCTACTGAGGAATGAATTAATGTTTTTGGCTTTGGAAGTAGACAGAATAAACCCCCACTGCACTCAGGGTCAGGGTATCAAGTGTTTCTCCCCCAGAACATGCTGGTGCGCCAGATGATGAAAGCGTGATTGAGGCTATATTAGATAGCAGCAGTTGCTAAGTAGTTCTTGGTGGCGCAAGAAAATAAAGCAGGGCTTAGAATGGGTCAAATGCAAAAAAAACCTTATAGTTACCTCTCTACCCTCAGGCTTCCCGTCTTTCTGGGCGGCCCAGCAGTTCAGACACCCCCAGTGCTGCTGAACTTGTCAGTGCCATTGAGGAACTCGTCAAGAGCAAGATGGTATGTTGCGCTTCTTGTAATCCTGTAAACTCAACATTTTCATCCAGATCTGCCACTTGTACTCCTCCGTTCTCTCTCTCCATGGTCTTTTTTGTCTCTTAGAATCTGGAGGATCGGCCAAGCTCCCTCTCAGTTGAGCACATAGCCAGCAACAGTTTCTCCTGTAACCCCTCAGATAACTCCCTGCTCTCTTCTTCTTCACCTGCGGAGGAGATGGATGAACGCAAGACAGGCATCCTCAAGAAACGCCAGTAAGCACCTGCATCCCAGGCTAAACAAGTCCTGTTCATTTGCGATAGAGTCCTTACTACAGAATCAAAAGTCCAGGGGGTGGAGCTGAACCTGATCCTCCTATAAGACTAACCCTATCCCCTAATCACGACTCCTAACCCTAACCCATGAGATGATCTACAACACGGAACAACAAACACTTAACCTGAAACAAACTTGGTTGTCTCAACCCCATGGAGGAGCTGGATCCGACTGCACCCCTTGGACTTTTTTTGGTTCTGCAGCGAGAGAACTTGGTTCATTTTGAAAATCAAAGTTCTAGCAAAATAAATCCCTGCGTTAGCGGGAACATGGCTTACGTTACTTTTTTGTTTTGTTTGGTTTGCTGTTCTGCGTAAAATACTGGTTTGAAAACCTCAAACTAAAATTTAAGATAATATAATAAGATAATAAGATAATATTTTGTACAATATGATTGTTTACCAAATGTTACCTATCTTGCTAGCAAAACTGGCCAGTAACTTTAATGACAGAAAATGACAGTTCCATTGCTATAGTAGATAGATAATTCTCTATATTCTAAATACTATACTTTTAGTCACCACTGTTTAGGTGATAGATTACACTTGGGTCTGGATTGGGTCAAGATTAGACTTTGATAGCTGTTTGCATTAGGTTCATTACATTTTCAAAAGCTAATGTTAGTGGTGCCTCAAGCGCAAACATTTTGTAATTACACATTCACATGTAATAAGTAAGAACACATTAAAGCAACAAGTTAGCTGGAAAATTGTTGGGTTGTGACCCAGTAAAAGCCTGTTACTTGTTCCTGGCTAGCTTCTCGAAGAATGGTTTTGCAAGATATTCGGATGTCCTTATTTAACCTCGCCTCGATCTCTTTACAGCTATGTGCTTTTGGAGCTGGTGGAGACAGAGCGAGACTATGTTAGAGACCTGGGTGCGGTGGTGGAGGTAAGAATGAGGTCAAACCATAGGACTGTGGTGTCTAGAATTAGATTCAGAGGCCGTCCGATGCTTGTTAGCACTGGAACCGTATAGGAAGCGGTGTGTAGCATAATGTGTATAATTATACAGTAAGCAGGAATGAATCCGATGACTCACTCTTTTCAAGCCTCGTGGACACGTTTGTAGTTTGAGAATGTGACTGTCACAGTACTGTCTCACACAGCCATTCACATGTTCATGCGCAATGTGGAGGCTTGGTACAGGAAGTGAACTGGTGTCTGTGGGTGGTGCCACCCCCTCAGATTGTGCCATCACATGTGTGACGTCCATGCCATTGTCTCCCTGGTAACAACGTCCTTGGACTCTCCGTGCCTTTGCAGGGCTACATGAGTCGGATGAAGGAGGAGGGGGTTCCGGATGACATGAAGGGCAAAGACAAGATCGTGTTCGGAAACATTCATCAGATCTACGACTGGCATAAAGAGTAGGTGCTCCAACATGCTGGCACACTACAGAGGGTTTTACATCCACCTGTATAATGAATTTTTTAAATGTGCATGTAAGAAAGCTTGAACTAAGTCTCCATGGCTACAATGGAAGCAGCATGTCTTTAGTTTGTTCCAAACTATGCAGACCGTTCAAACTTTGACGCAAACTATTAAACCATGATGGGTCTACATGCATTGGCCCAAAATGTAGATCTACAGTATGTCAGGTATTGATTACGGTTATGAAGATGTAGATGTTGATTTTGTGTTTATACGCTCTAGGTGTACACTTAAATTATGTGGGGTGTTAACATTATTTGGCCCGAAATATAGACACGTCATGTATTGATTGGTGTAATTATTGATTAACATAGACCCAAAAGATATTGACTCAATTTGGCCAAATATATATCGGAATCTGATATAGGTCTATATTTTGGGGCCAAACTATGTAGACCCAAAACAATTTGACCAAAAATATTCAAACATGATTGGTGTGGCCAAAAATGTAAATCTATATTCGGCATTGATTACCATTGTTAAAAAGTAGACCCACAAATTAATAATGTCCAAAATTAGCCCCTAATTAGATATTGATTTTGGCCTAAATTACGTCATTTTCCTCCATTTCTTCATCCTAACTATGTTAGTCAGTAACTGATATGGGTCTACAATGGACATATGGGCTCAAGTATTAGCAGAATTTCATTCAAAATGTAGACCTTAAAGTTATCAAGTTAATTTGTTCCCAAAAAATGAATGTCTTAGTAGATTTTGGCCCAAAATTGTAAAACCTTATCTGTAGTAATCAATACCTAGTTTGGGTCATCGTCACATCTTAACACAATTTGATCCAATAAGAGCCGATTGTAGATCTAAATCTAAAATATAGACTCAAATAAAATATTGATTTGGGGGCAAACTGTGTTAATGTCCTTCGGGTGTGCATTTTAATTACGTTAAATAGCACCTGATATGGATCCAGACTATATCCACCCATCTTAGGATCTCAACAGATCTTTAAAAAATCTTTAAACATGATTTGGCTCAAAATTTGAAAACCCAAAATCTAGACCCATAGCAGTTGTTGATTCAAAAACTTTTTAGATTTGAAGGTTGTTTGGGTGGATATACAGACTTTAAGCACACCTTGGTGTTCATGTTCTTTACTTGTATTGGCTTTTTCCATAGCTTCTTCTTGGCCGAACTGGAAAAGTGCCTAGAGGATCCTAATAGGCTAGCGCCCTTGTTCATCAAACAAGTATGTACTGATTCCCATTGGGTTTTTACATTTCGGTGGGTGGGTTTTAAACATTCATACTGCTGTCATGAGGTGTTTTATATATATATATATACCACAAATGTGATATTTATGGTGTTGATAATGCCTGCTTGATGTATTTCGTCCTACAGGAACGCCGGTTACACATGTACATCGTCTATTGCCAGAACAAGCCCAAATCTGAGCACATTGTCTCCGAGTACATAGACACATACTTTGAGGTAAGAACCAAATCTGAACCAATGAATCATTCATTCACAATGAGCCACATTAGCGGTTGATGGGACCTGCATTCATATCGAAAGTTTTCTATCTTTTGACAGGATCTAAAGCAGCGCTTGGGCCACAGGCTACAGATCACAGACCTGCTTATCAAACCCGTGCAGAGGATCATGAAATACCAGCTCCTGTTGAAGGTGAGGAGTGTCGTTCCGACTCATACACTCTTATTGGGATGAGCTGTAATGATGTCTTTTAACACCATTATGGAATGACTGACTGCACTTAGACTATGAACACAAAGATTTAAATAAGAAAATGACCAGAAAAAGGGCTGGGCAGCTGGTATAAACATACTGTAGGATGTTTGCTACATTCATGTTTACAGAAATATATTAACAGGACTAGTTTTTATGTACTAGAAAGGATATGTGTCTATTTAGGGTCTCAACTGTAATGTATAATTCATTTTGTGCCATTAGGTTGCCATTAAAAAAAATACTTATTGTACACTAGGGGACCATTATTTATTTATTTATACAGAAACTTACGTAATAAAGCACCGATAGTAGATGTCTTGCTGTTAATTTGCTGTGATCGTTTGCTCATTTCCTGCTTCAGGATTTCCTAAAGTTCTCCAAAAAGGCTGGCGTTGATTCTGCAGAATTAGAGGTAAGGACACCAGCTTCAGCCTTTTTCATGCCGCGCTACCGTCTCGCCCTGTAATCCAACACATGAGTCGTTGCCTTGTTTCGTTACATGAAAAGCTGCGCTCCTCCATGTTTTACAGAAAGCCGTGGAGGTCATGTGTGTTGTGCCCAAACGCTGCAACGACATGATGAACGTGGGACGTCTCCAGGGCTTTGATGTAAGACTCTTTCACCGTATGGAACTGGTTTTTGGAGTGGAGGAAGATTACTGTAGCTGCCAGTTGAAAGATGTACTAAGTTGCCAACTAAGGAGACTAATGTGTGTGGGCATGTTGCTGGTGATTTACAAAGAATAATTGAGTAAATGGCATCACATGTAAGAAGGAAAAAAGAATGCCATAATATAAAAACGACTGCTTCCGCTCTTCAAGGAAGGCTGCTCATTGAGCTTTAAAGAGGGCTGTGTTGATGGACATGAGCTTCCATGCTGCGCGCTCTCAGTTCCAGAAATAGCAATTTCAGCTCATGAGAATTGATACGTCCTTAAATAGCAATCCAAAAAAAAAAACATTCACACATATATATATATATATATATATAGTGTTATACAACCCCTGGAAATTTATAGTATCAAATTATAATAGAAAGCCTTATTTGTGGTTCCTTAATATTGTGGATTGGATAAGGGACAAGGCCAGAAATCCTGAAAGCACCAGTCTACCACACTTCAACCATCTTCAGGTTTAGTACATATTCCAGGGTCCCAATTTAACCCTATGTAACAAATATAATGTCATATGTATGTGTGTTGTACTTTATAATTTACATTGTGTGTAAATGGTAATTTGGGTGGTGTTCTGAGTTTTATTTCTTTTTTTTTTTTTTCTGTGTGTTCAGGGGAAAATTGTTGCTCAGGGACGGCTCCTCCTCCAAGACACATTCATGGTGTCGGATCAGGACTCCAGCCTACTCTCCCGAGCCAAGGAGAGGCGCATCTTCCTCTTCGAGCAGATCGTCATCTTCAGTGAGCCACTGGATAAGAAGAAGGGCTTCTCCACACCAGGCTACCTGTTCAAGAACAGCATCAAGGTAAAAACACTGACTTGGAAGCTCAAAGCTGTGCCGTGTTTACAACACTAACTTTGTTTACATGGCATAAAATATTTACCAAACCATAGCCAATTGGAAACCTCTACGAGACATGCAGCCGTGTGGGTAAAGCATTGTCTATACGGCGTCTGCCAGTAGGCTACACAACAGTAAACGTAACTATAAACAGATTTAAAGTATCGTGCCGTTTTTCTGTATGATTTAGAAACACTGTCAGATCAGCTGACCTCTCAACATTACAAATTCAGCGATTTAAAATGTCGCGTGGTGCGTCTCGTTCGGGTTTGTAGGTCAGTTGGTTGGGCCTGGAGGACAGTTCAGACAGCGACCACTGTAGGTTCATTCTCACCTCGAGGTCATCCACAGGAGTCACCGAGCGCTTCGTCCTCCACTCGTCTAGCCCATCCGTGTGTCATGTGTGGGTACAGCAGATCAGCAGCATCCTGGAGAACCAGAGGAATTTCCTCAATGGTAACATGCTTCTATATGAGCACTGGGGTGCTATGTTTGCTTTTCTATAAACAGATACAATACATTAATGCAATCTAGAGCAAGTCCTACTAATACAGGTGAATACTTCTTATTCTTGACTGTTATTTCTGCCCCGCAGCACTAACGTCTCCCATCGAGTACCAGCGGAACCACGTGGGCGCGAGCACTTCAAACCCGGGCGGCAGCGTCGCCGTCGTCTCCCGACCTCGTGGATCCAGAATTCCCCAGCCCATGCAGCCCCACCCCCCATCAGCCTCAGGTACGTTCCCTGAGACGTTCGGGACACGCCCGCTTGAGGTCGCCTTGAACGAGCAGCGCGAGGAGGCCCGTTCAGCCCCTCGAGCTGCGGTGTCCCCAATGTCCCTTGCTTTGTCCAGACCTCGATCAGGGCTCCATTCACCACTAATCTCACCTTCGACAAACCCCCCGAGTTCGTGCCACTCCGGCTCCAAAGCTTCCTCGTCCTCAATTTGGACTCCGGTTCCAGAGCAGAACCAGAAGCGCAAGGAACCTGACCGCGTCAGCACGTGCTCCTCGGCCAGCGAGCACTCCCTGCACAGCAACGGGGTAAGGACCTGATTCTCCCTCCCAACCCAGGCTTAATTCCACCTTTCTACTAACTTTCCGATGGGATGTGCTCCAAAACCAGAGAATTTCCATGCCAGCTCAAGTGGCCCAAGCTTGTCTACACTCCACTACTAACTTGGAATAACTGGAAATAGCTCCGCTTCTTCAGTGTTCTTCAAAGATCTCCACGCAGATCTATTTCACTCTCCTCTGCTAATTATTCTTCTACCCTAGAAAGAACTCGATCCAAAAACGCAATCTAACCCATACTAACCTTCTTTGTTTGGCTGTTTTCTAATCAACCTGCTGCCACGTTTTGAACATGCTTGGAAAGTTGCGAGATGCCATAAAGAAGAAGACGCTGTTCAAACTAAAGCTGCTTAATGGAGAGAAGCTTCCTGACTCGACTGACGCCTCGCTTTCATGCCACTAAACACTTTCTCCATTCTTCTGCAGTTTCGGCTCTCAGACTTGAACAGAGCAACTACTAGCTATGACTAACTACAATATAATAACTGCAAAAACTCACAATAACTATTTAAAAAAAAAAAAAAAATGAATTTTAAGAAGAAAGAAAGAAACAATTCAGGGTGATTCCACAATTCCGGTGCCATTTAAAAAATGAAACTTAATTGGAGGGTTTTAGCCTAGAATGAGCACAATGCACAAATGTAAAATGCTCATTATTTTACATGAATAATAAACTTTCAATCTATATAATTTTGGTAAAAAGCACAATATCGTTGCAAATAAAGAAAACAGAGAATGACAACCCCCCCCACACACACACACACACACCCCGGGAATTTTAGTTGACGCAACTTAGAATATTCCATATATCTCTTACTTTCTTGAATGTGTTCTCATAACAGGGTTGAGATTATGTTCTGGGATTAAATGGAACCAAACTTTACATATTGGAAATGATGTTTCAAGCCTGGGATTCACAAATAGAAGGTTTTCTGTAGTAGTATATCGATTAAGAAATACGTTACTTACGTTTAAAACGTCGCTGGCCATTACTTTACACATTTGTAAACGCAGTATCAGTGAGAGAAAAAAATGGCACCCCAACCGTGAGATCACCCTCGGCTTAAAAAAATCATTTGTACACAATTTTCCCCTTTGCTCATATGTATTATATCAGCGTTAGATCTGTTTGGCGTCGAAAGTATGTTTTAAGCGTGTTTATTTGATCATCAGACGAGTTAAATAAGGGACACTTACGGCATTTAAACACAACTTTAATACATGATCGATAAACGAAGCCATGTTGTTCATTCCGGTCGTGCCATTTATACACGGATTATTTGTATATACTGTGAACCTCTTCCAGCCTCAGTTCCACCTTCACCTCATGAGGTGCTGAGAAAGGCATTCATTCTGCTTTTGGTAATCACCTCACGTCTGAGACTCTAATCGATTCCACAGAGCTGTTTGAGCGAATGGTAGTGCGTAATGATTTCGATATTTACGCAGGGAAGGTTCCATCTATTCACAGTCGGGTTACGCACAGGCTTATGGGTTAGATGCATAGGCATTTAGATTATTAAACTGACCTGTGTGTACGTTCACACCTTAGATTTTATTTATATTTTTCTCTCGATTCGAAGCGTCCACGACGGACTTATTCAAATAACGTCTAGAGCACTGCCTTATAAATACATAAATAGTGTTTGCCTTTAAACTTGAAAAGAAATTAATAAATCATGGGTAGAAATTGCGGACTGATGAAGGAAATTGCCTTCCCCCCTTTGTTGTAAAATGTAGTATGATGGATGTGCCGTTAATGTGAGACGATTTACAAGTGAAACAATGTAAAAAAGACTAATGATGTATGACTGGAAAAATGGGTCTAAGGATACTGCTTCAGACACCAAACATGTCTGCTGATTGATCTGTTCGGAGTCAGGGGAACATTGTGGGAATTTATAAACAGAACAAAGTTGAAAATCTTCATTTATATGTAATTCATTTCAAATAAATGCTCGAACACAGGTTCTGATAATAATATTGTGTGTGTGTGTGTGTGTGTGTGTGTGTGTACGTACGTGCTGTCAGAGTGAAAGCAGCAGCAGCAGCAATAGCGGCGTGTCCACCATGCTGGTGACACAGGACTACGTGGCTTTAAAAGAGGATGAGATCAGCGTGCATCAGGGCGAGGCCGTGCAGATCCTGGCTTCCAACCAGCAGAGCATGTTCCTGGTGTTCCGAGCTCCCACAGAACAGGGCCCAGCAGCCGAGGGCTGGATCCCCGCCCACGTGCTGGGCCACACTTCCACCCGTGCCCCCGACTACACCCACAGCACCCTCAAGTACGCAAAACAACTGGCTGAGTATTGACGCTACTTATAGTTAGTCTTGTCGATCGGTTACAACATTTCTAAGCGGAAGGTTTTTCGAGTTGAGACGCGGTTCATGACGACAAGCACGACGACAGCAGAACGCTTTACATAGAAACTGAGCAGTGCTCACGCAGGATAAAGAACGTACGTGTCCCAGAATAAACCGGGTCAGTTCGCTTCAGTTTTATTTATTAATATATTAGTTTGTTTTCAGAGTCTGCAATTTACACGAGAACGTTACGTGTATGGTACGAGTCGGGTTACGCACATGGTAAATATTAAATGGTCTGCACTTATATAGCGCTTTTTTAACCTTAGCGGTTCTACAAAGAGCTTTACACTGGTTTTCATTCACCCATTCACACACACACACACACACTAGCAGAGCTGCCATGAGAAAAGTGGAATCAGTGTCTTGCCCAAGGACACTTCGGCACGTGGAGTCACGTGGGCCGGGAATCGAACCGCCGACTCTACGATTAGTGGACAACCCGCTCTACCACCTGAGCCACAGCCGCGCCGTGCTTATAGAAATTGAGTAGAAGAAAATCCAGAATACAAAATGCAAATAAATAAATAAATAATGGAAGCTTTGTACACTACGATGAAGTTTCTAAATACGTTGAATTGTTTTTTTTTCTTCTTCTACAAATAGCAAATATTTGGTCAAATTAGATCAATGTTCTTCTTCTTCTTATTACTATTATTAAAGATCTTAGAACCCCTTTTTAAAAAAGAAAATGCTGCCCCTTTAATAGACAGACATGTTAGCGTGAAACCAGTGAGATATTCCGGAAGAGTTTTTTCCAAAGATGTGCAATTTGACACAAATTTTTCATACGTATTTTATCTCCTGCGTTCTGGTTTTGAATCCAGGAAGTCCTCATCGTGGCACACGGCGTTACGCATCCGCCGCAAATCAGAGAAGAGAGAAAAGGAGGGAAGGAAAGAGTCCCGGCAGGAGAATAAGGTTTCTGTAAAGGTATTCGTGTTTTCGTTCTGTCGCTTTATAAATGAGATCGTGATGTTCCTGTATTTGTGTTTGATGTTGCTTTTTTCTGTTGCCACCTTGATGGATCACAGGTTTACTTCTCTATGAAAATGACTACAAATCAGAAAGATGTCTTCATTTAAATTAGCAAACTAGCTCAGTGGTTCCCAAACTTTTCCAGGACAAGGCCCCCCAAATGGCATTAACATTTGTCCGAGGCCCCCCTTTTGCAAGATGTCTTTAAAACACATTAAAAATACAGATTTCCGAATATATCCCCCTTTTTTAAAATTAATAATTACACCTTACATGTTGACATTACATTAGGAATTGATTGTGTGTGTGTGTGTGTGTGTGTGTGTGTGCATGTGTCTGAGAGGGAGAAAGAGAAAACCTACCAGTGGGAGCCATGGGCTTGGTGCCTCCAACACAGTTTGTCAAGCCTGGGCTTTATGTCTGTCAGTGCCATACGCATGTCATTGTCCACATGTAGCCATGCTCTGTGTTTGGTTAAAAAAAAGTATTTTTTAAGAGGAAAAGCCAGACTCTCACAAGTAAGTTGTTGCAAAAGGGAGAAGGCATTTCAGAGCCCTCTCAGCCAGGGCAGGAGGGTCTTTTCTTACATGCAGAAAGGGAAATAGACTCAAAATTCATTTTTAAATCACATGAATGTGTCAGTTCCTCCTGTGCTTTTAAATCGAGACTTGCACCTACACCAGAAGCAAAGGGGTTCCTAACCCAGTTTAGATATGTTTTCAAGGTCAGGGAAATAGTCTCTGACATATCCCTGTAGGTTCTGAAAGTGGGACTGGATCAGTGGAGAGATGCTGCCCAACTCACCAGATGATAGGAGCTCTTGGTGAAGTAATGGAAACATTTCTGTAATTCCCTCTTGGAGCTTGTTTGACCATAGCACTATGTTCTTCGAAAAACCATGCACTTGGACTTGCACATGCAATATGTAGGTGTCACGCCCTTGCATGCTTTGATTCAGTACATTTAGATGGTGGAAAATATCTGACACTTATGCAAGTTTACGAGTCCAGGCTGCATTTGTAAAACGGTCTGCCAGCTGATGCTTTTTACATGAGAGGAACTCCGCAATCCCCCCCAGGTTCATGTACGCGCTTTTCAAAACCGCCCCCCCGTGATAACCAACGCACGTTGAGATGAAGCAGCAATCCGTCAAAACAGGCGCCCATCTCGCTGCAAAGCAGAGTGAACAGTCTGTGTTTCATGGGGTGGGCTTTTGATGTTATTCACAATTTGTATAACTTCTTATAATACCTGGTTAAGCTCGTCGTCAATCCTCTTCGTGACGAGAGCCTCACGGTGTAGCATACAGTGTGTGGTAACTGCATTCGGGGCTTTCAGTTTGATACGAGTGGTCACTCCACTGCTCTTCCCGAACGCACCCCCACACAACGAGAACAGTCAAGTCCACTGGATTCTATGTACTCATCCAAAACTTGAAAAAGATCTCTCCCAGTGGTTCTACCTTCAGTGGTCTACCTTCAAATAGTATTTCTTCAATAAAACGTTCCTGGGAAATGAACCTGATGTACACAAGCAGTTGAGCAGCATTAGATACATCCGTGCTGCCATCCAGCTGAAGAGCGAAATATTCGCTGGTTCTCACCTGCTCCAAAAGTTAAGTGGACACATCTTCAGCCATTTCACCAATCCGTCGGCTTACAGAATTATCAGGTAAAGTAGTACTGCATCGATTTTCCGAGCAGCATCATCACCACCAAGCAGTTCTCTTACAGTGGTAAGAGTTAGCAGTTCTCTTACAACTCTTTGGTAGCTGGTAAAATCAGATATTCTCCAATTGTGTGTGGCTTCTTAGCAGCTTCTTATGTGGTAAACGGTAAAATCCGCACTTATATATCGCTTTTATCCAAAGCTTTACACTGTGTCTCATTCACACATACACACACACACACACACCAATGGTAGCAGAGCTGCCATGCAAGGCGCTAACTTGCCATCGGGAGCAACTTGGGGTTCAGTGTCTTGCCCAAGGACACTTCAGCATGTGGAGTCACCCGGGCCGGGAATTGAACCGCCAACCCACTCTACCAACTGCGCCACAGCCTCCAATGTCCTTTCGGGGACAGTAGCTTGCTGCACGAACATGGTGGACTGTCTAGCCAAATTCTCTTCTTTTCGTTTGAAAAAGTCTACTGTCTTTTCGGCCTCTGTTGGGTGCTTATGTTTCAAATGACAGTGAAGTTTAGATGGCTTTAAACATTCGTTGGAGAGAATCTCCAGGCAGAGAACGCATTTCGGGCACAATAGGCATTCTTATGTGCTACAGTAAATCCATACTTTATGTATGCAGCCTCATACTTGCGAGTTTTATTTGGCCATGAGGTCTTCCTTTTCTGTGCGGCTGAGAATGGGTCAGCTGTTGGACTTGTCATCAGGGCTTTTTCTTTTTCAAAACTTGTCCATCTCTTTTGAGGATACATATATATATATATATATATATATATTTATATATATACAAAATCATGTATTTATTTATTTTTCACACCAAATTGTTGAGGCCCCCTGGTGGCCCCCACTTTGAAATCCACTGAACTAACCGATTAACATTCACTTACTAACCAAATAAGTACAGGATTCCAGGTGCTGTTGGACATATAGGTTTCTTTCCATATTACACTTTTTGTGAAGAAGTCGCTCGAGTTGTTGACAGGGTGGGATGTTGAAATAAGCCTTACATACACCTGATCGTTTCTTTTTTTTCCTCTTTCAGCTTCTAAATCCGAACTACATCTATGACGGTGGGTCTCATAAAAATGTTTAAAAAACATTGTGCGCCTATAATTATTATTATTATTATTATTATTATTAAGGAGATGATGAGAGCTGAACTGAAGTGTTTTGGGTCTCGTGTCTCAGTTCCGCCGGAGTTTCTGGTGCCGCTGAGCGACGTGGCGTGCGAGAGCGGAGAGAGCGTGACCTTGCGCTGTAAGGTCGGAGGTCAGCCGAGAGCCTCGGTCTCCTGGCGAGGACCAGATCTGAGCACACTTAGCGAAGGAGGACGATACACCCTGACGCATAGGTACACATGCAGACACCTGAGAAATTCATTCAAAAAAATGATTTAGTATAAAAGTTTTTATGTCTTGTCTTGGGCAGTGGTAGCTCAGTGGTCAAGACGTTGGGCTAGTGATCGGAGCGTCATGAGTTCGCACCGCCAAGCTGCCACTGTTTGGGCCCTTGAGCAAGGCCATTAACCCTCAACTGCTCAGATGTATAAACAAGATATAAATGTAAGTCACTCTGGATAAGGGCATCTGCCAATTGCCATAAATGTAAACGTCTTGCAATTACACACCTTCACCAAAAGGTGTCTCCAGAGAACAGTTCATAACAGGTCTCAAATAGTGGTGTGCGTTATCTTTATATTTTTGGGTTATATCTTAATCTCAGGCAGTTATTATTTTTGTTTGTACTTAGCTACGATATTTTCTAACCTGTATGTAGGTTCTACTTCCCAAAATCTAAACAAACTAGTAGGTGGATTTAAACCACAACAACACTGACAGTTGGAAAAGACCACTGTACATTTTTTTTTTTTTTGGTCAATAAACCTGGTCTGTGTTTGTCCTGCGAGCTTCATAGTCGGCCACGTTGTGTCCCGTGTGATCCCTGGTCCAGTGAGATCTAGTGCCAAATAGATGCTCTTTCTGGCAAGCTTTCAAAAGAATAGAACAATAAATAAATAGTGTGCTTTCTATTCATATTACAACACAGTGCAAACATTGACTTACTTCCCTACTCTACAGACATTACAGCAAGACTTTGGTTGGAAAGTTACCACATTTCGCTGCTGTGTCTGCATTTGGTCAGGCTGTAGAAGGACTTAAATAAGTGTCTTTACACCAAACTGTGTGAATCACTTGGCCTCAGAGCTTCTCTGCAGTTAATTCGTTTGTTCACATGATGTTATTTTGATATATTTCTTTTCAGTTCCCCTTTCTGTGTGTGTCCTCACAGTGAGACGGGCGAAGTGACCCTGCGCATTGCGCCCGTGACCGTAGAGGACGGCGGGACCTACACCTGCACCGCCGCCAACGACGTCGCGTCGGTCACTTCGTCCGCCTGCCTCGGAGTGCAAGGTGCGCGAGTGCCATCATGTAGCGTGTAGCCATGGTAACCGTAACAACATTATGAGAAAAGTTTTACGCCTCGAATTTTGGCTTGCGCATTACCATGGTTGCGTTTTTAAACGGCTGCTAAAAGTTTTCGCACCCCTTCAGAATCTCCAGTGTTAAAACGTTGTTTGCGTTGGAGACCGTAACACAGGACAACTGTAACTTCAGGATGGAGGACTTTATGGTTTCTTGGACAAGCTGCATTTTTTTTTTTTTACTTTAAGACAGAGATGACAAAAAGAGAAGCTGGAGATGGAAAATGTTAGCGTTGACAATTTGTTGTGGTATTTGTGGGGTGAAAAAACGCCCACTTCACAACAAGCTGTTTCTGGACGATAATAATCTTTGGCATGGTAACGATAACTATGCCTCAAGTCAGACCACTACCCAGTCATTTTCCCATAACAGCAAAGTGTTTCTTTGTTAAACACTTGCATAGGCAGAAGTGGGAAATGTTAGGACTTGTTGACCAGTCAGGGGGACAGGGAGGCGCAGGGGGGATTCACTCTCACAAAAGCATAAGCAAATGTAAAAGTGTCTTAACCCGTGTTAAACAGGACGTTATCGAAATAAATAAACAAATTATCAGATGGTTTTCACACCACTTTTTGACTTTTAAGCAATGGAAAACCTAAAGAACCACACTTCCGCTTACAGAACATCTTTTCAACCACAGAGGAAACGCAGGAAGAAAAAAAAGAAAAGACATTTTTGTTGAAATGCATGATATGACTCATTTATTCAGGTTCATGTTTCATCTTTAAATAAAAAAAAAAAGAACAGAAAATGTCCCTGCCACTGTTTTTTATTTAATTAGTTATTAGGTTTGTGAACTTCCGACATACATTGTTTTTAAGCTGTCATTCTTAAAAGTTAAAAAACGTCCCTGTCTACGAGTGTATACAGATATAGAGCCTATTTCTTCTAGAAGTCAAACCATTTTTATTTATTTATTTATTTATTTATTGCTTTGAAGGAAAGCAAAATACAGTCGAAGCATAAAGGTTGGACCACTGAGGGTTAAACAGTGGCACTGTTGGGACTCGGCCATGCCTAATGACTTTGCTGCTTTGCACAGGTACCTACGGTGATGGAATCGTCTGGAAGGAGAATTTTGAGTCGCTCTACACTGAAGTGATGGAGCTCGGGAGGTGAGTCGATGCTCCCTTTTGTCACATGCGCACATGTCCGAGGCCGTGGTTTACCTAAAAGATCCCCCATAAAGAGTGTTGATTTGCTTGTGCAAAGGGATCAATTGCAAGCAGACTGTGAGGGTGTTGCGAATGTTTTTTAATGAATAACTGACGCGAATGACGTGCAAAGTATTTCTAGAAAAATTCAATTCAATTTTTTATTTGTATAGCGCTTTTTAAAATAGTCATTGTCTCAAAGCAGCTTTACAGAAATAAAAAAACAGGTATAAACAGTCAGAAACAGATAAACAGAGACAAACAGGTATAAAACAAATGGAATTTATCTGAGCAAGCCACTGAGTGGCGACGGTGGCAAGGAAAAACTCCCTAAGATGTTTTTTGAGGAAGAAACCTTGAGAGGAACCCGACTCAGAAGGGAAACCCATCCTCATCTGGATAACAACAGAATGTGAAGGTAACACAGATAATGTGAAAATGAGAAGTATGTATGGCCTTAGGAGCAGCCGTAGTCCCAGCAGAAGATTTGGGCTCATCCAGAGGCAGAGGGATCTGGATCTCCAATATCTCCATAAATTTGTGTGGGGCTCGGCAAAAGAGAGAGAGAGGGAGAAAAACGATTAGGACTGTGAATTAGTGAGATATAATCTAGTCAGGGTAGGCTTGAGTAAACAAATATGTGTTAAGCCTAGACTTAAATACTGAGACTGTGTCTGAGTCCCGAACACTAATAGGAAGACTGTTCCATAACTGTGGGGCTCTATAAGCGAAGGCTCTTCCCCCTGCTGAAGACTTCACTATTCTAGGTAATGTCAAGTAGTCTGCACTTTTTGATCTGAGTAGGCGTGGAGGATCATAGAAAACCAAAAGGTCGCTTAGATATTGTGGTGCAAGACCGTGTAGTGCTTTATAGGTTAATAGAAGTATTTGAAACCTAATGCGAAATTTTACAGGGAGCCAATGCAGTGTGGATAAGATCGGGGTGATGTGGTCGTATCTTCTAGTTCTAGTAAGGACTCTAGCAGGACTCTATAAATACTTATATCTTTAAATAAAGTTTATTGCTTGTGCCGTTGGTTCAGATGAGTTCAGATCCCTAAGAAACTCAAGACTCCTCGAGTCTTAAATGAAACCTCACCACATCACATATGTGTAAATGGAAAACATTTTTTACCTACGAGGCATGACCGTATCGGTATAAAACTACCGAACGACATAAAATTTGTCTTCATCTGGCGGAAATGTACTTTGGCATATTTAATACCTGCCCTTTGGTCAAACTAATTTGCACACTTCGAGTGACTTCCAGGCTGCAGTATATGACATTGCAGGTGCTAAATTAATATGTTTGCATGGCTCTGCATGTTGCACTTCTGGCTAGGAACACCCCTAATTGCATATTCATATTAAGGAAAAAAGGGAAACATATCTTGTTATGCTCATTTGAAAGATGGAGTCCTCTGTAGTGTCGGAAGAGCTTGTAAAAATGTGAATTATTTTGTTACCATCTTCTAACTGCCATCTCTACAGGGGCAGGTTCTCCGTGGCTAAGTGGTGCGAGCAGCAAGGTTCACGGCGCTCAGTGGTAGCGAAGCTGGTGAATAAGAAGCTTATGCGTCGTGAGCAGGTGATGAGGGAGCTGAATGTGCTTCGCTGCCTGCAGCATCCCAACGTGGTGGGCCTGCTCGATACGTTCGAGACCAACACCAGCTACGTGCTCGTGCTGGAAATGTAAGCTGCCCGAATCGTTCAAGTTTCCCCAGTAATGCGATTGATTCGGTAATCATTTGAATGTTGGGACTTGTGAATTGGGACAGTGAAGAGTGTGGAAAGCCACAGTGGTCAGACGAAGGCAGGAAATTAGTGTAAATTTAGATTTACTTGGCCTAATAGACTTTGAAGGCAAATTGAATCTTGGTGCATGCAATATTCTGTAATACTTCCACAGAATTCTTCCACATGGTAATATACCTCAGGATTGATGGGAGCATTTGTTAAGTCTCGTTGTGACCAAACCCTGCCATTGTTATGCAGGGCTGTACGGTATATAATTCATTATACAGAACCAAGACAAACAGTCTAAGCTTAAACACATATAACATTATAGCAGTATAACATTTCGCCCAAAAAATACAAAGAGTGAGATAAAGCAACAGCCATAAATTTCAGGCAACACAGAGAGACGGACGGTATAAATCGCCAGACAGGGGAAACAAACAACAGGTGAACACAATCAGGGAAGGAGTGAATCAGTATTAGGCCAAATATGTCGAAAGGCAGTAAACATTTAGTAACATTCTTGGCAAAATGTTGAGCAAACAGAATTTTCAGACTGATTTCAGGATGATTATAAGTATATGTTTATGGTTTTGCAGGGCCGATCAGGGCCGTCTCCTGGACTACATTGTGAGCTGGGGCAACCTGACTGAGGAGAAGGTGGCTCTCTACCTGCGGGACATATTAGAAGCTTTACATTACCTACATACATGCAGAATAGCTCATCTCGACCTGAAGGTAAAGGCCTGATACCCTTCTATATCGACATTTATATAGAAGGGTCGTATGGCTAGGAACGTACTTTCCTTTTTTGCCGTTTTGCCTTAATATGATTATGCAATTAGGGGCGTTCTTAGCCAAGATAGAAGGGTCCAATGTCTTCTGTTGACACCTCAGGTTCACAAACTCCGACTGAACATCAATGAAGAAAATTCTTGACACTTTATTTATTTGTGAAATCCCAGATTTATAACAGATTCTCAGAGCACTACATACTGTGGAAATACTTAGCAACAGACTAACAACACACCTACCGAAATGTTTTCTGGGATATCAGTTTTTACATTGACATCATTTGGTTGACAATTTTATCCAAAGCAGCTTACAGCTGATCGGGGGATACTGTACAACTTATCAGTTGAGAGTCAAGAGCTCGATAGTGAAGGTTTGGTGGTGCTGGGATTTGAACTCAGAATCTTCCAATCAGTAACCTAGCAGTCCAGTGCCTTTGCCGTGTTGTGATAACAACTACCAATGAATAGACTGTGCAGGCCTGGTGGCATGATACAACGAAACAATATCTGATCTGTTCTTTCTTTCACAGCCCGAGAACATAGTGGTGGAGCAGGCATCTGCTCATTCTGTTGTCAAGCTGACTGATTTTGGCGATGCCATGCTCCTATCCTCTTCCCCCTACATCCACCCTCTGGTGGGCAGCCCTGAGTTCAGTGCACCTGAAGTGGTCCTGGGAGAGCCAGTGGCTTTAACGTCCGATCTCTGGAGTGTGGGTGTTCTGGCATATGTGTTACTCAGCGGCGCCTCCCCATTCTTAGACGAGAGCGTCGAAGAGACGTGCCTCAACATCTGCCGTCTGGACTTCAGCTTCCCCGGAGACTATTTTGGAGGTGTGAGCAGAGCAGCACGCGATTTTGTGCGTTTGCTATTACACTCCGAAGCAGCCAGGCGACCCTCGGCTCAGGCCTGCCTGCAGGGCGAGCCATGGCTCCATCCCCGAGTTGCCTCGGGTTTGGCCCGTCTTGACACAGCGCGACTTGTGGCCTTCATTGAGAGGCGCAAGCACCAGAGTGACATGAGGCCGATGGATAACCTGAGGGCATTTTTAAGAAGCCGGCTGTTGGGTAAGGCATGACAGAGCATGGAGGATTCTCCCAAAAGACCTGGCCCTCTTCTATAGAGCAGCGTAATGGTGTAATGAAAATGGATTCCTCGGGCAGGTATGAGGGAGCCTAGAGCAAGAAGAAAGCCTGGAGTTCGGAAGGACCCTTGAGGGTGGATGAATCAAAGGAGCAAGACACAACTTGTAACTCTGAGCCTTCGGTGTGAGTGAGCCATGAGATTAAGCCCTAGCAATCACCTCATCCATCGACAGTCCCTGTCTCATGATGTTAAGCACACAATACCTGCTGGAAAGTTCAAGAAGAAGGAACTGGATTCCTCAGGCAGCTGAGACGGAGTTTGGAAGATGGAGGGAGCATGGAGGAACCCGGATGTCCAGTAAATACCTCGTCCTCTGCAAAACTATCCTGGGTAATGCCGAGTCGATCCCTGCGTTTCCTTGTGATCGGAGACTTCTGACATTTTGCGGAATCGTGAACGCTCCAAAGGAAGAATGTGAGCGAAAATCTTACATAAATATAATATTTAAAAAACCAGACTGGAATCTCGTCCCCTTTTTTAAAGCCACATTCCACAGTAATGTGGCATGTTGATTGTACACTGCTGCTGCTGCTGCTGCTGCTGTTGCTGACAAAACCCGAACAACTGCTTCCCAACCCTTGAAAACCCTAAGACCCTGAATTTGGAAATAAATCCAAATCTCTTGAGCCTCATTATCATATCCTCTTTGTACAGAGAATGCACAGAAGCACAAATGAGACTTGTTTATTTTTTTGTTTTGTTTTTTTGAGAGTTTTCTTCTACGAGCCAGTAAAGGGCAAGCCTTTTGTTTTTGACAGTATTTTGAATCAGGTTGTTGCAGTACTGTATAGCTGTATTCAGGAAAGCATTTTGTATAAAATATGTATAAAAGCACAGTAAAGGAGTAAGAAGTTTTGGAGAAAAAATTTAAATGCAAGATTATATATATATATATATATATATATATATATATATATATATATATATATATATATATATATATAATCAAGAGACGTGAAACTGGTTAAACTTCGGATTCTTCTTGGAATTGTTATCTATGGAATCATAAAGCGCATTGAACAATTTTTTTTTTTTTTTTGGAAATACTTCAAGTTAGAGGGAAAAAATCCATACATTTCTATTTTGTCCATTGGAAATAAAGGAACTGTAGCGGCACCAGTTCACGTTGGATATTTCAATATTATTTTTAACACACCTCGTCGATGATTTCTCACCATTTCACATTGTTTGAATCCCAATCGCCATCTTTAAGGAAAATTTCCACCCCGAACGACTTGCATCTTTATTAAATCTTTATTAAAGTGATCGTTGATGCCGTCCAGGATTTATTTTCGAATGAAATTCGAACTTATTTTGTTTGTTTGTTTAAGTTTTCATGGTCTATTTTTATTTCATACATGGTTTTCTACATTACCCACAATGCCCGTCTGACTACCTGATGATAGTGCTGAGTTTCAGTTTGTCTTCCCTTGCTTTAGACCTTTAGTTTGTCAAGATCTCTCGCCTCTTCATCTTTACACTCTGACGAAACAGATCGGCTTCCAAAGGTTAAACGTTCATGCCGTTAACGCTGTCACACTCATCATCTCACAGCTTGCGAACTAGCCGAGCCGTTGCGTTCTGGAGGTTTTGAGTCCAGCGTTTGCTGCCTTTCACGTCTTCTATGTTGGATTTCTCATTACCGTGACGGTGAGAAAGGAAGCTCTTTTGCAAGAGCTGAGCGTTATTGGTTATTTTTTTAGATCGTTAACCAAGAAATCAAAATACATCACAAATATTCCAAAAATAAACACACTTAATGTGTTTCCTTGTGTAGTTTACCATTGATTTGAACTAATTAGCTTACTGTTACTGTAGCTAGCCTAGCAAGCAGGCTGCTTTTTAGTTGCGTAACACAGTTGGCGTACCCCTTCAGTTTATGAAGAGAAATCGACAAGGCAGGCAGTGTTCATTTTGTTTAATTTATTTGTTGTAGGGTTTTTTTGTTTGTTTGTTTGTTTTAGAAATGCAGTGATGTATTTGATTTCAGATGCTTTTGCATTAGCTGAAGCACAGGTTCGACTTACCAGGTACACAGTATACATCACGTAAACCTGCACTTGTATTTTTGTTGGGACTGTCTATGTGCAATGTTTGGGATTTTTGTAGCTATGATAAGAAGTGTTAAACCTGCTGTCGAGCATTGTATAAGCCGCTTTAAATTAATCTCAGATGTGTTTGTGAGTCTTTCTTGCTAAGTTCCATGTGTTCAGTATTATTTTGTGGAAGCTGTGTTGTTTGGATCTATGTCGCACTTTTTTTTTTAATGTTTTGACTTCTTATTATTCTTATACCAAAGTTAACCATTTACGCACCTACACATGGTTTCAGAGTATTTTTTTTTTAAACAACAATGACAATGCAGGCGTTTATGTAGGTTAATCTTTATTTATTGTCTTGTTGTGTTTTTTTTCTTTCTCTTCACTTGCTAAGATAGTTGAAATAGTGCTATGTCTTACAATCATTGCAATGCATTCTCTGAGCATTTTAATATTTGTCCTTTCTAAAAGATCTAAAGATGTATATTTGCATGGATAAAAAACGATGTCCGTCTTTCTACTTCAAGACTGTAAACCCCACCAGGGCTAATCTCTTACTTCTAGTTGTTTGAATGTTGTTCAGTTCCTCCTGTTGTTTCGTCGGGTTTGTCGTGATTTGATTGAATTTTATGCCGTGTCAGTATGCATGGGTGAAACACAAGGTCGGTTTTTTTGTTGTTTTGCTTTGTTCTAATTTATTTCGTTGTCATGTATAGCTGTACAGATTCAAGACATCCATAAAGACCCGCGTAGCTACGTCGTCTTTTATACATGCGGTTAAAATTCCATTTCGAATGCTTTTGGCTCTCACGTTTGTGTGTAAATTTCTTTGTACAGAAACCATACCTTTTGCACATTCTGTGCTGTACATATTTTATTGAGATTAAACACATAAAACATTTTATTGGTAATTTTGGTCTCCTGTTTTTTTGTTTTTTTTGTCTTGAGGGTCACTTGAGTTGTATGTGACCAAGAGTGTTAATGAGTATTAGCAACAATCACCAGGGCAAAACTCCAAAACATTGTAGTGTAATGGAAATGGCTAATGTTTCTTTAAAACGTATTATTATACAGGTTGCTTTCCCCTTTAACCTTTGTCTTTTTATGTACTTTGAGTTTCCATTAGTTTAGTTTCATTTCCTTTAGTTATTTCTGTGGCAGCCTGTGAATACACTTCACATGTTCAAGTTTGGTTTTTGTTTTTCTATAACCATGGGTGGGAGCGGACTATTTCTGTCAGGGACAGTTGTTGTTTCTTTAACATCAGAAAAAGGCATTATGTGTGAATGCAGCCTAACTACGTTTAGCTACCAAGCTACATGAGATACTAACGTTAGTTAGGTATATTTATGTAACGTCAACTGACTAGCTTCGCTTGTTAACGTAACTTAATTCGGTACATGAATATCTGTTAGCAATTTCTTTAGTTGTATTATAATATTAACTAAATCTTTTACTATGCTATCTCATCCACAAGAAGCGCTCACTCGACGCTCTCTACTCAGCACCTTTGCTCAAGTTGAATTTTGAGACATTGGAGGTCTTTGATTGGTTGCTTTTAATACTGACCATGACCTTTTGATTGGCTGTTTGGTTTAATCACTGACATACATAATCTCGCATTCACGCCGGTCCAGGTGTTGGAGAGATTGTCGGTGTGAGTCACAGAGTTGGTTGAGACTTAAAATTATTTAAGCTAAGGGCGAGGCCTGTGGCAAACTTTTGCAAGGTGATATTAGCTTGTTTAACATCAAATCTGTGAGTGGCAAAAGTATGTGAACGTTTGCTTTCAGTATCTGGTGTGAGCCCCTTCTGCAGCAGTAAAAATGCAACTAAACATTTCTGGTAAGTGTCCATCAGTCCTGCACATCTGCTTGGAGAAATTTTTGCCCGTTCCTCAGTACAGAACAGCTTCAACTCCGGGATATCGGTGGGTTTCTGCTTGCTTCAGGTCCTTCCACAACACTTCTACTGGATTAAGGTCAGGACTTTGACTTGGCCATTCCAAAACATTAACTTTATTCGTATTTTACCATTTTTTAGTAGAATGACGTGTGTTTAGGGTCGCTGTCTTGCTGCATGACCCGTTTTCTCTTCGGATTCAGTTCATGGTCAGATGTCATGACATTTTCCATTATAATTTGTCATGACATTATATAATTTGTCATGACATTTTCCATTATAATTTGCTGGTTTAATTCATTGTTCGTTCAATGATGGCAATCAGTCCTGGACCAGATGCAGCAAAATAGGCCCAAATCATGATACTACCACCACCATGTCTCAGATTTGATGAGGTTCTTATGTTGCAATGCAGTATTTTCCTTTCTCCAAACATAAGGCTTCTCATTTAAACCAGAAATGTCTATTTTGGTCTCATTCGCCTACAGAACATTTTAATAGCATTTTGGCTTGTCCATGTGATCTTTAGAAAACTGCAGGAGAGCAGTAATGTTCAGTTTGGATAGCAGTGGCTTTCTCATTGCAACCCTGCCATGCATATCATTGTTGTTCATAATTCTGATGGTGGAGTCGTGAACATTAAGATTAGTCAATGTGAGATGTAGTTGCTTAGAAATTACCCTGGGTTCCTTTCTGGCCTTGCGGACTATTACACGTCTTGCTCTTGGAGTGATCTTTGTTGGTTACCCACTCCTGGGGAGGATAGCAATGGTCTCACATTTCCACAATTTGTACACAATCTGACTGCGAACTGGTGTAATCCAAACTGGATGGTTTTGTCCAGCCTGATGAGCATCAACAACTCTTTTTTTTCTTAAGGTCCTCAGAAATCTCCTTTGTTTGTGCCATGATACACTTCCACTAACATTGGAACTTTGATAGAACCATTTTATTTAAATAAAAAATTGTGCTCAGTCATGCCTGATTGTCTTCCCTTTGATTGAAAAAACCTGACTCTAAATTCTCATTCAAATTAAACTGCTAATCCTAGAGGTTCGCATACTTTTACCACTCACAGATATGTAACATTGGATCACTTTCCTTAATAAACAAATGACCAAGTATAATATTTTAGACTCATTTGTTTCATTGGGTTCTCTTTGTCTACTTTTAGGATATTTATGTAGAAATATAGAAAATTCTAAAAGGTTCACAACTTTCACAAACTTTTTTATATTTAAACCACCTGTCTAATATTGTGTTGGTCCTCCTTGTGCCAAAATCAACTCTGGCCCATTGAGCTCCACAAGATCTCTGGCACAAAGATTTTAGCATCAGATCCTTTAAATCTTGGAAGATGCGAGGTGGGGCCTACATGGATCAGACTTGTTTGTCCAGAACATCCCACAGAGACTCGGATTGATATCTGTGAAACACCTTGAACTCTTTGTCATGTTCCTCAAACCATTCCTGAACAATTTTTGCAGTATGGCAGAGCTCATTGTCCTGCTGAAAGAGACCACTGACATTAGGGAATATCGTTGCCATGAAGGGGAGTACTTGGTCTGTAACAATGTTTAGGTAGATACCAAAGTAAGGTAGGTGTCAAAGTAACATCCACATGCATGCCAGGACCCAAGGTTTCCCAAGCAGAAGATCACACTTCCTCCGCCAGCTTGCATCCTGGTGACATCTCTTCCCCAGGTAAGAGACACACACGTACCGGATGGTCCACATGATGTAAAATTAAATGTGATTCTTCAGATCAGGCCACCTTCATAGATTGCTCCATGGTCCAGTTCTGATGCTCATGTTCCCACTGAAAGTTCCCCAGTCATTTAACTACTACAGTTTGGCCCTTGTGAGTCGTTCAGACCCTTACGCTTGCCCATTTTTCCTGCTTCCGCCTTCAAGAACTGACTGTTCACTTGTTGCCTAATATATCAGACCCCTTGACAGGTTCCAATGTAACGAGATGATCGATGTTCTTCACGTCACCTGGTTTTAATGTTATGGATGATCGGTATAGACTCTCCCCACCTACCTCTACATGTATAACCTAATCATAGATAAACAACTTTCCTGGCACATTTAGTAGAAATTTCATTTACAATGGGAAAGAAGTTCATACGCTGATTATCAGCATCGTGCCTTTCAGTCATGGTCTTATCGCCTGAGGTAAAAGTCACACGCATCATTTCAACGTCTCTCATTTCACCGATTTCCGTTCATGATAACATTGGTGTGAAAATAATCGCTGATGAATTTAGTCACTTTTCTTCTGTTTCGTGTGATTTCTCACAAGGTCTCACCAGCTTTAGACCTAAACATCTTCACAGGCAGACTGCAAGAGGTTAGAAACTAGTCTAAATGAAAAAAACATTTCCATGTTGTTTTAGTAAAGTATCTTCACTTGAATTAGAGATTGTAGTGTCTTGGTCAAAACTCAACAAAACGTTCCCATCATTTTTGGCTGGTCTCCAGAATTGAGATTTTTCTGGATCACCACACATGTTAATATTAATTAATAGGTCGATAGATAGATTAATAGATTAAATATTAATAGATAGATTAATAGTATAATATCAGTAAGATTAAACGTTTATATGGCAGACTTTTTTTCTTCTTGTAAATTGTTGTATGATGCTAAAATATTACACGAGAGGGTGCTGTTGCTCTACTCTAGTTTACCAAAATACAGGAAAAAAAACAACAACAATGATTGGCTGACACTGTTTCTAGGCAGTCAGTATATCATAAACATAAACATAAACATAAACAGTCTTTCAAGTGCCCATATAAACTCTCGAATTAATTCGTTTTGCATATATGTACACACAGTCGGGAGTGTTGTTTAGATTTTGATCGTGTTTTAGTACATTTGCACACTTTTGTCAAGGTGTTCAATCAAACACCTTCTAAATCCTAGTATTTTTAAACTTCTTGTCCGATTCTAATGTGACTCTATACGAGTGCTTTAATAAAGGTGAGCGCACATTGTTCAAGCAGCTACTGTAAATGACTCTAAACCAAGATTGAGATTTCTAAGTTTCGGGATGTGTGATAAACTTTACGAACATTTTAAGGTTTTCATTCGAAAGCTTTCCAGGAAGTGAATTAACACCTACAGTCTTAACTTAAATGAGCACTTGATCTAACACTATGACTTGATTTAACGCTAGGTGTTTTTGGTGCACCTTATAAATCTCTTTTTTTCTGCTGCACCTTCATGCTTTTAGCAACCTGCCCAGGATGAGTAAGGAGGTGTAAAAGGTGTGAAATCTGCAGGCTGCCACTACATCTGCAGATCTGAAGATAAGGCCTGAAAATAACACGCAGCTGATCTTATCTGCAGCTCATGGGAAAGTGTGTGTGTAACAAAGACACAGAGTCTATTCTCCAAAGTGCACTTAATTTGCAATGGAAAAAATATATAAAATTATATATATATATATATATATATATATATATATATATATATATATATAATGTATGTATGTATGTATGTATGTATGCATGTATGTGTATATATATATATATATATATATGTATGTATGTATGTATGTGTATATATATATACAGTGGTGTGAAAAAGTGTTTGCCCCCTTCCCCATTTCCTGTTCCTTTGCATGTTTGTCACACTTAAGTGTTTCGGAACATCAAACCAATTTAAACAATAGTCAAGGACAACACAAGTAAACACAAAATGCAATTTGTAAATGAAGGTGTTTATTATTAAAGGTGAAAAAAAATCCAAACCATCATGGCCCTGTGTGAAAAAGTGATTGCCCCCCTTGTTAAAACATACTATAACTGTGGTTGTCCACACCTGAGTTCAATTTCTCTAGCCACACCCAGGCCTGATTATTGCCACACCTGTTCACAATCAAGGCATCACTTAAATAGGAGCTGCTTGACACAGTAAGGTCCACCAGAAGATCCTTAAAAGCTACACATCATGCCGAGACCCAAAGAAATTCAGGAACAATTGAGAAAGAAAGTAATTGAGATCTATCAGTCTGGAAAGGGTTATAAAGCCATTTCCAAAGCTTTGGGAATCCAGCGAACCACAGTGAGAGCCATTATCCACAAATGGCGAAGACATGGAACAGTGGTGAACCTTCCCAGGAGTGGCCGGCCGCCCAAAATTACCCCAAGAGCGCAGCGACGACTCATCCAAGAGGTCACAAAAGACCCCACAACAAGGAGTTCCAAGGAGAAAACCACTGCTGAGCAAAAAGAACATCAAAGCTCGTCTCAATTTCTCCACAACACATCTTGATGATCCCCAAGACTTTTGGGACAACATTCTGTGGACCGATGAGACAAAAGTGGAACTCTTTGGAAGGTGTGTGTCCAAGTATATCTGGCGTAGAAGGAACACTGCATTTCATAAAAAGAACATTATACCAACAGTAAAATATGGTGGTGGTAGTGTGATGGTCTGGGGCTGTTTTGCTGCTTCAGGACCTGGAAGACTTGCCGTGATAAAAGGAACTATGAATTCTGCTGTCTACCAAGAGATCCTGAAGGAGAATGTCCGAACATCTGTTCGTGTACTCAAGCTGAAACGAACTTGGGTTCTGCAGCAGGACAATGATCCTAAACACACCAGCAAGTCCACCAACGAATGGCTGAAGAAAAACAAAATGAAGACTTTGGAGTGGCCTAGCCAAAGTCCTGACCTGAATTCCTATTGAGATGTTGTGGTATGACCTTAAAAAGGCCGTTCATGCTCGAAAACCCTCTAATGTAACTGAATTAGGACAATTCTGCAAAGATGAGTGGGGCCAAAATTCCTCCAGGACGCTATAAAGCCTCATTGCACGTTATCACAAACGATTGGTTGCAGTTGTTGCTGCTAAGGGTGGCCCAACCAGTTATTAGGTTTAGGGGGCAATCACTTTTTCACACAGGGCCATGATGGTTTGGATTTTTTTCACCTTTAATAATAAACACCTTCATTTACAAATTGCATTTTGTGTTTACTTGTGTTGTCCTTGACTATTGTTTAAATTGGTTTGATGTTCCGAAACACTTAAGTGTGACAAACATGCAAAGGAACAGGAAATGAGGAAGGGGGCAAACACTTTTTCACTTATACCACTGTATATATATATGTATGTATGTAAGTATATATATATGTATATAATATATATATATATATATATATATATATATATGTATATATATATATATGTATATATATATATATATATATATATATATATATATGTATATATATATATATATATATATATATATATGTATATATATATATATATATATATATATATATATATATATATATATATATATATATATATATATATATATATATATATATATATATATATATATATATATATATATATATATATATATATATATATATATATATACACACACACACACACACAGTATCTCACAAGAGTGAGTAAACCCCTCACATGTTTGTAAATATTAGATGATATCTTTTCATGTGTCAACACTGAAGAAATAACACTGTGCTACAATGTAAAGTAGTGAGTGTACAGCTTGTGTAACAGTGTCAATGTGCTGTCCCCTCAAAATAACTCAACACACAGCCATTAATGTCTAAACCGCTGGCAAAATGTGTGTGTGTGTGTGTGTGTGTGTGTATGTAGGTGTATTTCCATAATTTGATTTTAATTGATGAATTGATGTAGAGCACTAAATGTTCTTAATCGTAAACATTTATATATACTGTAGTTCATGCATGTTGCAGTCACAAGTTGTTGTTTTTTTGTTTGTTTGTCTTTCTTTCGTTTTTAAGTCTTAAAAATACGTTTAAACCCCTCAAAATTAGAATTGAGTGTGCTGTTCTTGAGATTTCTTAATTCTGATCTCCAACTAAAATCAAAAGGTTTGTAGGTCTATTAATGATTCCACAGTATAATCATTCGAATACACGATCGCTTCAAACCAACGGACCTTTACAAGCTCTAAATTAACCCACATGCGTAGTGGTGAGTCTTAAATGAGTCATGCTGTGGAACTTCCGTTTGTGTCCCACCGCTGTTACATTCATAAATATCTCTGTAAAGTAAAGGTAAATGCTTATATATATATATATATATATAGAGAGAGAGAGAGAGAGAGAGAGCTTTAAAATACTTCAGGGTCCACTCGACCTTGTTCCCTGAATGCATTCGCACATGCGAAATCTTTCATGAGTCATACGAGGTCGCATCAGTCGAGTTTCTTGAAAAGCATAGGAAGAACAGTGTCTTGGTTGGTTTTCAGTGATGAGGTCACTTTGAAGGGACAGTGCTGTTCGACAAATTCATCCCCGTTACACATTTAAGAGCAGAATGTAGCCGGTTAGCAAAGGGAACCTTCTGAGATCGTTGCTTGTGGATTATTATATCTGAGTATACAATTCACCAAACAGCTTTAAGTTTAACTCCCCAAAGTAGCATGGTAGGAACCACAGCTGCACTGTGACATGTCGCACCTCATGCTACGAGTTTCAGTACTTCAGGGAAGTTGTAAACCTTTTTGAAGGCCACAGCACACACACACACACACACACACACACACACACACACACACACAAGACAGATGATCTAAAGTTGTGGTGGAACGTGTGAAATGCTTAAAAGTACAAAAACATTTTTGTTTACTTGGTGTTTTTAAGCTAAGGGCTTTGTCTCAGTATTGTAAATGAATAGTTTTTCATTGTTGTCTGAATTGTATTGAGTTCCCGTCTCTTACACTTCATTCTTAAATAAATAAAAATGAACAAAATGACACATAATTGTAATTAAAAATAAAAAATTAAGTACAGTATAGTTTTAAAGTTTTAATAGTTTTGAAATCTGTTTTATATCAGTAAACAAAAAACCAAAAACCATGTTAAAGCACCATGATGCAAGAGTGTACAAGATTTTATGTAGAGATTATCTCCACGTCCACTCAATGAATTAAAACATTGAGTGTTTGCGTGTGGCGAGGACTTGTTTGTCTGATAGTGTGATATAAAAATCTTTCAGAACCCTCAGCTTTTTTTAGGTGTGAAATGTGAAAATACCACAAGTTTGTGTGGCCCTTGTGTGTGTGTGTGTGTGTGTGTGTGTGTGTGTGTGTGTGTGTGTGTGCACTGCTTTGCATGCACCCACAGCTAACTTTACTAATTTGAATTCTCAGGAGGCTCTCAACTCTATGTTTCCTTCTCAGTGCAACTTGATGCCTTTCTATATGTGTACAGGTGTGCAGAACTCAGTGTACAACCTTATATGTACATAACTGTGCAAAGAAAAAAGAAAACGAAAGAAAAAACGAATACAGGCAGAGCATCGGGTTTGTACCTTGATTCCAATGCTGCAAGTCTCAACTGACCGTCGTGTACAGTCGGATAGAATTGAGCTTGAATTTTTTACAACACTGACTTTCTCAAATCAGCTTCACAGGCAAGCGAAGATAGCAAGAACAAACTCCTTATAATCAAGCTCCTTGTAATCAAGCTGAGGAGGAAGTGGTCTTAAAAAGGAGAAAGACTCAGCAGGGGGAGCTCGTCATCTTCCAGTGACTGCGAAAAACCAAGGTCGCTTGTACAGTCAAAAAAAAAAAGAAAAGAAATAATAATAATAATAATAATAATAATAATAATAATAATAATAATAATAATAATAATAAAGTAGTGACAAAGTGCTCACAATAAAAAACAAACTAACATAAGCGCATTCATAAGAAAGCAGCGATTAGATTTGTGATGACGGCATTAGATGAATCTGCTACAAGATGATATGATGATACAATTTTGATTCATGGAAGGCAACAATTCGATATTTGCTACAAAATGAGACAATACAACAAGATACGATTCAATTTAGTAGCCTCTGATCGATATGTCACCGACTTCAGGGCCTACGGTTAATTCAGGAATGAATTCACAGGCAAATCGCCTCATTAGCACATCAGTTTTTAAAAATATGAATGATTTTATTTTATATACACACCTGTCCTTTTTCATTGCCTTGATTAATTTCAATTGATGCCTGTTTTTTTTTTTTTGTTTTTTTTGCTACATCCTCCTTTTGATTTAATGACGGCATGAACCCGAGCTGAAAAAATACCTGACCTTCTGTACAAAGGAGTCAACGGCACCGTATCACAATATCACAACGTCGCGAACGTGCTTGTGAATGTGGAATCTTGAATATTCAAAATAGTGGACATTTGATTTGTCAAAAGATTCTGTGAAGCAAGCCAGGGTCTGCTGTTACAGTGGTGGAGATAACAATCCACCATTATTGAAATTATATTTATTATTGAGTAAGGTCACTGCATAAATAGGCCAAATATAATTGAAAACGTTTAATTAATGAGTGGAATACTTAATATTTTAGTACTTAATATGTTCATAAAATAAAACGGTACTGTGGGTATTTTTGTTTTACAGATACAGAGGTCCTTATCTGTAAGATGTTTGTCTGGTCTAGACTATCTGACATAATTACAGAGTCAGCCAAGTACATACACACACTTCACTGACTTTTGGTTCCTCTTATCATTTCTTCCTTTCTTCCTGCATAGGTTCTTCTAAGATATTTGTTTCTCTCGCTTAGTTCACTGGGGGTTTTTTAAAGCAGCTGAAATCTGCATTGTATTGTATTAAAAAAATAAAATAAAAAATAAATAAATAAATATAAATATATATATATATATATATATATATATATATATATATATATATATATATATATATATATATATATATATATATATATATATATATATATATATATTTTTTTTTTTTACCTGCACTGTTAAAATTCTAATTTCAGAGAGTAATATCTAACTATAAACCGTTAAATCACCGTTCATTAATAAATGAAACGTTCACTAAAACAATTTGTATTGCAATTTGCTGTGGTATAAGCAGAATAACACACTCCAGACCGACTGTGCTGTTATACAAAAACTTTCCGTATAATATATGTATGACATGCTGAAGTTTTCTATATTCAATGAAATATACAAATCATATTGGAACCATATTCTTATTTAGTTTAGAAAGTTACACTTCCTATATGAGTCTGATGCTCAATTCTGGCCTCAAGTAGCTTCCCCAAATACGGCTAGTATATTAGTCTCTTGTGAAGACTCCCGAAGACTCTGACACGCCTTCCATGAATGTTAAATAAATGTCTCCTAGGGAAAAAAAAAAAACAACAACATCATATTAACAATTATACTGTACATTTTACTTTGTACCCTGAGAATAGAGGAAATGATGTAAAAAAAAAAAAAAAAAAAAAAAAACACAGACCAAAAACCATTCAGATCAGGGCAGAAGAAAAACATAAATGTAAGAAACGTTAAAAAAATTATATTAAAAAAAGTTGTTTAATCTTAACACTTTAACCCATGTGTAAAATTGCAGGATTTTTTTCTCCATAAAAAAAAACATTTTAAAAAAACAAACAAAAACAATAATAATAATATTTTTGTTGTTGTTGTTGTTTTGTTTATACATCACATTTCTAGAGTAAATGCCCATGCAAATGATGTATGAATAATTCACAGTAGTTCATATCAAGTTTCACAAATGTCATCCAATGTGTGCATTTTATTTATTTTTTTATTAGTATTATTTATTTAATTTTATTTAATTTTTTGCCAAACTATTTCTTTAATGTCTCTTTGACAATATTTTCAGCTGTATCATAACCCTTATCAGTTAGTTATCTTACAATAACTTATCATACAGAGGTTTATCATACAGAGGTTTCTGTGATTTTATGAGGTTGAATGCATTGATGGTATCTCCAGCATGACTAATCATTCCTTATCTTAATTTCATTTTTTTTTATTTCAGCTCAAACAAGCTCGATCTCCAGTTTCATTTCTATTGAACATTTCAGCTACTGAGCATTTCTGCTGAACATAACTTTTTCTCTTCTCTCCTCCCTTCCCTTTCCCAAATATTTCATTGAGAAGAAAAAACAAACTGAGCAACATACAGCAGAAATCATTCACTGGTGTGTTTTTTGTCTTTTCATACTAACAAAGGAAAACAAAATTAAAAGTTTTTAAATCTACCCTGAGAATAGTGGACATGATGGTAAAAAACAGACCAAAAACCATTCAGATCAGGGTAGAAGAAAAACATATGGCCAACATGGCAGGGAGAGCCATGGCATTTATCACACTTGCCCTCTACGTCTGGATATATTATAGAATGTCTCGACATGGACAGATGGACTCTGTGTAAAACTTTGAACTGCATAAGTCCAAGACGAGCACAAGAGGTGGTAGGCTGTACCCTCCCTATAGCATGTTCCCAACACTCCTCACTTATCTGTACTCCTAACTCCGTTTCCCACGCATTCCTAATTTTGAAAACAAGCTTTCCCAAGCCTGTTCAGGAGGCGCAGAGGGGAAATCAGAAAAACATCTAGAAACGAAATTCGGAATTTGAAAATACTGAAAGAAATGCGTCACAGGGAGATCATAAGTAGAAGACAGATTTGCAAAGCTATCAAACACATCATCGGCATACAGATTTCTAACTTGTTTAATGCCCTTTTCATACCACACTGAAAATGTGGAGTCCAAACACGATGGAGGAAATAGATGGTTGTTGACTGAAGGACCCAAAGAGGATGCAACTACAAATTTAAAGCGCCATCTAAATTGATACCAAGTCTTAAGTGTGTTGAGGACAACTAGATAATCAGTATATAGGGAGAGTTTTGTAGGTAAAGAGGAATAAAGCAAAGCAGTCATTTAAAACTAAAAATCTCCTGCTCAAAGACAAAAAAAGACTTCACACTTTATAGTCGAGAAACTAACTTTCTAAGAATAAACTGCATAATGTTAGTATGACTCATTTTTGTCTTTGAGCAGGAGAATTTTTGTTTTAAATGACTGGTTTAGCTATCACAATTTGAGTGCTAAGGGGAATTTAGAGTCATATGTCATACACTCAGGTGCGTGTGTGCGCGCGCGCATGTGTGTGTGTGTGTGTGTGTGTGTTTGTGTGTGTTACATTTGCATACCACCAGGAGGCACACTCAAACGAAAGCTGCAGATCTTAAAGCTTAAGTAGGAGTTAGTGTGAATAGTGTGGGGGAGACAAGGAATTGGTGGCATGGATACGATAATGAAATAAAGGGCTCTTTATTTTCTTTCAATTTCTCTGCCACTTTTCAACAAAATTATTTTACTTATAAAGACACACACATGGCTATGTGCTGCTCAGCTCTCTCTTTCTCTCCCAAACCCCCCTGATAACTGAAACAGAGAACAGTCATTAGTCAAATTCCGCACAGATGTCTAATCCTTACCACTCACTTTCCTGGGCTCCTGTCCACATAAACCCACCGCCCAACTCAGTCCAGCACGAAGTGTGTCCTGTTGCTGAACAAACATGCGAATATTTGTGAACATGCATTTCCCAACGCCTCACCTTGAACCAGGCTTTGGTGGATAGAGGTCTGGTTACAACTGGAATCCATCAATGCATGGTATAAACCCCCTTGCACACTCAATGTTCCAGCTTGATTGGGGGTAACCTGTGGTATGTCAGGAATCCGGAACAACGGCAACACCTTCCATCATGTAGCACTGGTACTGGAAATGCCCAGGCTCGCTGCAACACCATCACACCAGCCCAGGCCTTACTTATACACCTGTGACCTTGGAGTCACCAACCCACAGGTAAGAAGAGCCAAACACAGGGGGAGAGGAAGGGGGAGGGAACAAGGAGGGCCTTGTCTGCCCTATGATACTTGTGGAAGTTGAACAGCTTTGGCCCTGCCAGCTAGACTGCCTTGTCTAGAGATGCCGGAAGGTGGCACAGAGTAAACAGAAAATACAGGTTTTAAATAATATTATTTATTGAAGATAAAGTTATCCAATACCAACTGGGGCTGTATGAAAATTTTTTTGAGCCCATAGTTACTAATTCCCCAAAACTATTGTATGAAACTACATTCATAATGGGGTTCAGCTGGACTAGGCACAACCAGGCCTGATTACTGCAAACCCTGTTCAATCAAATCAACACTTAAATAGAACTTTTTCAACAGCATGAATTTGGTTAAAAGATCTTACCCCGTAACATGCTATGCCAAAGTTGAAAGAAATTCCAGAAATGATGAGGAAGAAGGTGATTGAAATACGTCAGTCTTGGAAGTGTTACAAAGCTATTTAAAGGCTCGGGGACTCCAAAGAACCACAGTCAGAGCTTTTATCTCCAAATGGAAAAACTTGGCTCAGTAGTGAACCTTCCCAGAAGTGGCTGACCTTCCAAAATTCCTCCAAGAGCACAGTAACTACTCATAAAGGAAGTCACAAAAGAGCAAAGGACAACATCAAAGGAACTACAGGTCTCTCTTGCATCAATAAAGGCCACTGTTCATGATTCCACTATCAGAAAGACTCTGGGCAAAAATGGCATCCATGTAAGAGTGGTGAGGTGAAGACCACTGCTAACCCAGAAGAAGAACATTAAGGCTTCCATTATTCTGAATTTTGCTAAAGCACACCTTGATGCTCCACAGACCTTTTGGGAGAATGTTCTGTAGACTGATGAGTTGAGAGTGGAACTGTTTGGAAGACTGGAGTCCTGATACATCTGATGCAAACCAAAGATTTCAGTTAAGCATCCAGTTAAGTTCATCAATGTAGAAAAATCTGCAGTGATCTTCTCATGGTAGACGATGTAGTCATTTCTATGGTTATCCATATTCGTATGAATATGATTAAGCTACCGAACTGCAGTGTGGAGCTTGGAACCTCATAAAAATTGTTCAGTATGATACTTATTTGAAATGAGGCACCTCTTTTGCCTCCCTAGAAAGCATCCAAGTTGAAAATGCATGTTGTGGTAAGTTTCACTAACTTGCTAACTTTAACTGGTGATACGTAAAAAAAATAATAAAAAAATAAATAAATAAAGTTATCTGCTAATGCCTAGATAGACTAGTTTTGATTCCAGTAGCTAACTTCATTGGCTAAGCAGCAAGTCAAATTCTAGCGAACAGTGAATATTGGTTTTTTTACAGGATATTTTATTTCTGATTAATAGAGTTTCGTAAGGTATCGTTAATTATACATATGACCAGCAAACTTACAAAGATTTAATAATGTTTGCAGGTGTTGTTGCCATAAAAAAACTAAACTTTAGTTCAAACTGGCAAGGTGTCATCTGCTCAATTGATAATTTGCCATGAGTTGGGTTGATGAACACACTGTTTTGGAGAAAGAACAAAAAAGAAAGACTTTCCTGAGAGCAATCCACGAGAAAAGTGTTTAAACTTCACAAAAGAACTGCAATTGGAATCATGTTGCAGTCCAAAGAGACCAAGATCCTCTAAAAGTTTCCCCTGTGAGACATTACAGGAAACAACCTCCGTGCTATTATACTCTCGAGAAAAAGCTTCACCAAATATGAGTTATCAGGTGTCGATCATTTCGAAAGCAAATTTGCATGTATTCTTATTTTGCTCATTTTCTTGCAGATTGCTGAAAACTCTGGATTTGACTTGAAAATGCATGTTGAGGTAAGTTTCGCTAACTTGCTAACATTAACTGCCTATATTTAACTAATGTAGACTGTTTTCTTTGTTAATGTCTGGTTAGACTTCCTGTTTGAGTCTGATGCTCATTTCTGGCTTCAAGGAGCCTAGTTATTAATATATAAATATCTCCCCAAAGAAGGTGGCCACCAGTGACGATAGTACCCCTTTCACTTAGGGGTGTACTCACATTTGTTGCCAGCGGTTTAGACATTAATGGCTGTGTGTTGAGTTAATTTGAGGGGACAGCAAATTTACACTGTTACACAAGCTGTACACTCACTACTTTACATTGTAGCAACGTGTCATTTCTTCAGTGTTGTCACATGAAAAGATATAGTCAAATATTTACAAAAATGTGAGGGGTGTACTCACTTTTGTGAGATACTATATATCCATAAAGTAAAATTTCTGTGCCACTGTTTATTTCTTCCTGTCCTTTTTCACATACTAACTCTAGTTAGTAATATTCATCATTGATCCTAATAGTCATTTTCAGGCTTATGCTTACATTGTTTAGGACCTCTTCAACTTAATTCAATGACATGAAACACACCACGAAGTCATACTATTACTGGTACTGACGAACAACTTTAAAAACCCAGAAGGTCACACTGAAGTTAACCATTTCCGTGGTTTCGCCATGACATCAGACACTATTTCATTCACAATTTCTTTCAGACTTCAATACAAAATAAAAGTTGAGCGTTACACAGAATAAAGGTTTTAGGACTGTAACAGTTCAAATGCTACTTTCATGTCTCTCGTATCACACCGTGGACTCGGCTCTCTCTTGTTTCATACAAACTCTGTTATCACTTGTTGTGAAAATGACCTCACAGGCCGTCAGTATTAAGATCACTGTAATATTGTCGCTCATCTTGTTGCTATGCCGATTGTTTTGTACATTTTAATGGACTCATATTCTTCTTAGTGGAAGTTTTAATATAATATACAGGTACGATTATGTATGTACTTATTTAATGCGTAAACATATAATAAGATGTACAGTCAGCCAGTTATTATCACAAAATATACCTACTCTGGGTGATACAAGACATCATGAATCACCCTTTCGGGGTTGATTATGTGTTAGTTACCAAGTGATTGTGCATTATCTTTTACATATTAAACCACACACGGAGGTCTACCTTACAGGGGTGTTAGCTGGACTATTAATTATCCGGGGCTGAGCCCAGATTCTTCTCCATCAAAAACTTTTATAAGCATACCATTCCAATGTTGCCATGCATTTATTTCTTGCATGTGACTGCTTGTCATGAAACTTGCCTTGGGTGTTAACACTGTTTGCAGGACCACCAGACTGATTGGGCAATCAAACTTTTGTGTTATCTAACATGAGATTAGGCTAGTTTGGTGTTGCTAGCCAAGGGTAGGCACAACTAAGCTATCACTGTATTGGTTTAGCTGCTACAGTGTCATGCAAAGTACGTTATCTGTCCTTATGCTCTGCTCAAGTTCATGTCATTTTCACTTAACTTGGTGTTACGATATGGCCAGCAGATGGCATTGTGGATCATTTTTGGACGAGCTCTGCTGTCCTTGTTGCCCACCCCCGAAGAAAATGCAACTCCCCTGCAGTGGGAAGCCCCAGATGTTCGGGCCACTTTGCTGGCTGCATTGGACGGCGTGGTTCTCCGGTGGTGGGGACAGGGTAAAGGGTGTGGGGGGTGGCGCCCTGCGTTCCAGAGCCACCGGGGGCAGTGCCCAGTGTTCTCATGCCACCAAGGGTGGTGCCCTGACTTTCAACCCCGGAGGGGGTACTGCTCCACCCATCTGCTGTCTGACAACAGAGGCTGCTTCACTTTCTGTGGCAGTGAGAGACAATTCGTACAGGGGCCCAGGGGCCCTGTTGGAGGGGGGGTTCTGTTACAATATGGCCAGCAGATGGCACTGTGGCTCGTCTTCGGACAAGTCACATGACTTTGTTTTGATTTGCTCGCTTCCGGGCTGAGCGTTAGCTTAAGTACTTTGATTTGTCACAGGTGATTGTGTTTTGAGTTGATCATACTTTGTATTTAAACGCCCGAGTTACTGAGCACATCACTCAGTATATTAGTTGTAGTATTTGTAGCGGTCGTGTCGTTTGTCTTCATGCCATGAAGGATATTGTTATGCCACGTTTCCCTATTCAAATTTGCCTGTGAAGACCGCATTTATTTTGGTTTTGTGTTTTAAGTTTAATAAATACTTTGATCTGCACCTGCATCCGCCTCCAGTCTACGTAACGTGACACTTGGAACTCATACAGACATTTGCATAGCTTGTTTTCCAGCTCTGCATGAGAGGATGTTAGTGTTTCACTTTCAACCGCTTTACTGTTAAAAAAATTTATTGGTGTATATCCATTTTTCCCTTACACTGTCTGACTGTGTGAGCTAGCGTTTGGCAGCAATGAAAGCTGTCAGTAAGACACGAGTATTTCCAAGTATTTTCCTGTAAACGCTAAAAATAAAATGCATCACAAGATAAAATAAACACATTCCGTTCACTGAAGATATTCATTGAACACACTAAAGCTGCTTACCATTTGGGGTTGAATAATTTTGAAACTGGAGAAGTCATTAAGTTGCATTTTCAGTTGAATTTGGGGAAACCGCATTCGTTTTGTTGAACATTATTTTTGTTTGATTTCTACATTGCACACAGCTGAAATTCTGTAAATTTTGACAAAAAACCTGATTTGCAATGGGGGTTAAAAAAATTTGTTTGCAACTGTGTACATAGTTGTGCAAGATAAGGAATGAGTAGATGTCATGCTGGAGATACCATCAATGCATTTGACCTCATAATCACAGAAACCCTCTATGACAAATTTCTGTATGATAAATTTTGAGTAAGATAACTATACAAGCCATTGTCAGAGAGACATTAAAGAAATTAGTTGGCAAAAATGTGTGTGTATAGATATATATATATATATATAATCACAAAATTGAATACACCCCTCACATTTTTGTAAATATTTGATTATATATTTTCATGTGACAACACTGAAGAAATGACATTTTGCTACAATGTAAAGTAGTGAGTGTACAGCTTGTGTAACAGTGTAAATTTTCTGTCCCGTCAAAATAACTCAACACACAGCTATTAATGTCTAAACCACTGGCAACAAAAGTGAGTACACCCCTAAGTGAAATTGTCCAAATTGGGCCAAACTAGTCATTTTCCCTCCCCTGTGTCATGTGACTTGTTAGTATTACAAGGTCTCAGGTGTGAATGGGGAGCAGATGTGTTAAATTTGGTGTCATGGCTCTCACACTCCCTCATACTGGTCACTGGAAGTTCAACATGGCACCTCATGGCAAAGAACTCTCTGAGGATCTGACAAAAATAATTGTTGCTCTACATAAAGATGGCCTGAAGGTTGAAGGGACTAATTTGGTTCAGATTGTGTCAAGCGTGTGTGGCGGCAAGCAGGTGAGGAGTACAAAGACAAGTGTCTTGCCTACAGTCAAGCATGGTAGTGGGAGTTGCATGAGTGCTGCTGGCACTAGGGAGCTACAGTTCATTGAGGGAACCATGAACGCCAACATGTACTGTGACATACTGAAGCAGGGCATGATAATATGCAGTATTCCAGCATAACGAACCCAAACACACCTCCAAGACGACCACTGCCTTGCTAAAGACGCTGAGGGTGAAGGTGATGGACTGGCCAAGCATGTCTCCAGACACTATTGAGCATCTGTGGGGCATCATCAAACGGAAGGTGGAGGAGCACAAGGTCTCTAACATCCACCAGCTCTGTGATGTCGTCATGGAGGAGTGAAAGAGGACTCCAGTGGCAACCTGTGAAGCTCTGGTGAACTCCATGCACAAGAGGGTTAAGGCAGTGCTGGAAAATAATGGTGGCCACACAAAATATTGACACTTTGGGCCCAATTTGGATATTTTCACTGTTATTTTGTTCTCTTGCACTCTTAATGCAGGTACTCTCACCAGCTGTATATAATTAGATTCATAATGTTGAGTTGTTTTGTTTCTGAGTGAGTGAGTTCAGGAGTTTGCTCAGTATTTCTATTTCTTTTTTTGCTTGGGGAATGTAGGGGGAGTGTGCCATTTTATTTTCCATGATTATTCTTTGGTATAATTTTGTTCTGTGACTAGTTGTGTTTAAAATCTTTTACAACTACAAATTTTAAGTTATTTTCTTTGAAGTGGTGTTGCTTCTGGGACAGGAGGTGGGACATCCTTATTCTCTCTCTCTTAAAGGTTTTCTTTTTTGTTCATTCTTTTAAATGTTTACTTTGTTACTGGCTCCTCAACACTAGATGGGTAGCTATGTAACATAACAAAATAAATATGTGTACATGCAGACTGACCTATGAAACAATTGAGTATATAAATAAATGTGCATTGAAGAAAATAATATAATGTTATATATATATATATATATATATATATATATATATATATATATATATATATATATATATATATATATATATATATATATAATTCTTGCATTAGGGAGTTTGTATGTGTATTAAATAAAAACTAAAGTGGTTTAGGATTTATCTTGCACACTGTGTGCTTACTGAGTTTTGTAGAAATCATTAAATGTTGTGAACTCAATCAAATTACCAAAAGTTTTAGTTCAGTTCTTGACTAAAAGACTGACTATATTAATGTGTGTTTTCCAATATGTTCTTGTTTTATAGTAACCGCACATATTCAGGGACTCTCCACATAATTTAAGACTAATAATAAACAGATTTTTTTAAATTGATTTTGTTTTATTAGGAGACATTTATTTAACATTTATGGAAGAAGGAATTTGCATGGAATTTCCATTTAATGATGCCATTTTAACATCGTGGACATTAAACCGAGGTCCTGACTCTCTGTGGTCATTAAAATATAGGGGTTATACTAGGGGTATAACCCTGGAATCCTGGCGAAATTCCCCCATTGACACTTCACTATCACGGCCCCCTAATAATGTCAATCGCTGAATTGGCTACATTACTCTCTACTCTTTTCACACTATGGCTGCTGTCGCATATACACCATACCACCACCCCCCATTATGTAAAGCGCCTTGAGTGTTCAAGAAGAAGTTTGGTGTTTTTGTTTAAAATTATGTTATATTATTTGCTTATTTATTTACATATTTTTTTGGCTCATGTGTCAGTCATGTACATGCCTTCATCTGGTTATTTTCACTTTTTACAGTGTGTGTGTGTGTGTGTGTGTGTGTGTGTGTGTGTGTAATTTTTATTTTTTAAAAGTTGTTTAAACTTAGCAGTGTACCCCATGTATATAATTGCAAGTTTTCCCTCCAAACAAACTGTTTTTTAATAAATTTATTTTATTTTATTTTTTACAAATGCCACATTACTTGCTCCTGCGAATGATTTATGAATAATTCACAGGTTAACACGTTAGGTCCGAAGTGTGCACTTTAATTTCACCAAACTATTTCTTTTATGTCGGTCTGACAATATTTTCAACTGTACCCTGATATTGGCTTGGATCGTTATCTTTCAGGAAACTTATCATACAGAGGTTTATCATACAGAGGTTTCTGTGATTTTATGAGGTTGAACGCATTGATGGTATCTCCAGCATGGCATCTACTTATTCCTTATCTTGCACAAATGTGGTGGTGCAATAAAAAAGGATACATTTTCTCATGTTAAACTCTGAAGAGACTTCCCACTTTATAACAAGAAACTAACTTTCTAAGAATAAGCTGCATAATGTTTGAGACTCATTTTTTTTTTTTTTGCTAAGAACTGTAGTTTTAAATGACTGATATAGTTTCATAATATGAGTACTAAGGGGATTTTAGAGTTAAATGTCATTGACTTGGTGTGTGTTCTCACATTTGCATACCACCAGGAGGCACACACGGATTACAGCTGCAAATCTGAAAACTTTCTGTGAGACGTTCTTCTTTGTACCAGACAACCAGGCCGCCCACTAAACATTCTCGAGTAGGAGTTAGTGTGAATAGTGTGGAGTAGACGAAGTGGTGGTACCAAAACTTTAATAGTTTAATGGGTGGAAATTACTTGAGTAATTCTACTTAATTCTATAATTAAGTATTATTTATTCTTTCCTTAATTATTAATTGGAAATAAAATATCTGTACTCTGACTTAATTATACTTTCAAGAAAAAAAAAAACAGATTTGACCTTATAATTTTATTTACACCTTGAATGTACTCGTTACAAATCATGAAGGTTTTTTCTCTAAACATCAATCGAATTGGATCAGTTTAGCATCCAAATAAGTTCATCAATGTATATAAATCTACAGTGACCTTCTCATGCTAGACAATGTAGTTATTGAATGAATGCCTTTATTGTCACTAAACACATGTACAATGAAATTAAGAGCCACTCCTTATTTTCGTGCCAACATATACATAAAATAAATAAGATAAAAACAAACAAACAAAAATTATATATATATATATAATATATATTTTACACATAAAAACATATATACATGTATACATAAAATATATATACAAATACATATATACATAAAATATATGTAATAAAAATAGATATATACAACACAGAATAAATAAATAGTACTGTGAAACCAGTGTGTATTTGTGTAAGTGTGTATTTACATGTGTGTACAGTGCCTTGCGAAAGTATTCGGCCCCTTTGAACTTTTCAACCTTTTGCCACATTTCAGGCTTCAAACATAAAGATATAAAATTTGTATTTTTTGTGAAGAATCACCAAGAAGTGGGACACAATTGTGAAGTGGAACGAAATCTATTGGATATTTTAAACTTTTTTAGCAAATAAAAAACTGAAAAGTGGTGCGTGAAAAATTATTCGGCCTCTTTACTTTCAGTGCAGCAAACTTACTCCAGAAGTTCAGCGAGGATCTCTGAATGATCCAATGTTGTCCTAAATGACTGATGGTGATAAATAGAATCCACCTGTGTGTAATCAAGTCTCTGTATAAATGCACCTGCTCTGTGATAGTCTCAGGGTTCTGTTGAAAGCGCAGAGAGCATCATGAAGAGCAAGGAACACACCAGGCAGGTCCGTAATACTGTTGTGGAGAAGTTTAAAGCCGGATTTGGATACAAAAAGATTTCCCAAGCTTTAAACATCCCAAGGAGCACTGTGCAAGCGATTATTTTGAAATGGAAGGAGTATCAGACCATTGCAAATCTACCAAGACCTGGCCGTCCCTCTAAACTTTCAGCTCAGACAAGGAGAAGACTGATCAGAGATGCAGCCAAGAGGCCCATAATCACTCTGGATGAACTGCAGAGAACTACAGCTGAGGTGGGAGAGTCTGTCCATAGGACAACAATCAGTCGTACACTGCACAAATCTGGCCTTTATGGAAGAGTGGCAAGAAGAAAGCCATTTCTCAACGTTTGGTGTGACGTTTGGTGTGTCTCCCAGGTGGCTTGTGGCAAACTTTAGACAAGACTTTTTATGGATATCTTTGAGAAATGGCTTTCTTCTTGCCACTCTTCCATAAAGGCCAGATTTGTGCAGTGTACGACTGATTGTTGTCCTATGGACAGACTCTCCCACCTCAGCTGTAGTTCCCTGCAGTTCATCCAGAGTGATCATGGGCCTCTTGGCTGTTGATTGTCTGAGCTGAAAGTTTAGAGGGACGGCCAGGTTTGTTGGTAATTTGCAGTGGTCTGATACTCCTTTCAAAAATAATATCGCTTGCACGTGCTCCTTGGGATGTTTAAAGCGTGGGAAATCTTTTGTATCCAACGCTTGAACTTCCACACACCAACAGTTATCCGCGGTGTTCTTGCGCTTCATGATGCTCGCGCGCCAACAGAACCCTGAGATTATCACAGAGCAGGTGCATTTATACAGAGACTTATTACACACAGGTGGATTCTATTTATCACCATCAGTCATTTAGGACAACATTGGATCATTCAGAGGCTCTCGCTGATTCTGGAGATGAGTTTGCTGCACTGGCGCAAAGTAAAGAGCGAATAATTTTTCACGCACCCTTTTTTCAGTTTTTTATTTGCTAAAAAGTTAAAATATACAATAGATTTCGGTTCACTTCACAATTGTGTCCACTTCTTGGTGATTCTTCACAAAATACTAATTTTATATCTTTGTGTTTGAAGCCAAAAGTGGCAGCGAAACGAAGAAAAGTTCGAAGGCGGTCTCGCAAAAGTTCTGTATTACTAATGTTTATAGAATTTGGGTAAAAACTATTCTTGAGCCTATTTGTCCTTGTTATGATGCACCTGTAACATCTCCATGAGGGCAACAGATTAAACTTGATGATGGTTTTTCCTCTCCTGAGGCAATGGGAGATGTAAATGTCCATCAGGGAGGGAAGAGGGCAGCCAATGATCTTCGGTGCTGTTCTTATTACTCTCTGAAGCCTCTCCCTGTCTGCCACGGTGCAGCTGCTGTACCGTACCTTAATACAGTATGCTAGCAGGCTCTCGATGGACGAGCGGTAGAAGGTCAGCAGCAGATTGGGGTCCAGATTGTACATTTACATTTATTCACTTGGCAGATGCTTTTATCCAAAGCGACTTACTTATTGTACTTCCTGAGAACCCTCAGGAAGTGTAGCCGCTTTTGAGCCTTCTTAATAACTGCTGTGACATTGTCTGTCCAGGAGATGTCAGCGAAGATAAGGACGCCAAGGAACCGGAAGGTGTGGACCCTCTCCACAAACTCACCATTTATGAAAAAAGGGGGCTAGCTCAGTGTTGTGCTTCCTGAAGTCAACAATAATCTCCTTGGTTTTCTTAGTGTTCAGAGCCAAATTGTTCTCTGAACACCAGGCTACCAAGTTCAGGACCTCCTCTCTGTAGGCTACCTCATCTCCCTTTGAGGTGAGTCCGACCACCGTGGTGTCATCAGCAAACTTGACGATAAGGTTGTTATTGTGGACCGGACTATAATCGTAGGTGTAGAGACAATACAGGAGGGGGCTTAGCACACAGCCCTGTGGTGAACCGGTCCTCAAAGTGCGAGTGGAGGAGAGGTGGTGTGCGAGTCTCACTGTCTGAGAACGGTTAGTGAGAAAGGTATTTATCCGGGCACATGTGGGGGGTGTCAAGACTGATCAATTTGGTGATGAGAATATCCTGAATGATTGTATTAAAAGCTGAACTATAATCCACAAAAAGCATCCGGATGTAGCTCTATTGGTGCTCTAGTTGTCTCAACACGGAGTGGAGAGCTACGGCGATAGCATCCTCTGTGGATCTGTTCGCATGATACACAAACTGAAAGGGATCGAAGTCTGGGGGGAGGTAGTCCTTGATGTGCTGAAGGACCAATCTCTCGAAGCTCTTCATGATAACTGGGGTGAGGGCCACAGGACGATAATCATTAAGGCTAGTGGTGGGAGACTTCTTTAGCACTGGAATGATTGTGGCTGATTTTAGGCAGGGCGGGATAACTGCTTGGGCTAGGGAGAGATTGAATGTCCTGGTAAAGATGTGGGCAAGCTGGTGGGCACACGATCTAAGCACCTTGCCTGGTACTCCGTTTGGGCCAGCAGCCTTCCTGGGGTTCACTGCCAGAAACATCCGTCTAACTTCTTGTTCACTCACAGTAGGTAGAGTGGTGCAGAAACCAGGAGGGGATGGAGGCAGGGCTGGGCTGGTGCAGGAGCCAGATGAGGGAGGAGCCAAGGCTGGAGCAGATGAGTGCTGTTGTTGAGATGTTTCAAAGCAAGCAAAGAAGCAATTTAGCTCTTCTGCCAGCATCGCACTCAGGTCTCCTGTTGTTGCATCATGGCCTCTGTAGTTTGTGATGTCTTGTATGCCCTGCCACATCTCCCGTTTATTTTTACTAGACACGTGGGACTATATGGTCCTCTTATGGTCTGCCTTAGCTTCTTTAATACCACCTTTCAGGTTGGCACGAATGGCTCTATGAAGAGCTTTATTGCCAGACCTGAAGGCAGCGTCGTGGACTCTGAGGAGTGTGCGGGTCTGGTTGGTCATCTAAGGTTTCTGGTTAGGGAAAACCCGAATGTTTTTTGTCCACAGTCACATTTCCGATAAAGAACTTGATATAGTCCAGTACCGTTCCTGTAAATGTTTCCAGTTCCTGGTGTTCAAATAAGTCCCAGTCTGTCTGTTCGAAGCAGTCTTGTAGTTTGGAGAATGCATCGTCAGGCCAGGTGGTAACAGTTTTTCTAGTTGGCGTGACACTGCGTCTGAGGGGGGTGTAGGCAGGGGAGAGCAGGAAGGAGAGATGGTCTGATTGGCCGAGGTGGGGGAGAGGTATGGCTCTGTACGCATGCTTAATGTTGGAGTAAACATGATCCACACTGTTCTCACTTCTAGTAAAACTAGAAATAAAATTTCGGGAGTACAGTCTTTAAGTTCGCCTTATTAAAGTCTCCTGCAATTATGTGAACACCGTTGGGATAAACCCGCTGCTGTTCATTTATGGTGTTCAACAGGAGAGAAAGCGCCGTGTTCACATTGGCATTGGATGGAATATACACAGCTGTGATAATCACTACTGTTAGCTCTCTCGGTAGAAAAAAGGGCCGACATCTTACAGACATGTACTCGAGATCAGGGGAACAATGTTTATTTATCGTTGCTCCATTATTACACCAGTTCTCATGCAGATATATACAGAGCCCTCCCCCTCTGCTCTTATCGGAGTCCTCAGTCCTGTCCCAGCGGAGCACAGCACGGCCTGCCAGCTGCATGCTAGCATCAGGTATCCTCGGATGAAGCCAGGTTTCAGTGAAAATCAAAACACAGCAATCATGAACGTAGCGATTTCCAGCTAGTTGTAATTCAAGGTCGTCGATTTTATGCACTAGAGATCTGGCATCGGAGAGATACAGGTTCGGTAAAGGTGGCTTGTGTGGTTGTTTTTTTAGCCTTAGCATAACGCCAGACCTGCATCCTCGCTTCTGCTTCCTCTCCCTTCTCCGTCTGCACCGCCTCCTGGACCCGACAACAATCCACGGAGAGCCCGGTAATCTCACTATGTCAGTCTGGGATGTTGTGCGTGATGAAAAGAGTGATGAAAGAGTCTCGAGATAGGTATCTGGTGCTGGTTCCCAATATCCATGAGGTTCTGGCTTGTGTAGCAAATGTTCGCAGAACCGATAATAGACAAACAAGTAATAAGAAAATAATACAAAAACAGCAAAAAAAAAAAAAGTGCTGAAAAGGAGAGCCGTGAGCCACCGCGACTGTGCGCGCCGCCATCTTTACCATCAAACCCTATCCATGTGCATATGAATATGATTAGTAGTTATATTGTAAACTTTCTGTCAAACTGTCAATCAAAGTAGTATGTGCTGATTTATGACCCTTTGTGCTTCTCTGGCTGACATTTCTGTAGGTAACCTAATTTATGACCAGGGGTGGGGGTAACCCTATTGACAGTATCAGTGGGTCAGTCTGGCCCCTGTGTGTCTCGGCTTTAGTGGCAGAGAGGGGTGTGTGGGTGAGTAGCCCCCAACAAAGGTGTTTATGTTAATGTTAAAGCGTATCAGTGGTTAATATATGGCATGGGTTTGTGTTACTATATGGGGGATTTCGTCTGTGTAACCATATTGTTAGAAAAGCATGATGTTTGAATGTGAAATATTTTACTTCTTTTCAACTAGGGTACCGGTGGAGTGCATGGCGAAAAACCATGTTCCTACATTCATATGTTATGACTCTCCTTGGTTGAAGGTACTTCATAAAAATAATAGTCAAATGAATAAAATAATCTGAATATGAAAATTAATCAAGACAGATCCAAATGAACAATATAGTTCTAATGAAAAGTAAATCTACACGTTCTTTTCCTCGAACATGTTCAGTACAGTAATACAGATTGATTACGTGTGGGCAGATGATGTAAACTATGGATCTGGTTCAGTGTTATTTGGGAACAAAGAGCGAACGGAATTTTCTCAACATAAATGTTGTGTGTAGTTTATCAGATTGTCTAGATGTACATCACACATCTGATGAACAAGATTTCCTCTTACATGCTGTAATGATGGCTGGAAACTAGGACTTAATAGCATATACTGTAGAAAGGTCATATAGAAATCCCATTTAGTGCTTTGGAAATTAAGTCACAATTCATGGTGCCTTTTATTCTGAACACAACCAGACAGTTATATTGTCTTTGTGTAGACTTTTTTTTTTATGCTGAGAAGCAAAAGTCTAAGGAACCCTTAACTTTCAGACTAATGATTTGCAATATCACCTAAGAGGGCTGAATGCCATTTCCCCCTTATAATGTCTTATATTTTATTAAAAAAATATATTCCTAAATATCTTATATTCCTATTTGCATTTTCTTATACGTTGACATGGGAGAAGACCTGCAATGGGCAATGCTGGTGCGAAGGTGATCCTGCACGACGACATGTCTTTGTAACTGTAAGTGACGAGTCAACTTAATCCTTCACATGGTATTCATAAGGTGCCATAAGTTTCTGCTACACTATAGATGCTGAAGTTTGAAGAAAATGGTTTGACTTAATATCCGCAGCAGAATTGTACAAGTCATTTCTTCTTAATTTGTTTATTTGTTTGCAATTTCTGCACACAATGCTTGAAAAGAAACATGTAGAAAGGGATTCAATGAATTAGTTAATGGTCTCTCTCTCTCTCTCTCTCTCTCTCTCTCTTTCTCTCTCTCTCTCTCTCTAAGCTAACTACTGTCCCAACTGCCACTAACTACTGTCCCAACTTCCGTACAATATCGATAATGCTCGTACACCTAAGAGGGCTGAATGCCATTTTCCCCTCATAATGTCTTATATTTTATTAAAAATATATATTCTTAAATATCTTATGTTCCTATTTGCTTTTTCTTATACGTTGACATGGGAGAAGACCTGCAATGGGCAATGCTGGTGCGAAGGTGATCCTGCACGACGACATGTCTTTGTAACTGTAAGTGACGAGTCAACTTAATCCTTCACATGGTATTCATAAGGTGCCATAAGTTTCTGCTACACTATAGATGCTGAAGTTTGAAGAAAATGGTTTGACTTAATATCCGCAGCAGAAGTGTACAAGTCATTTCTTCTTAATTTGTTTATTAACTTTTATTGCATGCCTAAATGGAATAAAAGTTATTTACCAGATTCAGATGATCCTAAACTAATTATTATAAAGTATGAGTTTGTAACTGTTCAACAAAGACTGTGCTATCTTTTCTAATATAATGCATTTAATATGGAAAGATATTTTCAATGAAATATTTCAGAGAATTTTTTTACACTAGTTTTACACTAAATGTCTATTATTCTATTCTGTTGGAAATATTCCTTAACTGTTCAATTTATTTGGAACCTTTAAAAAATAGCTCACTTGCTTCTATACCTTTGGCTTATAGTCATGACTGCTCACTGTCATAAACCCATACGAGGAAATAAAAAGTAATAATTTTAACTCCAGATCAGGAGCGGGTGAAGACATACTGGTGATCTGATCTATATTATATATACATACTTTAGATAATGCCTCTCTGAGGGCCATGTTGAAGTACTGTAGAACTCCTAGGCATTAGATCATCCCAATTGTATGTGCTTTCCATGCCATCGTGCTCTTTGCCTGACAAAACCATTCACAACCTATGTCAAAACATATTTGACAGTTGGGGTCTAATTCTAAAATCACCAGATTCCAAATGTACAACAGTTTTGTCTCGCTGCCATCACAAAATACAAATGTTTAAACCTTAAATAACAGTCATGGAGGGTATGTACATTTTTCACACTACATGAAGGGTGGGATCCTTATACTGTAGACTGTGGAATATAAATGTACTCAGTGTGTCTCCGCCGATTTATTTCACATTGAAGTACAACCATTTTTCTTTTTTTCCATTATGGACAAAACGTCGGGGTTACGCATGTAACCCTGTTCCCTGAGAGGGACAGAACGTTGCATTTAGCAGTATGGGAACGCCTTGCGCGCGTGAACGGTATCTGAAGCTTGTGTAAAATCATGCCTCTACTTGTAGGCCTGCCATGATCAGGTGACGTGGCAATTAAGCCGTCGCCGCATGATATATATATGGCACCTGTGAACCGCGCGCCCAGCCTCTATTATCTGAAGCGAAGACGCAATTCACAGGCCAGGCCCGGTATGACAGCGCTATGCAACGTCTCGTTCCCTTCTCAGGGAACAGGGTTACACGCGAACCCCCGACGTTCCCTTTCAAAGGAACTTCGACGTTGCATTTAGCAGTATGGGAACGGGAAATACCCACTCAGTCACACCGAGGGTACGGCCTGTTCAAAAATACCCAAACCCGAGGGTCAGTGCAGGACACTCGAACCTGGGGAGGGATGAATATCCAGGCTGTCATAACAAAATGACCGTGTGAGGCATAGACCACCCTGCAGCCGCACACACATCCTGCAAGGAAACCCCTTTGGACAAAGGCCCACAATCCCAGTAGAGATGCACTGCTTTGACACAGCATCCCTTTTCCTGTCGCTGCCAAAGCAGACTAGTAGCTGCTCTGACTTACGCCACTGGCCGGAGCGGTGGACGTAGGTACAGAGAGCGCTTACTGGACACAGCGTGTGCATCCTCTCTTGTTCTGGTCAGAGGACAGAGGAGGGGAGAAAGCCTGCAACACCACAGGGTGGGCAGCCAATGTAGGCACTTTAGGAATATAATCCGGCCTAGGATACAGGAAAGACTTGGCTTATCTAGGGGTAAAGTCAATGCAGGAGGGGCAACAGGGAGAGCTTGTAGACCTCCCACTCGCGTTGAGAGATGTCAGGGCCTGTAAAAGAGCTACCTTTAGAGTCAGAAGCTTCTCAGAGGCTGACTCTAAGGGCTCAAATGGGGTCCCCTGACAGACCTTCCAAGACCACAGCAAGGTCCCAGGAAGGTATGCATGGCCTGCAGATGGGCCTCAGCCGTCTGACACCACACATAAACCTCGGAGTTAGCGGATGTTGCCCCCACAGAGGCTCCATCGACAGGGGCAGGGCTGGCCGAAACGGGCGGCCACGTAACCCCGGATAGTAGAAGGAGCCAACCTGCAAAAAAACGTTCTTGTCAGAACTTCAGGACTGTAGCGATGCGCAGTTCACTGGGTATAGCTGATGTTCCTCACACCACCAGACAAAAAGGTGCCACTTGAGCGCATACAATTTCCTTGTAGGTGGGATCCACTCTAGGGGCTCGGCAAGGGAGCGCCAGACCTTCGCAGGACCACAGAATGTCCCAGGAAGGTATGCACAGCCTGCAGATAGGCCTCAGCCATCTGACACCACGCATGAACCTCGCAGTTAGAGGATGCTGCCCCACAGAGGCTCCCACAACAGGGGCGTGGCCGGCGAAATGGCGGCCACATAACCCTGATTGTAGAAGAGTCCACCCCGCTGAGAAATGTTATTGTAGAAACATGGTCACTACCACCTCAGTCGTGGCGACCAGAATCTACTAGCTGGCGCCCTCAGGGGCCAGACCCACAGCTTCCTTAGTTCTTGCCAAGGATGATAAATCACCCCTGCGGCTTTTTGAGGCGGTAAGTCCCTAAGGACTCAAATGGGGGACATGACAGACCTTCCAGGACCCCAGGAGGTCCCAGGAAGGTATGCGCGGCCTGCAGATGGGCCGCAGCCGTCTGACACCACGTAGCGAACCTTAAGGTTAGAAGATGTTGCCCCACGGAGGCTCCATCAAACGGGGCATGGCTGGCGGGCGGCCCAGTAACCCTGATTGTAGAAGGAGCCCAGCCCGCTGAGAAACGTTCTGTAAGAACTCCAGGACTGTAGCAATCGCGTGTTTTCTGGGTCTAGGTGACCGCGTCCCTCAGCCACAAGACAAAAGCTGACACCTGAGTGCATTTGATTTCCTTCTGGATGGGATCCACTCCAGGGGCTCGAATGGGGCGCCGACAGACCTTCCAGGACCATAGAAGGTCCCAGGAAGGTATGCATGGCCTGCAGATGGGCCGCAGCCGTCTGACGCCACGCATGAACCTCAAAGGTAGAGGATGTTGCCCCACAGAGGCTCCATCAACAGGGTCATGGCTGGCCGAAACGGCGGCCAGAGTACCCTGATAGAAGACGGAGCCCAGCCCGCTGAGAACGTTCTGTAAGAACTCCAGGACTGTAGCAATGCGCGCAGTTCACTGGGTCTAGGTGACGTCCCTCATGCCACAAGACAAAAAGCTGACACTTGAGTGCGTACGCTTTCCTTGTGGATGGTGCTCTAGCTTTTAACATGGTTTCAACAATCTCAGTTGTGAGACCCGAAGGGAAAGAATTTGGTGGGTTGTGAGAGAATAAAAGGGGGGGGGGGGGGTGTCTGTGACTGTCCACTGTTCAGACCACATGTTCGAAGAAGCAAAAAGGTGCTATTAGCAGGCTATCTCGGCGAACTCGCTCGCTAGAGCTAGTGGGAGCACTAATGGGGGCAGCATACAGATGTGACCTCAGCCACATGTGTGGATTCCACCCCAGGCTCCCAAGATACAGCTTTATCTAGCTCAGTGTTGATAGGATTGACACTACGCCTGTTGGGGATAGAAACGCCCACATCGTAGTAGAATCCTATAACCCCTAGAAAAGTCGCCCACTGCACCGGAGAAACCAACTTTTCCGAGATTCAACCTGAGCCCCCAGTTCTTCACGTGGGCGAGAACAACATCTCAATGTTGAACCGCCAGCTCCCTGGATCGTGCTAGAATTAACCAGTCGTCCAGGTAGCTTGGTACACAGATGCCCTGGAGTCCCAATGGAGCCAGAGTGACATCCATGCACTTTGCGAAGGTGTGAGGATAAGATAAAGGCAATAATCCTGTGCGGAAACATGCACCTTTTAGACCTATCGCCACAAACCAGTTCTCGAACTGGATCTGTGGCACGATACGTTTGAACATCAGCCTCTGAACCTGTATATCCGAAGAGTACGGTTCAGATGATGCAGATCTAAAATTGGCCGCATATTCCCACTTTTTTGCGGAACAGGAAATAAAGGCTGTAAACCTCTCTCCCTGAGGGAACGGGGTACATGTTTCAGGACCCCCTTGTCCAAAAAGGGAGCTTACTTCCTGCGCTTAACGTCGGGCTCTGGTCTGTGCTGACTTCTGTTGTGAGCACACCTGTGAACGGGGGGTCTAGCTATAACTGGACCCGGAAACCCCTTTCTATGGTAGACAGAACCCATGGAGACACATTTGGCCGTAGCTTGCACGCCCGCCCGATGGTCTTCTAGTGACGTTAGCTATTCCACATTCTATTGGAGAGAAGCATCAGATTTCCGTTGCCCTGTGACAGCTTGCTGACCAGGGAACACGAAAACTTGGGGACCACTTTGGCTAGGGGAGGCCCTACAGTAGCACTGGGGGCTACCTGCCCTAACAACCTCATGTCCCCGGATACATCCCTCCCCAGCCCCCCTCAGGACCGCTCGTCTTTTGCCTGCTTGGGCCTTTATGACCATCCTCAGATCAGGCCCAACAGCAGACCGCGACTGTGGCCGCCCGTTTCCCCTGGCTGTCTGCGGGGTTGGCGGGCTTACACGCCTTCTGGGTTTCCCCCATACTAGTGCTGGCCCAGGCTCCACTCGTGGACACCCGGATGAGCTTGAGACAACTTTTTTGCCACAAGTCGAGCTCACTCAGCAGGTCTGCTTGGTAGGCAACACTGTCATTGTCTGCAGTGACCCACAAGCAAGACTACTACTGCATAGGCTTGCCCACCTTGGATGCAAGCCGGCCCCTGTAATTACCTGCCATCGGTGGAGAGAGGTAGCTAGCAAGCGCCTCTACTCCACCTCGGGCATAGCTAAGTAGCTATGCGCATTCATATCCACAATGGCCAAATAATCCAACGTCGTGGAGTTATGACTATGGCTTAAGCATGGTTTTTCAGAAGTGAGATTTTGTCATAACTTCTGGAAGACAGGGGAGTTTCTGCAGTGTGAAGTATCTACTTTCACTGGGTAATACTACAAGCAGCTCTTTATACGCTGCTCTCAGTTTTCAACGCATCCTTCTAACTCCTCGGAGTCAGAGAGGCGTTACTACCCCTTTGGCTTTTCCATGGCGAGGAGGAGTCGCGACGCGAACTTCAAAATCCAGCGGAGAGCTGAACCCGGAAGACAGAGAGAAGATAAAAAAAAAGCGCCGCGTCTCCCGGCTCCTCTTCCGGATTTAAAAATCCCGAACCTGAGACAGTTGGCTGCCTCGGCAGCGGCCGGCCCAGATCCGCGAGGCTTTGAGACTCGACTCACTTTCGGCTTCCGTTTTTTTTTTGAAAAGCGCGAGTCGAGCTGCTTAATGTAGCGTTACCATGCGCAGCCTCTCGAGGTTGCCATCGCATACTACACCACTAACACTTCACCAAGAAAGTGTGTCACTTTTCCCCGTGATGAAACGGGAGCACTAACACGTGCTTCAACTCTTTCTCTCCGTTACTTACCTCACCTTTTCTTTAAAAAGGGATAGAAAAGTTAAGAGATTTTGAGAACATATCGAGTAGAAATGAAGCGTTTTTTTACACACAAACAACAGACATGCAGTCTCGCTGAAGATAATAAGGCTGGGGGCGGCGGCGTTCACAGGTGCCATATATATATCATGCGACGCGCTTTAATTGCCACGTCACCTGATCATGGCAGGCCTACAAGTAGAGGCATGATTTTACACAAGCCTTCAGATACCGGTCACGCGCGCAAGGCGTTCCCATACTGCTAAATGCAACGTCGAAGTTCCCTTTGAAAGGGAACACCCGTTTCTTTTAAAACATCATCTTTCAATGTTTTTCTACCTCCTGAAGGACCATCAGACTTAAGACACGATCGTTAGAGCTGTTGACGCCCTGCTCAGGCGTCTTTACAACAACAACAATGTCTTTACAATGTAATCATGAATAAACTGTCAAACTAACATCTTGGGTTTTTTTTTTTCTTGGAGCAGAAGTCAGATCCCCTCTCATTTCAACAGGTCCTCTTGTTGGTTAAATACACAGCATTCTTCTAGGGGTATTAGGATTTCTCGGAGCAGCCATTGTAACAGATAGTTGCCGAGTTTCTTCTGTGTTTTAACTACAATGTCTTCATCATTATTTAAGCACTGAGATGCACGACTCTCTCCTTAATTTGTTAACGTAAACACATTTGTAAGCATTCTAGTCAGCAACAAAGCCAGAAATCACACGTCTCTGTTTCACCCAGACAGATAACTGCCAGGAAAGATCACACATTGTTACCAGAACACAACAGTGTTAACAGAGGTCACACGACTTGACATTCAGCTAGTGATGTCAAAGCATAGTCAAAATCTTATATATTTAGCAACAGTTCTGTGTAAGTATCCTTGTTGGCAAACCGTTTTCCTGAAAACGCATGATTCTTTCAATCCACAATCTTTTAAAAAGGTTATTATTATTTTTTTTACCCTTAAAGTACCTTGTTTGGAAAGTAGGCTATGTCATAAATATTTTGTCATATTTAGACATATTGTCATTTCAGACTCCACAATGAATAACACAGATGGTTTTGGTCTTTATTTCATTAAAAGAGAACAATGTCATCATACAGCTTGAAGAACTGTCGAAATGTTTTACACATCACAGTGTTTTTCTCAACAACGTAGGCAATAAATGTTTCTGTTCATTTCTTGACAGACGGATTACACAAATCAGCTTCACACGTAAAATGTTCACAATTCTAATACACCTACCACATTCAGTCACCAGGTCTAGTACTTTCTGATAGATTAGTTTCAAATATACACAAATATACACCTTGGTAGGGGTCGTGAAACACTGAAACACACGACTCCTCACTTAATTCATTAACATAAACACATTGTAAGCATTCTGGTATGCACATTTGCACATTGTAAGCATTCTCTCTCTCTCCCCCTCTCATTCTCTCTCGCTCTCTCTCTCTCACACACACACACCAGACACTGTCACCAGAGCTCATAAATTAGGTGTACCTACAAACTATCGGTCAGGAAAAATTCAAGGAGTCATAAATTAGATGCACATAGCCTTTAGAACAGGCTGGTAGAGTCATAAATTTACGCAAACTACAGAAACTGTCTGTCGGTGAAACGTGTGTGTGTGTGTGTGTGGTGTGGTTTAGAGAGCGAGAGGTGAGTCAGTTTTTAACATCATTAATGCTTTACCCAGTGATTGGAAGAAATCTTCCGAAAACTTATCTCGCCGGTAAACAATACGGACAATTCTTTTAACATTTTATCTCATAAGGAACATATTTAGAAGTCATGTAATATGCATGATTCTTTTAAACAGGTTCTTTTTTGTTTTGTTTTGTTTTGTTTTTTTTAAACAAAACAAAATGTTTTACCTCCTAAATGTTTTATTCAAAGTCAAACCTGGCTCCCAAAAAAAAAAACGCAATCATTTGTTTTCATTTATTTCACAAACAAATATTCTACTCATATGTACACCTTCAAACATCATGCTTTTCTAACAGTATGGTTACACAGACAAAATCCCTCCACATAGTAACACAAACCTATGCCATATATTAACCATTGATAAGCTTTTGCAGATGTATTTCGGCCAAAACCTGTCTCATTAACATAAACACCTTTGTTGGGGGCTACTCACCCACACACCCCTCCACCACTGCCGAGACACACCGGGCCCAGATTGACCCACTGATACAGTCGATAGGGTTACCCCCAGCCAAGTCATGAATTATGTTACCTACAGAAATGTCGGGCCAGGGAAGCACAAAGGGTCATAAATCAGACTACTTTGATTGACAGTTTGTGATATAACTACTATGATTAAGCTACTAAACTGCAGTATGGACCTTAGAACCTCAGTAAAATGTTTCAATATGATACTTATTTGAAATATGGCACGTCCTTTGCCTCCCTAGAACCCATCCAACTAGAAAATGCATGTTGAGGTAAGATTTTCAGTAACTTTCTAACATTATTTAGTTATACAGTATCTCACAAAAGTGAGAACACCCCTCACATTTTTGTAAATATTTGATTATACCTCTTCATGTGACAACACTGATGAAAACACAGTTTTAATCATACATACTATCAGAAACCATATACAAGGCTGGGGCCTCAAAAGAAGGTGGCCACCAGTGACGAAAATGATCACTGTAAAAAGATATGGTAAAATTTATAGTACATTGTTAAGCCACACATGTTACCGTAATTTCTACCTAATCTAACCCTTAAATTTAATTTTATTGGTGTAACCTATTGTATTTAAGTTGATTCAGTGATTAATATTTTTGACTTAATTAATTTATTTAATTAACTGCAATTAATTTAGATGTTACTACATGAAGCACTTTTTTTTATCCATATTTTCCCCCCCATGTACAGTATCTCACAAAAGTGAGTACACCCCTCACATATTTGTAAATATTTGATTATATCGTTTTATGTGACAACACTGATGAAATGACACTTTGCTACAATGTAAAGGAGTGAGTGTACAGCTTGTGTAACAGTGTAAATTTGCTGTCCACTGGCAACAAAAGTGAGTACACCCCTAAGTGAAAATGTCCAAATTGGGCCCAAAGTGTCTATTTTGTGTGTCCACCATTATTTTCCAGCACTGCCTTAACCCTCTTGGGCATGGAGTTCACCAGAGCTTCACAGGTTGCCACTGGAGTCCTCTTCCACTCCTCCATTATGACATCATGGAGTTTTGAATGGTCGAGACCTTGTGCTCCTCCACCGTCCATTTGAGGATGCCCCACAGATGCTCAATAGGGTTTAGGTTTGGAGACATGCTTGGCCAATTCATCACCTTCAACCTCAACTTCTTTAGTAAGGCAGTGATCATCTAGGAGGTGTGTTTGGGGTCGTTATCATGCTGGAATACTGCCCTGTGGCCCAGTCACTGCTTCAGTATGTCTACATGTTGGCATTTATGGTTCCCTCAATGAACTGTAGCTTCCCAGTGCCGGCAGCACTCATGCAGCCCCAGACCATGACACTCCCATTACCATGCTTGACTGTAGGCAAGACACACTTGTCTTTGTACGCCTCACGTGGTTGCCACCACACACGCTTGACACCATCTGAACCAAATAAGTTTATCCTTATCTCATCAGACCACAGGACATGGATGGTTCCAGTAATCCATGCCCTTAGTCTGCTTGTCTTCAGCAAACTGTTTGCGGGCTTTCTTGTGCATCATCTTTAGAAGAGGCTTCCTTCTGGGACGACAGCCATGCAGTGTGCGGCGTATTGTCTGAGCACTCACTGGCTGACCAGTGAAATGAGGAAGTGTGAGAGTGATAACACCAAATTTAAAACACCTGCTCCCCATTCACACCTCAGACCTTGTAACACTAACAAGTCACACGACACCAGGGAGGGAAAATCGCTCTTTGGCCCTAATTTAGTGTACTCACTTTTGTTGCCAGCGGTTTAGACATTGATGGCTGTGTGTTGAGTTATTTTGAGGGGACAGGAAATTTACACTCTTATACAAGCTCACTACTTTACATTGTGTACAAAGTGTAATTTCTTCAGTGTTGTCACATGAAAAGATATAATCAAACATTTACAAAAATGTGAGGGGTGTACTCACTTTTGTGAGATACTGTATGTTACTAAGTTTGCCTGTTTTATCTGCTAATACCTGGTTAGATCAGCATTAATCATTTTCTTCAATCCTCATTTGAATATATAAGGCACTGCACGGAAACTTCTCCATCCATACCTCCCATCTCGCTCTCTCCATTCCTCTGATCCTGATCTTCTCTCTGTTCCTCGCACAGCCTTCTATGTCTTCTATGTCTTCTATGTATGGCATTTCCCAAGTGGAGGGAGACGTCTACCCGGATGACCACACCAGAATCTGGCAATATTCCAAGTGGAGGGAAATCATTTATCCCAAATTCGGTAAATCCAACTACCTCACCCTGGGGGAGAACCAGGGAAATACTCCCAAACAAAAGGCACACAGATAAGTTTCACCAATCGGGGCAAGGAACATGAGAGTGAGACACGACTACGAATATAAAAATTATATTTTATTATGACACTATTATATTTTATTATGAAATCGCTTTCCCGTGAAGCACAATAAGAGTTTTAAAAACTAAGAACTCCTCCATGCCAAGGCTTGGCAGGGACAATCCAATAAGCAAAACAATCCAAGAAGCAAAACTGCAGCGGTGTCACATGTAGCATCTTCTGCTAGGGGTTTGTAATAGAGAAGACTTAGCTTAACTCCCCACTCTCACCTTAACACAAAGATCAGAGTGTCAACTTAAATCTACCAAGTCCCAATATGAAAAAGGGAGAGATGCACTTACCATTGGGTTGAACAAACACCAGACATGAAGTTGTATGATTACTCACAGGTACCGTGGCTCGACATACATACACATATCATTCAGCCACTGGCTAAATGTTGCAATCACTTTACGTGATCTCCGGCGCCAATTCGCCTCAAATGCATGCACCACCAGCGCCGCTCTAAGAGTATAAAAATAACAAATTAGTCTTGAGGTATTCACCTCATTACGCCGTGACAATGCCTGAATGTGCCTGAACGTACCTGAACAGAAGTGGGAACTGGAAATGCCATAGGGAGTGAGGGACTCGGAATCACCAAGACACCTATCTGCCTACCAAAATAAGGGTCCTTAAATAATCGGGTAGCTCTCATCCTATTGGTCTGCTGAACCCATAGCCCAAGCAGAGCCAATAGGATAGCCAAATCACTTACCCCGCCACATATGGGTGACAGTGCTTTTAGTGCTGCTGCTCCCATGCTCTGGAACACCTTGCCTCAATACTGTACCTCCGTGAATGTTCCACTCTTTCATTGTTAAAATCAAACTTAAGATGCACCTATTCACACTACATTATCACACTGCCAGCTCTCAGTAGTTCCCTGTCCTACTGTGGTTAGTGGTTAGCATGTTTGTCTCACACCTCAAGGGTTGGGGGCTTGATTCCTGCCACAGTCCTGTGTGTGTGTGTGTGTGGAGTTTGCATGTTCTCCCCTTGCTGCGGGGGTTTCCTCCAGGTACTTTGGTTTCCTCCCCCAGTCCAGAGACATGCATGGTAGGCTGATTGGCATGTCCAAAGTGTCCATAGTGTACAAATGGGTGTGTGAGTGTGTATGTGATTGTGCTCTGCAATGGATTGGCACCCCATCCAGGGTGTACCCTGCCTTATGCCCCACTGCCCAGTAGGAAAAGCGACATAGATGTATGTATGTATGTTAGAGAGAAATAGTTTGTACTTCTACTGCAGACGATCTAAATGGAGCAACGTAATTTTAAAAATGATTGTCAACTTAACAATTTGTGTTCATAATTATGGGAATTTAGTACATAACACTTAAATTCCTTTTAAATAATGTGAAAAATGTGTTTGTGTGTGTCATATTTTTGTTTGGTTGTGTATGTGTAATACACATGGCCATAACATGTATGGTAACATTTGTGTCTGAAATGTACGGGAACCCGATTTAACATAACTGTATATATATTTTATGATCATGACCTTTGACCTAAATATAGAGAGTTAGAATATGTATCTTTTTGACTTTTGACCTAGACCTGTCAAAATTAAGGTTACAATATATACAAACTATTTCTCTCTTATGTTTATTGGTATTTGTGTGTATATACATTTATATGTTTATAGCTATAAACGTGTACTGTGCAAAGCAAACCTGGGAAAGGCACTATATAAAATATACTATATAAGAATTAATATAAAATAATTAATAAGCTATAATAAATAGTATAACATAATAATAATAATAAATAATAATAATAATAATAATAATAATATTATTATTATTATTATTATTATTATTATTATTATTTATTAGTTCCATTAGCTAACTTGACTGTCTAGGCAGCAAGTCAAATTCTAGCTAATGGTAAATATAGATTATTTACAGGACATTTTATTTCTGATTAATACAGTATCAAACTAAGTATTGTTAATTAAACATATGACCAGAAATATTCTAAAGATTTAATGATGTTTTCAGGTGTAGTTGCCTCAAAAAAAAATCAGTTTAATTTTATTTGACATGAAACTAGAATGTTCTCATTTGACTTGGGCTGATAAACACACTGTTTCGAAAAAAAAAAAAAAAAAAAGACTTTCCTGAGAGCAAACGACAAAATGCAGCATTCAAACTTCACAAAGAACTACAGTTGAAGTCATGTTGCAGTCCAAAGAGACCAAGATCCTCTAGAATGAGACATTACAGGAAGCAATCTTGGTGCTGCTATTCTCTCGAGAAAAGCTTCACCAAATGAGTTGAAGCTAAATTTCCACATATTGCTAATTTTCTTGAAGACTGATGAAAAATCTGGATTAATCCTAACTAGAAAATTAAGAAATATTAGAATAAATAATAATAAAAAAATTATAAATATATATATATATATATATATCTTGTTGATATAGCTAGTTTCAGTGGTCTTAAGAGTTTTGTTGTCCACAGTGTAAACAAAACTATTCTTTCCCCCTGAAACTTTCAATTTGTTAAAACCAGGAGCTGAACTGAACTTAATTGCATCTGTATGTCATCAAGCTACACTATAGAACACCTTGTGTACAAAGTGCTGCTGTATGTTTTGTGGACACCAATACTGCTGATCACCCTTGTAATGCCATCCTCACAGTGAAGCATGATGGAGTCTGGGGGGTGTTACTAAGTTTCAAACCAAATTAGATTTTTTTTAATTAAAAATCATAAACATTGTGATTACATAACTATTCAACCCTATTGCTGTGAATCCCCTAAACAAGTTTTGTTGAAACCCGCTGCCATAAGATGTCACATTGTTGACTGGAGTCCACCTGGGTGCAATTAAAGTGTCACATGATCTCAGTAGAAATACTCTTGTTCCTGGAAGGCTCCAGTTTGTTAGAGAACATTTAAACCCTAAACAAACAGTATTTTATTCTGGAAAAGTATCAGGGTTTGGTTATGAGCAAAAATATATCGAAGAGACCATCCAGCAAAGGTTAGTGACGGGTAAAGAACCCATTAGCCAGACAAGTAACCAAGAGTAACTCTCAATATAATGCTACCACTTCCATGCTTCACAGTGGTGATGGTGTTAACTGAGTGATTAGCAGTGTTGGGTTTCCTCCGAACATGGTGTTTTGTGTCAAGGCCGAAATGTTTGATTTTATTTAGCCAGATGGGGGAAAAAGTATATATTTCAGAAATTAAGTAACACCTTACCTTAAGTAACACCTTAATTTCAACACCTTAATTTCTGTCTTCTTTAGCCATTCAGATGTCAATTTGTTGGTGTGCTTGAGATCATTGTCCTGTTGCATGACCCAGCTTAAGCTGATGGACATTTGTCTCAAGAATACTCAAGTATAAAATGGAGTTTATCGTTGTTTCAATGACTGTATGTTTCCCAGGCCCTGTTTCTCAGAAATAAGCCCACATCATCACCTTTTACCTCCATGGTTGACCGGTAGTATGAGGTGTTTGTGGTGATATGCTGTGCTTTCTTCTTAGCATGATATGCATCTGAACACCAAACTGTCAAATTTCTTCTTCTAAAGAGGTAATCGCACTTCTTGATTAATTAACCCCGTGCATTTCATTAGTAACACCTGGCTGCTAATTTAGTCTCTTAATGATTTTGGAAGTAGGAAGGGTGAAACCTACCTGCTTTCTGAATGTTAGTTTACTTTGGGGAAAAAATGACAACATATTGGAAATCTGTTTTATTTTGTCTTTTTGTCACCTGAGGTTATCTGTTTGTTTATATAAGTTAGTGAGGACCATCCAATTGTTATTTAGGTGCTGATAATTCAAAATATAGAACTGAAGGAGATTGAACATTCTTATTTTTCTCGACATTGTATCCAAGTTAAGTCCATTTCAGCTCCAGGTACTACACGATGTAAGAGGGGAGTTTCAGGGGTTTGAATAATCATGCAAGGCAATGTACTTAAGTAGTAAATGTAAAAATAGCAAAAGGAAAAAAAGTGGTGAGCAAGGTTTTCACCTCATACAGCTTCCGAAGCACCCTGGTTGCTTGGTTGATGAAACTTATTTAAAACATTCTGTTTTCAGTCACTTTCAGTTCCTCTATTTCAAATAACTTTTGTCTGACATTTGTATGGTTGCATAAGTGTGACTGTAACAATGCTATATAACAGCCAGTCCTTTTAAGCAAAGATAAGTAGCTGGTACATTAAAGTTCTGCAAACAAATCAAATTGTATTCTTATATACATTGTATTGTGTGTTTACGTGCGTATGTGTGGGTGGTGTTGATCAAGCCAAACTTTAAAAAGGAAAAAAGAGAAGCGATCCCCTCACAATTTGATAGATAGTGGAGCATTTCTGCAAGGTGGAGTGGAACAAAATTTGCCAAATCAAGATAAGTTGCCAAGTTGGTAGACTCTTTCCCAGACAGACTGTATTACAACCAAAGGACTTTAACAATGTATAAGTTAAAGATTGTGAACACTTATGCAACATGGTTATAGCAAGTTTTTTTTTTCTTTCTTTTTTTCTACCACATTTGTTTTTTACTTGAATATTGTATCACATTAAAGGTCAAAAAACATCGGAGATGGTTTATCTTGGTTTCCTTTTTTTTTTTTTTTTTTTTACATCACAAAAACCTGCAGCGATGTGTATACTATTTATACCCACTCTGTGTGTGTGTGTGTGTGTGTCTTTATCGGAATGTGTTTACATGACATTTTTCTCTTGTTCGCTGAACCTTAATCATTTATTGCACATGCACCTGTGGAACAGTCCTTAAGACACGAACAGTTTACAGGTGGTAGGCGATTAAGGTCATAGTTACAATAACTTAGGACACTAAAGAGACCTTTAAACTGACTCTGAAAAACACCAGAAGAAATATGTCTAGGGTTCCTGCTCACCTGCGTGAACATGCCATAGAATTGCTACAGGGAGACATGATGACTGCAGAGCAATAAACTGTAATGTCTGTAATGTAAGCTGCCTAAGACTGTGCTACAGGGAGACAGGAAGGACAGCTGATCGTTCTTACAGTGGGAAAATTACACGTGAGACATGTGTTTCATCCCACCAGACATGATCGAGAACTTGTAAATGCCCTGGTGGAAGAGTGGAGTAAAATCTCACAGCAAGAACTGACCAATCTGGTGCAGTCCATGAGGATGAGATGCACTGTAGTACTTAAAGCAGCTGGAGGATACCAGATTGATTGATTGGCAAATGTCTGTGAAACTTGTTCAGATTATGTCTCAGTTGTCAATGTTTTTTTTTTTCTTCTTCTTTTCTTTTTCACATTTTCTGCTGAACCTTTCTGCTAAACATTTCTACATAGCCTTTTTTCTTCTGTCCTCCCCTCCCTTTCCCAAATATTCCATTGAGAAGAAAACAAAAAACAAATTGAGCAATTGAGTTGTTGAATGTCCATCCATCCATCCATCTTCAACCGCTTATTCCTGCTTCAGGGTCGCGGGGAACCTGGAGCCTATCCCAGGAAGCATCGGGCACAAGGCGGGGTAGTTGTTGAATGTTTTCATGCTAATACAAATATTTCCACATTTTAAATTTCCTGGAAATAAAAACAGATGAATGTGAGAGGATGCTTCTTTAGTATATAGAGTATATAAAGGTAGAATAATACATTGTGTGAAACTGTTATGTGGAAAAAGTTGCCACATTTCACCACTAGAGGTCATGAGGGCCCATGAATAATGATTTGTTACCATGGTTACTGATCAGTTGTGCTCAGTTTCAGATCCAGTGAATCAAACATTCCGAGCTCAAGCACAAAGTGAGCTAAAGATGATGGTATTGGTAACTAGTGGTTAACACATATACATTTTAGAAACATTGCCCGTCAGCCCTTATCTCACACTACCCATTGCTGAGAAGTTGATGCTTTCATTTTTAATCGTTTGGATTATTTGTAACGCACTGTTCACACACATGTAAAACCATTATAGACCGATCACAGTTCGGACAGAAGCAGCAAGAGATATTCCAATTACGTTCTCCTCCAAGATCAAAACATAAAAATAAGGGTGAGTTTATTTTAATATACACATGTGCACCCAAATTGTGGAACTTCCTCCCACAAGCAAAGCTTAAAGTACATGAGTTTGTCTCTAGTTTTATAGTTGCTCCAAAATATGAGTCTTTATTTATGTGTTTGAGTGTATATGTACATGTACAATAAGCTGTACTTTTATTTGTTTGCTTCTTTAAATGTTTTATTTTAATTTTAAGTAGATTTTTTTTTCTGAACTACAATTTCCAGTTTTATCCTATTCATTATTACTATTTTATCTTCATTTCCTCCTTTCTTCTGGCTACTTTACTATTATTTATATATATATATATATATATATATATATATATATATATATATATATATATATATATATATATATATATATATATATATATATAATGTCCTCATATATATATATACTCCACCTGTCATCATTGGTTGTGGGCACTTCCTTCCATTCACTGAGGTGGACTCATGCTACCTTGCATCATATATATTTTAAGTAAACTAGATGATTTTGTGTATCCACATGCATATTTGGCACTATATTTGAACCTTTTGTTTAACTCGAGAGGACTACTGGTTCCTCTTTTTTAAGGAAGGGCACTTCCTCCAAATGTTTGTCTTGAATTCCCAACAGCACTAGTGTAAGCAGGCTAGTTAGCAGCCTCGGTTGCAGGCTAATGTGAGATTTCATACACAAACCACAGAATGTTCCAGTCACTGAGTTGGTTGCATGTTGTAGGCGTGCATATTCTACTGTAGATTGTTTCTCTTCAAAAGAGAACTACTCTTTTCCTTTTTTTTTCCCAAGAGGGGACACTCCCGTCAAATATTGAAAGTTTGCTATTCCTACACGTCACGTTATAGTCTAATAAAGCTTTTTACAATCGTCAGCAACTTTAGTTACTCAAAAGGATGTCATACCATCATAATCGTATTATTAAAATTGCTCACTGGCTACTGGTAAACAGCTTCAGTTGAGGGAATGTGAGATTTCACATGTGCTTCACAGAATATTTTCCATTCATTTCCATGTGACACAGAAACCTACACAATGATCAGAATGCACTGCAGTTTTTTTTTTATTATTCTCTAGTGTTGTTGGGTAGGAGTTCTTAGAAAAACGGAAGTGTTGCGACATTTAAGGGTGTTAGTCCATCACCTCCAGTAGCTGAATGGCTGCAGGAGTTTGGTATGGAACCACCGTAGAGACATATTAGTCATACAGTTCAAAGAAAAATATTTAGGAAATGGTTATGAACCTTGGAGCTGTGAGGTAACAATGGGCAGCACTACCACATCAGCCAAATGGTTGGAATGTTTTTAAGAGATGAAAGTTACAAGTATATGTAAGGTCTGAAATACCCAAGCAAAATCAATGTTTGAACTATAAACTGGTCAGAAAATCAAAGCAAAAAAAAAATATATATATATATATATATATATATATATATATATATATATATATATATATATATATATATATATATATATATATATATATATATAATAAAGGGTCTTATGGAAGATTCTTCTGGAGAGGAAGTAGTGGTGCATCGGTCCACTGGATAGTGCTGCTTGCATAAACATGATCTACATGAAGGCATAACCAAACCATCACCAATGGCATGCTACAGATACAGGGCTATATTCAGGCAAGCGCAAATGTAATATTTAGTAAGGGAAAGTTACTTTTATTCAGAGTCCAGACACGGGCAGGCTTATACTGATTTTCTTGGTGTAGGATTCCAATTATGCAAATCTCATATGAGTACTTTATACCTCTGAGGTGGTCTGATTTTTCAATATCAGATGCTTCAGGGTTTTTGAATAGCATATACACTACTGATTTTAAACATAAACACCTTGCATATATGCTGAAAAAAAAATAGGGATAGAAAATGCAGACTAAATAAAAAAACATATATATATTTTTTTCCTTTGGTCAAATGTAATATAAAGGAACGTGAATTCATAAATATAAGACATGGAAAATTCATGGATTTTATGAGATCATTCCAAAGAGTATTGAAGCTTTTCTGGCAGCTCGTGGTGGCCCAACACCTTACTAAAACATGTTGTGTTGATTTTTCCTTTAATTTACAATAGAAGCCAGAACCAGAAAGTCAACAGAACATCGCACTTTCTCAAAATTCTTATTCATGTAGTTCAGGGCATCTGTACACATTAAAAATAAAATAATAAAATAAGCCTGCACCTCTATATATGGATGGAAGGAATTACTTCAAATTAGTGTCTGAAAGTGTTCACACTCTCACATGGTTTCCTCCAGTCTAAATATAATACTAAATTAAAATGTTCAGGCCAGCACTGGGACTTCCCTTTCCTCGCTTCTGTATTTCCTCTATTGCTTTCTTATAAATCTTTATGCTTGCACAACAGGTTACGAGAGTATCCTTTGTGACAAGACTTTTGTGAAAAGCACTCCTAGGAAGAATTGTGAAGAATTATTATTATTATTATTATTATTATTATTATTATTATTTTAAATCAGCAGTGAAACTACATAAATTGGATCAGAAAATCAGCAGTGAAATGTAATTGGTGCTGAATGATTTGCATGCAACTAGAAGCACTCAAGTTCAAAACATGTTCATAGAAATGCAACGTACGACTGAAAAACGGCTTGTCACATTGTAAAACTGCTGAGGAAAGTATCAGCTTCTTCTTAGGCTTGTTCACAGATTACTTTACATTTAAACCCACAATAGGTTTACAAGAACTGAGCACTCATTTCAGACTGCAGTGTTACCTCAGAGCTGCTGCGTCAATTGTCTGACATCAATTGTCTGACATTAATCCCCAGCATCAAGGTTTCAATAGGATTCCCTTATCATTACGGCTATGAGTTGATTTACCAGTGGTATACACTGATTATCCATAACATTAAAACCACATGCGTTCTATTGTGTAAGTCCCTGTAAGTATCTGGCACCGAATTATGTTTTGCAGCAGATCATTTATGTCCGGGTGGGGCCTCCATGGATTTGCCTTGAACTCTTGGTCATGTTCCTCAAACTATTCCTGAACAAATATTTGCAGCGTGGCAGGGAGCATTATCCTGTTGAAAGAGGCCACTGATATTAGGGAATACCATTGCCATGAAGTCTTGGTCAGCAACAATGTTTAGTTAGGTGGTACGTGTCAAAATATCCTCGATATGAATGCCAGGAACCAAGGTTTCCCAAAAGGACATTGCCCAGACCATCACACTTCCTCTGCCGGCTTGCCTCCTACCCATAGTACATCCTGGTGCCATCTCTTGCCCAGGTAAACAATGCACAGCCACCCGACCATCCAGATGATGTAAACCATGCACCTTCTTCCCTTGCTCTATGGTCCTCTTCTGACTTAATTTTTTGGTGGTTCCTCTGTGCATAAGGCTGAATAACACCTCCCTATCACTGATTATTTTCCTATGACAGCAGCTTACTTGTCAATATTATGACTAGTACTAGTAATACTATTAATGATAGAATTGCAGCAGTTGAGTGTTTGATGCTTGTCTGTCTGAAGTTGGACATTGTTGATTAAGAAGAAAAGATGATGTCAGATGATGTTGGTCTTCTTGGTCGCTTCCTCCACGACACACAGGATGTAGAATAAATGTGATAAACTGTGTATTTATATCAGCTGACTCTTGTTCAAGGGTATGTGGTTTCCTCTCGCTCTCGCTCTATCGCTCTCTCTCTCTCTGTCTCTGTGTGTGTGTGTGTGTGTGTGTGTGGGTGAGTGTGTGTGCATTTGCACTTCTATGTGCAGCATTTACATTCCATAAATTCAGTAAACAAAACTGAAGGAATAAAAATGGAATAAAAATATATTTTATTTAAATATAATTATCATTATTTATTCCATCCTTTAAAGCAGTAAAATGTTACAACTTGCACATGCAGCTGCTTTGGCAACAGAAAATATTCAATAGGTTATATAATATATTTATATAAAGGGTATGAGCACGTAAGCACCACTACTAGTAAGAACTCAGAATAGTAAATTAATATATTAAAAACTTTACTGCATTTTTATATTTAACATAGTTGTATACAGCTTGATTTTCAATGCAGAGATAACGTATATATAAATCCTTACATAACCAATCAACCCTCTAGATACTACATTTTGTAGTATTACAACCTGGAAATGAAGTGAGATTTCATGAATCTGAACAAAATAACCCTTAATATTGAACTAGTTAGAGTATGTGACATCTGCAGGCAACGGCTTGCAGTAAATTAGGGGCTTCCTAGCAACTTATAATTTTGTCAAAATTCAAAAAACAAAAAGACTGTCGGTGTCAATATGACGCTACCACTAGCATGGTTCACAGTCTCATAAGGCGTTCCAAATATGGTCAGCAGTGTTGTGTTAATTAGGCTAATATTCCAATTAAGTCTATTTCCGTTTCAGGTTGTAATACTACAAAATGGAAACACACACACACACACACACACACACACACACATATATATATATGTATGTGTGTGTGTGTGTGTGTATATATATATATATATATATATATATATATATATATATATATATATATATATAATATATATATATATATATATATATATATGTATATATGTCCAATGGTATATGGACCTTCACACCCATATGTGAGTCTTACCAAAACTGTTAAAAATCTTAACCATTTCCTCAAAACTCACTGGAACCTAGGGGTCCAATCATGTTCCAGCTTGACAATGTGCCTGTACACAAAGTAGGGATAAAGACATGGTTTGCCACGGATGGTGTGGAAGAACTCAAGAGCCATGACCTCAACTTCTTTGACCACCTTTGGAATGAACTGAAATGTTAACTGGTATGCCAGGTCTTTTGGCCCAACATGAGTGCCCAACTTCAATAATGTTCTTGTAGCTGAATGAGCATATTCCCACAGTCATGTTCCAAAAACTGGTGGAAACCCTTACCAAGGGGGACCAAATCTTTAATGGGATGTTCAACAAGCACATATAGGTGCACCTGGTCAGGTGTCAACATACTTTTGGACATATAATGTATACAAAAAAAATACATTTCCATACCTTTCCATATTCATTCACAGGCCATTTTCAAAATGAGATAAAGACCATTGAGCTTTCTGAAATCTCAAGACCATGTGAATAAGATATCTGAACTAATCAAATCAACCGACAACTCATCAACCAATTTAAACTGCATGTCCAAAGTGACTCAATGGAGCTATAAACCTCATAATACTATAACCTTGTGCTACATTAAATAAGGGTTTAAGACATAGAGGTTCATGTGTTTATCACTTCTTTTTAAAAATATATGAGTGGAGGAACATATATTATTGTCGGGGCAGCATAAGCTTCATCCATAATCCAGGCTTTATTCTAAAATGGGATTACAGTCCAATTATGTACTTTAAATCTACCTTAAAAAGATGATTCAGTATATTCACATTTCCAAGTGGAAAGGTACTTTTGGCTACCACCCCAATGAAAAGGAAGTGCACCATTTAGGAGCATCTTATGGTATTCTTTATTTGCCTAATTGCAGAGATATATAACACATGCAAAAAGAAGTTTTCACCAATACATATAAACCAAATGAGCATTTATAAGCTGCGTTATAAAATAAGATGATTTCATTTTCTTCTAAACTTACATGGCAACTGAGCGTTCATCAATACTTGTGGTCTGTGAATACACCGAGCCTGTGGCCTGGCTCATGTAACGCTTCATACACTGCACGTGGAAGCATGGTGTCTGGCGCAGGATCCTGGTGAGGTTCCTCCTGAACTTTTCACCCACAAACACATAGAGGAACGGATTGAGGCAGCTGTGTGAGTACGCTATAGCTTCAGTGGCTTGCAGTATGAGCTGGATTCTTTTGCTGAGCTCACACTCTGGAGTCAGGATATGCCTCAGTTCCAGTGCTTTGAGGAATGCTGCAATGTTGTACGGTATCCAACAGCAGAAGAACACCACCATGACCACAGCAACAAGACGAATGGCCAGTTTCTTGTGAGTACGAAGGGTCTGAAGCCTCCGGAGCACCATTGAGTAACAAAATCCTATGATACTCAGTGGAATTAGCATTCCCAATACATTCATTTTAAAGAAAGCTGCACTTCTCACATTATTCTGGCTTTTATTTTTTGGATAAGCACTGCAAACTACTTCAGGCCCAATCTCTTCAACTCCAAGATACAGCAGCTCAGGAAATGATGCAGCAATAGCTATTATCCAGACGACCACGCTAGCTAAAATCCCACAAGTTTTGGTTCGGACTCTCAAGGCAAACACAGAATAGACAATAGCCAAGTATCTGTCGATGCTCATCAGCACAATAAAGAAAATGCCAGCATAAAATCCAATGTAGTACACACTGAGGACCAGAGTGCACATGACTCTACCAAAAACCCAGGTATCCCTGGCATAGTGAGCCAGGAAGGGGAGAGAGAAGATTAGTAGAAGGTCAGCAATGGCCAGGTTCAGGAGAGACACATCAGTCATGCTTTTCATCTGAACGCTCATCAGGATCACCCACAGCACCAGCATGTTGCCCAGGAAGCCCACCACGAAGAACAGGGAGTAGAGCACAGGGAGAAAATGGCTTGCATGCTTTCCATAATCACACGGTTGAGTAGACTCAATTTCAGAGTAATCATATTCTGTTGTGCTGAAAACACTAAGGAGAGAGTTACTACATGAAAATTACTGGAGAATTGTGCACATCAGTATTCAGATCTCAGACATAACTACAGACTTAAGCACTATTCAGATATGGCGAGTTACACGTGCAGATTGGAGTTTCAAAAACTCAAAAAGTTTTTTTTAAACTATAAAATTTCATTCAAGGACATAATTAAATATGAAACATGTCACTATTAATTAATTAAGAGTATAATCCATTTTAAAATCATTTCACGATGGAGTACCTTGAGTGGACAGCATCTTAACAAGACACACTGTTATCTTGGGGACTAATTATTTTGTATTATAAAAAGAACAATGCTTAAAGTCAACCAGGGGCATAGCAAATGAGTACTAAACTTACCCTTCAAACCATAGTATATTTTTATTTATTTATTCTTAAATGTATTATATAATTATGCAAAACATTGGTCTGAAAATAAAAGTACGTGGGATCAAGTGCTATTTTATAAGTTGCTGAAAAATAAATGTGTAAGATATATTGTTAAATCAAATGTGCAGTGTTTAATGCGCTAGTTAGAACTAATTCTATTTATGCAGCAATATATCGGCAGTATAACAGATTCCTGTTAGATTTCACTGTTTACTATGTTCTCAATCATATCAACATATACAGTGCCTTGCGAAAGTATTCGGCCCCCTTGAACTTTTCAACCTTTTGCCACATTTCAGGCTTCAAACATAAAGATATAAAATTAAAATTTTTTGTGAAGAATCACCAAGAAGTGGGACACAATTGTGAAGTGGAACGAAATCTATTGGATATTTTAAACTTTTTTAGCAAATCAAAAACTGAAAAGTGGTGCGTGCAAAATTATTCGGCCCTTTACTTTCAGTGCAGCAGACTCACTCCAGAAGTTCAGCGAGGATCTCTGAATGATCCAATGTTGTCCTAAATGACTGATGGTGATAAATAGAATCCACCTGTGTGTAATCAAGTCTCTGTATAAATGCACCTGCTCTGTGATAGTCTCAAGGTTCTATTGAAAGCGCAGAGAGCATCATGAAGACCAAGGAACACACCAAGCAGGTCCGTAATACTGTTGTGGAGAAGTTTAAAGCCGGATTTGGATACAAAAAGATTTCCCAAGCTTTAAACATCCCAAGGAGCACTGTGCAAGCGATCATTTTGAAATGGAAGGAGTATCAGACCACTGCAAATCTACCAAGACCTGGCCGTCCCTCTAAACTTTCAGCTCAGACAAGGAGAAGACTGATCAGAGATGCAGCCAAGAGGCCCATGATCACTCTGGATGAACTGCAGAGAACTACAGCTGAGGTGGGAGAGTCTGTCCATAGGACAACAATCAGTCGTACACTGCACAAATCTGGCCTTTATGGAAGAGTGGCAAGAAGAAAGCCATTTCTCAAAGATATCCATAAAAAGTCTCGTCTAAATTTTGCCACAAGCCACCTGGGAGACACACCAAATGTCACACCAAACGTCACACCAAACGTTGAGAAATGGCTTTCTTCTTGCCACTCTTCCATAAAAGCCAGATTTGTGCAGTGTACGACTGATTGTTGTCCTATGGACAGACTCTCCCACCTCAACTGTAGTTCTCTAAATTTAAGGGACGCAGCCAGTTGTTTATGTAGATTTGCAGTGGTCTGATACTCCTTCCATTTCAAAATCATCACTTGCACAGTGCTCCTTGGGATGTTTAAAGCTTGGGAAATCTTTTGTATCCAAATCCGGCTTTAAACTTCTCCACAACAGTATTACGGACCTGCCTGGTGTGTTCCTTGGTCTTCATGATGCTCTCTGCGCTTTCAACAGAACCCTGAGACTATCACAGAGCAGGTACATTTATACAGAGACTTGATTACACACAGGTGGATTCTATTTATCACCATCAGTCATTTAGGACAACATTGGATCAATCAGAGATCCTCGCTGAACTTCTGGAGTGAGTTTGCTGCACTGAAAGTAAAGGGGCCGAATAATTTTGCACGCACCACTTTTCAGTTTTTGATTTGCTAAAAAAGTTTAAAATATCCAATAGATTTCGTTCCACTTCACAATTGTGTCCCACTTGTTGGTGATTCTTCACAAAAAAATTAAAATTTTATATCTTTATGTTTGAAGCCTGAAATGTGGCAAAAGCTTGAAAAGTTCAAGGGGGCTGAATACTTTCACAAGGCACTGTAAGTCTTCATTTATTTTTCATTTTTACACTTCCTCTTGCTTTTATTTTACATAGTATTTTATTATTTATATAGTATATTTATTATTATTATTATTATTATTATTATTATTATTATTATTATTATTATTATTATTATTATTGTTTACATTTGACAGGAAATGGAAGAAAAAAAATAAAACTTCTTCAATCCACATTTAATATCCCTGATATATATATATATATATATATATATATATATATATATATATATATATATATATATATATATATATATATATATATATATATATATATTTATTTATTTATTTTTTTTTTTTTAAATGAGTGCTTTCTGTTAAAGGTGGTGGTCTACATGTTATTAATAAACTCAAGAAAAAAAAATCTATCAATCTCACAGGTGTGATCTAGATATTGCCAATTTGCATATTGTATAAAAAAGAGCCCAGGAAATCGACTCAAATGCTTATTTGTTAAATAGTCGCTTCAACAGACTGTTTGGCTGTTATCTTGACTGTCAAAATTTGAAACCTTTTTTTCTTGAAGAAGATGACGTAGATAAATACAGGAAGGATGTTGACTTTGTTTTGGTAATACTTTTAATGGGCGCCTAAATGGGACGATAATAACATATTTAAAAGCCGTGCATGAGGAATTTATGAAAGGTTTATATCAAAACTTGTCAGCAGACATTAGAGATTTTATGTGACGTTATGTGGTTTATTCTTGAAAAAGAAAGAAAAGCATAAGCCTTAATGATCATTATGGGCTTATCAATATCGTTACTGCATTTTATTTATTCTTCATTGCAAGTGTTTAGTTGAGAAAGTTGTATAATGTATACATAGCACACACAATAGTGTATACAATAATGTAATGCACTGTTCATATTCATACCTGCATTATTACAAAAATGTGATTAATGCTAATGGTTGTGTTATTAGTTATGTGTTAATATAAAATATTGAGGGAAATAAAGCTTTTCCATATCTTATAGAGAGCAGAATTAATTATCTGGTTTCATGCAGAAGATGTAGATAGATATTATCGACCTCATATTAGCTCATAATTACTCAAATTGTTCTACACAATCACCTCAGAGTCATTTACACTTGACAAAACACTCCAGTACACAAAAAGCGATACGATTACAATTGGAATACATGAAGTTCTACAATTTTATATCAGCTAAGAACAGATGATTTCCTTTAAAAGTGCATTCGACTGCCTTTTAATATTTGGAATGTAATGTGTCCTCACCTAGATGTTGTGACCTCCGCAAGAACATTGCTGGTGTTCGACATAATTGCCGTTCAGCATCAAACACTAAACAGTCCTGCAGGGCTAAAAGATACAGAAAAAGGTGGAACAAATGTAATAGACCGATATGTAAGACTGGATAAACCATCTGTGAAGTTGCGCACTGCACGTGTCTGTAGCATTAAGAAAGTATCAGCTCAACGAATGAGTCAGTAAACTGCTGAAGTGCAGAGTATGAAACTAAGTGTGAACTTCTTAGCTGTGAAGACAAATCCGAGAAGACACAAAGATCAAGATTAATGTATACAACAGTTATGAAAATCAATAACACATAGCGATTAGCATTTACATTGCAGATAAAAAAAAATCTTCAAAATGAATAAGCACAAGCAGCTGGGACAACACTGCCACCATATACTTACAAAATTCGACAATAGACGTTTTGGGGCTCAAAGCCAAAACTGAAATGAGATGCTGGTGTTTTAGGTCTCTGTTTTTCGCACTTCTGTTTTTGTGACGAGGAAAGGGGCTATGGAGACACGCATGATGTTTGGCATTTGATTAGATTGCCCAGATAGTAGCTAATGTTCTTCTATGCAAAAGTGCTGAGCTTGTGTTTATTTTTCCACACACTGACCTTTCCTGAATTTTAAGGAAACTTGTGGTAATGAGATATGTGGTAATATTCTTTCTGGGAAGAGGTAAGCTATGTGGCTTAGCATAACAAAGACAAGCAGCCAACTGATCTAACATGTGATTAATACAAATTATACCACGGAAATGATCATCACTTTGATGATCAGAAAGGATTCTATAATATAAATTTCTATAACAGCAGCTCTGGCAGTTCTGGCTCCATGTTTTATATTAACGTGCTCATCATAATACGTTATAATTTCTCAATCAATAACATTTTATGACAGAAAGATAAAAACAATGCGTGTTGTGACATTTTATGTGAGGAGACTGTTAACATTTATATTGTATTTCAATGTCTGAAATTATTTTTCGTGAGACTCTTCTTTTATTGTCACAGATATACTTACTATATAAAGCATATGGGCTGTGTCCAAATACATAGTATGCGAAAAACAGTACACCAGATGAGTAGTATGTTTTGATTAAATTTAATTGAATTATTTATTATATATTTATATATTGATTATTTTTGTTTTTGTTTTTTTTTTTGTTTTAATGTTTGTTCTTTTTTTTTATTTTTTTTTTTATTTTTATTTGAGGTGGGTTTTATTTGGTGGTTTTTTTTGTTTTTTTTTATTTTATTATTTTTTTTTTTTGTTTTTTTTTTTTTTTTTTTTTTTTTTTTTTTTTTTTTTTTTTTAAATTAAAAGAAAAAAAAATAAATTTAATAATAGTTGTTCAAATTCTCAGTATGCTTAAAACAGTCGGCGAGAAATACCCGGATGACCTACTGCTTCTGGTGAGATTCTGCAGTATGGAACCACTGGACCCTGTGGATACTGCGCTACCCCATAAGTTGATGGGACTGGCGTGGAAGAACTGTCAGAATCCGTGGTGCATAGTACGTCAGGATTGTATTCTTACCACTTATACCACTTGGAGATAAGGCTCTAGGTTACTGATTGAAAGGTCGGGGGTTCAAGCCCCAAACTGCCCATGAGCAAGCCCCTTAAATAGGCTTGCACCGATAGGACATTTTTTT
>CM022757.1:2812017-3272017 GCA_012411365.1 Ameiurus melas | reverse complement strand
CCTTTTCGTTGCTATGGACTACAGAGGTATGTGTTTTTAGCTTTGTCGCTTAGCTGTGTGACGCTAGCGTTGTCCATTTACCATGCGTTTTATTTGTTTAGTATGACGTTGGGCTACTGAGACTGTGTGTGGGTGTGATGTGCTGCTCACAATCAGTGCGCTGTGCCATCAACTGTGCCCAACTGTGTAGCATGGTAATTTAACGTAGCTCCGGTCGGAGCGCCAGCTGTTGTCATTACAACTATTAAAGACGCTATCATGACTTTCGTATGTACCATCGTGAGTATCATGTCATCGGATAACGGTAGGTAAATCATTTAGTTCTGTTACTTGAGCTAAACTATATTGGATGCTTTCCAAATTGAGGTTGTAACACCTGTCTGTTCTGAGAGTCCTTGATTTGGCACGTGTTAAGGTGGGGTGAGTGAAATGTGGTCATTTCGGTATAGCACCTTCACCTCACTCACGGAGCCACGTTGCTGTTTGGTTCTACTCTGCTGCTTGACTGCTTGGTTCTGCTGCTTGGTTTTGCTGCTATGGGGCTGCTTTTTGTTACTTGTTTTGATTTGGTTTTTGTTTTGTGTTGGTTCCGGTCGCTGAGATCAGTTTTCTTTAACTCAATGGTATTGTAACAGTTTTAATCAGTTATACTGATATTGCTATGTGGTAGTAGTGATTTCGGTCAGCTTTGGTAAACTTGCTACTTGTAATCAGTTGAGTGTGAGTTACCTGTGCTTTGCAACAGCACGTGTGTTTATGTTTTGTGTTCTTTTGTTGGTCTGCTTTGAGCAGATTGTAATTGATTTTGTGTCTTTTTGGTTTTTTTCTCCTTGTAGGAGCTGAGTGCTTCCTGAGCCTGGGGGAGGTCCTTTTCTGCACCTTGGGCTGTACTTAATTATGAGTCGTTATTATTGCTGTGTTTATTTACAGTGAATTTTGTGGGTATGATTCTGATTGGTCGGGGTGCTTTTCCCTTTTGTAAAGCTGGTGCTTCTGTACTAGCCTGCCCATCATACAGGAAGCCTCAGTCCTCCTAGGATCATTTGCTAAATCCCTTTGTGACTGTTTTATTTAACCATTGCTTGATTGTGTTGGCTGCTCCTTTTTAAAATAGTTATTGTCCATTCTTTTTAACCTTAAAATAAAATGTCTTTTTGTATGGAAACCCATGCCTCTTGCCTGTTCTAAGTGGAACGTACTTGCGTGTCCTTATTTGGGTTATTTTCCCCGTTTATTCGGGGTGGCGTAGTTGGTTTCAATGGAGCGAAACTAGCCACATTGCTACAGGTGGCGTAGTTGACAGGATCGAGGAGCAAAACAAGCCACATTGAGATATATATATATATATATATATATATATATATATATATATATATATATATATATATATATATATATATATATATGTGTGTGTGTGTTTGTGTCTCTGGTTGTTTCCTGTATGTGTGTCCCTCATAGTTTTCAGCTGTCTTGTGCTTCATCCCTGATTACGTTTGTCATTTAACCCCTTGCGTCTCTTTGCACTTCGCATAGTATTGAGTGTTATCACCGTCCCAAGCATTAGTACCCTGTTCCTCGTTTAGTTTCATGTTCTTTTGACCTTGTTTCTTGTTTCTCGTTCTTGATTCTAGCCTTGCCCCGTTTATTCCTCTTTGGCAACCACCTGACCCATTGCCTGTTTCTTGACCTCGCTCTTGTCTCCTGTGTTGGATTTGTCTGTTTGTCTCTCTCTAAATAAACTCTTATCTGCACTTGCATCTGTCCTAACCTCCATTATGTAAAATACGTGACAAATCTATTTATTCATGACATTTTTTTTTTTACTTTTGTGAAGCGCACTAGATTAATTTATGGGTCATAATCTATTTATCTGTAAATTTGAAACAATTCTAACAATTCAACTAATATACATATGATACATGTGCAGAAAGTATTTGGAGTTCTGTCTGAGTTGGCAGGGGTCAAAAAGTGTTTTCAGCTCTTGTTGGTGGAGAGACTTGTGAATACAGTGAGACAACTGCTCTCACTCAGGTCTTTGGAGGAGCTGCCGTTTTCAGCAGCTGTGGTGTTTTGCCCCCTACCAAAAACCCTGTGGTGATCTTCAGTGGAGAATCTTGCACAGCATCATGCCCACCCGTAACACTGTAACCCAAACATGTCAGTCATGATTCTGCAATGATATTGATAATGTTTTTCATACATTTTGCAACTACTGGCTAAGGCTAAGACCGTTATTCAATTCAATCGGTGGGTAGTGTACTTAGAAGAATGGATGTCATATTTCCAAAGGCTTTCTTCATTTGTAGATGCAAATACTCCAAGGGGGAAAAAGGTTAAATATACCCTAACAAATTTTATTATCAGGCAAGAAGCTAGCGATTTGGACATCCTGTATGATTAAGGCTGAAGGAGAGTACATTGATGTTGTTTATTCACTTTAAGTGCTAGCAACATCCTGTGTATGTGTTGATTTTGCTTTCTCACAAGCTACAGGAAATCTGGTTGGTTTTGAAAATAAGTGGGTTACACGTGAAGTTTTTGTAATTGTTAATGATTGTAAGTACCTATCGTTTAATTGGTGAAGGTCCCAAAAAAGAGGCCCAGAAAAGGTAGATATTCCTGATGAATAACAGATACATATTTCTATATTCATTGTTTTCAGCCAGGTTAAAGTTTCCCAGCTGCCTCCTCATGACCCTGACTGCTAAAAGTTTTCACCATGCTTCATTTATGCAGTACATAAAACCTCATCTAGATTTAAGAAGGAGGTGAATGGAAGACCATGTTTAGAACAAACTCAGGCCACTACACTTATTTAGTTGTGTCTAATGGACTAGTTAATAGGCTTTGTTTTTTTTTTTTTTTAAATCCTTGTAAATGAAGTCCTCGGGGAATTCAGAAACCAATTTGACATTGTTTACATTGATTATATTCTGAAATTTTCACGCTTAGACATGGAGCACATGCAAAATGTTTGAAAAGTGCTTGAGAACCTGCTGGAAATAAGCTTTTTGTTATGCTAGAAAAGTGTCAATTTCATCACCCTTAAATCAAGTTTCTTGGCTATATCTTGGAGTAGTTCCATGCTAAATCATGGAGTAGAGATGGAGAAAACCAAGGCGGATGCTGTGGATGCATGGCCACAACCTTGCATCAATACGAACTGCAGAGATTTCTTGGTTTTAAAAATGTATATTGTCAATTCATCAGAGGTTTCAGCTCAACAGCTGCTCCACTGACCTTAAGGAAACACCAAAGACCCTCACATGGACTGCAAAATCCACCCAAGCATTCAGAAAACTGAAGAATTACCTCACCAGTGCCTCCAATCCTTTGTTATTCTGATCCCTCACCACCTTTTGTTATGGGGTCATGGAAATCCTCGTAAACTGCATCCATGTGCCTTCTATTCAAGTTTGTTATCCCCAGCTGAACACAATTATGATGACTGAAACCAAAAGTTATTGGCAATTAAAGCTGCTCTAGGGGAATACCTTCGTTGGCTGGGAAGGGGAAAATACCCATTCCTATTTCTCACAAATCACAGGAACCTTGAGTACAGTATGTCAGAGGTTAAATCTACATCAAGCCAGGTGAGCTCTCACTTTCAACGCTCTTTAACCCTTGTATTATGGTTACAAATCAATTGCACCATTGAGCTTTGCCAGGTAATTTTAACCCTGTATGAATAAATCAGCTCAAAACAGTCCTAAAACATATTTTATTCTAGAATTTAATTTAACCCTACTTACCATCTACACATTCATCAACAGTTTGGAGATTCATTGATTTTACTGTATTTTACAGTCCATTCTGACCTTATTACCTTACAACATGCCATTCATTTTCACTACAAAACACACATTTTAGAGCATTTAATGGTCTTTCAATTGCTATTATGCATGTCAGAGCCAGGCATTCTATTTGATTATCTCATTCAAGCGTGTTTATATTTCAGATGTGTGTATTTCACATTTGTGTACCTTTGCTGTTATTAAAAACCTACACTGTTCTGCAAAGGCTTTCACCTAGTTTTTGGAGCATAGCAGTGGGGATTTGAGTTCATTCAGCTACAAGAGCCTACTGAGGTCAGGCACCGATGTTGAGTAAGGAGGCCTGGTATGCAGTTGGTGTTCCAGTTCATCCCAAAGGTGTTCAGTGGGATTGAGGTCAGGGTTTTGTGCAGACCACCTGAGTTCTTCCACTTCAACTTTGGCAAACCATGTCTTCATGGATCTCGCATTGCGCAAAGTGGCATTGTCATGCTGGAACAGGTTTGAGCCTTTAAATCCAGTGAAGGGAAACTAACAATGGTACAGCATACAAAGGCATTCTAGACAATTCTGTGCTTCCAATTTTGTGGCAACAGTTTGTGGAAGAATTGCATATGGGTGTGATGGTCGGGTGTCTGTCGTCTGATGGGTCCTTCACGACATTTTCTCCAGGCTTCCCTGTGACCTTGTGTAGGATAAGCTGGATTGGAAAATGGAGAGATGGATGGTTGATTGGTCAGGTGTCCTGATACATTTGACCATAAAGTGTACATAGAATACATAAACAGTATACACATTTCCATTTTCATTCTAAGGCCATTTGCAGAATTTCATGAAGATGACAACTAAGAACCATATGTAATCATGTTAAACATTTAGGGAAATTCATATCAGCTATTTTCTAGGGAAAGGAAGTACTTAGGGAAGGGATTGTGTTTGTAGTTTTACCTTTGATGAGCTCTAATAAAATTACTCTTGTTCTGTATTATTCAGTCATAATTTTGAGACCATGCTGACTTGAGGGGATTACATCAAATAGATGACATCCTGTCTGTTAGATTTCCAAGTTGATCTTGACAATTTTATGAGCAGCAATGCAAAGCACAATATTCCACTTTTCACTGTCATTGTGACTTTTTGGCTTGAGCTATGTTGAGCTAAAGTTTTTACTAATCTAGAGGAACCAGAAGATGGGTACAAAAGATAGGCATTTCTTTTGACAACATAAGAATTATTATTTTTTTTATTATTGTAATAGAAAAATGTATTAGTACTCATTATCTGTCGAGAATAATACATAAGAATGCAGGCCACAAGATGCTACACTACCCCCATGATTTACCCTGGTTTTGCACCAAATGGTCACCTAGCAGAAAACTAAGGACCTGCACAAACAACGCTCCTAACAAACATTTGGCAGCTATCTTGCATATGAGTACATGTTGTTAAAAGTAAGTATATTCAAGGCTTAATTATTGTCCAATTATGAACTTTATATCTTTGTTAAAGTTACATTTACAGGAGGAAGATACATATTAAAGATACACAAGGTAAAGCTATGATGCTGAGACAACAAATGTACAAAACATTTTTTTTTTTAAAAAGAGCATGTTATGGTAATCTTTACCTACAAGCAGGGATATATAACACATACATATAGAAGCTCTCACATATTAAATAGTACATACAGTACAAAATGGAAGTAATTTCTACATATAAAAAAAGATCATGTTCTTCCATTCAGACTCCAAGTGAGCGTTCGTCCACACTTGTGGTGTGGGAATACACTGAGCCTGCGGCCTGGGTCATGTGGTGCTTCATACACTGCACTTGGATGCATGGTGTCTGCAAGAGGAGCTTTGCAAGGTGCCTCCTGAACTTTTCACCCACAAACACATAGAGGAATGGATTGAGGCAGCTGTGTGAGTACGCTATAGCTTCAGTGACTTGCAGTATGAGCTGGATTCTTTTGCTGAGCTCACACTCTGGAGTCAGGATCTTCTTCAGTTCCAGTGCTTTGAGGAATGCTGCAAGGTTGTACGGTATCCAACAGCAGAAGAACACCACCATGACCACAGCAACAAGACGAATGGCCAATTTCCCTGATTTACGAAGGGTCTGAAGCCTCTGCAGAACCATCGAGTAGCAAAATCCCACAATACTCAGTGGAATTAGCATTCCCGTACAACATTCATTTTAAAGAAAGCTGCACTTCTCACATCATTGTGGCTTTTATTTTTTGGATAAGCACTGCAAACTACTTCAGTCCCAATCTCTTCAACTCCAAGATACTGTAACTCAGGAAATGATGCTGCAATAGCTATTATCCAGACGACCACGCTAGCTAGAATCCCATAAACCTTGGTTCGGATTCTCAAGGCAGACACAGCGTGGACGATAGCCAAGTATCTGTCGATGCTCATCAGCACAATAAAGAAAATGCCAGCGTAAAATCCAATGTAGTACACACTGAGGACCAGAGTGCACATGACTCTACCAAAAACCCAGGTATCCCTGGCAAAGTGAGCCAGGAAGGGGAGAGAGAAGATTAGTAGAAGGTCAGCGATGGCCAGGTTCAGGAGAGACACATCAGTCATGCTTTTCAACTGAGCTCCCCTCAGGATCACCCACAGCACCAGCATGTTGCCCAGGAAGCCCACCACGAAGAACAGGGAGTAGAGCACAGGGAGAATATGGGTTGCATGCGTTCCATAATCACACGGTTGAGAAATTTCAGAGTAATCATATTCTGTTGTGCTGGAAACACTAAGGAGAGAGTTACTACATGAGAATTACTGGAGAATTGTGCACATCAGTATTCAGTTCTAAGGCATAACTACAGACTTAAGCACTATTCAGATATGGCGAGTTTGTGCAGATTGGAGTTTAAGTAAAACAGGCTGGGTTTTGTTCTGTAAATACACTCAAAAACTATCAAAAATGATCAAATTCAAGGACATTATTAAATATGGCATATGGCACAATTAATTAATCATGCGTATCATCCATTTAAAATCATTTTAAGGTGGAGTACCTTGGAGGAGACAGCATCTTAACACCACACATTGTTATCTTGGGGACCAATTTATATTTATATTTATATTTATATTTATACTTATATTTATATTTATACGCTATTAATAAACTCAAGAAAAAAATCTGAAAATCTCAGAGGTGTGATCTAGATATTGCTCATATGCCTATTCTGGAAGAAGAGCCCAGGAAATTCACTCAAATGCTTGTTTCTTAAATAGTCGCTTCAACAGACCTTGTTTTATATTTAGCTGTTATCTTGATTGTCAACATTTTAAACCTTTTTTCTTTTACTTACTAAAAAAAATTCAATTTCAATTTCTTCACTGAAAATCTTTAAAATGATAAAAATCGAAAACTAGTTTTAAGATATTTATTAATATTAATATGTATTGATTCTACCATATGCCTTTCAATAAATTCCATCATTCGTAATGGGCAAACAAATTCATAAAGTAGATAAATACAGGAAGGATGTTGACTTTGTTTTGGTAATACTTTTAATGGGCGCCTAAATGGGCCGATAATAACATATTTATAAGCCGTGCTGAGGAATTTATGAAAGGTTTATATCAAAACTTGTCAGCAGACATTAGAGATTTTATGTGAATATCGTTACTGCATTTTTTTGTCCTTCATTGCAAGTGTTTAGTTGAGAAAGTTGTATAATGTATACATAGCACACACAATAGTGTATACAATAATGTAATGCACTGTTCATATTCATACCTGCATTATTACAAAAATGTGATTAATGCTAATGGTTGTGTTATTAGTTATTAGTTATTATTGAAGGAAATACAGCTTTTCCATATCTTATAGAGAGCAGAATTAATTATCTGGTTTCATGCAGAAGATGTAGATAGATATTATCGACCTCATATTAGCTCATAATTACTCAAATTGTTCTACACAAACACCTCAGAGTCATTTACACTTGACAAAACACTCCAGTACACAAAAAGCGATACGATTACAATTGGAATACATGAAGTTCTACAATTTTATATCAGCTAAGAACAGATGATTTCCTTTAAAAGTGCATTCGACTGCCTTTTAATATTTGGAATGTAATGTGTCCTCACCTAGATGTTATGACCTCCGCATGACGTGTGCTGGTGTTCGACATAATTGCCGTTCAGCATCAAACACTAAACAGTCCTGCAGGGCTAAAAGATACAGAAAAAAAGGGGAACAAATGTAATAGACCGATATGTAAGACTGGATAAACCATCTGTGAAGTTGCGCACCGCACGTGTCTGTAGCATTAAGAAAGTACCAGCTCAACAAATGAGTCAGTAAACTGCTAAAGTGCAGAGTATGAAAATAAGTGTGAACTTCTTAGCTGTGAAGACAAATCCGAGAAGACACAAAGATCAAGATTAATGTATACAACAGTTATGAAAATCAATAACACATAGCGATTAGGATTTACATTGCAGATAATAAAAAAAAAAATCTTCAAAATGAATAAGCACAAGCAGCTGGGACAACACTGCCACCATATACTTACAAAATTCGATAATAGACGTTTGGGGCTCAAAGCCAAAACTGAAATGAGATGCTGGTGTTTGAGGTCTCTGTTTTTCACACTTCTGTTTTTGTGACGAGGAAAGGGGCTATGGAGACACGCATGATGTTTTGCACTTGATTAGTTTGCCCAGCTAGTAGCTAATGTTCTTCTATGCAAAAGTATTGAGCTTGTGTTTATTTTTCCACACACTGACCTTTCCTGAATTTTAAGGAAACTTGTGGTAATGAGATATGTGGTAATATTCTTTCTGGGAAGAGGTAAGCTATGTGGCTTAGCATAACCAAGACAAGCAGCCAACTGATCTAACATGTGATTAATACAAATTATACCTCAGCAATTTAGAATTCTCTAATATGATTGTTAGAACATGTTTCTATAACAGTAACTCTGGCACTTCTGGCTGCAAGGTTTATATTAGTGTGCTCATCTTAATACATCATACTTTCTTGATAAAAAAAAAATTGGAATGTTTAAATTGTGACCTTTTCTACGAGGAGACTATTCATGTTGTATTTTAAAATTATCCGAAAATGTGTGCACTCAAATTTTTTTGGCCAATCGGTCTCGTACAGGTCACCGCCACACCACTAGAGGGCAGCCTCTCTTGAATTCTAGAGACTCTTCTTTTGTTGTCTCGCTAATTTCCTGCTCACTTACTACATGTCAGACATTTTATGTGAAGCCTTATTTGATTACCTTTCATATAATTTCTGAGTCGCGCTATACGGTTTTGTCTTTTGTGTATTACCCTTGATTTTTATTTCCTGTTCACTCATTGGATTATCCTTTGGATCATGAAAAATTCTCTGTTGTCATGTTTGAATCTTGCCTGGAATCTCAATTACTCTTTGAATTTGCTCTTTGGATTTCAAAACATTGTAATCTCTGTGTCTGATTCTGCTTTATTCCTTCTTCTTTAAGTTTTGGATTGTGGACTATATTGTTACTAAATCTCCAGTACATGGGTCCAAACAACTTCCCTGAGTCATGTCTGAAGGCTTCGCCTAGTAACATGGATCCAGCAAAAGTATACAATCTATGTTCTGCCTCACGTCACAAGTTAGGTTCTCATGCTTGGCAGCTTCATTAAATCTCGGCTCTATGGAAGAACTCACCTGGGCATGAGCATGAGACACCCCAGGTAAACCCGGATATAAATCTGTTTCAACCTCATATCACTCCACCTGACATCTGTCTCTGTACCCCAGAGATGTGGATAAAATCAGCTTGGTGATCTTGTGACTATTTGGAAGAGTGCTAATCTGTGCTGCTTCCATGTTTGACCGTTTGTTGCCACAACAAACCTTTAAGACAGTTTGAGAGAATTTCGTGAAGTTCATCCAATCTCCAGAAAAGTCGCAGGTGAGATGTAGGTCTGAAGGTAAACAGTCACCTGAACACTGGTGGTAGAAAGCGATAGAACGAACTGACCCTAAAGGTGTTTCACCAGGGTCTCTGTAAACAGAGTTCTCATGCCGGGATGACTCACTCTCTCTTAATCAGTTATTCAAACTAGCCATTCATACATATTCCTTGATTAGAGCATGAAGACCAAGCTAATTTTGTTTCCACACCCTTCTCTCTCTCACCCAAAAAAAGGTAAATAACCCTAAACCTTGTCTTGACCTTGCAGATGTTTGTAGCAAGGCTATATTTTCTGAGCTGCCTCCTCATGACCCTGACTTTGTGTTAAACATTTTCCCTAAGCTTTATTTGTGCAGTGCATGCATCCTCATTTAGATTTATGAAAGAGATGAATGGAAGACCATGTTTAGAACAGACTCTGGCCAGTACACATTGTACGCATTGTAGTTATGTCTAATAGTATAGTTAATAGGCTTTAGTTTTTCACGCTTGGAAATGGAGCACATGCAACATGTTTGAAAAGCGTAAGTTTCCTCACTCTTCAATCGAGTTATTTGGCTATATCTTGGAGTAGATACATTGCTTCGCTACATCTTGGAGTTGTTCCATGCTACCTCATGGAGTAGAGATAGAGAAATTCAAGGTGGATGCTGTAACTGCATGGCCAAAACCGAACACCACTAATAGCTGCAGAGATTTCTGGCTGTCAAAAATATCTACTGTCAATTCCTCAGGGGTTTCATCTCAATGGCCACGCCACTGGCCTCTCAAAAACCCATGACCCTCAGGTGGACTGAAAAAGACATCTAATCTTTCAGACAACTGAATTGCTTCACCAGTGTTCCTAATCTTCATCATCCTGATCCCTCATTACCTTTTGTTATGGAGTTGGATACCCTTTGTTATGGAGCCATGGAAATCCTCTTAAACTGCATCCCTGTGCCGTCTATCCAAATTGGTTATCCCCAGCTGAAGACAATTATGATAATGGAAACCATTATGATAATGGAAACCATTATGATAATGGATAGTGGAAAGCTATTGGCAATTAAAGCTGTCCTAGAGGAATGGCTGCACTTACTGGAAATGGGGAAACACCCTTCCTTATTCTCAAATTATGGTCACAAATCAATTATATCATTGCGCTTTGCCAGGCAAGTTTGAATCTGTAAGGATAAATCAGCTCAAAACAGTCCTGAAATATTTGACTGTACAATTTATTTTGACCTCACTTACCAACTAAAAATCCATCAACAACTTCGATTTTGAATCTACTTTACTGTATTTTACAGTCCATATTGACCTTATTACCGTACAACAGGCCAATTTTATGCATTTTCAGTTGCTATTATGTATGTAGGAGCCATATATTCTATTTGATTATACCATTCTAACATGTCTGTACTTGTGTCATTATTACAAATAAAATATGTCTGTACAGGCATATTTTATTTGTAATCATGACATCAGATTATGTATAAATGAATGAATAAATACATGAAACTTATTTTACAGGTCAAAATGGATCTATATACACACACTATGGCTAAAGGTATGTGGGCACCTGACCATATGTGATTGTTGAACGTTCCATTCAAGTGTTAAATGGAGGTGTAAAACTCTTAATATTCCAACATTATGCTACATTCAATTCAAATTTAAGAAATGGGTATAAATGTTTTTTTTTCCAGATGTCCAAATGTGTTTATGACTGTTTTTCACTAAGATAAATGACTCTCTATGAACATAAGCAAGTATAAATAAATCAACAGCCTGCACTTATAAAAACACACTTCAACAGGTTGGGTAACATTTATGGAAACTCATATGAGCTATGTTGTAGGGAAGGGAAGCGTTTGGAGGAAGGGATTATGCTTTAGTCTGACCTGTGATGAAATCCATATCAGATCTATTAAATTTCTGTTTTTCAGTTTTGTTCAGTCATAATTTCAAGATCATGCTGACTTGAATAAGATAAGGTCAGTAAACACACCCAGTGTGTCATAAAAATGGCACTAAACCCGAACCATTCCTTGTTGCATATACCTTTGGTACCTTTAAGATGTACCTTTTACCTAGAAAGTAGAAAGGTGTACCTTTGAAACACATCTTATGCACTCTTATGTATACTAAAGGATTAAAGAAACATCTAATAGTTAGCAAATCCGAACCAAAACTTCCCTGTCTGTCAGATTTCCAAGTTGAACTTTAAAATGTTTAGCTATTTAATGAACAGCAATGTAAAATATAATATTCCACTTTCCACTGCCATCGTGATTTTTGGCATGAACTATGTCTCTAATTGAAAATGATGACGTTACATTAGAGAGTTTTGTACTCATCTTCAGGAACCAGAAGACTTGTACAAAAGATTTCTTTTTGTTTAGTCAGTCACAAGATGCCCACACTATTTACCCTGGTTTTGAACCTCATGGACACGTGGTAGAATTCTAAGGACCTGCACGAACAACACTCCAAACAACCATGTGGCCATCTTATATATGAGTGTATGCGTAGTTAAAAGCAAGTATAATCCAGACTTTATTTCAGTACAATTATTTACTATAAATCTTTTCAAAGGTACACTATATATGCATTTATATGAGGAAGACACACATTTAAGGTACAAAAGATAATGATATCACTCTGAGAGTGTACAAAACATAAAAAAAGAGCATGTTATGGCAATCTTTACTTAAAATCAGGGATATATATAACACATGCAAATAGAAGCTCTCACATTTTAAATAGTACATACAGCTTAACATGGAAATAATTTATATATATAAAAAGACTTCATATTCTTTCATTCACACTCCAACTGAGCGTTCATCCATGCTTGTGGTCTGGGAATACACTGAGCCTGCGGCCCGGGTCATGTGGTGCTTCATACACTGCACTTTGACGCATGGTGTCTGGAGGAGGAGCTTTGCAAGGTGCCTCCTGAACTTTTCACCCACAAACACATAGAGGAACGGATTGAGGCAGCTGTGTGAATACGCTATAGCTTCAGTGACTTGCAGCATGAGCTGGATTGTTTTGCTGAGCTCACATCCTGGAGTCAGGATATGCCTCAGTTCCAGTGCTTTGAGGAATGCTGCAATGTTGTACGGTATCCAACAGCAGAAGAACACCACCATGACCACAGTAACAAGACGAATGGCCAATTTCCCTGATTTACGAAGGGTCTGAAGCCTCTGCAGAACCATCGAGTAGCAAAATCCCACAATAATCAGTGGAATTAACATTCCCAATACATTCATTTTAAAGAAAGCTGCACTTCTCACACCATGGTGACTTTCTTGATTTTTTGGATAAGCACTGCAAACTACTTCAGTCCCAATCTCTTCAGCTCCAAGATACAGCAGCTCAGGAAATGATGCTGCAATAGCTATAATCCAGACGACCACGCTAGCTAAAATCCCATAAGTTTTGGTTCGGATTCTCAAGGCAAACACAGCATGGACGATAGCCAAGTATCTGTCGATGCTCATCAGCACAATAAAGAAAATTCCAGCGTAAAATCCAATGTAGTACACACTGAGGACCAGAGTGCACATGGGTCCACCAAAAACCCAGGTATCCCTGGCATAGTGAGCCAGGAAGGGGAGAGAGAAGATTAGTAAAAGGTCAGCGATGGCCAGGTTCAGGAGAGACACATCAGTCATGCTTTTCATCTCAGTGCCCCTCAGGATCACCCACAGCACCAGCGTGTTGCCCAGGAAGCCCACCATGAAGAACAGGGAGTAGAGCACAGGGAGCATATGGCTTGCATGCGCTCCATAATCACACGGTTCAGAAATTTCAGAGTAATCATATTCTGTTGTGCTGGAAACACTAAGGAGAGAGTTACTACATGAGAATTACTGGAGAATTGTGCACATCAGTTCTAAGGCATAACTAAAGACTTAAGCATTATATAGATATGGACAGTTCCACTTGCTGCTTGGAGAAAACAGGCTGTGTTTTAATCACATGGTTCAGAAGACTCAATATCAGAGTAATCATATGGTGTTGTGATGCTGAAAACAGTAAGAAAATAGTTATCGCAAGAGAGTTTCAGCACATGAGAAGCTGAGTTAGGGTGCAGTGAAGATTTAATACCAGAACTGTGCATCGATAGTCAGACCTGTATGCAGAGTGGAGTTTGAATAAAATTAAGAGCAACACTTCGAGTGAGTCATAAGCATAGCAGAGGAGTACTTGTTCAGCATTTCCTATGAACCACACCTTGTTATATTTTTTTGTTTATTTTTTTTCTCGAGGCATAGAATTAACCAAAACATTGGCTTTATTGTTTTATTCATTTTACAACTCAAAATAAGGAATAAAATGCCATCACATAGATCATATCCCATGCATACATTACAGTTTAGTGTTTGATATGTGAAGTTGTGTACGAAAGCAAAAAATAAGCTGGCAAATATTCGGGATGGAAACCGTATTGTTAAACCCTGTCCAATTTGCAGTGATTTAATGTGATCATTAAATAATATACCAGACTCTTGTTAGATGTGTCATTTTATATCCCTGACTTCTGGTTGTTGTTGTTGTTGTTGTTGTTGTTGTTGTTGTTGTTAAAGGTGAGAGCTAGTGTTTAAATGCAGTGGTCTGTATCCTGTTGAAAAACTCCATCTGAGCTTCTTATAATAAATTAGTTAATCTCGCAACCTCAAAGCATGAACCACAGACAGGTAATTTGCATGATCTGAACCACAAGCCCAAGTGACTAAAGCAGCTGTGCAAGCTGGCTCTGAATACAAAGAAATTTCCATGCATACTTATTGATGTACCTTTTGGACTTACGTGACCAACTCTGAATATGACTCACGAAGCTTGTTTAATAAATAATCGCTTCAGGCGACAGGGTTTTATATTTGGTGTTATCTACATTGTTAATTGGAGGAACAATAGCTAACATTCAGCTATGCCAAAATGATCTTATCTTATAAACTTCAGTTTGTTCATTTTAACTTCTTTAAAACTAAATTCAAGATTTGAGATTCAAAGCCAATAAGTAACAATTGATTATCATGAGTAATAATCGAGTTGAGAAATATCTGATGGACATCTAATCTTTCTACCACCGCCCTTTCAGTAAATGACATCTCTCTGGTATAAGATGAACAAATTCAGGAAGCAGATAAACACAGGAAGCATGTACACTGTTTGTGGGCAAGTGTATATTTTAATGGGGGCCTAGATAACATTGGAGCATTTATAAAAGAAAATCATTAGCTATGCACCAATCATTTATAAGGCAATGCTAGAGAATTTACAAAAGGCTTAAATGAAAACATGAGGTGATATTAGAAATTTTCTGCTGATTTTTATGAAGAAGAGAGCTTTTTTTTTTTTTTTGATTATCATTATGGGCCAACACTGTGGGAAGAAGTCAATGCAAGCTTCTTTAATTTATTAGAGTTCTTGTGACATTATATAAAGAATGCAAATACACGTTCATATCCTCACCTACATTATTCCGAAATTCATTATTAAAAGTCATTAGTGAGGAAATTAAATTCTCACCTGTTTGTACATGATTTCCAAAAGACCTGTGCTGGTATTCAACGTTGTTGCCATTCAGCATCAAACACTAATAGTTATCCCTGGGGTTAAATATACAAAACAAATATAAAGTTATAAATCATTTTAATGCTGTGTAAACATTAAACACATCTGTTTTGCGCACCACAGATTTCTATGCCGTTTGCCTAAAGCTAAAAAAAAAAATGACTCAGTAAACTGCTGAACTGCAGAGTCTGTACTTGTAAAGAAGTGTTAGCTGTGAAGATGAGCCAGAGAAGAGACAGAGGTCAAGATTAATGCATACAGCAATTAACAAAATCAACACACAGCAGTTAACATGTACAGTGCAGATAGTAAACTATTCAAGCAATTGGTACAGTTATCCGGGCCAACACTGCCACAATACTGTATACTCACAAAACTCAGTAATAGGCTTGTCCTTTGAGGTTCAAAGTCAAAGCAGAAATGAAATGCTGATGTTTGAAGTTTCTGGTTTTCACACTTCTGTTTTAATGACGAGTTTGGGGCGCTACGCAGATGTGCACAACATTTGGCAAGTGGTTAGTTTGCCAAGCTAGTATCTAATATTCTTGTATGCAAAAGCATTGAGGTTGCCATTATGTTTCCATATATTGAGCTCACTGACTACTGAGAAAAAACTGGGTTGATACGATGAGGGGTAATATTCGAAACCTTTTTGTTTCAGTAGTGAATAAAAAGCAAAGTGGCTTAGCAATACAAGAAGAAACAGTGAGATGGTCTACTGTGTGATTTAATAAGAATGATCTCAAATCTTATTGGTTTTTAAGTTCTTAATTATTATTAATATTAATACAGCAGTACTTTGTAACACTCTTTTGTCTTATTGAGTGATATATATATATATATATATATATATATATATATATATATATATATATATATATAGAGATATATAGAGAGGAGAGAGAGAGAGAGAGAGAGAGAGAGAGAGAGAGAGAGAGAGAGAGAAAAATAGAATCTAGTGAGTGAAAAACTGTTTGTAGCTGTTACATCGCAAGGCGTAACGGGAAATGTTATTTCACAATATGAAATGAAATAATTTATTTTTTATCATATAATCAAATACATATAAAATTTTCATTTTACACATTATAATGCCACACCCAACAACCCCAGCAAAACAAGCACAGCCAAAACCAAAAGAAACAAAAACGATTATCCAACAAACGTTCAAAGAAAAACACAAAACAACAACAGCAAAAGAAATGTAAAAAAAGAAAAAAAAAAGAAATGTAATTATAAATAAAAGTAGGATTTAAGATTCAAGAACATTATTCATGTCTTGAATCTTGTATGCTTTATATCATGTGTACCTAATCTTGCATTTCGACATCATAAGAAAATAAGTCGTGATTTTGGAGAAAATCTTGGGAACTCATGGCTTTTCTGGAGTTCCGCAGGGTTCGTTGGTTTTCCTGATGTATTCTTGCATTGGTTCTACTGTATATGGAAATTTTGTTGTAATAGGTAGGTTACATTTATTTATGATTTGTCTGGAATTTGAAAACAGAACTGCTTGATACTGAATGACTTTGCCATATTCGCATTTAACGGACAAATGGCAGAAACAGCTAGTTCATCTAGACTGATCCTGAGCGCACATGAAAGTTTACCATGTCATGTAAAATCCTGAGATGTCCACACACAGCAAGACATGAAGAATAGAAGCCCATGTCAGGATATCCTTTATAGACTCATAACGGTTTTTATGACAGTGATGTCTGAGGGACTGGAGATCACGTGCATTCAGAAGTGGTTTTCAGCCTCGTCCTTTACATACCGAGATTTGACCGGATTCCTTGAATGTTTTAATTATATTGAGCACTGTAGAAAGTGAAATGCCCCAAATCCTACTGATTTGTCTTTGGGGACTGTTGTTCTCAGAGAGTTGGATTATTCACTGATGCATCTGTTGGCAGATTGGTGAGCCTCGACCCATCCTTGCTCTTGAAGTACTAGGCCTTTTTTGGAGGCTCCTTATATACTATGATTAGACGATTGCCTCATCTGTTTCACATCACCGTCTTATTTCAACTTCTCACATCGCTATTAGTCCTAAATTGCCCCTGTCCCAGCTTTTGTGGAACATGTTGCATGCATCAAAATAAATTTTATCTTCAAACAACTATGCAGTTTATTAGGTAAAACATCAAATAACTTGTCATTATACCTATAACATTTTCAATTCAAATTTTTGGGAATTTGGGTTGTACAAACCTAACTGGTAACTGGCATCTGATTTATGTTAATTTTGTACTTACTATTTATTATTAGAATGACTAGAGTATATTTATTTATTTATTCAATCATTTATTTGCTGAGATAAACGTACAGTGGGGGGGAAAAGTATTTGATCCCCTGCTGATTTTGTACGTTTGCCCACTAACAAAGAAATGATCAGTCTATAATTTTAATTGTAGGTTTATTTGAACAGTGAGAGACAGAATAACAACAAAAAAATCCAGAAAAACGCATGTCAAAAATGTTATAAATCGATTTGCATTTTAATGAGGGAAATAAGTATTTGACCCCTCTGCAAAACATGACTTAGTACTTGGTAATGACTTAGTAATTACTTTTAATTTTCAATGCCCTGGCTGAGGGAATGAGGTTCTCACCCAAGATTTCATCGTCCCTTTGATACAGTGAAGTTGTCCTGTCCCCTTAGCAGAAAAACACCCCAAAAGCATAATGTTTCCACCTCCATGTTTGACGGTGGGGATGGTGTTCTTGGGGTCATAGGCAGTATTCCTCCTCCTCCTCCAAACACAGCGAGTTGAGTTGATACCAAAAAGGTCTCATCTGACCACAACATTTTCACCCAGTTGTCCTCTGAATCATTTAGATGTTCATTGGCAAACTTCAGACGGGCATGTACATGTGCTTTCTTGAGCAGGGGGACTTAGCGGGCGCTGCAGGATTTCAGTGCTTCACGGCGTAGTGTGTTACCAATTGTTTTCTTGGTGACTATGGTCCCAGCTGCCTTGAGATGATTGACAAGATCCTCCTGTGTAGTTCTGGGCTGATTCCTCACTGTTCTCATGATCATTGCAACTCCACGAGGTGAGATCTTGCATGGAGCCCCAGGCCGAGGGAGATTGACAGTTCTTTTGTGTTTCTTCCATTTGCGGATAATCGCACCAACTGTTGTTACCTTCTCACCAACCTGCTTGACAATGGTCTTGTAGCCCATTCCAGACTTGTGTAGGTCTACAATCTTGTCCCTGAGATCCATGGAGAGCTCTTTGGTCTTGGCCATGGTGGAGAGTTTTGAATCTGATTAATAGATTGCTTCTGTGGACAGGTGTCTTTTATACAGGTAACAAGCTGAGATTAGGAGCACTCCCTTTAAAGACACCTGGGAGCCAGAAATCTTTCTGATTGAGGGCGTCAAATACTTATTTCCATCATTAAAATGCAAATCAATTTATAACATTTTTGACATGCGTTTTTCTGGATTTTTTGTTGTTGTTATTCTGTCTCTCACTGTTCAAATAAATCTACCATTAAAATTATAGACTGATCATTTCTTTGTCAGTGGGCAAACGTACAAAATCAGCAGGGGATCAAATACTTATTTCACTGGTGTTGACACACGTGAGGAGCAGCATTTTTAGACCATTTTTATTCCACGATTATACTCTTTCGGTTGCTCTCTCATGCTATCAGAAGCTGAAGAGAATCAGACAGAAAGAAACAGTCAAAAGGTGTACTCCTGAAACAGTGGAATTGCTCCCGAGACTGTTTGAGCACCACCAACTGCAAATTCCTACAAGCAACCTACAACTCTATAGACTTGTATGCTTACATCTCATTTTGTGAGCAAATATGATTTTCTACGATAACCCAGCTGGGTCAGTGGTGGTTCAGTGGTTACAGCTCTGGGTTACTAGGATTCACACCCCTGCACCACCAAGCTGCCACTGACTCTTGAAAAAAGCACTTTCTCTACTCTAGGCACACTGTATCATGGCTGAGCTGAATTTTCTAACAAGCTGGGATATGCAAAGAAAGAATTTTGCTGCACTATAATGTATATATTACAATTAATGAAATCTTTAATTTTACCTTTGGCAGCTTCAAAAAATCCAAAAGCAGGCTCACAGAAGAGGGAACTGAAAGGAGTAAGCAAAATCTCAATAAAGCAATCATCAGCAAATTACAAGTAAAAGGAAAGCCTTGAGCAAGCCTTGTTCTGCAATATGACACTTTTGCAATATAACACTGACATATCACCAGCTACAAGAAAGAATTCAGAACTCACACAAGTTCCCAAAGCTGACAAACCAACTCGACAACTTTTAGTTTTCCTTTGAAGGACAAAGAGGTGGACTCCTGAAGCAGTGGAATTGCTCCCGGGACTGCAGGGGCTGCCCCACCAACTGGAAATCCATACAATACTCACTCATATACAGTGGTGTGAAAAAGTGTTTGCCCCCTTCCTCATTTCCTGTTCCTTTGCATGTTTGTCACACTTAAATGTTTCGGAACATCAAACCAATTTAAACAATAGTCAAGGACAACACAAGTAAAAACAAAATGCAATTTGTAAATGAAGGTGTTTATTATTAAAGGTGAAAAAACCAAACCATCATGGCCCTGTGTGAAAAAGTGATTGCCCCCCTTGTTAAAAACATACTATAACTGTGGTTGTCCACACCTGAGTTCAATTTCTCTAGCCACACCCAGGCCTGATTATTGCCACACCTGTTCACAATCAAGGCATCACTTAAATAGGAGCTGCTTGACACAGTAAGGTCCACCAGAAGATCCTTAAAAGCTACACATCATGCCGAGACCCAAAGAAATTCAGGAACAATTGAGAAAGAAAGTAATGAGATCTATCAGTCTGGAAAGGGTTATAAAGCCATTTCCAAAGCTTTGGGAATCCAGCGAACCACAGTGAGAGCCATTATCCACAAATGGCGAAGACATGGAACAGTGGTGAACCTTCCCAGGAGTGGCCGGCCGCCCAAAATTACCCCAAGAGCGCAGCGACGACTCATCCAAGAGGTCACAAAGACCCCACAACAACGTCCAAAGAACTGCAGGCCTCACTTGCCCCTGTGTTACGGTCAGCGTTCATGCCTCCACCATCAGGAAAAGACTGGGCAGAAAATGGCCCTGCATGGCAGAGTTCCAAGGAGAAAACCACTGCTGAGCAAAAAGAACATCAAAGCTCGTCTCAATTTCTCCACAACACATCTTGATGATCCCCAAGACTTTTGGGACAACATTCTGTGGACTGATGAGACAAAAGTGGAACTCTTTGGAAGGTGTGTGTCCAAGTATATCTGGCGTAGAAGGAACACTGCATTTCATAAAAAGAACATTATACCAACAGTAAAATATGGTGGTGGTAGTGTGATGGTTCGGGGCTGTTTTGCCGCTTCAGGACCTGGAAGACTGCCGTGATAAAAGGAACTATGAATTCTGCTGTCTACCAAGAGATCCTGAAGGAGAATGTCCGACCATCTGTTCGGTTACTCAACGCTGAAACGAACTTGGGTTCTGCAGCAGGACAATGATCCTAAACACACCAGCAAGTCCACCACCGAATGGCTGAAGAAAAACAAAATGAAGACTTTGGAGTGGCCTAGCCAAAGTCCTGACCTGAATCCTATTGAGATGTTGTGGTATGACCTTAAAAAGGCCGTTCATGCTCGAAAACCCTCTAATGTAACTGAATTAGGACAATTCTGCAAAGATGAGTGGGCCAAAATTCCTCCAGGACGCTGTAAAAGCCTCATTGCACGTTATCGCAAACGCTTAGTTGCAGTTGTTGCTGCTAAGGGTGGCCCAACCAGTTATTAGGTTTAGGGGGCAATCACTTTTTCACACAGGGCCATGATGGTTTGGATTTTTTTTCACCTTTAATAATAAACACCTTCATTTACAAATTGCATTTTGTGTTTACTTGTGTTGTCCTTGACTATTGTTTAAATTGGTTTGATGTTCCGAAACACTTAAGTGTGACAAACATGCAAAGGAACAGGAAATGAGGAAGGGGGCAAACACTTTTTCACACCACTGTACATTGACTCATATACTCATACTGTGCTCTCATTCTGTGAGCAAATATGCCATTTTACCAGCTTGGGCAGTGGTGGCTTGGTGGTTAAGGTGCTGGGTTACTGATTCAAGTTGGGAATTCACACCCCAACACTGCCAAGCTGTCACTATTGAACAAAGCCCTTGATCAAAGCCCTCATGCAAACAAAATCTGAATAAAGCAAAATACAAGTATACGAAATACAAGGATAACCTTGAGTAAGCCTTTGAAAAACACAACACTTCTGCAGTATGGCACTCAAAAACCGTCACTGGCTACAAGAAAAAGAGTTCATAAAGTTACACCATTCCCTCAAGATGGCTAACCAACTCAAAAATTTTCAAAGAACTTATCCATCCTCCACTCTACTCAATGCCAGTCATGCCTTACCTCTCAATTTTGAAGAAAAGGAAGCTCACAGGTTATTCAAATCCCAGAACACCCGGAAATCAGAAAACACTGTGTGAGCCAGCCAAACCCTGTCTTTATTCTTCTCGAGATTTTCAACCTATCCATCGCTTGATGCAAAGTACTGGCAAGGCCACCATTATTGTTCCCAGTCCAAAGAAGGACACTATAACCTGTCTAAATGATTATCAGTTGTTATGGCTCCCTTCTGATCCAATGCATTATGCATAAAGAGCATCAGCTCAGCTGGTGATGCAGTCAACTTGAGTTTACACTATGTCCTCAATCATTTGTCTGCTCCAGGCTCCTACGTCAGAGTTCTGTTTGTGAACTTTAATACAGTCATTGGCCTCACAACTCCACAGCAAACTGCGACAAGTAAGATTTGTATGTGACTGTCGTCTGCCAGTTGATTGTTGACTTCCTGAAAGACAGGACGCAGTTTGTATGGCTGAGACCCTACCAGTCACAACCACTATACAAGAAAAGCTGAGAAACTCACCATGTACCTCATACACCAGGGAACTACAGTACCTGTTACAGAAACTCCCATAAGAGAAATCGTAACATTCCATAAAAATCAATACCACATAGTAATATTCTGTACTGAATTTTTTGTATTCTGTCTGGACTTAGCTTTGCTTGGTTTTCTATTTATTGCTCATTATATAGTGTTTGTGTCCTAGGTGGAACTGTCTGTGTGTGTGCATGCGTGCGGTTGTGAGGGAATAAAATAAGCTGTGAAGGAGAAAAGTGCCTTTTTGAGTTGTCCAGAGCCTGCCTCCGGCTTCCTTATTTCTGCTGAGATCATGAAGGTCATTACACTGTGTAATGGTTAATACTGTGACATTTTCCATGAGGAGATGGTTAACATTCATGTTGTTGTATTTTAACATGGTCTGAAAAAGTGTGCGCTCAAAGTTTCAGTCTAGGACAGGTCACCACCACGCCACTAGATGGCACCATCCTCTGAATTCTAGAGACTCTTCTTTTGTTGTCATGCTCATTTCCTGCTCAATAAGTGTGTTTCTCAAAAAGAAAGCTGCATCCTAATGAGGCTGCATATCTCGCTACCACATCAAGTGCCGTCGATGGCCGTCTCAATTTGAAGGATCTGGTGGATTTTGAAGTGTATCCTTCTCACCCAGTGTGGTAATACCTCTGGATCTCTCCGGGTGATCAAGCAAACAGCCCGTCATCTTGGCCATTCAATGGGTAGCTTGGTTGCTATAGAGAGACACCTGGGGCAGCTGTGGCGCAGGTGGTAGAGCAGGTTGTCCTCTAATTGTAGGGTTGGTGGCCCGGATGACTCCACATGCCGAAGTGTCCTTGGGCAAGACACTGAACTCCAAGTTGCTCCTGATGCCATGCAAGTTAGTGCCTTGGCAGCTCTGCCACCATTGGTGTGTGTGTGTGTGTGTGTGTGTCTGAGTGAGTGAATGGGTGAATGTAAAGCGCTTTGGATAAATAAGTACATAAGTGTGCCATTTACCATTTACCATCAACCTCTTAGGGACGGGGGACAAAGATAAGGTCTCCATGCTGGACCCCCCTGTTTAACCTTCTGGCCTGTTCGGCGGCGTGGTTAATGCCATCGCCGACAGGTTTCGTCAAACATCTCCAGTGCAGAGGATAAACTTTCTAGGGGTTATATGGGATTCTACTATAATGAGGGCGTTTCTTTCCCCAACATGCGTATGGTCAATCCTATCAAAATTGAGCAAGATAATGCTGGATCAGGGCACCCCCTCCAGTCTCTATGAGAGACTGTTGGGGCTTATGGCAGCAGCAGCCAATGTCATACCATTGAACCTATTGCACATGAGACCATTTCAGTGGTGGCTGAAAAGTCGGGGGTTTCGTTTGAGTATAAAACCTCTGAGAATAATCAGTGTCATGCGGCAATGCCTACGTGTTTTGAGAATTTGGCGTGTCCCTGTTTTCTAGCATTGGTTCACACTCTAGGGATCTCCTTATCGCAAGACGGTATTAACAGATGTCTCCCTAATGGGCTGGGGTGCAGTATTAGATGGCTGTCCAGCTCACGATCTTTGGAGCAGCCCTCATCTTGAGTGGCATATAAATTGTTTAGAGATACGGGCCATATTTCTAGCACTAAAATTCTTTCTTCCACAATTAAGAGTTTACCATGTGTTAGTTGTGACAGACAACACAGCGGTGGATTCATATATCAACCACCAGGGAGGGTTATGTTCATGCCCCCTGTGCAACTAATTCTACACTGGGCACAGTGCAAGTTTTTGTCAGTGAGTGCAATGTACAGCCGGAATGTGTTGAGGCAGGGGCTGAGGCCCGGTGGTTGGAGGCTCCATCGTGAAGTGGTGGAGTCCGTATGGTGGACGTTTGGGGATGTGGATGTGTTCAATTCCAAGGAGACAACACACTGCCTGCTGTGGATCGACATCACTCCTCCCGCACCATTAGGGCTGGATGCTATGGTGCACACATGGCTGAGGCCACGTCTATATGCTTTTCCCCCAGTCGCTCTACTTCCACAAGTTCTAGCAAGAGTCCGGCAAGACCTTTGCTAGTACCACCTTATTGGCCAGTTCAAATATGGTTCTCAGAGACCATGTTGAATCCTAGAGCACCATCCATGAGGAAATTGTATGCATTCAAGTGGTAACTTTTTGTCTTGTGGTGTAAGGAACGTCAGCTAGACCCAGTAAACAGTTAAATAGCTACAATCTTGGAATTCTTAGGTTGAATGTTCTTATGTTACATAGGACATTTCTCAGCAGGGTTGGCTACAATCAGTGTCCTATTGATGGAGCCTCTGTGGGGCAACATCTTCTAACTTCAAGGTTTATGCATGGTGGCAGGTGGCTGAGGTCCATCTGCAGACCTTCCTGGGACATTTCTGTGGTCCTGCAAGTTCTGTCCGGTGCCCCATTTGAACCCTCAGTATCAGCCTCTGAGAAGTTTCTGACTCTCAAGGTAGCTCTTCTGCTGTCCCTGACATCTCTTAAGCAAGTAGGAGATCTACAAGCTCTCTCTGTTGCCCATTTCTGCCTTGAGTTTACTCCTGGATTAGCCAAGGCCTTCCTGTATTCTAGGGGAGATTATATTCCTAAAATGCCTACATCTGCTGCCCAGCCAGTAGTGTTGCAGGCTTCTTGCCCTCTTCCGTTTCCTCACACTGGACCAAGAGAAATTGCACTGACTGTGTCCAGTAAGGACTTTCTGTACTTAGTTCAAATGCTCTGGCCAAGTTGGAGCAGCTGCTGGTCTGCTTGGCGGTGACAGTAGAGGTGATTAAGTGTCGCAGCAGTGCATCTCTAATCGGATATTGGAAGCAATGTATATTGCTTATGAGGCACACTGTCTCGCTTTGCCTCTGGGCATAAGGGCTCATTCCACTTGTGGTGTCCCCTGCTCGAAGGCTTTGTCCAAAGCAGTATCCTTACAGGATGTGTGTGCTGTGGTGGGGTTGATTAGGCCGTACACATTCATTCGATATTACAGCCTGGATATAGATTCCATCCTTGGCTCGAGTGTCTTGCAGTGACCCTCGGGCTCTGATCTTTTTGAACAGGCCATACCCTCAGTATGACGGAGTGGATATTCTCGTTCCCACAGCGTGAAGCTCATGCAATTTCTTGTTCCCTTCTCAGGGAACAGGGTTACATGCATAACCCAGACATTAGTGTGCACTGAAGATGTAATACCAGAATTGTGCACATCAATCTTCAGACCTCAAACATAACTACAGACTTAAGAGTTGCATGTTTGAATGCCATTTTGAAAACATTATTAAATATTAACATATGACACTTTTAATTAATTAAGTGTATAATTCATTTAAAACCCCTTTCACACTTAGCACTTTAAAAGAGACAACATTTTAACCGAAGACATTGTTTATCTTAATTGTTAATTTTTATATAAATAAAATTATGAACATTGCTTCAAGTAAGTCATAAGCATAGAGGAGTGCTTGGTCAGCTTATCCGACAAACCAGAGCTTTTTTTTTAAGACATAGACTTAATAAAAAATATTGGCATTATTGTTTTATTAACTCAAAATAATGATTAAATATGTGATGAAATATATTATATCCCATTGACACATCACAATTTAGCATTTGGTTGCTACATGAAGTTGTGTAAACGTCTGAGGGTGGATGCCATATTGTTCAAGCTGTGAAGACGAACGAGAGAACACATAGAGACCAGGATTAATGCGTACGGAATTGAACTATCAATAACAGACAACAATTAACGGTGCAGATAATAAATAATTTAAACCAAGGTACAGTTATCTTGGCCAACACTGCCAGCATATTGTATACTCACAAAATTCAGTAATAAACTTGTCGTTTGAGATTCAAAAGCAAAACTGAAATGAAATGCTGACTTTTTAAATTTCACACTTCTGTTTTTATGATGGGTATTGCACTCTATGCAGATGTGCATGACATTTGGCATGCGGTTAGTTTTCCCAGCTAGTAAAAACTCTTCTATGCAAAAGCACTGAGGCTGTGATTATGTTTCTGAGCTTACATACAGAGCTCACTGACTTCTGAGAGGAATTTGGGCTGATTAGATGAGGGGTAATATTTTAAACTTTTAATTAATGTTAAAGCAAAGTGGCTTAGCAATACAAGAAGACACATTCAGAAGGTCTACTATGGTATTTAATAGAAATTATCTCTCAAATCTGACTGGACTCCTGAAGCAGTAGAATTGCTCACAGGACTGTATGAGCACCAGCAACCAACAGATCATTACCTGCGACTCTATAGACTCATATGCTCACTCTGACTGCTCTTACATCTCATTCTGTGAGCAACTATGCCTTTCTACTATAACCCAGTGGGGACTTAGTGGTTAAAGCGCAGGGTTACTGATCAAAAGGTTAGGGATTCACACCTCAGCACCACCAAGCTGCCACTGGCCCTTGAATAAAGCACTTCACTTTCTCTACTCTAGGCACACTGTATCATTGCTGACCTGAGCTTTCTAACAAGCTGGGATATGAAAAGAAAGGATTTTTGCACTCTAATGTATATGTGAAAAAAAAATCTTAAATCGTACCTTTGGCAGCTTCCGAAGATCCAAAATCAGGCTCACAGAGGAGGGAACAGACAAGAGTATTGGATTGCTAAGCAAAATCTCAATAAAGCAACCATGTCAGACAAATACAAGTATACGGACATCCTTGAGCAAGTTGTTGAAAAACACAACATTTCTGCAGCATGGCACTCACAAACCTTCACCAGCTACAAGAAAGAGAGTCACACCATTCCAACAAAGATAGCTACCCAGCTCAAACATTTTAGTCTTGTTTTGAAGGACAAAGAACTTATCAATCCTTCACTCCACTCAATGTCCGTCGCAGCTTACCCCTCACATTTGAGGAAAAGGAAATTCACAGGTTATTCACATCCCAGAACATCAGAAAAGCTGGGGGAGCTGATGGAATTTCACCTGGCACACTGAAACACTGTGTGAGCCAGCTAACCCATCTCCATTTTTCTTGAGATTTTCAACCTATCCATCGCTGGATGCAAAGTAACAACGTTTTCCAAGACCACAATTATCCAAGAAGCACAAATCAAACTGCCTAAATGACTAACAGTTGTCATGGAATGCTTCAAACAAATTGTTCTTTTTCATCTCAAGACTGTCACTGACCCCCTCCTGATCCAATGCATTATATTTATTTGCTTATAGAGCAAATCGCTCATAGGGTCAACCGGAGTCTGCACTATATTCTCAATGGTCTGTATACTCCAGGTTCCTCATGTTTGTGCCTTTGATATGCTGGATCAGCACTCCAGTAAAAACTGTCTTTTTACCGTTCCCATTCTCCTCCTCACCAACATGCCTCGTAATTGGGCAGTCAATTATATGTAAAGTTATGGTTAATGGCCCTAATAAGAGTCCAACCGGGTTTCTCTGACTTATTTGTCACCTAACTTTAGACACAGAACAACCAATTTGCAGATTTCTGTGTATATACTTATTTTAAATGTATAATTATATGCCTGAGTCCAGAAACCACAGACATCACCACATGCTGGATTTCTTCCTTTGTCTCATGTACATGCTCTGCTAGGCCTTTATTGCAGCTGTGTTCGTTTCCTACTTGTTCTTGTGGTGTTTTGCTTTCAGTTTTGCCATCAGTAAGTGAAATGTGTGTTCAGCTGGATTCATGTCAGGTGATCAACTTGGCCATCGCAAAACATTCCATTTCTTTGCCTTAAAAATTCTTCATTTGCTCGCGAAGTATACTTCAGGTCATTGTCCATCTGCACTGTAAAACAATGTCCAATGAGATTCGAAGCGTTTGGTTGAATCTGAGCAGACAGTGTAGCCCTATACATTTCAGACTTCATCCTGCTGCTTTTTTAAGCGGTCACATCATCAGTAAATACAAGGGAACCATTCATACACTCCCATTCCATAAGATGAGGTGGTATGTTTTAGATGAAAAGTTTCTACCATTGCCCATATTGTTCTCTTGAGAGTATGAGTGTGTTTGTGTTTATGTCTCTCCTCACTGTTCCTAGCTGAAGCTGTTTCCATTATTGGAGTTCTGTATGTGTGCTGTAGGGTGGTATATACAGTGGTGTGAAAAAGTGTTTGCCCCCTTCCTCATTTCCTGTTCCTTTGCATGTTTGTCACACTTAAGTGTTTCGGAACATCAAACCAATTTAAACAATAGTCAAGGACAACACAAGTAAACACAAAATGCAATTTGTAAATGAAGGTGTTTATTATTAAAGGTGAAAAAAAATCCAAACCATCATGGCCCTGTGTGAAAAAGTGATTGCCCCCCTTGTTAAAACATACTATAACTGTGGTTGTCCACACCTGAGTTCAATTTCTCTAGCCACACCCAGGCCTGATTATTGCCACACCTGTTCACAATCAAGGTATCACTTAAATAGGAGCTGCTTGACACAGTAAGGTCCACCAGAAGATCCTTAAAAGCTACACATCATGCCGAGACCCAAAGAAATTCAGGAACAATTGAGAAAGAAAGTAATTGAGATCTATCAGTCTGGAAAGGGTTAAAGTAGGGGCATTCCAGGCTGACTTTTAGCCTCCTGAGACCTCGCACCACCCATTGACTTATGCTCTTTTTGTTTTCATGCATGTCCTTTAACTTTTTTTTGAGCTACTCTAGCAATTCCTGCTGTGCTATATAGCGGACATCCTGGGCTTTCTAGTGATGTTTCATGTTGTAGGTTGGGATTCTAGGAACAACTTCTTAAACTGCATCCAAATGGCCGGCATAGGAACAAGCAAATTTTATGGAAAGGAGAAAGATAAATAAAATATTGTATTTTTATTTATTTAATTTTTTTTTACTATGATTATCACATATTCTTGTTTATTAAAGTGTCAGGACATTTTCAGAACATTTAATTCTGAAAGCAGTTAAATTGTTTGTATTTAAAAATATTAGCCTTTTTATGAATGTATATATAGTGGACACCAGGACCATCTTAATGTACTTAATGTACCACACACACACACACACACACACACACACACACACACACACACACTTCGCTATAACCAGTGATTAATCATCAGTGTCAAATATAATTTATCAATGAGGCTTGAAGATTATCCATGTGGTATCTTGAAATATGCAAACTGCTTAAAGAATGCAAAGTATGTACTTTTGACACATTGTGTAGACATTCAGTACCCTCCACTAATATTGACACCCTGGGTAAATATAAAAATTTTATTGTCTTTATTGTTTCATCTTTTGATCTTTGTTAAAAAAAAATGGATAGAAAACAATTGCAAAAAAAAAATAAATCTTTGTTTAATATAGGTGTGCGACAATTATTGGCACCCCTATGAATATGAGAAAAATATATCTCAAGTATATTCCCATACTTTTCATTTTTTAAAATACACCGAAGTGACACAGAACAGGAAATTGTTCAACCATGACTTCCTGTTTCACAGATGTATAAATATGAGGCAACACAGGCCAAATTCCCTTAGTCATTCATAACGTCGGGGTAACCCTGTTCCCTGAGAAGGGAACGAGAAGTTGTATTTAGCATAACAGTATGAGAAGTGCCTTGTGTGCGTGACTGGTATCTGAAGCTTGTGTAAGATCATGCCTATACTTATAGGCCTGCCATGATCAGGTGACTTGGCAATTAAGCATGTCGCATGATATATATATATACATACATATATATTCGTTCCCCACAATGGCCGAATAATCCAACATCGTGGGGTTATAAATGTGGCTTATGCGTGGTTTTCCCCCAGAAGCCTGATATTTTGTCATGTACTTCTGGAAGAAAGGGGAGTTTCTGCAGTGTGTGGGATTTACTTTCACTGGGGCGAAAAAGGCTCATCCAGCCTTAGTAATCACTTCAAACAGCTCTTTATATGCTGCTCTCAGTTTTTAGCACATCCTTCTGGCTCCTGGGAGAATGAGTGGAATTATTTATTAAATTATTTTTGTGTGTGTGTGTTTTCCCCCATTTTGGCTTACCGTAGCGGAAGGAGGAGTCGCGACGCGAACTCCAAAATCCAGCGGAGAGCCAAACCCGGAACACAGAGCAAGAGATAGAGCAGTGCTCATCTCTGGCTCCTCTTCCGGATCCATAAAAGATCCCATGAACCTGATAATATCATAATATCAGAAATTTTGGCTACACAGCAAATAAGGATGCTTAGCAATATTTATGTCAAGTATACTCCTCAGTGCTCCATATCTTTACAGATGGTTCTAATTATCCTACATCAGGTCACACAGCTGCAGTGTTATATATTCAGAGGTACATAATTCAGAAAAGTACAGCTAACCATATGTCAGTTTTTATAACAGAGCTAATGGCAATCTTTTTAGCTCGTCAATGGGTGGACCTCAGCCCATGGGGGTAGTTATTTGCTTCAGTTTTAACTAGCAAATTAAGTGGACAGTCAACATCAAGAGAATATTTTATATGTGAGGTCCTTGTGAGTTCGCATAGAGTTCAGAATATGGGGATAATCTTGACATTTCCATGTGTACCAGCAGGGCCGGTTCTAACCATTTGGATGCCCTAGGCAAAATTTATGTTGGAGGCCCCCCGCACCCCTCCTATGACATGTTTTTCCCATTCCTGTAAAATATTTACTTGATTTTTAAAAGTCAGTTAATTATAATTGTTGTATTTGAAAAACACAAGAAATAAACACGAGGGAGACCAAGGATAAGTAGTAAGTAACTTTATTGGGAATTCACAGGACTGACTGGGCTAGTGGGTCTGTAATCTGTGGGTGAGGAAACGGAAGGTAAAGGTGAGGATGGGTACGTCCTGGGGACGTGAGATAGCCAGCTGAAGCACACGGGGGAGAGTACTCAGGACTGGTAGATGAGAAAGTGGGAGAGTGATCAGAGCCCAGGGAAGACAAGGCCACGTCATCATCAGTCCGATAGCTGGAGGAAGGGTCAGGCAGAGGGTCTGTCTGTATAGAGGCGTCAACACACACATTGGCTGGGCGGATTCTATATCTGAAGGGGGGGGTGAAGAACTTCGAGTAGCATAGTGATGTCAGCAGTGAGATGCGCAAGCTGATAGCGAGTGTTCAGATCCAAATCCAGCCCCTCCAATAAAGGAGATAAGGAAAAGCAAAGGGCACCTAGGACACATAGAAGAGAAAGAACTGTATTAGTCAGTGATATTGATGAGTTGGACTCATACTTTAAGATGAAGATTAATTTTAAGATTATCAGTAAGATTTATTATTCACAATGAAACCTAGGAGCTGGGGAGTACAGACAGAGAGGCACACACACACACACACACACACACACACACACACACACACACACACAGAGGAAGAATGCAGCCACACACACACACACACACACACACACAACACAGAGGAAGAATGCAGCCACACACACACACACACACACACATAGAGGAAGAATGCAGCCACACACAGAGGAAGAATGCAGCCACACACACACACACACACACACACACACACAGAGGAAGAATGCAGCCACACACACACACACACACAAGGAACAATGCGCACACACACACACACACACACACAGAGGAAGAATGCAGCCACACACACACACACACACACAGAGGAACAATGCCCACACACACACACACACACACAGAGGAACAACGCAGCCACACACACACACACACACACACACACACACACACACACACACACACAACACACACAGAGGAACAACGCAGCCACACACACACACACACACACACACACACACACACACACACACACACACACACAGAGGCAATGCAGCCACACACACACACACACACACACACAGAGGAACAACGCAGCCCCCACACACACACACACACACACACACACACAGAGAAACAATGCAGCCACACACACACACACACACACACGCGGAAGCAATGCAGAATATTATAAGGATTATAAGGATATTATAAGGTATAGAGTAAAGTATAAAAAACAGCTAAAGACAGCTAAAGACCCACGTCTTCCGTGAACACCTGATCAACTCCTTGAAAAAAAAACCCCACACACAACGCACTTACAGCTCTACTCTGTACACTTTGCTTCCTCTGGTATTCAATGAATGGATCTTGTATAGTAGCACTACTTGTATTGTTCCCTGCTTGATATATCGCTTTGCTTATTTGTAAGTCGCTTTGGATAAAAGCGTCTGCCAAGTGAATAAATGTAGTGTAAGTAAAGGGGGTAAACTATTTCGAAGCATTATAAACAGAAAATGTAGAACAAAATATGAAAGAAACTTACTCATAATGTGTATGAAGGTGTGGAAAATCCTCTTCTCACGATAAACCAGTCAGGACTGACACTGACACGGGTTATTTTTTAAGAATGAAATGTGATGGGCCAATTAAAGCGTATTCGACCTGGGCTACACATACTAGATAACAGTCCCTGGAACGGCGAAGGCCGCAAGATAACTGTCTATGAGAATGGCGCACTCCGTGGGATCGAGGTCTCATAACATTGTTGATATGCGTATGTAATGGTATTCTGGGAAAGCTATTTCTAAACATATTGGTGTTTGGGTTTAGAAAACTGTATAAATAAGAGAGCTTCAGCTCCGGGTGTCAGATCGCATTTTGGGACATCTCAAACTGTGGGGATCTCGTGTGGTGGAACAATAAAACTTGGACCTTGCTTTTCCTCACTCTCTGGTTCCGTGTGGTACTTTACTCTGCACCTGGGCAACTGGTTGTAAGTATACTTGATTTTGTAAATAACATAATAGTAACTGTGTAGTGGTAGAATTTTAGCCCACTTAATCAATCCATCCATCCATCCATTTTCTATACCGCTTATCCTTTTCAGGGTCGCAGGGAACCTGGATCCTATCCCAGGGAGCATAGGGCACAAGGCGGGGTACACCCTGGACAGGGTGCCAATCCATTGCAGGGCACAATCACATACACACTCACACACCCATTCATACACTACAGACACTTTGGACACACTAATCAGCCTACCATGTATGTCTTTGGACTGGGGGACAAAACCGGAGTACCTGGAGGAAATCCCCGCAGCACGGGGAGAACATGCAACCTCTGCACACACAGGATGGTGTGAATCAAACCCCCAACCCTGGAGGTGTGAGGTGAACGCTCTAACCACTAAGCCCCTGTGCGCCCCCCAGTTTATTATAATTCCATTCGAAATTGCTCATAAAACCACACTGACTAAAAATTTTAAGGCAGACAGGATTTGTTTTTTTCAGTACTTTGTTGAGTAATTTAATTACAGTTACACACCCACCCACTATTTGGGAAAACGAACAGTTTTGCCTACTCTATAAGGTTGAGCTGCTTTTGTAAAACGCTCTCATGTGTTTGTTCTTTGACTTTGAATACAAACTTTTACTTTAGTATTTAGTACAGCTCCGTACGCAGTGTCATTGTATGCACAAAATCAAAGTGTCTGACAGTCTCGATGCATCGATGGCATTCGTGCTCTTTTGAACTCGGAATAAACCTGCAAATGATCTATCCCGAAATGACGGATTGACAGAACAAGGCTCAGTTTAGTTTTACAATACATCACAATCACTCCAAAATAGATGATGACTCACCTTCTGCGTTATGAGCTGCACCTTTTTCGTGTGCTTATTTAGCAAATTTTGCTCAGCACCCCCTGAAGGATGTGTCCGTGTCTGCACCATCTTAAGTCACTGAATTAGTCAGTCAGCTGAAGAAAAGTTTCATTTTTGCATTTTCTTCATCGTACCCTATCTTCATACATTAAGAGGGTGGGACCCACTTTGAAGCGGTGACATTAATTTGTGTCACTAGTGCTCTGGACAGATGAATCAGAGATAGAGTTGTTTGGCCACAGTAACAGGGGTGGGGGGTGGGGGTGTTCTGTCATGTAAATCAGACAAGGAACTCTGAACTACAGTTCCCAGCAGTCACTGCCTCACAGTCACATGACACACATAGCCACAGTTTGCACTGCATTCTTGGTCTTATGTTTGTCTTTCTTTGCCATTGTCTCTGTTGCTGTGTTTAGGTCTTTGTTTGATGTTTAGTCTTTGCCTTAGTGTTTTTGCACAAGCTCTGTAGCTATTCTTTTGTTTCATCTGTAGTTATATTAAAGTAAATCTCCACTTGCATCCGTTGAATCGTGACAATACTGTGGTACGCTGCTAAAATAACTAACATTATCATTGTCCAAATAAAATCAAAGCCAAACGTTCTTGTATACAGTAGTGCTGAGCTTGTGTTTGTTTCCATGCACATAGCTTTCCTGAATTCTATGGAAAATTGGTGGTAAAAGAGATATGTGGTAATATTCTTTTAAGCATTAGGATAAGCTGAATTTCTCAACATTTTACTACAGTATAAAATGCACTGTAAAATGCTGCGTTTTAACGTTGTCTGGAAAAGCGTGCAATCAAAATTTTTCATCCCATCAGTCGAGGACAAGTCACCACCACACCACTAGAGGGCACCTTCTCCTGAATTGTAGGTACTCTACTTTTCTTGTCATGCTCATGTCTTGCTCACATGGTCACAAACATTTCATCCAATGACTTGCTCATAAACCTTACCTGATTTACCCTCGGTGTAGATTCTGTGCCGTTGTATGCTGTTTTGCCTTTTGTGTATGACCCTTGCTTTTTATTTTTATTTTTATTTTTTTATTTTACATATTTGGATCATCCATTGTATCCTGAAAATAGTTATTATTGTCAAGAACAGCACTTCAGTCAGCACTGCAGTAAACATTAAACTTGAATAACTTACAGTGTTCTCCACTAATATTGGCACCATTGGGAAATATTAGCAAAGAAGTTGTGAAAAATTGCATTTATTGTTTAACCTTTTGATCTTTCATTTAAAACATTCATAAACATACTCCGCTCTCATGGATATCAAACAAATGCAAACAAAACACATTTTTTTTTAAATATATGTGTGCAATAATTATTTTCACTCCTTAATCAATACTTTGTGCTACATCCCTTTGCTAAGATAACAGCTCTGTGTCTTCTCCTATAATGCCTGATGAGCGTGAAGAATACTGGGCAAGGGATCTGAAAAAATTCCTCCATACAGAATCTCTCCTGATCCTTCAAATTCCGTGCTCCACACTGGTGGACTCTCCTCTTCAGTTCACCCCACAGGTTTTCTATAGGTTTCAAGTTAGGGGACTGGGATGGACATGGCATGACCTTGATTTTGTGGTCAGTAAACCTTTTGTGTGTTGATTTTGATGTATTTTTCACTCTACTGTTTTTTTTTACACCAATTATCTTTCTCACTGCACATGTGGCTCTTATCCCTTACCCTTTATCCTTGGTGCCACTCACTGATACGCAGAACACGTGTTAGAGCAAACCTGAACAGATGTAAATCTTTAGCACTCATTTTTCTGGCTCCGCCCTCCATTTACTAACTGGCGCTCAGCAGGCCCCAGCCTCCACACTCACCTTTGGCAGCTTCAGAAGATCCAATAACGAACTGCATCATCTACACAGTGTAGTTTGTTTATCTATTTATTTATTTTATTCATTAATATTTTTTTTTTGTTCTTTCTTTTCTTTTATTCTTTATTCTTTTTTTTGCACTCGGCCTTCCAGCTCTACAGAATTCGAATTCTTATATTGTCGGTGCATTATTACTTCGTTATTCTCTTCTTGTATTTTATTTTAATGTGCTACACTGTGTAATAATATTAGTTATTAGTAAGTCTTTAAAAGGTAAGGACATTATATTTGTTAAAGTGCGCAGACTATTTATCAGATTTGAAGTCAGCAGGGGACTTTTTTCTTACTGGAAATCTTTTTTTTTTTTTTTTTTTTTAGTAATTTTGTTTAGCTTACTCTAGGTCCACTTTGAGGACAACCCTAGGGGTGATACACTGCTGTCTCCTTTTTTTTATGGAGACTTTGGGTGTGTGTCCCTCTTCAGCTCCAATTGGCTATTTATATTCTTATTTTTACTTTAGTTCTTGGGTTTTATAATTATTTTGATATCACCAGCGACAGCTATTGAGTAGCCATGATGAGCCGGGGGTATGGGGATTACATGTAAATGAATCACATGCATGAATATGAATCACATGAAAATGTAAATGAATCACATGACTATGAATCACATGAAAATGAATCACAGGAAAATTAATCACATGCATGAATATGAATCACATGAAAATCATATGTAAATGATTCACTTGTAAATGAATCATATGAAAATGAATAAACAAAGGCAAAAAAAAAAAAAAGATCCAATAACAGTCAAATCTCAATAAAGCACTCATATCAGAAAAATGAACACGTCTCTGGAAAACACATTTCTTAAGTATATTGTTCGCAAACCATCACCAGCTACAAGAATAAGAGTTCACAAGTCACACCATTCTCTCAAGCTATTAGAGGACAAAGAACTTCTTCCAATCCGCTCAATGTTGGTCATTCCTCACCCCTCACATTTGAGGAAAATAAAGTTAATAAGTTATTAAAATTCCAGATGGGATTTCACCTGGCACACTGAAATATTGTGTGAGCCAGCTAACCCCTGTCTTCATTCTTTTTGAGATTTTTAACCTATCCATCGCTTGATGAAGTATCAACATGCGTCAAGACCACCATTATTGTTCCGGGTCGAAAGAAGCACAAATCAAACTGCCTAAATGAATCATTTGTCATGAAATGCTTCGAACGAATGGTTCTTTTTCCTCTGTCACTGACCCCCTCCTGATCCAATGCATTATATTCATTTGCTTATAGATCAAATTGATCATCTGATGATGGGGTCAACCTGAGTCGACTCTATGACCACAGTGGTCTATACGTTCCATACTCCTATGCCAGAGTCATGTTTGTGAACGCTGCCATTAATACAGTTTTTGCAAATTGCAATAATTAAGAGTTGACTCTATCATCTGCTCGTGGATTGTTGACTTCCTAACAGCCAAGAAGCAGTGTGTATGACTGGATCCCTTCCAGCCACAACCACTATCCATCAGCATTAGGCCTCCACAAGGCCCCAGGTGTATGTAAACTTAATCTGTAACATATATTAGGTGATAGCAACAACGATGTGTCTGCTACAGGAAAGAAGTCACCCACCCATTTTAGCAAGAAACCACCTCCCTATCACCCCCTGTAATTCAACAACCATGAAGGCATTAAGGTGGAGTCATTTATTCCTAGTGTCGTGGAAATTAAACATCATTCGCAGACTCGTCCTCTGAATGTAAAAAAAAAGGTTTATTACAGAAAGGTGGTTAATACAGGATAGAATAAAGCAGTATAAAATAACGAGAGTACTCTGAAGCGCTTGTGCTGAACCACCACTATATATATATGCAGAGCATGACACACTTATGTGTACCGATAAGGAGCAGTTTGAGGCAGTTCAAAAAGACTTTGTTTTAGGATCTTAGAAGATGTGCAAACGAACCTTGAACAGAAGAACATGTTTGTGTCTCTGTAAGCAGATTCTGTACTGATCTAAGTGACATGACATGGCCTTCTTAGGTGTTCTCCTCTGATGAGAATGAAACAGAACAAGAACAAAACTGTTACAAAGTAAAAATGAATACTTTCTCTCACACTAGGCACCAACATCTTCAAAGACCTCAAATGGTTAATAAGCACAACACGCATAATCAGTGAAGCTAATCACCGATGCTATTCACCAACGGTACCTGCTGATTTTCTCCAACACCACTCACTCGTCTCAAGAACAAATAAGGAGAGCTTTCCCTGCCTTCACTAGATATTGTGAATGTGGATTCTGTATTGAAGTTTTGTGTTATTCTATTGTATGTGGATTTTGCTTTGCTTGGTTTTGTATTTCGCGTTCGTTATACAGTACTTGTGTCTGGAAAGGTCTGTATATTCACACACTTGTTTGTTGCCTTTTATATATATGTTTTTATTTATTTATTTATTTTTTGTGCTGATGTGCCAAGTTAAATTCCGTTGTACTTGTCTATTTGTCGAATACAGTGATTCTGTTGAATATGTTCCTGAGAACAGTTTCCGTGCTGTGGTCTGAATGAGCAGAATTTATAAGTTGTGACAGGTTTGTCATTATCTCAAGAGTTGTAAATGTAAAGATCTATTAGTTCAAACATGCAAGTCAAAAACTGATGCTAGATCGGCACTCGTGTACAAACTGGCTTTTTAGTGCTCCCATCCTCCTCCTCCTCATCAACATAGCAGGTATGTAGTTTACACTAACTCTACAATTATGTATTGGGCAGTCAAGTATATGTAAATTTATGGTTAATGGCTTTGATAAGAGTCCAACAAGGATTCTCTGACCTATTTGTCACATAATTTTAAACAAAGAACTACCAGTTAGTAGATTAATGTAAATCAGACACAATAGAACCAGCCAGTTGACTTTATAACAATGTATATTGTGATAATATATGTATTATTATATTATATGGCTGAATTCCAGAACCTATATGTTGGGGCCAGAACCTATATGCTGGGCAACACAAGATTTATTTTTTTTTCTTCACTGGTGAAGATCTAGCCATCCTATACTACATCCTATATCTTTAGTTCCTGTTTGTTCTTGGAACATTTGACCTTCAGTTTTGCCTTCCACTCCTTAAAAACGTATTTGTTTGCTAGCAAAGTATGCTTCAGGGCATTGTCTATCTGCACTGTGAAACACTATCCAATGAGATTTGAAGCATTTGTCTGAATCTAAGCAGAAAATATAGTCCTATACATTTCAGAATTCATCCTGCTGCTTTGGTCAGCAGTCACATCATCAATAAATACAAGGGAACCGACACTATTGGCAGTCATACATGCCCACGTCTCAAGAAAAAGTGGTTTGTTTTGGATGAATAGTTCCTTCCATTCTCCACACTCTTCTCTTGCAGATATTCTGGTAGAAGTTGGCATCATTTGATGCCTTTCCAGAACTATAATGGCTTTTTTCTCTCTCAAATCTGGTCACCGTGTTTTGGGGGCTTACCAGGAGTTATGTCTTTTGATAAACCCTCTGCATTTACTCTGGTGAAGTTTTCTCTTGATTGTTGACTTTAACACAGATATGCCTAACTCCTAGGATATTTAAAGGATATTTATTCCAGAGTGTTATGGGTTTTCCTCATTACTTCTATTATTGTGGGTGTCCTGTACTGACTCGTGTGTGTATGTGTCTGTGTGTGTGTGTGTGTGTGTGTCCTCCCTGTTCGTAGAGGACCAGTTTCCATTCAAGGAGTGCAATGTGCTGGCTGACCTGTTTATATATTGGTCTGAGCAATAAAATTGCCTGTGTAAAAGTTGTTATCTAGATTTCTTAAGAACAGAATTTGGTAGTATTATATTGAAACGTCATGTTTCGTTTATTTTTGTGTTTTTTTTTTTTTTTTTACCCTGGCTTGAAGGAAGTAAAGGCCTTTTTGTTGATTGTGTCTTTTTCTCCTGGATTATGTAGGGAGATGGGGAAGTAATTTGAATTATTATATTATTATAGTTATTGTTTAGGGAAAGTAGTGTAGGTTTTGGGGTAGAGCTAGTGGTGGGTTCTGTTTGTTGTTTTGGTATTTACTTACCCCTGAAGCAATAGCTTGGTTGTTTTAATGGTTATTTGTCATGTGATAACTGTACTATTTATCATATATTTCTGCTAATATAGCTGTTGTTTGAAGGAAATGTGTTGTGGGAGATGTTTGTATTTTCTCTAGTTTACTCACTCGCCCTATGTCCTTTATACCATAGACTGACATGTAACACAGAGAAAGAATTCTTCTGTCATTTACCACAGTTCCTTCTTCAACTCTTTATTTAACTCTAGGATATTGCTGGGTTTTGTTAATGAACTACTTGCTTCAGGTCCTTCCACAACATTTCTGTTGGATTAAGGTCAGTACTTTGACTTATTCTTCTTTAACCATTCTTTGGTAGAATGACTTGTGTGCTTAGGGTCGTTGTCTTGCTGCATGACCCACTTTCTTTCTAGATTCAGACCAGCATAGATGTCCTAACATTTTCCTATAGAAGTCACTGGCATAATTTCATTAAAGATGGCAAGCAGTCCTGGCCCAGATGCAGCAAAACAGGCTCAAATTATAATACTACCACCACCATGATTCACAGGATAAGGTTCTAATTCTGGAATGCACTGGTTAACTGGTTAACCCATAGCGGTCAGCTCTCTCGCCTGCGGGAGAAATAGAATGTTCGCGCTTCTGCATCAAAATCTCCACGAGTGTTTGTCCTGCAAACATAAAACTGACATCGCCAGAAACCTTGAACAGCCTACTTTCCAAATGTATATAGATTGTAACTACACATATTTTTAGAGCTGTGTGAGGAGAATAAAATGAACAGCATGCATGTTTCAGTCTCTGAGTCTGAAAACAGCTCTTGATGTCCCACCCATTAGCAAAGAGAGCTATTCATATGATAACATTATGGTAAATCGGCGGTCGTTATTGGGTAATTACGACACAAGAAAACGTGACCACGCCCAAATTTACTCATATAAACAAGAGCACATGTTGGGTTTGTTTACACTTACTGAAGAGCTACAGGATGGCATACTTACCCATCTCTCCTGCTGAAGCATTGCAACAGATACAGGAGAGCCTTGAACTGGAGAGCGATGATGACTGCAACTTCTCCTCAGATGAAAGTGGTGAGGACAGTGAGGATGACCATTGCCATTTCAAACTTTGACTTGATCCGCCAGAGGATGTTTGTGATGAGTAAGTTTAGTTGACTAGCTTTTGTCATGGAATCATTATGATTACATGCTTAGCACTGCAATTCATGATGTCACACAATCTACAGCTAAACATTTTGTTATGCTCTCTAAAGCCTTTCTTAGTACATACGTGTTCAGAGTTGAGTGAATTATTTTGCCTCCGTCAGCTATGCATTACTATATCTATCACTTTTCTAGCTAAAACGTATATACTTATGTTATCAGAGTAGCTACAACTACAGAGTAGTTACAAATTATTTTATTATATTAGGTTCATGTAGCATAATATTGTTTGTCCAATAATATTGGAGGTTAAATTCAGTTGACTACCTTGTTATGACAGTGAGAATGATGTTAATTAGCTCATAGGCAAGGTATGGGAATAACATATTATAGCACTACAATTCATGACGCACACATTCTAAATGAATGTTTTTCATTAATTACATTATATGTAATGTACTATGTTCAGAGTAACTCACTCACTGATGAATTATTTTATACCATATCCTGTGATGACCCCTGCCATGCACACCATTGTTATTCAGTATTCTCCTGATGGTGGACTCATGAAAAGGCCTTTAGTTGCTTAGAAGTTATGCTGGGTTCCTTTGTGACCTCGCAGACTATTGACCATCTTGCTCTTGGGGTAATCTTTGTTGGTCGACCACTCCTGGGAAGGGTTACAGTGGTCTTGAATTGCCTTCATTTGTACACAATCTGTGGATTGGTAGAGTCCAAACTCTTTAGAGAGGGTAATCTTTTCCAGCCTGATTAGTATCTTTAACTTTTTTTTTTTGAGATTGTCAGAAATGTCCTTTGTTCGTGCCATGATACACTTCCACAATCATGTGTTGTGAAGATGACTTTAATAGAGCTCTGTTCTTTACATAAAACAAGGTGCTCATTCACACCTGATTATCATTCCATTTCTTGAAAACACCTGACTCACTGCCATTTCACCGTCAAATGAATTGCTAATCCTATAGGTTCACTTACTTGCGCCATTGAAAGAATTGTAATATTGTCTCATTTGTTTAATTGGGTTCTCTTTGTCTACTTTTAGGACTTGTGTGAAAATCTGATGATGTTTTAGGTCCTAGTTATGAAGCTTTATATAGACAATTGTAAAGGGTTCACAAACTTTCAAGTACGACTCTGGTGAGTTTGTTTTGATTTTATAGCCTAATGTTGGCTTGCTTCACTGGCAGTGACAGTTTCTTGGACTTTATATTGATAGATAATAGCACTAGATTTCAACTGTAAATGCCTTGTGCACTTAAAATCAATTCTAGACAATTTTCTGCTAACTTGTAAGTGAAATAATGAGGGAAGTGCAGAAACTTACACCATTTACCTGATTTGAATCTAAATACCCTCAAAGCTAATTTCAACTTCAATATACTGTGGTACACAGCTAAAATAACAATAGCTTTATTGTTGTCCAGACCTGACTGTATATAAAGATATACTCATCGAATGAATATCATAACAACATTTATACCACAGTGCTGTTGAAATCTGTGTCAGAAGGTGTTGATTAATTTTCTAGAAGAGCAGCTCTGGCAGTAGTTCACGCTGCAAAACACAGTTTTATATTAGTGCACTCTTTCTAATATGTTAGCATTTCAATATTAACAGATCATTCATAGTGACTTGTTCGATGCTACAAATAAGACTAATAATAAATGCATTAAAAACATAATACGATGCAATTTTCTGTAAGGACATGTTTATTTAATATTTGCGGTAGGGTTCAAGAAATTACAGATAAATGCATATTTTGTATAACTTACTGCTATTTTATTTTTGACCACACCCCTTTCACTCTGTTGACTGAATAATTCCAATTTTGTATGCTGTTAATTCAATAAACAGAACTGGTCAAAGTATATTATTTATTTAGTTCTTTAAAGCAGTTATACATGACAACTTGCACATGCAGCTCCGTTGGGGGGAAAAAACTACAGATGAAACATTTCATATGGATGTGAATGAATATTAATATGATATGTATATGAAAACGAGAGGATACATAGAAAGATTTTTCAGACAGGAACCAAGAATTGAGAAACAAGTAATGAAAAATATAAGTACATGTACACCATGAATAATACTACAGCCAGTCTCCCAAATCTCTTTATATACTTTCACCAAGTAACCCCAACTGGAAAAAGAAAGAAAAAAATGCATTTGTATTAGCTTGCAAGAATACTTTCATTTCATAATACATGAAAAACACTTATTGTGTGTATTCTCTAAATCAGATTTCATCATCCTTCAAAAATGATGACATTTTTATAAAGATGACATCTTAAAAAGATGACAATGTATAGCGAATAATCAAATTGATATTGTGTTAATAAATTTTTTATTACAACACTCTGAAAGTACTAAAATGATACTGTAAGACACTGAAGAACACTGAAGGTATTTGGTTTTTAAGATTAAGAAGATGAATATGAGATGATGGATAAGAATTTCAGCTTTCATTTCCTGATATTTCACATCTAGATGTGTTAAACAGCTTGGAACGTGGCACCTTTTGTTGAGCCCACACATTTTTCAAGTTATCAAATATATCGCAGCTTGTGATGGACAGGTGTGTCCTGTTGTTTAAAACAATTAATAGCTCTGAATGTTAGCTCTTGGCTTGAGCCCTGGGTTTGCCTGTGAAGACTGCATTTTTTTGTAAAAAGGTTAAACCAACATGACAACCAGAGAGCTGTCTATGGGAGAAAAGGAAACCATTTTGAAAATCCATCATATTCATTGCTCCAAAAGGACCCATGTCACACCACTTTTCATCTCCCTCCACTGGCTTCCTGAAGCTGCAGGTATCAAATTCAAGGCCTTGCTGCTCACGTACAAAACCTTGTCTGGAACAGCCCCCATCTAGCTCAACACTCTTCTGAAGGCTTAAGTTCCCTCACGCAAACAGCGATCGATTAAAGGCCGACGCTTAGTAGTGCCTACTCAGCGTGGCTCAAGGTCCCTTTCCAGAAACTTCACACTAACTGTCCCTCAGTGGTGGAATGAACTTCCAACCTCAATCCAGATTGCAGAATCTGTCACTATCTTTAAAAAACAGATAAAGACCCACCTATTCCATGAGCACTTAACTAACCCCTAAAATGCCAACCCCCACCTTTATCCTTCTTTAAAAAAAATGATTCTGGCTCTTACACCTCTACTCACCAGACCTTAACCCAGTTGAGCATCCTGAAGAGGAGACTGAAGGGAGAAACCCCCCAAAACAAACACCAACTAAAGGAAGCTTCAGCACAATACTGGAAAAGCTTCACAAAAGAAGAATGCAACAGTTTGGTGATGTTAGTGGGGCAGCGGCTTAATGAAGTTATTGCAATCAAGGGATGTGTAACAAAATATTAAGTGTTATTTACTTTCAGCCTATCTATTTCAGTACTTCTAAGTTGTTTAACACAGAAATATCAGAAAGTGAAAGCTGACATTCTGATCTTTCATCTCATATTCATCTTTTTATCTCTAACCCAAATGTCTTCATTGTACAGCAAAAAACAAAGGAATTGGCCTTGCTTTTCCTGTATTTAAAAATTCGTGTGCTTGTTGATGTATTCACGAGGAATAAGGATGATCTCAATAAAACTGTTTTAAGTAAGCACCACTAGAAGTAAGGACTCTACAGTGAATAGCCCACAATATTTAACTAATTAATGTGACTTCTAACGACCAGTTGTTGCACCAGAACTAAATCTGAGGTTTCACAGAGGTTAATTATGCAAAGTTCAATGTTTTCTTTTTTTTTTATTAAATTCTATATGGATTTAGGGTTAGGGTATGGATTTTCTGCTCCCTTCAACATTAATGATGGCAATGCTGAACACGATGCTACCACCACCATGTTTCACTGTGAAAATGTTGTTATAATGGTGATCAGCAGTATTGGTTTATCATCCCAATTATGTTCATTTCAGTTCCAGGATGTAATACTACAAAAAGTTCAGGTTCAAGTGGTCAAGATATACTTATTCAAGTGTGTCTGTATGTGTATATACGCATATACATATAAGACAAATTAATAATAATAATCAACATATTAAAATACAACAACAACAACAAAAAAAAAAAAAAAAAACCAAATAAAAAAAAAAAAAAAAAAAAAAAAAAAACAGACCATATTATTTATATTCCACAGCCTTCAATATATATATATATATATATATATATATATATATATATATATATATATATATATATATATAGTTACATAAAGTATAGGGCCAAAAGTATTTGGATACCTGACCAGCACATCCATATGTGGGTCTTACCAACACTGTTGCCACAAAGTTGGAAGCAAACAATTGTCTTTTATACGCTTTAGCATTAAGATTTCCCTTCACTAGAACTAACAGGCCCAAACCTGTTCCAGTATGCCTCTGTGCACAAAACGAGTCAATAAAGTCAAAAATACGGTTTGCCAAAGTTCCTGGGGAAAAACCACAGTGACCTAAACTGTGCCTTGACTAGCACCCCAGTGAACACATTTTGGATTAATTTGAACACCAATTGCATATTAGGCTCATCCAACATCGGTGCCCGATCTCATCCAACACTAATGCTCTTATACATGAATCTGGGACTAATTCCAACGGACATGTTTCAAAATCTAAGAATAACGCTTCTATAAGGAGTTGACGCTGTTACATCAACAGAGGGAACCAAATACATAAAAATGCCCATGCTTTTGGAAAGGAATATTCAAGAAGCACAAAGGGGTGTAATGGTCAGTGGACCAAATCCTTTAGGCCATATAGTGTACAATGCAAACGATAAGGGGATCAGCCAGCGAAAAGAAAAGTTACAGTTCATTACTCTTTTTTCTGAAAGTGTGCAAACATTTTTACAAAGGTGTATTTAGCTTTCATCTGTACTTACCTAAAAGCAGGGGTGTAGAACACATGCAAACATTATTTGATCTTATTTACACTAGTACATACAGTATAAAATGAGATTGCATTTGTTTGCTGATGAGTAGGTCTCGTATTCCTCCACTATTCAGACACCAACTGAGCGTTCGTCCAGACTTGTGGTCTGTGAATACACTGAGCCTGCAGCCTGGGTCATGTAGCGCTTCATGCACTGCACTTGGAAGCATGGTGTATAGCGCAAGAGTCTGGTGAGGTGCCTCCTGAACTTTTCACCCACAAACACATAGAGGAACGGATTGAGGCAGCTGTGCGAATACGCTATAGCTTCAGTGACTTGCAGCATCAACTGGGTCCTTTTGCTGAGCTCACACTCTGGAGGCAGGATTTCCAGCAGTTCCAGTGCTTTGAGGAATGCTGCAATGTTGTACGGTATCCAACAGCAGAAGAACACCACCATGACCACAACAACAAGACGAATGGCCAGTTTCTTGGAATTACGCAGCATCTGAAGCCTCCGGAGTACCATTGAGTAGCAAAATCCCACAATAATCAGTGGAATTAACATTCCCAAAACATTCATTTTAAAGAAAGCCACACTTCTCACAATATTGTGACTATTGTCTTTTGGATAAGCACTGCAAATAGTTTTGCTGCCATATTCTTCAACTCCAAGAAACCGTAACTCAGGAAATGATGCTGCAATAGCTATTATCCAGACGACCACGCTAGCTAAAATCCCATAAGTCTTGGTTCGGACTCTCAAGGCAAACACAGCATGGACGATAGCCAAGTATCTGTCGATGCTCATCAGCACAATAAAGAAAATGCCAGCGTAAAATCCAATGTAGTACACACCGAGGACCAGAGTGCACATGGCATGGCCGAAAGGCCAGGTACCTCTGGCGTAGTGAGCCAGGAAGGGGAGAGAGAAGAGTAGTAGAAGGTCAGCGATGGCCAGGTTCAGGAGAGACACATCAGTCATGCTTTTCATCTGAGCGCCCCTCAGGATCACCCACAGCACCAGCATGTTGCCCAGGAAGCCCACCACGAAGAACAGGGAGTAGAGCACAGGGAGAAAATGGCTTGCATGTTCATCATAATCACACGGAGCAGCATCAGTGCCATAATTATAGTAACCGAAGTAATCCTCTGTTATCATCACGGTGAAATCACTGAGAAGACAGTTATTACATGAGCTTCAGCACATAAGGAGGCGTATTCAGAGTTCACTTAAATGCAGCGAGGATATAAAACTGAAATTACACACAGTCAGATATAACTGTTGATTTATGCACTATTCAGATTTTGTGCGAGAATTAGGGCTGAAGCTTGAGAAAATAGAGGCGTGTCTCCTTTACTTGTGATTCTGTCTTTGAACATAAACCAATTTACTTACGGACTCAAGCAATGATCAATATCAAGTCCAGCGCCACTGTCTAACAGTTTAAAGTGTCTGAAATTTCTGGGGTTTTTTCGTTGCATGTTGTTGTAAACACTCAAGCATCTATATAATGTCATTCAAAGCCAATATAAAAGCATGAATGTCACTATTAATTAGTTAATTAATAGTATCAATACTTTAAATGTTAGATAAACCTGCCCACATCCTGTGTTTTGCTCACAAGCTTGATTTAGAATTATGTGGTTAAGTGTGGGCCTGAAAAAAACCATCTGCACAAGAAGCCTGAAGCACATTCAGCTCTGTGCTCTTATTAAAAGGTAAATACCGCAAATACACTTCCATCAAAGTAAGTAATACCATCTAAGATATGGTTAACATGAATTAAAGACAGAACAGTGCAATTCAGTTGAATGTAAAATGAAAGTGTTCATCTTTTTTTTCCCCTCTCTGCCATGTAATATACAGAATATACAAAAATCCATTAGAATGGCTTTAATACAGATGAGTACAGCACTTAGGAATGTGTTATGCAGCCTCCATGTACGTTCGCTTAAGATAAACGGCTAGTCTTTTTTCCAGACTATAATGATTCACACTAGGTTCATAGAATAACTTGATGATAATAAATGATCTGGTTTCAGGAGGAAATGTATTGTTATTGAAATCACACCTTTGCTTGATACTCATCTCAGTGTGACTGACATTGTAGGGCACACAAAGCAATAAAATTACCATTTACATACATAAAGTACATATACTATGTATATATATAGTATATGTGATATATATATATATATATATATATATATATATATATATATATATATATATATATACACACACACCCACACACATATATATACCATTTTCCATTTAAATATGCATAGAATGGTTATATGCATAGAAAAGTACATTTGACTCAGTTTTGGAATGTAATGTGTCCTCACCTAAAATTTTTTGTTGCGTTTCCCAAAAGATCACTTGTGCTGTTCAACATCATTGCGGTTCAGCATTAAACAGTCATGCTAGGGATAACAAATAAAAAAATTAAATAAAATCATCCAATCTGAAAAGCTTTGTAAACCACCTGTAATATTAAATGTCAGCTCAAAAAGAATGAGTCAGGAAACCACTGAGGTGCAGAGTCGGTACTTAAAAATAAGTGTGTAAGTTTTAGAAGTGTGCATAAAGCAGAGATGAATGCATTAATGCATTCAGCAATTAACAAAAAATCAGCAACACAATAATCAACATTTACATCGCATTAAATAAATCATTAAAATAATAGGTGGAGTTATGAGTTAACACAGCGAACATATACTTACGAAATTCAATAAACGATTTGTCCTTTGTTGCTCAAACGCAACACTGGAATGAGACACTGCTATATGAGGTCTCTGGTTTTCACACTTCTGTTTTTTTTTTGTGACGAGTATGTGCCTCTATGGAGACGTGCATGACGTCTGCCATTAGTTTTGCCCAGCTAAGAGTTAATGCAACAACACTGAGGTATTGTGGTTATGTTTCAATCTTCTGAGCTTACTGATACTCAGGAAGGCTTGTGGTAACGAGATACAAGGTAATATTGTTTTTTCATACTAGACGTAAGCTGAATTTCCCAACATTTCAATAGTCAATTAAAAACAAAGTGGCTCAGTGTAACAAAGACAAGCAGTCAATTGGACAAATATGTGATTTAATAGAAATTATGCCAATTCAGCACTGCAGAATTCTCAAATCTGATTGTTCAGACGTTGTTGAATCGTTTTCAATAATAGCAGCTCTGAAAGTAGTTTGGGCTGCAAGGTTTATAATAACGTGTTCATCCTAATACGTTATACTTCGTAGACTGGAAACCTACACAGGGATGTGTACAGCAGATGCATATTTAAAAAATGTGTGTCGTGTTAATATTGTGAGGTTTGATAGAAGGAGGCCATAAATGGCAACACTTTTTGTAATAGTCACCTTAAGTGCTCCAGCGCAGGAAGAACTTCAGATCCAAGAACTTTCTGTGCAACATCAAATGTAACTATATATGTGTGTGCATATTTATTTATTTACGACATCATTGCTGTGGTATAAGGGGAATAAAGTAAGACATGCTTATTTAGGGTTAGAGGCAAGAAATATTCTCTGATCCTACATATTGATTACATATTGATTCTACTCATTAGGGAGTACTGTATGTAATTCATGCTGGCCTCCAAAATTTGATGCCACTGACTTAGTCCTTGCTGCTGTGTTATTGTGAATTCGCAAGAATTGCTACAAGCCACAACTTACGGAAAAAACCTGTAAGTTCACCTTCACCACAGATAAAACCACAAAATAGGCGCATTCAAATGAGCTGGAAAATGTGAAACCCCTTGCTGTATTTTACCACTGAACTAATTTGCACTCAAACTTTTTCTGTTTGTCACCTCCGTCGGCGACATTTCACCTCCATGCCAAAAGAAGGGATCCTCCCCTCCGCCATTTTGTTGTCACACTCATTACCTGTTCACTCACCATATAAAGTGCATGATCAAAGTATAAGGACATGATCTATGTTTTGCCATCACGCATCAAGTCCATCTATTAGGTTCTCTGCTTAGCTCCTCCACCATATCTTGGCCACCATGGAAGAGCTCATCCAAGTCTGTAGAGGGAAGTTGCAACCAGTGCCCCAACAACAGCCATGCATGATCTTGAGTAACCATACATCCTATATAAACCTGGTTTACCTTGTATTGCTCAACCTGATAGATACAATGCTCAACCTTCTTCTGCAAACTCTCTATCTGTGAACCCCACTGAGTTGCGCGGTCTACTCACTGGAAGACACTACAATTCTACAACCAGAACTTTCCTGGAGTTCAGAATTCTGTGAAATCTTTGCTCAGCCAGTGTCCAGAAATGTCACGGTGTCTGCTAAAACAAGTCAGACAGCCACGGATTGTGCACCGATACTCTGTACACTCGCAACAGGAAAAGGGGGAACAAGTCAGCCGTGAAGGCTATGTTTCACCAAGGTCTCAATGATGCACTGCAAGCAGAGCTTGCGTGCGGTGATGACTAAATCTCATCCAACCGTTCGTACTGGAAGCTTGATTAGAGCATTTGCACTTCTGTGGTGGACTTGTTCCTAGCTAACTTTACTACTGTGTAAAGTAAGAATCTAAGATTTTTGTCATCGTAATCTTCTATTAGGATGGAGAGATATGCTGATCAATTCAATTCAATTCAATTTTATTTGTATAGTGCTTTTTACAATAGTCATTGTCTCAAAGCTGCTTTACAGAAATAGAAACAGATATAAACAGTGAGAAACAGATAAACAAATCTACTGATCTAGCAGCAGTAAGAGCCTTAATGCAGTTAAGAAGGCTCTGTTTCCATGCATTTAGTAATACTACCAATTTACTCTGACATATTTTAGGTTCTAATGGTCCAGCTCGATAAGTAGGTTGTTGAAATTTTATTTATTTATTTATTTTAAGTGGGGCTACATTATCTGAAATGTTACAGAATTTCAGTCATTTTCAAACTTGTGCAACCTGAGTTAGCAAGCAGCAGTTGTGTTTATGTATGTTATAAAGAATTTAAGTTAAGTTAAATCCATATCCAGTGTACATAGCTGTATCCAAGAGGACTCAATTCATTTAATTGTACTTACTCGTGTGGTCTAATCCACATCTCTACTAAACAACGAATGTTAAATCCCTGATCAGTAGTAATATCATTTACAATAAAAACTTTAGATGATTCCTAGATTCAATGAAAGGTGCTGGCTGCACATTTGGTATGATAATACAGTATGATATTAATAATAATGTCAGCTAGATGACCAAAACATTTATTGTTTACCTCTGGGAACAGACGCAGTGCTGATATTGTGGAAGCTGATTTCAGCTAGCCGATAATCAGTTTAGCCCGTCGGTCTGCTGCCTGGCCCCGGCTCTGGATTGCCACAGATTAACTAGGCTTGGTCTGAGGACATGAGCTATGCTGTAAGAAATAAGAGTAGTGAAGGCCAGACTTTCCCCAAGTCTACTCCAATTATCAAAGCCCACATTGTTTTTGAAGCGCCACCTAACCATCAAGCATTTAGTAACAATAACCTGCATTAAGCTACATCACCACATTACATTGGTATAGGACAAGAGTATATAATACTTCAATTATATTATGTTAATTAACAAACTTCTACAATATAACTCTTAGTAACCTCTGACTGATGAAAGCATATATCATTATCTTCTACATGAATAACTCTCCATATAATAGAAATAACTATCCTTTCAACACGCGCTCTACTGAAAAGAGCAAACCTGTTTGACACTTGAACAAGAGAAGAGTTGTGCTCCACATAGGTGAAAGAGCACACACAATTTTCCTCTCTTGGTCTCCCAGCGATGGGTGCCTGTGGCATCATCAGGATTTGTACTTTCAATCTCCAGACAACAGGTGAACTCTTTTTTTTTGTTGTGACACTTGGGTTCTGGATGTGCACTTCTGAGTGTCACGTGGAGATATAGGACATTTTGGCACCGAGTGCACGCTCTTACAGCAGGAGAGGGGCCCATCCTGGGTGAAGAAACAATGCGAATGTTAGAGATTCTTCTCATCCCCACTACACTACAAAGATGTGTGCAAACTTTGGATGGATGAAAGGGTTCAGGCAAAGGGAAAGTTTATTAGTACACCATTCCTAAAGCACACTGGAGTCTTGCACATGGAAACTTTCATACACTGTCAAAAAATCTTCTTCCTTCTCACATCTATGAGACTGTGCAATTGTTTTTTTTTTTCAACAAAGATTGATTTGCACAGTACGTATAACCTCATTCATAAGAATGAATGAAAGACCGCGTATATAACAACCTCTGGGCACAAGGAATAAACTCATGCCTTATAGGATAGTTAATGCACCTTCAGTTTTCCAAGTCCTCAACGAGCTTGCCATTGTTTTCTTGGATGATATTCTGATATTTTCAACTTCAGAAAAGAGGCATATCCGACGTGTTTGAAAGGTGCTTGAGAAGCTACTGGAAAATAACTCCATCAAAGTTTCATTGCCTCCCAGTCATGTTCCTTGGCTAAATACTGGATGAACATGGATTGATAAAATCACGATGGATGCAATAACAGTGTGGATCATTCACTACCTCTTGGATGCATGAACATCATGGAAATCCTCCTAAACTGAAACTTTGTCCAAGGAAGATAACTTCAGCTGAAATCAATTATGAAGTCAGATGCCAAGAATTATTGGTGATTAAAGCAGCACTAGATGAATGGTGACAATGGAACAACATAGGTGTTCACTGCGGAATCGGCGCAGCAGCTCACAACGCGTAGTGCCGCCCAGTGACGTGGCAGAGGAGGACTACATTTCCCAGCTATACCCGCGCTCGAGTTTGCCGGTGTTCTGATTACGAACACCTGCAGACATTTAAGGTTATATAAGGGCCTACTTAATATTAGTTACTTGCGAAGTAACCGCTCAGCAGCCTCGTCTCTGTTTGTTTACCAAGCCGATTTTGCTAGAAGTGCTTTCCCTGGAACTCGACTTTCACTGCGCTTTTGCCTACACCTCTGATACCTATCTTACCTGCTCTATCCCGACTCGGTTCTCGTTCCGTGTTCAGTCACACGTCATCTCTCCGCTTGCCCGCGTTTGTCTCCGTTTACGCTCCATAACATATTACTTTGCCGTACTATGGAGGCAAACCGGATTGGGAACGTATCCTGCGCGCTATCGGTTTATCGGGATGAGATATCCGCATTGCATGCCGAAGTCTCATGAGGGAGTTCCCGCATCTGCCAACGCCACGCCCCCAGCGTATGTTCAGCCGACGCCGGCTGCGCACATTCCAGCGCCGGCTGTTCACATTCCTGCGCCGACGGCGCACAGTTCGCCTCTGCCTATACCAGAGAGATACGCTGGGGAGCAGGAGCGATGCAAGGGCTTCGTATTACAAGTCCAGAGGTCAGAGATGCCAGAGGTCCGTAAGTTGACCCATTTTATGGAACTACTCTCCGGAATAGCCCTGGCGTGGGCTACGGTGGAGTGGGAGCGAGGAGGCGGTGTCAGACCCTCGCTAGATGACTTCTTGATGACCGCTTTACGTAAAGGCCGAGAAATGCGAATTCCATCAGCACACAATCTCTTTCCTGGTGTATGTCATTAGCCCAAGGGGAGTCGCCATGGACCAGTGTAAGATTCAGGCGGTCGTGGAGTGGCCCACTCCGCGAACCGTCAGGGAGTTGCAGCGTTTCCTTGGCTTCGCAAATTTTTACCGAAGATTCATTAGAGACTTCAGTAAAGTAGCGCAACCCCTGATGTCGCTCCTGAGAGGTACGCCCCGGCGACTGCTATGGACCGCAGTCGCCCAGGAGGCTCTGGAGAGAATTAAGCGGGCTTTCACCTTAAGACTTTAGCGGGATTTTCATCCTCAGACACCCGGATCCCTCCAGGCCATTTTTCGTGGAGGTCGATGCGTCGGGAGTGGGATCCATTCTATCACAAAGGTTTGGCAAGAGACCCAAGTTACACCCCGTGGCCTTTTTTTCCCGGAAGTTTTTGCCAGCAGAGCGCAACTATGATGTGGGGAACCGTGAACTTGTGGCCATCCAGCTGGCCCTATTAGAGTGGAGACACTGGTTAGAGGGGGGCGGTACACCCATTTGTTATCTTCACGGACCATGAGAACTTGGAATACCTATGAACCACCAAAAGTCTCACTTCCAGTTTCCAGATTCCAGTTCACTCTGTCTTACCGACCTGGTTCAAAGAACACAAGGGCTGACGCACTGTCTCGCATTTATGCCCCAGAACGGCCGACGGAGCGGGAGAGATGCATTGTGCCTCCCTATTACATAGTAGGCACCTTGGAGTGGCCCCTATAACAGAACTTAGCCCATATCCCCAACTTACGAATCCCAGCAGCCTGTCCTCCCGAGAAACAGTTCGTGCCAAAGTGGTACCGTCTCAAACTCATCACCTGGGCCCACACGACTTTGGCCACGAGCCACCCGGGGGCCCGCCACGCTTACCAGCTGCTGGCCGAGAAGTACTGGTGGCCCAACATGCCCAGAGAGGTTCACCGCACTGTAGCCTTGTGGTGTTCTTGCGCTCAGTCCAAGTGACCATGTGTACTTCTGGCTGAGAAGTTGGTGCCCTTACCCATACCTGAACGTCCGTGGTCCCATCTGGCCCTCGATTTCATAACCGACTTGCCGAAGTCGCAGGGTAACTCTGTGATGCTGGTGGTCGTAGGTTTTCGAAGTCCCTGCGTTTAATTCCGTTACCCGCCATCCCATCCACCTTCACCACAGCGGAACACCTGGTTCAACTCGTCTTTCGTTACTTCAGCATCCTCGAGGAGATTGTGACTGATAGGGGGCCACAGTTCACATTGCATGTTCGGGCCAGTTTCATGAGGAAGATGGGGGTCCCCATTAATCTCACTTCTGGGTACTGTTGTACCCTCCCACACTCACAGGTTCACTTAGATTTGTTGACAGTGGAGTGGCTGGCTACTTTGTCACAGGGTGCTCCTATGTCTGTGTTACCTTCTGGCTCTCCCTTTTAGTCATGCTGTCATAGGTCGTCTTTTCGGAGTCCCTGTTGCACTCTGTACGCAAAGTACACTGTCCTTAACCATTACATGACAATTAACATCTCTCTCTCTCTCTGTTGAGGAACTCGCGCTACTCCTAGGATACCAGTGATACTGACTCCTTCTGCTCTCCAGAACGACCTGATCCATCCTGATGCTGTACTTCAGGTTGGAGTAGGAAATCACTCGCTGTCGCTGAGGCTGGCCCCACTTGGACAGCCTAAAGATCAATGAGATTACTGAGGATGGCACCCTTTAAAAACCAAGAAGATGCCTTTGGACTGCAATTGATATGAACAGTTTTGCTATGATGGCTTGGGACTACACTTGCTATGATCGCTTTAGTACAGCAACTGCCATTAACAATTTGCACTCAAGTCTTTTTCCGTGAACAGTGGATAACTTCAAGAAAATAGGCGTCATGTAAAAACTATAATACATTACCTGTTTACACGATTGCACTGTTTAACAATGTACCATACAGTTAAATAAGGGAATTATTCATAATTGCACTGTTTGTTGTCACAACTGAGCACGCCTCTTTAATTAGCTAAACAAGTCTATTAGCATGAACGAGTGACTCTCTAATCTAGCAACAAACAGACAGCTCTTAGCAACAAGGAAGCACAGCTCCAGCTCTTATCTCACAGCTAATGCTGAAACTAGTTTCAACAAAAAATCAAGAAGAAACACTCACTAGCTACTGTTCGTCCTGAACGACTAATCGCTTCAGCTGTATGTACATTTCTGCAAGGTTGCTTTGAGACCACTGTTAAAAGTACTATACGGGGTACTATACATTCCTATGGTTTACTTTATTTAAATGGTTAGTAGTAACATGGATCCCAGCATAGCTGGGACAGGCACGCCTTTAAGATTTATTAGTTGGAATGTCAGAGGTATGGGTAATCCTGTTAAGAGATCTAAGGTTTTTACACATTTGAAACGTATGAACTCCAATAAAGTAGTTTTACAGGAGACACACCTACGTATCAAAGATCATCATAGGTTTCACTGCCCTGGGTGAGTCAAGTCTTTCACTCGAATTTTAATTCGAAAGCAAAAGGAGTTGCTATTTTAATTGACAAAAGGTTACAGTTTTCATCCACTAATGTTATTGCTGATGTGAATGGTAGATATATTATAGTTGCTGGTATTTTAATGCAAAGACAAGTATTGTACTCTGAATCAATCTGCAATGTCCAAAACATTCTCAGATTTTATGTGTCAGAACGGTCTCGTTGATCCCTCGTTGATCTCGTAACCCGTCTCTTAAAAAGTTTTCTTTCTTCTCCCAGGTTCATAATTCTTATTCCAGGATTGATTATTTTTTCATAGACAGCACTCTAGATTCTTGCGTAGTTTCTTCTGACTATTTGGGTATTGTAATTTCTGACCATGCGCCTCTACAATTAGATATTCATCTTTCTACTTATAAACGTAGCCGACCGCCTTGGAGATTTAATTCTCATCTTTTAGCAGACAGTGAATTCTGCGAGTTCATTTCTAGTTCTATCGATGACTTTCTTTTCTTCAATCATAATGACTCCACCTCTTATTCACTGTTATGGGAGACACTTAAATCCTATATCAGAGGGCAGATTATTTCTTATTCTGCTCGCTGTAATAAAAAACGCACAGCTAGGGTTAATAAACTAGCATCTGCAATCAGTAGTCTTGATCAACGATGTGCATTAAACCCCTCACCAGAACTTCTTAAACATTGCCTTGACTTACAGGCAGAGTTTAATCTTATTTTGACTAAAGAAGCGGAACACTTACTGTTACGTACTCGTGGTTTATATTATGAACATGGCGATAAACCGAGTCGTCTACTGGCACATCAGCTACGGCGACAGGCCACTTCCTGTCTCATACCTAGTATTAAAAACACTTATAATATTGTCACTACAGATCCCATGGAAATTAATGCTACTTTTAAATCTTTTTACTCTTCGCTTTATAAGTCCGAATCTCCAACAGATAATACTAAAGTGGACGCATTTCTTCAAAACCTCTGTAACCCTGTTATAGATACGAATACTGCTATGCAATTGGATTCCCCAATTTCTCTTGAAGAAATTTTAAATTCAGTTAAATGTATGCAATCTAACAAAGCTCCTGGCCCGGACGGGTTTCCAATCGAATTCTTTAAAATGTTTATTGCAAAATTAGCTCCATTGCTTTTGGCTATGTTCAATGAATCTTTGTAACGTGGGTCTTTGCCTCCAACTATGACACAAGCCATGATAGCTCTGCTCCTAAAGGAGGGTAAGGATCCATCCTCCTGTGGTTCTTACAGACCGATATCACTGCTGAATGCAGATGTAAAGGTGTTGGCGAAAGTAATGGCATCTCGGTTAGAGAATGTACTTCCTTATATCATATCTGAAGATCAGAACGGTTTTATAAAGGGACGTCAATTGTTTTTTCAATACCCGTACACTCTTTAATATAATTTATTCAAAGCATTCAGCTGTTCACCCTGAGATTGTGATTTCATTAGATGCTGAAAAAGCATTCGACAGGGTCGAATGGGAGTATTTGTTTGCAGTCCTGAGGAAGTTTGGATTTGGGGAGAAGTTTATTTCCTGGATTAGCCTCGTTTACTCAACCCCTAATGCTAGGGTTCAGACTAACGATACTTATTCGGATTATTTTGCGCTCGGACGAGGGTGTTGCCAAGGTTGTCCTTTATCCCCACTGCTTTTTGCTGTTGCCATCGAGCCGCTCTCTATTGCACTAAAATCTTCCTCCTTGTTGAAAGGAATAGTTCGATATGGTGTAGAATACAAATTGTCGCTATATGCTGATTTGTCGAGTAATAAAATTAGGAATGCGTGGGAAACGGAATTAAGAGTACAAATAAGTGAGGAGTGTTGGGAACATGCTATAAGGGAGGGTACAGACTACCACTTCTTGTGCTCGTCTTAGACTTGTACAGTTAAAAGTTTTAAATAGAGTCCATCTGTCCAAGTCGAGATTGTCTGTGATGTATCCAAATGTAGAGGACAAGTGTGATAAACTCCATGGCTCTACCTGTCATCTTGGCCATATGTTTTTCTTCTGCCCTGAACTCCATGGTTTTTGATCTGGCTTTTTCACCATCATGTCCACTATTCTCAGGGTAGATTTAAAGCCTTTAAAGATTTAAAGATTTAAAGTCCATTGATTTGATTGTGATATTTGGGATCCCTCAAGCTTCAATTCCTTTGAGCTCGATACAAAAGGATGTTATTGCTTTCACATCCCTTATAGCAAGATGTTCCCTACTGTTACATTGGAAGTCTGCTAAATACCCATCTATCTCCCAGTGGATAAAGGATGTGATGTTTTTTCTGAAACTCGAGAAAATAAGATAAACGATGAATGGTTGTACAGATAAGTTTTTTCATAAATGGCATCCCTTTATTACCTACTTTATGGAGTTACAGACACTACCCACTTAAAGGTTGGTGCCTGATGTTGAATTTTATAATATCTCTATAACCAGCGACAGTTAATGGTTAGCCATGATGAGCCGGAGAGGTGGGTTGTGGGTTCAATTTTGTTTTCCTTTGTATAAAAAGAAAAAAATCTGTGATTATTTACTATGGGTTCCAGTTAAAGACATCCTGGACAATTTGCTCCGCATCAAATGACATTGAAAACATTACCCTCTCGATATCTCTGTGATATTCAATGATGAATGAATTGCCCAGAATGTCTTTAGCTGGAACACAGGATGTTTTCTTGGTAAGGATAAGCCCTGTCACGAGGGTGGTTCAACTTTGGGAGCTGCATGTTAAGGGGTAGGTTGTCACATCCATCTGGGAGAATTCCTTGCCAAACACATAGATTCTAGAGACTCTAATTTTATTGATACTCTCATTTAAGCCTTGCAAAGAGGTTCTGAGCTGTTGTTTCCTGTTTACTGATTTAGATTATTCTTTGGAGCATGAAAATAGTTATTTTTCTCATGTTTGTGTCTCATCTGGCCTTTTTCACTATTCTTTGCATTTGCCCTATTTATGATAATAAATGATATCTTGTTTAATAAATCCTCTGTACATGGATCCTAAGAACTGTCATATATGTTGCACAAAGAATTGGGACATTTGGCTTCTTGGGTCACTTCGATTTGTGCTCAGTAAGACAACTTTATTTATTATGTAGTGCATCGTTCAGCTCTGAGGCAGTAAAAAAAAAAAAAAGTCCAAGTTAATGTTTCTAAAACCAACTACAGCAAGCAGGTTTTTATGTTATTTCATTATGGCCTTTTTAAAAATTAAAAAACATATCAATATGATAACAATAATGACACTTAATTGTGTTATGATATTTTTATTAATAATAGCATAAATGTTCATATGATTCCATTTTCTGTAAGTAGATGCTTATTTAACATTTATCGGAGAAGCTAGAATTTAGAGATAAATGCAGATTTTTCATTAACTATTCCTTTTTTATTTCATACCACACCATTTTCACTTTGTGGACTTGCAAAATCGAGCAAATGCTATTCTGTATGTATTAAATTCAATAAACAGAAATGAAGGGAGAAAGAGGTTGCACATTTATCACAAGATATTTATTTAGTCCTATATAGTAGCAAAAACAAACCCGGCATATTCAATATTTGTATCGGGCATGTATATGTTTAGCAGAAATGTTCAGCAAAAATGAAACTTATATATATATATATATATATATATGTATGTGTGTGTGTGTGTGTGTATATGTGTGTGTGTGTGTGTGTGTCTGTAATACAACTTAAAAAGACTTACAAGAAGTAAATAAAAGGAAATGCGAAGATATTGTTGGTGAAAAACATCTTTCAGAGAGAAATAATACAAAAACAGTATTACTGTTTGAAATCACAATATAATACATGAGGTAACAAAAGGGATGAGACAATAATAAAAAAAAAAAAATTTTTGGAAAGAGAAATGTTCTGCTAGCATTACTATAGAAAAAAATATGCAAAAGTTATTTGTGTATTTTAAAAATATAAGCATTTCGTGAGGAATAAGGATGAGCTCAGTAAAACTGTATTAGTAAGCACTACTACTAGTAAGAACTCAGAATAGTAACTCATAAAATCCTTGCCACATTTTTATTTAATGTATGCCCATAACGCTGTATTTACAATGCATGTATGCATACTGTGCTTTCATAAGTATTTACCCCCTTTTAGTGTTTCAATCTGGGACCAAAATGGGTTTAATTGGGATTACAGTGCTGTGAAAAAGTATTTCTGATTTCTGTTTTGTGTATATCTAAATTGTGTAAAAAAAACAAAAAACAAAGGCAACCTGAGTAAACACAAAATACAGGTTTTAAATAATGTTGAATGTTTTTGAAATAATGTTATTTATTGAAGATAAATACCAACTGGGCCAGTATGAAAATGTGTTTGCCTTTGTAGTTACTAATTCCCCAAATCTATGAAACCGCATTCATAATGGGGTTCAGCTGGACTAGACACAACCAGGCCTGATTACGGCAAACCCTGTTCAATCAAATCAACACTTAGAACTTTTTCTACAGCATGAAAGTGGTTAAAAGGTCTTACCCAGTAACACACTATGCCAAAATTTAAAGAGATTCCAGAAATTACGAGGAAGAAGGTGATTGAAATACATCAGTCTGGGAAGGGTTACAAAGCTATTTACAAAGGCTCCAGGACTCAAAAGAACCACAAAGAGAGCCGTTATTTCCAAATGGAAAAACTCGGCACAGTAGTGAACCTTCCCAGAAGTGGCAGACCTTCCAAAATTCCTCCAAGAGCACATCAACTACTCATCCAGGAAGTCACAAAAGAGCCAAGGAGCCAACATCAAAGGACCTACAGGCCTCTCTTGCATCAATAAAGGTCACTGTTCATGACTCCACTATCAGAAAGACACTGGACAAAACCACTGCTTTCCCAGAAGAACTTTAAGGCTGAATTTGTCTGAATTTTGCCAAAACACACCTTGAGGGTCCTTACCTTTTGGGAGAATGTTCTGAAGAACATCCGAGAAAGCTCAAGCATGGTGGAGGAGGTGTGATGGTGTGGGGATGCTTTTCTGCTTCAGGACCTGGACAAGTTGCAATAATTGAGGGAAACATGAATTCTGCTCGTTACCAGAAAATCCTAAAGGAGAATGTCCGACCTTCAGTCTGTAAGTTGAAACTCAAGTGCATCTGGATTACGCAGCAAGACAATGATACAAAGCATAGGAGTAAGTCCTAGTACTAGAAGTAAGTGAAAGACTGATATTGGGTTATTTTAGCATTTAATTGCAATAATTGCTGCTGAAGGTGGCCCAGCCAGATATACAGGGGCAGTTTAAAGGGGAAGTTACTTTTTCACCTGGGTGATAAGTGCTTTTGCTTCAATAAAAATACACAAATAATTAAAAACTGTATTGTGTGTTTACTCAAGCTGACTTTATATTATCTTGCATTTCATTTGACGATCTCAAACAATTTAGGATGATATATACAAAAAAAAAGAGGAAATAAGAAAGAAAGCAGGCAAATACTTTTTCACAGCACTGTATATGTCATAACCAGACAAAACACAAAGCCTTTAATACTGAACTAATTATCCGTGGCTTGGTGATGGGAACTGGCAGCACCTGATTTCACAGCAATGGGGGTGAATAAGTATGCTATCACAAATCTTTTATCCGTTTTTTATCTGTTGATCAGTTTGCAAACTTTTCTTGATTTAACACACAACATGATGCTATCACCAACATGCTTCACTGTGAGGATGGTGTTGAATATAACAATTCTTGTTGCTGGGGTGGTACCTTCAAATGTACACCTTTTTAACTTTAGGACACATCTTTTACCTAGAAATACTCATGTCGTGTACCTTTTAAAGCACATAAATGGTAACTGTTCACATATTCGCCTGAATATGTTCTGTACATTTAGGGGATTAAAGTGATATCCACTAGATGGCATGTCATAGCAAAAGATACCTGTCCTTCACATGTCAAACTTTTAAAATATTTAGCGATGTCATGTACAGCAATATTAAACATGATGCTTCTCATGAAAACTTTCCACTGTCATCATGGGTGTTGACACTGTTGAAGCTGTGTCTCCAGGAAACTATGATCTGACGTGCGAAAGTACATGATCCAGAAGACTGGTACACAAGGCAGACATTTTGGTAGCTTTGAGAGGTTTTTAAAATTCAAACACTAACCGTAACAAGGAAAATGATTAGCATTAGTACTCATTAACTGTCTAGAATAGAGTTTGATGGTGAGATTTTACACATAACTCTAGTCTGTATACTCAGTTGAGGTTGTGCCCTCAAACAATCAACAGCAACCTTGCATAGGTGTACGCATAGTTAAAATAAAGAATAATCCCAGCTTTTCTCTGTAATTTAATTACAATCCAATTATGTACTTTAAATCTACCTTAAAAAGATGATTCAGTATATTCACATTTCAAGGTGGAAAGTACTTTTGGCTACCACCCCAATGAAAAGGAAGTGCACCATTTAGGAGCATCTTATTGTATTCTTTAATTACCTAAATGCCGAGACATTTAACATATGCAAAAATAAGTTTTCACCAATACATATAAACCAAATGAGCATTTATAAACTGAGTTGTAAAATAAGATCCTCTACATTTACAAGGCAGCTGAGCGTTCTTCCATAGTTGTGGTCTGTGAATACACAGAGGCCGTGGCCTCGTTCACACAACGCTTCACACACTGCACTTGGACGCATGGTGTCTGGCGCAGAAGCTTGGCAAGGTGCCTCTTGAACTTTTCACCCACAAACACGTAGAGGAACGGATTGAGGCAGGTGTGTGAGTACGCTATAGCTTCAGTGACTTGCAGCATGAGCTGGATTGTTTTGCTGAGCTCACACTCTGGAGTCAGGATATGCTTCAGTTCCAGTGCTTTGAGGAATGCTGCAATGTTGTACGGTATCCAACAGCAGAAGAACACCACCATGACTATACTAACAAGACGAATAGCCAGTTTCTTTGATGTACGAAGGGTCTGAAGCCTCCGAAGTACCATCGAGTAGCAATATCCCACAATACTCAGCGGAATTAGCATTCCCAATACATTCATTTTAAAGAAAGCTGCACTTTTCACACCATGGTGACTTTCTTGATTTTTTGGATAAGCACTACAAACTACTTCAGTCCCAGTGCCGTCAGCTCCAAGATACCGTAACTCTGGAAATGATGCTGCAATCGCTATAATCCAGACGAACACGCTAGCTAAAATCCCACAAGCCTTGGTTCGGATTCTCAAGGCAAACACAGCATGGACGATAGCCAAGTATCTGTCGATGCTCATCAGCACAATAAAGAAAATTCCAGCGTAAAATCCAATGTAGTACACACTGAGGACCAGAGTGCACATGACTCTACCAAAAACCCAGGTATCCCTGGCATAGTGAGCCAGGAAGGGGAGAGTGGAGATTAGTAGAAGGTCAGCGATGGCCAGGTTCAGGAGAGACACATCAGTCATGCTTTTCAAATGAGAGCCTCTCAGGATCACCCACAGCACCAGCATGTTGCCCAGGAAGCCAACCACGAAGAACAGGGAGTAGAGCACAGGAAGATAATGGCTTGCATGTGTTCCATAATCACACGGAGGTTCAATTTCAATATCAATATCAACATTAATATCCAAAGTTGGTGTACTGATGCTGTAAATAGGGAGGAGAGAGTTATTACAGAAATCTCTTTCATACAGAGTACATTGAAGGAGACTGCATCTTAACTAAAGGCACTGCTTATCTTGGTGACTAAATTATTACATAATTCGTGGAGACAAAATTATGAGCAACACTTACATTGAGGTGAAATTGTAGCAGATGAATCCTTTGTCACCTTATCCTTCAAACCATTGCAAGTATGGCATTATTTTATTAAATAATTAAATAAGGAATTAAAAACTAATTATATCCCACATAGACATTACGGTTTCATGACCATGATTTAGTATTTGGTGTTTTTATTAAGTTATATAATTGTATGTGACTTTAAATAATAATAATAGGTTATTATGTCTAATAATAATGACACTTGTTCTCAAGAAAAATCTTGCAAGCTTGGAAGTGTGAACTACATGCAAGTGATTTGCATAGTTTGAATGAAGAACCCAGAACACTGACATAAGCATCTGTTTAAACCTGACTCTGAATACGAGGAACTTCCCACACATAAATATTGATGTACCTTTAGGACTTAAGTCACCAACTCCGAATACGATCCATTATTAAATAAAAGCTTTGGTTGTTATCTTGCTGGAGTAACAATAGCTAACATTTAGCTATGACAAATTTACCTTTTTACATAAGCTTCAATTTGTTGATCTAAATTCTTTAAAAAGATTAAAACACAATAAATCATAGTAGATTACTATAGAGTAATAATAGAGTAGAGAAATATCTCAGCAGCACATTTGATCTTGATAAAGATTCAGTCTGCCACATCCGTTTCACTAAATATCATCACTTTTGTATGGGGTGATCAGATTCATGAAGCAGATAATGACAGGAAGCATGTACACTCTTTTTGTCAACATGGGGCATGTTTAAAACATTCATAACTTATGCATAAATCTTTTATACAGCAGTGCGTGTTAGAGAATGTACAAAAAGGTGACATGAGGTGACATTAGAGATTTTATGTCACTTTGTCTTTGTTGACGTATCAGTATTATTGTAAAAAAAAAAATTCTTATCTTGCAAGCCATTAGTTCAGAAAGTTGTATACATAGTGCTTCATAAAACAGTTATAAATGCAAATATGATACCACTTTAGATAAATGGCATTACAGTAATTAATTCAGCTGGACTTCACATATACGTCTGTCCATCTATGCATTTTCTGCCCTGCTTATCCTCCACGTGGGGAGTCATGGGGAGCCTGGAGCTCATCCCAGGGGACCCTGGGTACAAAGCAGTGGTCCAACCCATTGCAGAGCACAATTGCACTCACATTCACACACTACAGAAAATTTGGAAATGCCTATCAGCCTCTAATGAATGTCTCTGGACGTGGGGAGGAAACCCGAGTACCCAGAGGAAACCCCCAAAGCACAGGGACAATATGCGAACTGAACCCAGAACCTTGGAGGTGTGAGGTAACTGTGCTAACCACATTTTCTTTACTCTTTACTTACAAGCAAACTCAGTAAATACACTTCCCCAAATGTAAGACTGCATGTAGAAACTTCTTGGAAAATTTCTCAATACTTCATGAATGTGCTGTTACTAACAACGTTTCATCTGCTCTCTTTCAAGTGAAGACAAATCATCCACGAATGCTTTAATTAATGATTGTACATCACCTTTACAAGTGCTATGAAGACGTAGTGTAGGGAAACTTCAATATGCATCAAAAAGGCTAGGTGTCATGCAAATGACCTGTTCATAAAATCTGAACAGAATATGTTCCCACCTGAGTGTTGTGACCTCCAAAAGATCACTGCTGTTGTTCTGCATCATTGCAATTCAGCCTGAAACTCAGTATAAACAGTCATGCTGGATTTAAAGACAGAGAAAAAAAAAAGGGAAGGGGAGGGTAAGTCATAAATCAATTATTAAGGTTGGGAAAACTGTCTGTGACAGCAAACACACCTAACTGTTTTGTGCACAGATTTCTGGACCGTTTGGAAAATGTCAGACAAAACAATAAGTCAGTAAAGTGAACTGCAGAGTCTGTACTTCAAAAATACATGTGAAAATCTAAGCTATGAAGATGAAACAGAGACGACACAGAGATCAATATCACTGCATGAAGCAATTAACGCAACACACTGCAGATAATAAATCATTCAAATAATAAGTGCAGCTATCTGGGATAAAATTGCCAAAATATACTTACAAGGTTCGGAAATAGACTTGTCCTTTGTCGCCCAACGTCAACACTGAAATGCAACCGTGGTGCATGAGGGATCTGGTTCATTAGTTTGCCCAGCTGTCAGCTAATACTTTCGTTTGCAGCAGCACTGAGGTGAATGTTGTGCGAACACCCACTGAGCATTCTGCCTTCTCAGGAAAAGTTGTGGTAACGAGATATGAGGAAATATTTTTTTCTGAGTAGAGATTAACTGATCTTCTCAACATTTAGGTAGTGAGTATAAAACAAAGTGGCTTAGTGTACTAAAGATGCACATTCATTTGAACCATTTGAATTTGGTCTAATATGTGGTTTAATTTAATATAAATTATTCCACAGCGCTGCTGAATTCTCAGATCTCTTTGGTCAGAAGATATTGAATAATTTTGTATAACTGCAGCTTTGACTGTAGTTTATATGAATGTGCTTATACTACTATTTAATAGTAAATTGTCATTGTTGGAAAATTGCTCTGGTATAAGAGAAATAAAGCAGTTTGGGGCATGATGCTATTGTAAAATAATATTCTTTACTTATATTAACATATATTAGTGAAGCTTATGTTTTTGATTCTACTCATTACTCACTGTTTGTAATTAATGCTAGCTGTTGGGTGCTAAATGTAAAAAGATTAATACTCCTTTGTAGAACTGCCACATAAAGTCCATGTTTCAAATACTTGGGTGTTTTAATTATGTTAATTGCTGACACCTGCTACATATTAGCACTGTCTTGCTGCCTCCATCAGCATTGTGTTTGGCTCTGTGCTCTGTGTAAATGTGTTATGGAAGTAAAGATGTGTGGCGGTTGTGGCGCAGTTGGTAGAGCGGGTTGTCCACTAATTGTAGGGTTGCCGAAGTGTCCTTGGGCAAGACACTGAACCCCAAGTTGCTCCCGATGGCAAGCTAGCGCCTTGCATGGTAGCTCTGCTAACATTGCTGTGTGAGTGTGTGTGTGAATGGGTGAATGCGACACAGTGTAAAGAGCTTTGGATAAAAGCGCTATATAAGTGCACATTTACCGTTTACCATTTACATAAAACGGGAGAGAGACAGCAACAGGAGTGCGCTCAATGAAGGAATTCACTGTAGATTACTGTCACACTTCTGAAAAAAGAAAAGAAATCCTTTTTTTCTCCTTCTTTTGATGACTGGCTAAGAGGATTCATGAGCCAGTTGCTGTAATCCAGCAGAATGGTGGATCCACACACCCTTGGACTGAGAAACGGGTGAGGACGATCCAAACGACTTTAGTCCTGTTGTATATATTTCTTTTTGCACTACAAGAGAGACTGTGGGTGTGGGTTATTTGTATATATTCGCCGGAAAGGTTTTTGTATAATATACAACAAACTTGGTGAATGTAATTGGGGGTTTGTTGTGTGCTTTTTTTTTTTTTAATAGACTGTTAGAGCCCGGATCGTATTTGTAACCAGTGCCTCTATGAGGTGCCTTGCTGTTGTTGTTTTTTAGGCCATTTTTAAACATTTAGATGCCAAATAATTTCAGTTCTCATTGTAAATATAAAAATACAGTATAAAATCTAAATGATGAATGTAGATGTAGATAGAAATGTTAAAAATAAATGTTACATGAAAATGATAAATGTAAAGGTCAAATATGAATATCAATATAATATTAAATGTAAATGTAGAACTTTTTAATGAATATACTAATTTACCACACCCTCTCAGAGTGTGCATCATGGGAAAACACAGCACCAGCACAGCTGCTAGTTTTATACAATACAGTACTATAAAGTTGAGGGTGTGAAAAGCAAATGCACAGGGCTGATTTATAAACAGTCCTTGGCCTCCAAGATTGTTCTTTGAAGCAGATAATCTGAATTAAATCAAACAATTTTCTACAAACATATGGTATGGCAAAGGGAACTTTTCCATAAAGACTAAATTTCAAACTAACTGTAACTCAGTGATGGAATGAACTTCCAACCTCAATCCGGACCGCAGAATCTCTCACCATCTTCAAAAAACCGCTAAACCCGTCTCAATCTGTCAACACCTAACCACACCATTAAATATAAAAATAAAAAAACTCTGTCACTTACACCTCTACTCTGTACACTTTTCTAATTCTAGAGCTCAATTAATGGATCTTGTATTCTTGTATGGTAGCACTACTTGTATTGTTCTCCCCTTGACATATCGCTTTGCTTGTATTTTCTCATTTGTAAGTCACTTTGGATAAAAGCGTCTGCTAAATGAATAAAAATGGAAATGTAATGTTGCATATCAATAATGGATTGTGATTCAATAGTTCAGACTGCAAATCACAGGTTTATATCAATGTGCTTGTCCTCATACGTTAGTGTTTCCGCAGTAGAAGATCATTCCCTGGGACTAATAATAATCTGATTAAAAACACATAATACAATATAGTAGCTAATAAAAAAAAAATACATATATTTTTTAATATGCTGGATATTTCTGTACAGAAAGGTTTAACATGGAAGGTGACTAAATTTGCATTTATCTGTACCATTTACTTCCGTTTGATTTCCAACCACATCCCACATCCCACATGTGGGCAGCTGTGGTGCAGTTGGTAGAGTGGGTTGTCCACTAATCGTAGGGTTGGTGGTTCGATTCCCGGCCCAGGTGACTCCACATGCCGAAGTGTCCTTTGGCAAGACACTGAACCCCAAGTTGGCAAGTTAGCACCTTGCGTCGTGTGTGAATTCACACACCTTGCGTCGTGTGTGAATGGGTGAATGAGACACAGTGTAAAGCGCTTTGGATAAAAGTGCTACATAAGTGCGCCATTTACCACATCCGTCTCACTCTGTGTATAATTCCTACACTATTTTGGATGCTGTATTTCAATAAACACAACCATAGTGTAGTGACAACCCCAGAACCAGCATTTGCTTTCCACATTAAACAACACAGAGCAGCCTACAAACATGGCTGCTGACTACAGCTCCAAGACCACAAAGCTGCCTACGTACATGGCCGCCGAAGACTACAGCACCCAGCAACCACAGAAACTGTCACGTTCACATTCAGCAACTTACTGAGCAGCCACACCTGGATTCAATCACACAATCACAGCCCCACAGTATATAACACCACTCATTCAGTGTGAAATATATGCTCAGTGAACCTGTCTATACCAAGCCTTTTTGAGTTAGTGCTACAATTTTTATGGTTGCAACTATGTGTTGGGTTCCTGGTTCCTGTCTTTGCTTGCTCAAGTATTATTGTTTGTACATCACCTGACTTCTGCCTATTTGTTGACTTTGACTCTTAACTTTGACCTCACAAAGGGAGAAAAGGATACTTATTTAATTGACAAATTATTTATTTCAAGAACAAAAAGTGCACATGCAGTTACTTTGGCAAAAGAAAAAAAAAAATCTACAGATGCAACATAAAAAAGAATGGATAAGCACCACAAAAGAAGACAACAACAATTTGGTGATGTCAGTTAGTTGCAGGTTTGATGCAGTTATTGCAAGCAAGGAAGGGATATGCAACCAATTAATAAGTGCTATATACTTTAATTTACTTCAATACCATTTTGGCAAGCTAAAGTATGGGAACAGATATGTTTTATGTTGTTTAACACATCTAGATGTAAATAGCAGGAAATAGAAACTAAACTCTCGTCTCATGAACTCATGAACTGTTGAACTCAAACCCAAATGTTTTCAGTCTACAGCAACGAGAAATGAATTGGCCTTGCCAATATTTATGGTATATTATATAATATTTATTTAATACGTTCTTACCTGCAGGTTATGCCTTCTGAAAGACCGCTGCTTGTGTTCAACATTGTTGCTTACGTTCCCTCACGCAATCTGTGATCAATCAACGACCGATGCTTAGTAGTACCTACTCAACGTGGCTCAAGATCCCTTACAAGAACTGTTCCTCAGGGGTGGAATGAACTTCCAACCTCAGTCCGGACTGCAAAATCTGTCAATATCTTCAAGAACCAGCTAAAGACCCATCTCTTCCGTGAACAACTAAGCAACCCATAAAATAAAATCAATCAATAAATAAATAAATAATTACTCTGGCACTTACACCTCTACTCTGTGCACTTTGCTTCTTCTGGAACTCGATTAATGGATCAAGCACTACTTGCATTGTTCTCTGCTTGATATTTCTTTGCTTGTATTTCCACATTTGTAATTCGCTTTGGATAAAAGCATCTGCTAAATGAATAAAAATGGAAATGTAATGTTGCTCTTCAGCATCAAATACTGAACAGTCTGGCTGGGGGTAAAAATAGAGAAAAAGGGAACAAGTGTCAACTAATCTGTAATGTTGGGTAAACCACCTGTGACGTTTGTGTGCCATAGGTGTTTGTACCGTTTGGTAAATGTCATTTAAAAAAAAAAATGCTTAAATGTCATTTAAGCAGAGTCTGTACTTATTTATAAGTGTAAAAGTCTTAGCTGTGAAGAAGACATCCAGAACAAGATTAATGGACACAGAAATCACAATTTACACTGAATTTATTCAAATAACAGGCACAAACACATATATGCAGTAACATTACTACCATATATTTATATAAAAAATAATAATAATAATAAATAATTAAACTTGGTAGAAGACTTTTTCCATGTAGCTCAAAGTCAAAACTGAAATGAGATGTTGATGTGTGAAGTTTCCGGTTTCCACACTTGTGTTGTTTTTTTTGATGAGTAATGGGCCTGTATAGAGACTCACTTGTACTCACTTCTTAACCCTCTCTGCTCCAGGGGCGCTGTATCATGGCTGACCCTGCGCTCTGACCCCAGCTTCCTGACATGCTGGGGTATGCAAAGAAAATAATTTCTGTAATGATCAATAAAGACTCATTATCATTATGTGCATGGTGTTTGTCACATGACGAACCATCTGCCCAGCTAACAGCTAATGCACTCATATGCAGCCACAGTGTGGTTGTGTTTTGACATACTCAGCTAACTGACTTCTCAAGAAATCTTGTGGTAATGAGATATGAGTGCATATTTTTTCTGAGTATAACTAGACTGAATTTCCCACAGTTTCTATAGTGAATAATAGGCAAAGTGACTTTATATAACAATGACAAGCAGTCATCTGGACTAATGTGCGAGTTAGTAGATGTGTGTAATATGTGAGCAACAGAAATTATACCACTGCATTGTTGAGTTCTCCAATCTGATTGATTCAGATCATCATATTCAGATTGCTATCACTCTTCTACGTCCCTTCCTCTATTTCCTGTCCAGTCTGTTTTGTAGCCGGTGATGGTCCTCATTTCACTCCACACCTCCTTCACGTTAGTCTGCTGCTGCTTGCACTCTAGCTCTAACTGTCTTTTCCTCAAGTCCCGTCCGTCTCTTCATGTCCATTCTACAGAGTCTCTTCAGAATCCTTTGTCCACGTATTCACCGTCCTGACATTAACAGGGAGCCGTAGAACTACGGATCTGTCCGTTGGGGTGAGTTGCACTAAACTGTGGTCAGATTTGCAATTTGGTTTCAGAGCAGCAGATTCCTATGCCTCCTTGCCATTGGCATATAACAGCCAAAATTGTTTTATCATGTCTAACATTCCATATACTCATGAGAAACTTGTGGAGTGTGGAGGAGAGGGAAAGTTAAAATCTCCAGAAATTGCCTCAAATTAATTGATACGAGGTTTATCATACGTTTACTAAACACAGGATGTATCTGCCACATTGAGGCTGTTGCATCACTGGGCATTCAGTACATTACCAAAACAAATGCATGTGAAAACACCCCACAGCATGTATATGGCTAACAGTAAGGAGCTAAAGAATTGAGTTCCAAGCTCGTGCTTTGTAATATATCCAGGGTTGCAGCATTTGTCTTTCACATAAACAGCAAGCCCACCTCCTCTGCTCTTGGCAATGTATTTCCTGCCTGCATGCATGATGTGAAAGTGAAAACACAGAATTGGGAGTCTTATCAAGTTTCACATGACACATGAGCTTACACTGCCCAAACAAACAGGAACAAACCTGCAATAAAAAAACGCTCTGGCTACTTGCATTTAATTGTAGACACCTATTCTAGGATTACGTTTGGGCAAATATGTACACGTAATGGTAGCCATTTAATGGCATGTTTTTTTTTTTTTGGAGGTAAGAAGAAACTAGTGGACCAAGAGAAAACGCATATCATGGGAAGAACATCTGAAATCTGCACAAATAGTATCCCAAGTTCAGAATCAAACTGAAGGGCACTAACATTTCCTCCTGCTGTACCACCAGTCCCTGGCCAAAAATACTAATAATACTAATACTACTACTAATAATAATAATAATAAATGCAGTCATGGGCCACAGACTCGATGTAACAGTACATTTTGTGACCAATAATACTGCACTTCATCTCTTTCTGTTTATGTGCTTTTGCCTTACCTCTGATATCCTGTTTTTGAATCGCCTGACCTTAGCCTGTTACTGTTTTGGATGACTGTCTCTCGATTTGAATTGTTTGCCGGGACTTTTAAATAAACTGCCTTACCTGCATTTGCATTAGTCTCCGATCTCAATACGCGACATTGTTATGAAAATGTATATATTTTCTGGGTAAATAATTTCCATACCCATTGTGAATTGTTAATTTATTCATAAAAAAAAGGTTTATTTGCATATGTAGTTTGGAAACATTTGATATGGTGTACCTATAGCAACGACATACTTATAGTCATTTCTATGTCTTTATACCACATTGTGGTTGAGTGGTCAAATCTGATTGGTGAGGAGGTGTGCATTACTTCTGTATAACAACACATCTTTGATAGTAGAGAGAGAGAGAGAGAGAGAGAGAGAGAGGGGAGAGAGAGAGAGTGAGAGAGAGGGAGAGAGAGAGGGGGGAGAGAGAGAGGGGGGAGAGAGAGGGGAGAGATGAGAGAGAGAGAGAGAAAAAAAAAAGGAGGGAGGGAAGAGAGAGAAAGAGAGAGAGAGAGAGAGGGGGAGAGAGATGATAGAGAGAGAGAGAGAGAGAGAGAGAGAGGGGGGAGAGAATGAGAGAGTGGGGGGGAGAGGGAGAGAGGGATAGGGAGTGAGAGAGGGGGGGCTAGAGAGAGAGAGGGGGGAGAGAGAGGGAGAGAGGGAGAGAGAGAGAAGAGAGAGAGGGAGAGAGAGAGGGGAGAGAATGAGAGAGAGGGGGGAGAAGAGAGAGGGAGAGAGGGAGAGAGGGAGTGAGAGAGAGGGGGGCGAGAGAGAGAGAGGGGGGAGAGAGAGAGAGAGAGAGGGGGGGAGAGAGGGAGAGAGAGAGAGAGAGAGAGGGAGAGAGAGGGAAAGAGAGAGAGAGAGGGAGAGAGGGGAGAGGGAGAGGGAGAGAGAGGGAGAGAGAGAGAGAGGGGGGAGAGAATGAGAGAGAGAGAGAGAGGAGGGGGGAGAGAATGGGAGAGAAAAGGGAGAGAGGGAGAGAGAAAAAAAGAGAGGGAGAGAGGAGGGGAAGGAGAGAGAGAGAAGGAGAAAGAGAGGGGGGGGGAGGGGAGAGACGGGGGGTGAGAGAGAGAGAGAGAGAATTACTGAATTAGAGATATATTGAAGATGAGCAAACACCCCAAACAAGAAGTCTTCCAGATGAAAATGGAGATGTCACTCAGATGATGCAAAGATATATTCTTTCCATTCTTGTGCCAAATCTGCCTGATTATTTGAATATGGAACTACCTTTACAACAGTCTGTGTTTGACCAGTTTTCAATGGCACCGTTAATAATTATATTTAACTTATGTTAACTATATCCTCGTCTCATTTGAGCTAAGTCGAAAATAAATTGATAGATTTTATGTCATATTAATAAACTCAAAACATACTTCATTTACGACCAGAAAGCGAGAGAGACACATGTAAAATAGGGGAATGGCAGGGTTTCGGGGAAGAGGGGAGTGCATCTGATTGGAAAGCCAGTGGGCAGGACCATGGGCGGGTAGTCTGTCATTATTTTTTTGCATGAATCGATAAAGTAAATGCTTATGGACGTCAGTCACATGTTGCACTGGATTCTGTTATATAAATGGTTGATGCAGCTAATGATTGACAGAACCTCTGCATGCTTTGCTAATCATTCCAGATTCTCAAGTGTGGAACTGCAACATGCAAAAGTTGCAGGCAGGTCTGGATATATAATATACTCAGAGTAAATGATGGGCGGCTGTGGCTCAGGTGGTAGAGTGGGTTGTCCACTAATCGTAGGGTTGGTGGTTCGATTCCCGGCCCATGTGACTCCACATGCTGAAGTGTCCTTGGGCAAGACACTGAACCCCAAGTTGCTCCCGATGGCAAGCTAGCGCCTTGCATGGCAGCTCTGCTACCGTTGGTGTGTGAGTGTGTTTGTGAATGGGTGAATGAGACACAGTGTTAAGTGCTTTGGATAAAAGCGCTATATAAGCGCTACATTTACCATAAATGTCACTGGATTTTGTGGCGGTGTAATATCATGTACAGTGCCTTGCGAAAGTATTCAGCCCCCTTGAACTTTTCAACCTTTTGCCACATTTCAGGCTTCAAACATAAAGATGTATAATTTTTATTTTTTGTGAAGAATCACCAAGAAGTGGGACACAATTGTGAAGTGGAACAAAATCTATTGGATATTTAAAACTTTTTTAGCAAATAAAAAACTGAAAAGTGGTGCGTGCAAAATTATTCGGCTCCTTTACTTTCAGTGCAGCAAACTCACTCCAGAAGTTCAGCGAGGATCTCTGAATGATCCAATGTTGTCCTAAATGACTGATGGTGATAAATAGAATCCACCTGTGTGTAATCAAGTCTCTGTATAAATGCACCTGCTCTGTGATAGTCTCAGGGTTCTGTTGAAAGCGCAGAAAGCATCATGAAGACCAAGGAATACACCAGGCAGGTCCGTAATACTGTTGTGGAGAAGTTTAAAGCCGGATTTGGATACAAAAAGATTTCCCAAGCTTTAAACATTCCAAGGAGCACTGTGCAAGCGATCATCAAACCATCATCAATTAAATCACTATCGACAAAATCCCTCTTTGCACTGCGGAAGTGGTACAGAATCTACATCTGAAGTGGCATTTAGTGGCATGAATGCATTTACATTGTGATTTAAATTGCATGAATAATGTTATGAGATTAATGTTTTTAATGTAAAAAAAAAAAGTTGAATATAGAAATATGAAATTTTATTAAATTAAATTAAATGATAAAAGTCCTTTGGAATAATTTGTCTTTAGTAGTGACACCAGAGTTGTTCTAATTTGGTACAGAACAAATAATTCAGATAGATGTCTTTAATTAGTATTAAGGTTGCAAACCTACTTATGTGAGGTGATGTTAGCCTGGTTGTAGGGACAATAGGATTGTTATATTGTGCAAGCCTAGACAGTATTATTGAAAACTCCCTCTGAATTATTTTTCCTCTGATTGTCAACAAGCTACACTAGTTATTCTTATTCTCGCGTGCATAGTAGCAAAGCTCTTTTGTTTCTCAGGTCTTAGGTCACAGTCGTCTCTCCAGTCTTAGAAGCTGACTTCCTCTGCACTACACAGGTTTTATGTGAAATGAACTGTTTATTCATATCAGCCGAACCCATTGGTCAGGACAACTGTTTGTCATTTCCGAATGTAAAATGAATCAATTCATGTTAACAGTTTCCATGCCGTGGTCTGAAAGGACTGGATTCCCAGTTTGTGACATGTTTCTCATCATCGTAAGTGCTGTACGTGTAAAGATATATTAGTTCAAATGTCTAAAGTAAAAGCTGGTCCTAGATCAGCCTGAGTCTATAAACTGGCTTCCTATTGTCACTTCCTGTCCACCTTACCAAAATAGCAGATTTGTTGTTCATAGTAACTCTATTGTACTACAAACTCTATCTAGAACTTAATCAGTGCTATTCTGTATGCTACCTGCAAAAAAAAAAAAAAAATTTTATATATGAACGTAATAATTCATTAACGTTGTGCATTGAAGCAACAACGTTCAATTTCATGTGATGAATCATGCTGCTGCCTTGGCAAGAAGAAACCACAAAAGCAAAAAATGTATTTTTTGTAAAATGCAGATGTAACACCTCATCCGGAAGTAAGTATAAATAAAGCTTTTTTTGTTTTTGTTTTTGTTTTTTTTTTTTAATGCAGTGAAGCATACAATTTTACAATTAAAATTTTAGTTCATGTGTACATTTGCAGAGACTGCAAGTACCCATGAGTGATATACAAAAAAAATATATATATATATATATATATATATATATATATATATATATATATATATATATATATATATATATATATATATATTTGTTTCCAGCTGTAGGTGGTCATGAAATTATGACTCAGTGCTACCTGTGGCAGACAGAAATCTATCATCCAAAAGATGTAGGAATTCCTTTACAAAAAAAAAAAAAAAAGTGTATGCCACGGTATGATGGTGTTTTCAGTTAACAGTGTCACGGTATGAGAAAGTTTCATATGAAATATGCCCTAGCCACTTTCTGTAGTGTTGATGGGAAGGGGGCTGCGGTCTGACCCAGTTTTCACACCTCATAACCTGATACTAGTTTTGAGGTTTTAAATGAAATAACATCTACACAGTCATAAGTGTATTTTTCTTGTTTTATTCATTTCCAATAGCCGTTTTTTCCCCCTTTTTCTCTCATGTCTATACTAGCTACCGAGGGATACTTCTTTTTTCACCAAGTAAAAACAATGCTATGTACTGAAACCAGTAGGGAGCACAATGCATCGAGGAATGTAATAATTGGGTCAACATCGTGTCGATAGTTAAGTCTGTGTTTTAGGACAAACACATAAATAGATCACACAATTTTTATATATATATTTTTTAAGCATGATACTTAGATTTCAAATATTAATGCAAGTGAACCAGTTTGAAATTAATTTGACTGCTTTTAAACGGTGTATTCTGAAGTACGAATCAACTCAGGAAAGCATTTGATCACAGTTTGCAGAGGTACTAACATTGCTGACAAGAAACTGCTCACAGGCAAAGAGAAAACTAGAAAAGTTTCTAAGAAGCAAGAATGACCACTACCTTTCTTCTGCAGTGAATCGACTCTTCCAAAGGATCAGTTTTATTCGTATTTGCTCTGACCTGAGCGGCAAAGCTTACTTTCTAAATCTTAAATCCTACAGCTAAACCATAGATGAGCTCCAGATGCAAATCAAAATATTAAACGTGTATTTTATTTAGTGGTGGCTTGGTGGTTAGGGCTCTGGGTTACTGATCAGAAGGTCGGATGTTCAAGCCCCATCACTGCCAAGCTGCCACTGTTGGACCCTTGATCAAGGCCCTTAACTCTCTCTGCTCCAGGGGGCGCTGTATCATGGCTGACCCTGTGCTCTGACTTCCTAACATGCAGGGGTACGTGAAGGAAAATAGTTTCACTGTGCTGAAATGTATGCGACCAATAAAGACTCATCATCATTATCATTCATTTATTGACCAAACAGATACTGTACATACATCTCATTTCCAAAATTACATGAAGACATTGGGCCTCATTTTGACTGGTTCCTATACTATGCAAAATGTGCACTGAAATGAGGTAAGAGGTTATTTTTTTTTTTTAAATGTCAGCCATAATTGCAATAAGAAAATGGAAGACGTTTGTAAATACAGCGCACCATTAAGACCCAGCAAAAACACTTCAACATGCTAATTCTATACAGGTGTTCAGCAATCACACTCAAGGTGTTGAATCATTTTCTATAACACACCCTGTTCAAATTGAAACATAGTTTTATAATAACATGTTACTTTTAGTTTTAAGTTAGAATTTCTATCATCACTGCACATTCATAGGGACTTGGGTCTGACCGATGCTCCACATGATCTAATGCTAATAACAAAACGTATGCTGCTGCTTAACAAAATGCATTATTGTTGATAAAATTAAGTTTATAGAAGGAGTCTCCAGTGTAAGCCCCAGTGTCAGTAAGTGTTCGGCCACAGGGGACTTTGCGTTTTGTAGTTTCTCGGCAACCTGACAATTTGGGTTTTTTTTAATTTTTTGATTATTAACTTCACGAGAGGGAAACTAGAGAGGGTGGGGAGGAAATGACTGTCCAGCGTGGCTATAATGTAAGTGATACCAGTTACTAAGTTGTTTCACAACATTAAATGTAATATACAGCAATAAATGGAATATAAAATATGAATTGTTTACTAAATTGTCCATTTTTCATGGTATAAGAGGAATAAAATACTTGCTATTATAGGAACACATTACAGGAAAATGTTCAACTTTGGGGTTTGTTTCAGTGAACATTTTCAGACATGCACAAAATACTCCAGGTTACTCCAGGTTATAGATCTGCACATTTTTGATGTCTCAGTGCGTTTAGCACTGTTTAACAGATGTGATATTGCACAAGAAGACTAATTAACCAATGAAACCTCTGATTTATATTCAGGTTGGCACATAAACAAATACATAACATTTTACAAAAGAATGTGACAATGTGCAAACTAGACTAAAACTAAAAGCAGTATTTAGCTTTAATAAACAGTCTTTGGAAATGTTTTAAAATGGAGAATTAAAGATATATAACCTATACACATACAAACTCACACCCAACTAATGCCTGGTTTATTGTTCTTTCAGACAGGACATCTGTCTTTCACACTAGATAACCTGTGGGCTGCGCGACCGAACAAATACCCCCCACCCCCCGTGTCAACATCGGCACAATTATATAAAATGACCCAGGCATTGAGGGATATAAAATGAAAGGACAGTATTCAGAGTTGGCAACTTAAATCCTAATTTCGTGTCAATATTTACACAGGAAAAGTGTCTCCTATTCAGAATCAATTTATATGGGTAGTTAAGTTAAAATTCTATGCAGATTATTAAAATGATCTATGTGTAGCTCAAGCCTTTTGAGGTTGCGAGATTTTAGATGGATCTTGCATCTAGGCCACCTCCAGTATAGTTGTTATGTTATACAGGGTTATATAATTGTGTGCACAACTTAATGTAGCCATGGTTTGCCTATGGCTTGAGGAATAAGCTGAAAGAGCATGCATCTGCATATACTGACTGCTCAGTTTAGTGTGTTGTTAATAATTTTATCCATAAAAAATTCAGTCCTCAAGATTTGCAGTGTCCCTGATTAAGATGCCTTCTCCTGCGAGTGTCATCCCTGGTGGAAAAAGAACCTGAAAACGGGCTTCAGTTAAAGGTCAGAATCGTATGCGACTGATATACGCATATGGTTTACTCAAATTTCACCCAACATGTGAAGCTTCTGAATAAGTTTGGAATTATATCCAAAGCATAAATGGTCAATTTTGTGCTCAATTTTAGTATTAAATCCTTACTACATATACGTAACTCAACTCTGAATATGCCCAGCAGTGCATACACGCACAGTATACACATATTTATAAAAATGTGTTCTTTAGCAAACTCTATAATTCAGACAACAACTGAGCGTTCGTCCAGACTTGTGGTCTGGGAATACACTGAGGCTGCAGCCTGAGTCATGTAGCTCTTCATACACTGCACTTGGAAGCATGGTGTCTGGCGAAGGAGCTTGGCAAGGTGCCTCTTGAACTTTTCACCCACAAACACGTAAAGGAATGGATTAAGGCAGCTGTGCGAATACGCTATAGCTTCAGTGATTTGCAACATCAGATGGAGCCTTCTGCCATCCTCACACTCTGAAGGCAGGATTCCCCGCAGTTCCAGTGCTTTGAGGAATGCTGCAATGTTGTACGGTATCCAACAGCAGAAGAACACCACCATGACCACAGCAACAAGACGAATGGCCAGTTTCTTTGATGTACGAAGCATCAGAAGCCTCCGGAGCACCATTGAGTAGGAATATCCTACGATAATCAGTGGAATTAGCATTCCCAAAATATTCATTTTAAAGAAAGCTATACTTCTCCCATTATTTCCAGTTTTTGGATAAGCAGTGCAAAGTGTTTCAGTCCCATTGTCTTCGACTCCAAGATACCGTAACTCAGGAAATGATGCTGTGAAAGCTATAATCCAGACGACCACGCTGGCTAAAATCCCATAAGTTTTGGTTCGGATTCTCAAAGCAAACACAGCATGGACGACTGCCAAGTATCTGTCGATGCTCATCAGCACAATAAAGAAAATGCCGGCGTAAAATCCAATGTAGTACACACTGAGGACCAGAGTGCACATGACTCTACCAAAAATCCAAGTATGCCTGGCGTAGTGAGCCAGGAAGGGGAGAGAGAAGATTAGTAGAAGGTCAGCGATGGCCAGGTTCAGGAGAGACACATCAGTCATGCTTTTTAGATGAGCTCCCCTCAGGATCACCCACAGCACCAGCATGTTGCCCGGGAAGCCCACCACGAAGAACAGGGAGTAGAGCACAGGGAGAAAATGGTTTGCATGGGTTCTATAACCACATGGTTCTGTGTCAACAGTACCATTATCTAAATAATAATCAGAGTAGTCATATGCTGGGCTGACGCTGAAAACAGTGAGAAAAGAAATTGAATGATCTTTGCTGTTTCAATAAAGCAACAGTTCATTTATTAATAAGGTGTATTGTGGTATTTAAACATGCTTGTTAAAAAGTAAAAAAAAAAAAAAAACAACAACTATAGTTTAAACAGAGTTTCATAATTATGAATGTGTGACTGGTTATGTAGCTAATATCACGGTAGATTACTAAGGCAGTGTTTAGGTCAAACTACATGAACCAAACAATAATTAAAAAAATGTCAAATTTGATAGTTGGTACATCTCTTTAGTCTGTCTTCCATGTGCAAGGTTACCAGGTTCCATATTATAATATCTGCATATTGCATAAACTGCAAATCATTGATCATTTCTTACGAATGATAAAACTGAGAAAAACAACAACAACAACAACAACAACAATAATAATAATAATAGTAAGAAGAAGAAGAAGAAGAAGAAGGAGAAGAAGAAGAAAACAAACTAGTCCTCCTACTATTTGCATATGTCTTCATATTCATTTAGGAAACATTATCTGTTCAGTCTGAATAATGTATTTATATTGGGTCACATCCCTACTATAGATGCATTTAGGTAAGGAATCGAACACTTGAGGATTTGCTGTTGTGTTGTGACCCAATACTAAATGGATTTAAATGATTTTTCCATCAAAATTAAGTTGATTAATTAGTTGTCCAAAGACACAAAATACTCACGGTGTTTCATTCCCCTTATACCACAGCAATTTGCAAGAAATTACAATGTTTTATTTAGTAATAAAGACATCTTAGTTTTTTTCTTTTGTTGTATTTGTTTACCCAATTATAGTTCTTTTTTAATCCTGGAGAAGGTCCACATATTGCATAGAATAGTCAGCTGTCGACAAACCTTTGGCCATATTGTGTATGTAGGGCATTAATGAAATCATATCATTTGAATTACAGCCAGATGTACTGTCAGAGCAGTAGAAAATGAATTAACACCTTCTGATGAATAATTGAGAATTCAAAAGCACTATGTTATAATACATTTAATGGCTATAAACTGTGATGAGTTGTGCTAGCTATAGAATAGTAACCTGTCATACAATATATATTAAAGTACTTGATAAGTATGTACTGATATCTTATCAGGTACTGATAACTATGCAGTAACTATACTGATAACAGTACCTGATACCTATGCGAAGTGGCAGTTCTTGATTTTAATTCTAGTAGAAGATATTACTGGATTTGTAAGTTATTATTGTGTGACGAGAGGGAGGGAGGGTTCAGGCCGTGAGGACACATGCCTGCCAATGAGATGTCTAATCAGTAGGAGAGAGTGATAAAGGAGTGTCTGGAAACGCCAGAGAGTGGGATTTAGACCCATGTGTGCTTTGTGTTTGAGTTCTGTTTATTATAAAACTTTATGGTTATGTTAAGCCGGTTCCCGCCTGCTCCTTGCCCATCTTTTGAAGTTTGTTACATTGGAGACGGAAGGAGGAGGGATGCGCTGTCTGAGAAGCCTTGCCATTATGGGAGGATCACGGCACTGAGGAAATTAGATGGTGGTGCTAGAACCTTATGTTTATTTTCCCACCTAGTCCTTACCCGTTTCTGAAGTGCGTTACATTGGTCCCGATTTTGGCACCATTGTAACACACTTCAAAGAGGGGCAAGGAAGAGGTGGGAACCAACTGAACTCAAACATAATAGAAACACAAAAATACAACTCAAATACAAAGTGCATGAGCATCTCTGTCCTCCTCTTTCAAATTGCTCCTTTATTGTTCTCTCCCAATGATTAGACAACACAGTGCCAGCGGCGCATCCTCCCAACCTGGCCCCTCCCTCCTCCCGTCATATATTGTTTCTAAAATAACAACTTGCACGGGGACTTCTATGGTGAAAAATATACACTATATTGACAAAAGTTTGTAGACCCCAGACCATGGCACCACTACAAGGGTTGTCCCAAAATTGTTGCCACAAACTTGGCATTTTTCAAAATTTGTTTTGTGAATGTTCCACAGTATTGGGCTACAAAGTTAAGTATAAAGCCAAACTAAATTTGCACAATTTATTTATTTTATTTATCTTGATTTATGGATTTGTTTTGGGTTGCTTTCTTTCAAGTCACTAATCATTTCAAATTAACCGAATTAATCTTGTGTGTGTAAGTAAATTAGCAATTTTTTCCATGACCACATAATTCATAAAATACATTCACAGTAACTGAACAAATATAAAATTTGAACCTCATCAATCGGGGCTTGATTGAAATGAACTTTTTTTTCTAGCCAACGGTATTTTTGTGAATACCACGTTTCCACATTTCCTGTTCATGATTGATAAATAAAATTCCTTTGTATCCAGATGAATAACTGAGACTCATTAAATATAACTATAACGGGATCAATTGTATAATGTACCGTTCATTATTATTCTTTTTTAAATGCATTTGCTGTTGTATAAGGAATAACACAATCCAGAAAAATAAAAGACGGCCATAACAGCACCCCGTCTTTGATTATGTTACTTTAAGCAGTTTTTTTTATTTATTTCTTACTTATCATAGAAATTAGTTCTCACAAATGTCTAAAGCACTAATGAAGACAACAAATATATTTTCCCCACACCACATTTCACCATACCACCTGATGGTCACATAAATATAGATATTTTTTCATTTTCATCTACAAGCACCAGTGCTGTCATTCTGTTCCCTGTTTTTGTGTTGGTGTTACCTTGGTATAGGCTGGTCAAAGTATGTTTTGTGGTATAGTATCAAAGGAAGCAGGTACATACTGTACTGACTATTTGCATCAAATGATCTAACCATCTACTATAAACCATAACCACATCGTTAAATAACCACAAATGAAAGCACCATTTGTGATTTCTGAATAAACATGGAATGATTTCTCCTTCACAGGCGTGGACCCTTTCTACTTTTCCAGTAAAATTTCAGCTTTACCTTTTTCAAAGTCTTAAAGATGCAGTATATTTACTGCACCGGTGGATATATATCAACATAGTACAAATGGCAGATGAATGATTTCGACTCAACACTTTGCAGATAAAAGCCAGTTCAAGCTCTTTTAGTCTATTAAACTTCTTGTGTCATTATGCAAATACTGAAATAACCTGTTTATGTCTACAGCTGCATTATTCCATTAAATAAGTGCTTTAGGGCTGTTTATATACATGTTATTATTGAGGAAGGTTTGAAAGAATTATTTTCAGGAAGATCAAGAAGTTTTAGACATTGCAGGTCTCACCTTTGATTATAATCAGTTTTAAACCCTTCAGTGGCATTGGGACTTGATAAAAGACTGTAGCGCCAAAAAAACAAAACAAAAAACACAAGAGAATGACATTTTATATCATGAAATTACACCATTTTAAATGAACACAAAACAGTTCATTTGTTTTAAATGTGTATTCGATTATCCATTATACTCACTGCCTTTAAAATGTGTTAAAAGTTCTCACCTTCTTTCCAACAGACTGCTACTGTTGTTTGACATCGCTGCCATTCAATGACTCTCTAAATAATTTTGAAAGAAATAGGCAAAATGTCATGAAATGTCTGTAAACCTGGGTCAACTGTCTGGGAAGTTGAACACACTTACAGTACATGTTTTGCATACCAAGGGTTTATATAACATTTGGTAACAGAAACTGCTCAATAAATTAGTCACAAAACTGCTAAATTGCACTGTCTAGACTCATATCTATGCAAGTATGAAAGTACTGTAAGTATGAAAGTCTTAGCTGGCAAGGACCACAGCAGACAAAGAGATCAAAATGAATGCATACAAAACAATCAATATAACTATACAATAAACTGTAGAAAATACTTACAAAATTCAAAATTGATGGACTTGGCCTATGCGGCTCAAAACCCAGAGCTGAAGTAAGATAACAGGTGTTTGAGGTCTCTGGTTTTGACACTTCCGTTTTGTGAAGAGTATGGGGGCTCTTTGCAAAAGTGCATAACAGTCTGCACTTAATTATGTTTGTTCAGAGCAAGCACACGATTGGCTCATGACAAATTGAAACCAAGGTAGTGGCTAATGTTCTTTTGCAATGTTCAACATTTTGTCTTGAGCTTGCAAGGCATTGACTACTCAGGAAGGTGTCTTTGTTTGTGAAGCTTGTGCATGAGGTATAAACCAAACCTGAAGAAATTTCCCCCACACATTAGTATGGTTCCCATCTGAAAACCAAGCAAATTCAAGTAGCTTAGCGTAACAGTGAAAAAACTCAGGTATAAGGTATACTGTATACCACTGTTGCACTATCAGACCATCAGTGGTTTTAGCGAATTCACTCATCGATCCATAGAATGGTTCCTGATGCTCAGGCTCTGACTGAGGTCGTGCCAGTGACAGCTGGTTGTGATATTAAATCAGAGGGCATAATACGCAACTGCTTTTGTGATTTCAAATGTTTGTGTGTTTCAAGTTCTACTACGTTCATACCATGTTTCCATACATGATCAACAGAAAAGCTGTAACCCGATCATTCGTACAATAAATAAACGCACTAAACGTATGATTCTGTCTTTTGGTGTTTTGTGCAATTTGCACTTCGATTGTACATTGTGCGCTTAGCCTAAAAAATCTACTTTTAGTTTCTTCTCCAAAGGCATTTTGTAATCATGATGGGAAAAAAGGATATCTGATTAAACAATCCACACTGTAAAACCGGATAAGTTCATTTAACTCCAAAAATTTCAGGAAACTAATTACCTCAAAATTGTTTTGTTGATAAATCAATTTCTTTAAGCCAAATAGACTTAAATTAAAAAAGTTTGAGCTACAATTTTGTTATATTTAAGTGTATTTGACTTAAAGAAATTGATTTATCAACTTAATAATTTTGAGGTAATTAGTTTCCTAATATTTTTAGAGTTAAATGAACTATCCGGTTTTACGGTGCAGCTAGTTTTCTTTCATTACATCCTCGACTTGATTTAACATGCACCTTCCCGATCAGCGCCAATGATGTCTTATGGATGTGTCAGAGAAATACCTCTGTCACGCTATTCTGTGTATTTTTCTTACAGCCATTTGTGGTTCCAAAAAAAATCTTATCAAAAAAAAAAATATCTGTCAACAGAAGAAAGAAAAATTGATTTAGATACCAAAAAATTATATTGATGCCTTTAATAAATAAATAAATAAATAAATACGTCTCTGAAGACATGTTAGAAATTGTGTACATTATAAATGGTAGTTGAAAATCTATCCATTTTCCATACCACTTATCGTACACAAACAAGAGTACCCAGGGGAAATCCCTGAAGCATGTGGAAAACATGCAAGATCTGCACACAAAGTGGCAGGATTCAAACACCCAAGCTTGGGTAATAAATAATCAAATTTACAAGATTGTCACATATACCCAAATGCATGGCATGCATAATATTTTCTTATATATAAGATAAGATAATACTTTATTAATCCCCAGATGGAAAAATGATATATTTCACAATCCATATATTTCTGGTTGTCTATTGATGCTACAAAGACTCACTGATGTGACTTAGTGCTTAGGCCATAGTGCTTACTTACTTACTGTAATCTACAAACATGAGCAAAACTTCACTATGTAGCTGAACACTGCACAAATATGGGAGCAGACATCTGGAGAAATGGAATTCCTTTTTCCCTCAACGCAATTACATATCATTCTGTTAAATTGTTCTGGAATTCTGGTCGATAATACAGACGATAATGTTGTTCTGCTTACAAAATAAGAACTGTTCATGCAATTTACCAAAAATGTTTATTGAGATTTTGTAGCATTTTGATGTCATTTGGAGCAAAAAAAAGACTTATCTGTTAAATTAGCCTGGTAGCTCAAGTTCAAAATCAAAGAAGGCAAAAAAAAGAACTGTTTTTGACTGGCTGATTATATTTACAGTACCTTGAAAATGTTTGTGAGTTGATTTAGATCAATGTAGCCTGCAAAATTATAAATGAAAACATTGTGATTGCATGAGTATTGTTGTACCCCTTGTGAACCGTGGTGGTGGTAGTATCATGTTGAAAGTTACCTTTGGCCTCTTGAGGGTTTCTCTGACTAATTACCAGAACAGTAGTTGTTGAATGGGCTCTTCTTGCCAGAGTAACTGATTTAATGATTCTAAACAGGGTGTTCAGGGTTAGGGATATGAAAAAAATATAATAAATAAATTAAAACCCTGATTGACACTTTTCCAAAAATTTGTCCTAGACAATTTTTTTTTTAATTTTTATGATGCTGTTTGTTTAGATATGTTCTCTAACAGACTTTATGGCCTTTCAAGAATGTGCTTTTATATTGAGGTCATGTGACACTTTACTTGCACACAGGTCGATTCCATTCCACAAATTATGAACTAATTTAGGGGTCTCACACTAACAGGGTATGAATACTTATGAATTCAGAAATTTTCCATTTTTTTGTTGTAAATATATATATATATATATATATATATATATATATATATATATATATATATATATATATATATATATATATATATATATATAGCAAATAAATGGTTTATTGTTTGTATATTCATGACATATAAGTTCAGTTCCAGGTTGTAATGCTCCGAAATATGGAAAGGTTCAAGTGGGTGAATACCTATTCAAGGCACTGTACATTCAAAACTATGTTATGATGCATTAACGATGATTGTGAGCAGGTTTAAACTGGCATGTAATAGTTCAAATTTGCAATCATGAATTCTTCTAGACTTCTTGTTTGTTCACACTTGGCTTTCACACCACTGAAAAATTTTTTTTTTTTAATGAAAAGACAGTGGAAGCATGGGCTTGCATTTGTCTCATGACCACAATCACAGGAAACCAAACATAGAAACCAATATTTAGAAGTGTTACGGCTTGTACGCCTACTCTTAAGCTTATAATTGTGCTTAGGAAAACCTGAGTTTGCAAGTAGCATGCAGTGACGTCATTTACTCAGAAATTCGGTCAATTCGTAGATGCTGTCTTAAATTCTTTTTTATTCTTTTTTTTTTTTTTTTAACCTTTGCAGCAAAAACAACATCATCCTTGACATTCATGGCTTTCACATTCTCTCAATGTCTATGACATGACTGGTGATGATAAATGAAATAAAGATTCTGCTTATAAGTTCATTTTTCTGCTCTTAGCTCACCTTAAAAATGTTTAAACTATTATTATGTAATTCCTGTATAATTTTTTTATTATTTATTACAAATATCTAGCTGATAAATGAAGGAATTCATTCTTAAAATATGGATGATGTTCTAACAAAATATGAATACAAAATACATCCACCCATCTTCTATACCACTTTATCCTTTTCATCGGGCACAAGGCGGGGTACACCCTGGACAGGGTGCCAATCCAGGGTGCACACAATCACATACACATTCACACATTACAGACACTTTGGACATGCCAATCAGCCTACCATGCATGTCTTTGGACTGGGTGAGGAAAACAGAGTACATTATTATACAGAAACCCCCGCAGCACAGGGAGAACATGCAAACTCCGTACACACAGGGCCTTGGTGGGAATCAAACCCCGACCCTGGAGGTGTGAGTTGAATGTCAAATACAAAATACTAAATAAAAAAAACGATTCCAGGCTCCAGTACAGTTTATTTCGCTTGACATGTGACACTTGACACTTGATATAGTTACATTTAGTGTTTTATAAAGTTCTTGAAATTTTTCTACTTGGGAACTTTTCTAGTGTCTACACCTTAAAACAGATGAGGTGCCGTTTTTTTTTCCCCCCTAGCAACTCGTGGTTATCATAAACACTGCCAGTACACCACCACCACCACCACCACCCCTCCCCTCCGGAACTACACATTGTTCCTCTTTAGGGTTGAAAGGTCTGTATACGTTACTCTGTTTGTCTTGAATGTGGCAGTGCTATTATACTTCAGTTCAGAGCTGTGGCTTCTTGGTTTCCTCTTTTCATAATTGTCTAAGTCTGGCAGTCTAAGGCTGAAAATATATATATATATGTGTGTGTATATATATATATATTTCCCCCACTGTGTGTGTGTGTGTATATATGTATATATATATATATACATACACACAGTGGGGGAAAAGTATTTGATGCCCTGCTGATTTTGTACGTTTACCCACTGACAAAGAAATGATCAGTCTATAATTTTAATGGTAGATTTATTTGAACAGTGAGAGACAAAATAACAACAAGAAAATCCAGAAAAACACATGTCAAAAATGTTATAAATCGATTTGCATTTTAATGAGGGAAATAAGTATTTGACCCCTCTGCAAAACATGACTTAGTACTTGGTAATACCCTGGCTGAGGGAAGGAGGTTCTCACCCGAGATTTGACGGTACATGGCCCCGTCCATCGTCCCTTTGATGCGGTGAAGTTGTCCTGTCCCCTTAGCAGAAAAACACCCCCAAAGCATAATGTTTCCACCTCCATGTTTGACGGTGGGGATGGTGTTCTTGGGGTCATAGGCAGCATTCTTCCTCCTCCAAACATGGCGAGTTGTGTTGATCAGATCACATTTTATGAAAAATTTATGCAGAAAACCATGAAATTCCAAAGCGTTCACATACTTTTTCTCGCCACCTTATATATTCATCCATCCGTTACTCCTTTTCAGGGTCACGGGGAACCTGGAGCCTATCCTAGGGAGCATAGGGCACATGGCGGGGTACACCCTGGATAGACCATCGCAGGGCACAATCACGTACACGCTCACACATCTATTCATAGATTTCAACATTCATGTGGACTGGAGTGACTCTGTGACTCTAAGGAATTTCTGTCGTTAATTGATTGTTTTAGCTTCACACAGTTTGTAACTGACCCGACTCATAACAAGGGTCATACGCTGAATCATGTGATTGCTAACGGCTCATTTGTATCGCAGTTTTCATCTATTGACATCGGACTGTCTGCTCATTCAGCTGTCTTTTTTAACCTCAAACTGTATCATTCAAGTGAGCCTACCATCTGAACAGTAACCTTCCGGAAGTGGAAATCTATCGATTTACAACCAATAACCTCTTTGAACCCCTTCAGTCAGGTTTTCGTTAATTTCACAGCACTGAAATGGCCTTGGTCAAAGTTACCAATAACTTGTTGATGGCCTCTGACTCTGGAGCTACTTCCATTCTTATTCTTCTTGACCTTAGAGCTGCCTTCGATACTGTGGATCATGGTCTTTTACTTAACCGTCTTGAAAGTGTTTTTGGTGTCTCAGAGACTTTTTTAAACTGGTTTAAATCCTATTTTACAGACCGTTCCCAGTTTATTTCTATGTGTGGCTTCAGGTCTGACTCTGTGCTCACTGGTGTTCCTCAGGGTTCAGTTCTAGGCCCTCTAGTCTTCAATTTTTATCTATCTCCACTCCACATCTGCTGCGATCGCTTGGCCTCCATTATCGCTTTTATGCTGACGATACCCAATTCTATATTCACTCTAAATCTGGTGAAAACATTGATGCTTGTTATCTTGCTGACTGCATTTCTAAGATAAGAACATGGATGAATAATAACTTTCTGTGCATGAACAGCAGGAAAACTGGGGTTATGCTTATAGGTTCCCATCATCAAATTCACAAAGCAGCTCCACTGTCTCTGTTTGTTGATGGCTCTGTTCTAGACACCCAAAGTAAAATAGGAACCTAGGTGTAATTTTCGACACCAGCCTCACATTTGATTTTTTTTCGTTCAGAGCACTGTGAAGGCTCCTTTTTTTTTTTCTCAGAAATATAGCCAGACTACGCCCAACGCTAAACTTCTCAGTGGCTGAAAAGCTGATTAACTCATTTGTTGTCACTTGGCTGGATTACTGTTATGCCATTTTAGATAGAGTTTCTAAAGCCACAATTAACAAATTGCAGTATATTCAGAACTCTGCCGCCCGGATCCTGACAGGGACCAGGAAATGTGACCATATTACTCCAGTTTTGAAGTCCTTCAGGTTCCTTCAGCCCCGTTCAGGTTCCGTGTCGATTTTAAGATCATGATGTTGACATTAAAGGGTTACATGGACTGGCTCCGCAATACTTATTTGGCTTATTAATCCCTTGCACCCCAAATCGCAGACTGCGCTCCTCACAGTGTAATCTGTTAACTTTTCCACAAACACACCTAAAATCTATGGGTGAAAGGGCTTTTTCTGTCTATGCTCCTTCACTTTGGAACTCTCTTCCTCCTGAACTCAGGGAGACCCAGATGCTTGGCATTTTTAAAGCTCTTCTCAAGACACATTTTTTTAAACTTGCATTCGACTGCTGATGTCTTTTTATGATTGTTTTTTAGTTACTTTTATTATTAATGTTGTTGTTGTTCTTATTAACTTTCATATGTTTTATTTTTCTGTGGACTGTGATTTTAAGTACAGCGCTTTGAGAAGCTGCTTTTAAAGGCGCTTTATAAAATAATGTTTATTATTATTATTATTATTATTATTATTCCTGTACCAGATTTTAGCAGCTCTCACTGCACGTTTGAGGATATGTACTTAGCCGACATGAGCCCTGCGTTGTACATGGCCTTGAGCACATTCACCGTGACTCAGACTGTTGTATCCACCTATGGTTTATGGTTGGAGAAAATCCTTATAGTGACAGTGTGTGTTGTTTTCTCAATTAGCATACTAACAAAGCTAACTGCTACATCCACAAACTCGGGGATGTCAGTGGAACTCGAATAGAACTTGTTCCATCTCAACGTCGTCAAGTGTGTCCTGTAGCACAGCTTCTGATGTACTAGTTCTTCACCACCCTTCTCTTCGTTGCTTCGTGTAAGAGTCGTTGTTTATATTTCAGTATGAGGAAAATGGCGGCATGGTCCGATTTACCGAAAGCCAATTAGCTCTGTAGCCACTCCGAAACTAAAAATACCAGTGGTCCAGTGTGTTTACCCCTCTAAGATAAAAGTTCAGCCTGACCTGCCTGAGGTTGGCTTTATTAAAGTCCCCAGCCACAAATGAGTTCGGATGTTTGTTTAGATAGACACTTAGCACATCATGGAGCTTGTATCTGCCTGTGGAGAGATGTACACAGCAGAGGCGATGACTGAAGAAAATTCACAGCGCAGGTAGAATGAACGGCATAAAATGGACAGATGTTCCAGGTGAGGCGAGCAGGAATGTGACGTCGTATTAGTGTTCCTAGGGTCACACTTTTTGTCATTGACCATGAAATAAACCCCTCCACCACTGGATTTACTGGTCTCAGCTGTTCTGTCCATCCGTAGAACGGAAGTTATGGGATAGTGTTGCAGCTGTGTCTGGTACCAAGCGGGTCAGTCATGTTTCAGACAGAAACATATTGCTGTGTTTTTCATGTGCATCAAGTGGTTTATAAAAAACCCAAAACGAAATTCATTTTCTGAAACTTCTACACACACTTTATGGAGTTATTTTATACCCACTGTTCAGTGATATAATACGATATTTCTTCAAATGTATTTAAACCATTTCAGCTAGGAAATACTTCCTCTGAGACATGTGACGCAACTTCCCACTTGCACATACATGAGCTCGCAGACACTCATTACCACCATTCCTTCCAGCAAAGACATCACATTTTCTGATGACCATAGCATTGTGATTCCTTTATTTTCTATAATAGCAAAACTGATGTGCATCATTCTCTCAGCTGGCACTGTGGCACAATTTATTACTCAGTTGTTTGGTGTGCACCAGAGTATTGATGGAGTGAGGAGCCATGTGCAGAAGTTTTATAAATACATGTTTAGTTAATAGATGTAATCACAATTTAAAAATAATAATAAGGTCATCTTAACAGGCAAAGATCAAAAATACCATTCAGATGATGATGACTCAGAGCCAGAGAGTAAATCAAGAGACAAGTGCAAGAAATGAGGCAGAAGTCATGCACATCAAGGCAGACAGGAAGAAAGGGTCTCAGAATTTACACAAGGACGAGTATCGGCAAGGTTGTGCAATGAATCTCTTTATATAATTGTGAAGCAGAATTCACCAAGTGTTGGATTGTTCACCCACTAGCAGGGGACGTGAGCTGGGTTTAGACCGCCATGAGACAGGTTAGTTTTACCCTACTGATGATGTGTTGATGCAATATTAACCTGCTCAGTAAGAGAGGAAGCGCAGGTTCAGACATTTATTGTGTGTAATATTATTATAGCTACCATCTGTGGGATTATGACTGAACGACTCAGAGTCAGAATCCTGCCTAAATCTAACAATATTGCAGCACCGCGGATCTTCGGTTGGTCTCGAGTAGCCGGGGAGTCCCCTGTGGGAGCCCCGGTGAGCAGTTCACGAACGAGCGTCGCACCCTCTCCGATTGTGGGCCGCAAATTTGTGTCGAACCTCGTGCTAAATGACACATAAATATTGAGGGATCGGATATAAATATTAACCCAGAAGTGACCCGGGAAGTAATATATATATATAACAAATAATCAACAGAAATATCTTGACTCTCACTTACATTCACATATATTAAAACAGGTGCGATAAGGCCACATCAAACATGGTAGATGTGAACCCTTTCTTAGTTTTGACCACTTGGTTCTGGTTCTCCTTTTTTCCTGACAGCTTTGGGAATACTAATTGTGTGCCAAAACATCAACAGCAACAAAAAAAATGTAAACATTTGCATATTTTTAATCCACTGAGTATGAGTTTGCAGCTCACATCTATGTTCACATTTAATGGGAGAATAACACATGGAAGCATTTGTTTTCAAATTTCTCCACTCAGCAAAGTGATCTACTTTCATTACTAGTGATGATTTGTATGATTTCCGATTATTTACGAGGCTGCATAAGGTTTATAACCTGAAAGCAAAAACTCGGGCAACTCATCCCTTTTTAATATATGGGTCATTTACTTTTCCTTATTGATATACAGTTCTGATACTCTGTGCTTAACACTCAGAACAGTTGTTAGACAAGACCGTGTCTACAAGCACACTCTGTAACCACTGCATATTAGCATTTACCCCTATAAACACTATAGCTTTTTAATAACCTTCCAAATTTTCAATGATGTTTAAACTTTAAAACTTATGTTTAAATACACTTTGTATTGTCCCTAATTTTTTTGTGCCGCTCACTTACGAAACTTACCTCTTGGAACAGCGTCAGGAGGTGTTGTAAAATATATGATTGCGCTGAAGATATTCTAAAACAAGGAACTAACATGCAACTGAAAAACTCGAAAGGAAAAATGGGAAGTTCAATGCATGAACAGCAAATGAAGGTTTATCACTTCTCAGTTTTAATAGCTTTTTTTGAAAAATTATTCTAACGGAAAAATTTGTCCAAACCGCCGTGACTAATCAATCGCCAGGCCTCAAACGTTGCGGTTCTTGCCAGATGCTGCAATCCAAATCTGGAGTCAAAATCACAGTCAAAATCCCACATGGTCATCTGCCTCAGGAATTCAGCTCCGTCTTTCTCACAGCCGTTTACATTCCACCTCAGACAAATTATGTGCTTTGGACAATATTTACAAATTGATTCATGGAATGGTAAACTCAAATCTAAAGGCTGACTTTATAATTGTTTGGGACTTGGGGCAAAGATGATTAAGATCTTGTCCAAATACCACCCCCAGCACATTAATTTCCACACAGCTGGTGACAAAACTCTTGTCCCATTGCTACCTGTACTTAAGAACAATGAGAAAGTCCTCCCCTACCCAACATTTGGTTAATAGATTATTGATTTAACAACTACACTACTAATTCCTTGCTTCATTTTAATAAAAAATAAGTAAACATAAAACTACCTATGATTTTTAGCTGAGCGCTCTGCCAGAGTGCTGATCTTGTAATGAATCATGGGAATCATTCAGTATGTTCCAGCTGAAAAAGTCACCATTCAATTCATCCTTGAAATTTGGGGGTAATCAGGAGTTCTGGGTTGTTGTTATTTTAATTTATAGTTGATAGCCATGTTCTTGAGTATTGGAATGGTATGGAATGGTACTTGGGCGAGAAAAGGCGATGTCAAATGACGACACAAGTATACTAAATTCCACATATTGTGAAACACCAGGTGTGAAGCTCTGCCACACTGACTCTGAACACATTTGCCCCACAGGGATACATACTCAGCCTCCTCCCTCCAATTCTGTTCATGCATGACAGTGTTGCCAAACACAACTCCAACATCCTTTTCAAGTTTGCTAATGACAGCAGTGTCAACACATTGTGCCCCAATGGTGCTATGACATTGACTGCTCTCTTATCAGCAAACTGAAGAAAATGATAGCAGACTACAGGAAGTACTAGGGCAGAGTTCATGCACCGTTGCACATCAGTGGAGCTGCTGTGTCAAGAACATCACAAATGACAACGCCTGGATGTCAACAGAGGCTCTACATCCTGTGGAATCTGTCGAAGTTTGGACTGAACCCCAAAACCCTGACCAGTTCTACCACTGGACCATAGAGAGCACCCTGACTGGGCGCATCATTGTATGGTATGGCATGGCAGCTGCCCCACACAAATCAGTAGAACTCTCCAGAGAGTGGTGAAAACTTATCACAGTTAACAAACTCATAGCCGTAGGGGACATGTACTGTCATAGTGCCTGAGGAAAGTGCACAAAATCACCTCAGACCTCAGCCAGCAAGCACAGAGTTTACTCTCTGAATTGTCATCCGGCAAACGTTTTCAAAGCCAACAAGCCGACTAAAGAATAGTTTTTACCTTTAGGCTATCAGGTTCCTAAACAGCCTGCAGACAGGTCCTCTGCATCCTAAAGATCACCAAGTGACTTGACACACTTGCTACTTGGACACTTTACACAACTTTAGTGCAATAATATGTTTGACCGTGGGTTTAGATTTACGTTAATTTATTTGACTATAGTGTTGCTAACAAATTTAACTGACAGAAACAGCGTTCATACTGGAGGGAAAATTGACAGAGCTGATGATAAAACCCTTACTTTCTCCCACAGTTCACTCTTTTTGACGTTTAACAACCGTATGTGCAATTCATAGCATCATTTCAAATATCTTGCACAATAGGACAAGGGTATTTTTATGACCAGATGTGGCAATCACAATTTGAACTTGTTACGATACGGCCAGCAGATGGCAATTTGGCCCGGCTTCGGACGAGTCACATGACTTCATGACACATGACGAGTCACAGGTGTTTGTGTTTGAGTTTAATTATGTTTTGTATTTAAACGCCGTGGTTACTGAGCATGGCGCTCAGTATTATTGGTTGTAGCTTTTGTACCATTTGTATAGTTTTTTTTCCATGCCATGAAGGAGATGCCACGTTTCCCGTTTCGCGTTTGCCTGTGAAGACCGCGTTTATTTTGGTTTTGTGTTTTATGTTAAATAAAGACTTTCATCCGCACCTGCCTCCAGTCTACGTAACGTTACTGAACTATGTAAGACCAAATCATTTCTACTAGTTACATCTGACAATATGGCACGGGGGATAATTTTATTAAATAAAATAAAAAGAAAACAAATGAATACATTCCTCATATACATTATTCAAAGACATAAAAATAAAATAACACTCACAAGATTATGAGCACCTGCACCACACGATACCCTCAATCCACAGGAATGGGAACTTCCAAGATTATAGTTGTACACTGTATAAAACCCACAGAAAATAAATGACAAATCAGATAAGATACTCAGAAAACAATTTAAATTGACGTGTATAACATCATGAAAGAGCAAAGGGAAAACATTTAAAAATAACCTTGCACCGCATGGCGTGGCATCATACCATTGCAGACATTACACATGATAGAACTCTCTCGACATGATATTTCGTTGTCATAAAACAAGAAAACACATCCAGAAGTGGTATTTAACCAACGTATTGCCATGAACTATTACATTTAGCACTGGATGATGTGAAATCTCCAAGAAAGTGCTAAAGACAAAAACGACCTAATTCCATGCACTTCTCATTGAGTGCAATTTTTTTTTTTTTTTTTTTTTACCCAACATTGTCTAACACTTATGGACACCTCCAGGATAACTTAGGCAAAAACAGCTTTTCATACTGTGCAAATGATAAACAAACTTGACAAATAAGTAATGACCCAATGATGGCCCATTGCTCTGGCATGATGATAATGAATTCGTCTATATCTGATTGCCACAACACAGCCAAAAGCTTAGCATTGAAGAGACCACATGTTTCCAGCTAGAGCACTTTAGGCCCAAAATCGAAATTCCGCAACTATTTGATTTCCGCGAATACAAACATTTGTTGCATTTTGGCAACCTACATTCCAAATGGGTCCAAAATTTCATTTGTGGACGCTTACTATGGGGACACTTTTGGCCTAACATATACTTACTATGTCCATAATTGGCCCATATGTGCCTAAACTCAAATATATTTCACCCATAAAATAAAAACAATATAAAATAGCTTATTTAGGGTAGTGTTAGCTCTACAGTTGCAGAGCAATTCCAGCAAATTTCATGAAGAAATGATGCAAAAACATAACTGTAAACTGTCATATCTCTTATTTTGATAATTTCTACATGTAAATACAACCACACACACACACACACACACACACACACACACACACACCATGTTCTATCAATTACACACCTGGACTCAATATAATCATCTCCACACACAATATGAGCACTCACGTAGTTTACAAGATTTGGACTTGTGAAGATTTGCTCTTTTTTTTTTCTTTACTATCATCTGATATGCTTGCTTTTTCTGTTTTTGACCCAAGTTTGTGTTGTAGTTTATTCTCTGTAATTGAGTTTGGAGTTTCATTTCATGGTTTTCACTTCATGATTTCATATCATGCGTAAGTAAGTAAATTTGCAAATGTGTATTGGGAGGGTGGGTTTGGGAAAGTTTATGGTGGCGGATATGGACAAAAATAAAATATGCACATGTATACATTTGAATTAACTTTGAATAATAATAATAATAATAAAAAAAAAAGTCAACATGTTATCTTTCAGTGCTTGCATTTCTGAGCATGTGTCTGCTTATTACAAATATACATTTATTAGAGAGACAGAAAAGAAAGACATCTAAAGCTGTCTAAAACAATTTAGACATCTAATGCGTTCAAACTTTTTTAGAATAGAGGAAACTGTCAAATTTGTAACTTCCTGACATTCTGTGGTCTCTGACCTTTTCTTGGATATTTTCAGTTCTTCTTTCCAAGGAATTTCAGACAAGCCTTTTCTATGAGTTGAAGAGAACAATCTACAACGTAGAATCACACTGCATGTAGAACCTAGATAGTGTTTGTAGTTATCAATATGTAGTAGCAATATACACAGTACATGGCTGCAGTTATTCTGAAAATTCTGAATTGGTCTTTTTGATTAATGTAGAAGACAATCTGATTTTGTACTCTTGACATCTTTTCTTAGACCTCCTTTTGATCTCCTTTTGAAACTCTTTGCTCTTTTTATACTTTATACTTTTCTCTGCCCTTGAAGTTAAGTCCATGTTTCTTTGTGATATTGGCTTCAGCAAGAAGCATTATTAAGTCTAGTGCCACTTTCTGACAGTGGGATGTAATTACAATATGTTAATGCTGAAATTCCTGTTTTGGGCACACACACACACACACACACACACACAAATAAACTTTGTAAAATACTATTTAAGGTCAATATTAAAATATATAAATATGACACCCCCGTGACCCTGAAGAAGGAGTAAGCGGTAGAGGATGGATGGATGGACTATTCATTAAATGAATTTTAAATTAGAGTTTAATTAGAATTGGAAAAGATTCCATTTCTCATGGTGCACCACGCCCTACAAACATGGATGCTCCAGACTACAATTACCAGCTCCCCTGACTTCTGACTGTACGTACCTGATTCATCTTCCCCGTTATAAAACGGACTCCTAAAAGTATACTAAAATGTACCATTCAGTGTGCCTTTTCCTGATGTGCCAAGCCTTTATTATTAAGAATGCTATACTGGTATTTTAGACTTTGCTATTGTGCTTTGTTTTGTTTTGTTTTTTATTTGGGGGGTTTGCAACTGCATCCTCTTCCACCACATAACATGGAGACATTGCTTATCTCGAGGATGAGCTGTTTTTTGGGATACAATTATGAACAACACTTACTTAAAGTCAAATGTATAAATGGAATGATTTGCATTATCTTTATGGGGCACCCAGAAAATCAACTTTGCTGCAGAATCCAATTCAGAATGCATATGACTTTTGGACTTATGTCACCCAAAAAAATCTAAGTTGAGTAAATGCTGTTTTATACATGAAAAGGCTTTATATACTCAGCATAAAAAAGAAACGGCCTCCCACATTCATCTGCTTTTATTCCCAGCAAATTTCTTAACTCGTATTGTATTGACTATAACATTCTGAAGAGACATAAACTGAACAAGTTTCACAGACGTTTGACGAACAGAAATGGAATAATGAGTCCCTGAATAAAGTGGGGGTCAATATTAAAAGTAACAGTCAGTATCTGGTGGCCTCCAGCTGTTTTACGTACTACATTATTCTGATCATATGATTGGTCAGTTCTTGCTGTGAGATGTTCTTCCACTCTTCCACCAAGGCATTTGCAAGTTCTCGATCACGTCTGGGGGAAAACATGGTTACACGTGGTTTGCCACTGCTCGGACGATCAGCTGTCCTTCCTGTCTCCCTGTAGCACAGTAGTACAGTTTATTGCTCTGGACACATTTGCAGTCCTAATGCCTCCCTGCATCAGGTCTATAGCATGTTCACGCAGGTGAGCAGGAACCCTGGGCATCTTTCTTCTGGTGTTTTTCAGAGTCAGTAGAGCGGTCTCTTTAGTGTCCCAACTTACTGTAACCCTGATCTTTAATTATTGCCTCCCACCTGTAATCTGTTCGCATCTTAAGGACTGTTCCACGGGTGCATGTGCAATAATTTTTTTACGGTTCATTGAACCAGCATGAAAAACATTGTGTAAACCCGTTTCCAATAAAGATCTGTGAAGCCTATTTGGATTTTACAAAATGATCTTTAAAATCCAGTCTCCTGAAAAAGGGACTTTTTTTTTTTTTTGCTGTTTTTTTTATTTATTTATTTTTTTTATTTGAAAGCAGTAATGCATAAACAGTACTAATGTTTGCATTGTTACAGTAGACTGACTGGCATGTAACCACTTTACAATTACGTTGTTATTGTCATGCCATGTACATGCCGCACTAATGTTTTCGACAGTCCATCCCCCATGAACTGAAAATAAATGTCACAATAAAAGCATGTTGCTTTTAGGCATGCTCTTATTGATGAGATTCATGACAGAGGCCAAAACCAGGAGGCAGAGAGAGCATGAAGGCATCAAATACAGGGGGTGGAGAGAGCCAAGATGTGAAGCGATGACCTTGTAGGGCCAGACAGTGAAGCAAAGACCTCGCAAAGCATAGGGGTGGAGCAACCTCCTTGGCAGACCCTGCCTGCAGGGCTGTAGACGATACTATAATGAGCTCATAAAGCGCCAGCTCATGGCTGGAGCTACTTCGATGCCAGCCTCAAGCAGGACCTGAACATTTAAGAAATTGAGCATTATGAGCATGCATAAGCCTACCTAAATAAAAATAGTCAGATACTATACTAATAGTCCAATATATACTAACTTGGCATTAAATCGAGATATCTATTAACGTTATGTAGGTTGGGGTTCTACATATAACCACTGTCCTTCCACAAACTAGCAGCTGACGCTTGTGCATTTCCTGTAGCAGCGGAATCTTGTACACTTCCTGCCGTGTTCTTTCTCAAACCCTGAAGGGCCCAACTGACTGGCTGCTGTAAAATGCCTCAATTTGGCTTGAATGTTTTAGTTCCTCAATTTTTTCATAAATGACATTAACCTGTTTTCTAAAAAAACACTTTCATAATATGAAATAAGATAAAAAATAAAAAAAAATACAAAAATGACAGAGATTAGCTAAGTGAAAACAACAATGAGGCTGTATTGAAATGTTGTGAGAGACTTATATCGCAGGTCATGTGTCAGAGACTGATGTGAATCATCCTGGTAATTAAAGTGAGAAGTCAATTCACATTGCAAACATATAATACTTTCGAATTGGGCTGTTGTTTTTCCGTATGAAGATTGTCTTACATTGTAGAGGTATAGTTGGAGCTTCTTTCAGTGCAACTGACATGAAATCTAACCACATTTTAAAATACTCTTTGATTAAGATACATTCTGCATATTTCAGTTCAGGAGGATCTCTAGTTGCAAAGGGATTTGTCCCCAGTTATCACCACACATACTACATGATGGCTGTACTTGTATATCTGTTTAACCTCATGGACCTCCCATTACCCATGCCAGCAGTATTCAGGAGCACACAGTTGGAGGAAGAATATGACCAAGTCCTGTGTACGTCCCAGCATGTTGTGAAAATATGAACCAGTGGGGGGCAGTAATAACTCTTTGAGGCAATCAGAGGGATAGGTATTCTGCTGTGATATGCCCCCAGTCACTCTCCTTCAGAGCCCACCTGAGCAATCATATCTGCCAATACTCTAATTATCTGCATGTGTAATGAAAAGAGTATAATGTTAATGATAATGAATCTTTATTGTTCACACACACACACACACACTTTTACTTTTTTGTGAAGAATCACCAAGAAGTGGGACACAATTGTGAAGTGGAACGAAATCTATTGGATATTTTAAACGTTTTTAGCAAATAAAAAACTGAAAAGTGGTGCGTGCAAAATTATTCGGCCCCTTTACTTTCAGTGCAGCAAACTCACTCCAGAAGTTCAGCGAGGATCTCTGAATGATCCAATGTTGTCCTAAATGACTGATGGTGATAAATAGAATCCACCTGTGTGTAATCAAGTCTCTGTATAAATGCACCTGCTCTGTGATAGTCTCAGGGTTCTGTTGAAAGCGCAGAGAGCATCATGAAGACCAAGGAACACACCAGGCAGGTCCGTAATACTGTTGTGGAGAAGTTTAAAGCCGGATTTGGATACAAAAAGATTTCTCAAGCTTTAAACATCCCAAGGAGCACTGTGCAAGCGATCATTTTGAAATGGAAGGAGTATCAGACCACTGCAAATCTACCAAGACCTGGCCGTCCCTCTAAACTTTCAGTTCAGACAAGGAGAAGACTGATCAGAGATGCAGCCAAGAGGCCCATGATCACTCTGAATGAACTGCAGAGAACTATAGCTGAGGTGGGAGAGTCTGTCCATAGGACAACAATCAGTCATACACTGCACAAATATGGCCTTTATGGAAGAGTGGCAAGAAGAAAGCCATTTCTCAAAGATATCCATAAAAAGTCTCGTCTAAAGTTTGCCACAAGCCACTTGGGAGACACACCAAACATGTGGAAGAAGGTGCGTGCTGGTCAGATGAAACCAAAATCGAACTTTTTGCCCACAATGCAAAACGATATGTTTGCGCGAAAAGCAACACAGCTCATCACCCTCAACACACCATCCCCACTGTCAAACATGGTGGTGGCAGCATCATGGTGTGGTCCTGCTTTTCTTCAGCAGGGACAGGGAAGATGGTTAAAATTGAGGGGAAGATGGATGCAGCCAAATACAGGACCATTCTGGATGAAAACCTGTTGGAGTCTGCAAAAGACCTGAAACTGGGACGGAGATTTATCTTCCAACAAGACAATGATCCCAAACATACAGCAAAATCTACAAAGGAATGGTTCACAAATAAACGTATCCAGGTGTTAGAATGGCCAAGTCAAAGTCCAGACCTGAATCCAATCGAGAATCTGTGGAAAGAGCTGAAAACTGCTGTTCACAAACGCTCTCCATCCAACCTCACTGAGCTCGAGCTGTTTTGCAAAGAAGAATGGGCAAGAATTTCAGTCTCTCGATGTGCAAAACTGATAGAGACATACCCCAAGCGACTTGCAGCTGTAATCGCAGCAAAAGGTGGCTCTACAAAGTATTAACGCAAGGGGGCCGAATACTTTTGCACGCCCCACTTTTCGTTTTTTTATTAGTTAAAAAAGTTTCAAAAATCCAATAGATTTCGTTCCACTTCACAATTGTGTCCCACTTGTTGGTGATTCTTCACAAAAAAAATAAAATTTTATATCTTTATGTTTGAAGCCTGAAATGTGGCAAAAGGTTGAAAAGTTCAAGGGGGCCGAATACTTTCGCAAGGCACTGTATATGTAGGAACAGGTTTAGTTCTTAAATGCCCAGATGCATAGTAAACCTAGCGCACATGTAGAGAAAATGGTTCTTTTTTCTGCATAAACATTGCCTCATATTGAGACACCACATATTGTATTGTGTCTTGTAACAATCGCCCTATATGCTTCAGGATGACCCCATATGCTTTATTCCTAACTTGTCTGTTGGCCTGCTTTGTTATGCAGATCTGGCAACCCTGTTCCTAACACAAGATGTACGTCAGTTTTCTCACAACTAATAAAGAGGTTCAGCACAATGAACTGAATTTTCCTGATGTTGCTATTGTTAGAGGGAAGCTGCAGCAGACCACATGAAAAATTAAATACAGTTTAATTAGATACTTGTTCTGTTCCTAGGAGTCTTTCATTTAAAGTAAAACCAACTGAGAATTTATTGTCAATGAACAACTGTCATAGCACAGCCAAGCAGCAACTCCATTTCCCAGGAGACACCACTTACTACAAACATGGCCACTAAGGATTACACTTCCTACACACGCTCACCTTCGCCAGGGTACTAACTACACACACCTGCAAACAATCTGACACACAGAGCATATGCAGTATTTAAGGACTTTGTCAAACTATCTGACTTTGCGAAGTAAACGTCCAGTTGACTTGTTCTCTGCCGTTATCCAGGCCTTATTGTCGTGTTTTGCCAAAGTGACTTTTGACCATTGTTTTTGCTCTCGACCTCGATTTTCTGCCTTGCCTAGTTTTGTCTGTTTGCCTGATCACCGACCCCTACCTGTTTATCGACCATGGATTTTGCCTTACCCCTTTTGGATTATTGATATATATCTGCCTACCTGCACTTGCTTCCATCTCCGCCTACAAAGTGTGACGACAAAAATATAATCTCTTCATTACTGACCATGTGTTTCCTCTTTAGTATTTTGATGCATCTGTGATTGACCTTTGCAATCACACACACTGGGCACAAATTTGTGTCCCACGCTAGAGCTAGGGGCTTAATGGTGGCAGCTTATACATAGGGACATGTGGGGCCGATACCACATTTTTTGATTGAAGACCACCAAATTTGTAGGTGAGCAAAAGTATTGGATCAGACAGTTTTTCCATCGCTTTGGTAGCAGTTAACCCCCATGATGTTTCCCTAAAATTAGCCTACAACGCCTATCCAAAGCATGCCCAAAGTTAAATTAAAGGTGTTCTTGAACTATTTGGAGTACATGCATGCTCTCTATTTGGTCTCTATTGAAAGGGGACACTCTGAGGTTTTGTTCCGAGAAGTCAGAAACACTGTAAGTGCTACTCGTATTTAGTAACAGAGGTTCGAACAAACTGAAAGAGAAGATTATTTTTTTTCCTGATATTTTATTTATTTATTTATTATTTTTTGCAGACAGAGGCCTGTAGATGCGTACAGCTTGGAGCTTTTAGCTGAAAAAAACAACAGGACCACAGTATGAAGCCTTTTCTAGTTCAAATTTGATAACAATGCGAAATAAGGGTTCGAATTCGGCGTTCGATAGAGTAAGACATGAAGTTTTAGTCTCCTGCTGATTTCGGTTAAAAATTGTAATTAACACCTTTACTCAACCCCTTATGCTAGAGTTCAGACTAACGATACTTATTCGGATTATTTTACGCTCAGACGAGGGTGTCGCCAAGGGTCTCCTTTATCCCCACTGCTTTTTGCTGTTGCCATCGAGCCGCTCTCTATTGCACTAAAATCTTCCTCCTTGTTTAAAGGAATAGTTCGATACGGTGTAGAATACAAATTGTCGCTATATGCTGATGATTTGTTATTGTATGTAACTGATCCTGCCGCCTCTATGCCTTCTGTCTTGCATGTTTTGGAGTCTTTTGGTGTTGTCTCTGGTTATAAACTAAATTTAGCTAAAAGCGACTGTTTTCCTGTCAATACTCCAGCTCTCTCTCCAACAGTCAGATCTACCATTTCGATTTAGTCAGTCAGGTTTTAAATACCTAGGTAACAACGTGACACATTCTCTATCTAATCTTCTATCAGCTAACTTTACTTCCCTTATCTCAAAGGTTAAATCTAAAATTCAGAGTTTGGGTAACTAACCCCTTTCCCTAATTGGCAAGATCAACGCCGTCAAAATGAATATTTTACCGAAGTTTCTTTTCTTGTTCCAACAAGTGCCTCTTTCTCTCCCAAAATCATTCTTTGATTCATTGGATAAGATAATTAGTACATTTATTTGGGGAGGGAAGCCACCAAGGGTTAGTAATTTTATTAATTTTAGTAATTTTCTGCTTTATTGCAGAAATGTAAACTTATGGGAGGACTTGCATTACCCAATTTTCAATTCTATTACTGGGCTGCACACATTCATAAACTTTGTTACTAGGTTCAATCTCCTGGATCTTCTTGGTCTAAATTGGAATTATCTTCTTGTAGGGAATCCTCTTTACTTGCTCTACTTTTCACCTCTTTACCTACAAAACTTTCCCTTTATACTGATAACTCTGTTGTCCTCAGCACACTTAGGACTTGGTATCAATTTAGACGACATTTTAAATTTGTAGGTGCATCCTCTTTGTGTCCTTTAGTGAACAACCATCTATTTACCCAATCGTATTTGGACTCCTCATTTTCAGTGTGGTATGACAAGGGTATTAAACAAGTTAGAAATTTGTATTCTGATGGTGTGTTCGATAGCTTTGCCAATTTGGCATCCACTTACGATCTCCCCTAGACACATTTCTTTCGGTACTTTCAAATACGGAATTTCGTTTCTAGATGTTTTCCTGATTTCCCCTCTGCACCTCCTGAACAGGCCTGGGAAGACCTGTTTTCAAATAACCCGCATCAGAGAGGAATGATTTCTAAGATTTATGATTTTATTTTGACGCTAGGTGGTGGGTCGTGTAATAAAATTAGGAATGCATGGGAAACGGAATTAAGAGTACAAATAAGTGAGGAGTGTTGGGAACATGCTATAGAGAGGGTACAGACTACCACTTCTTGTGCTCGTCTTGGACTTATACAGTTCAAAGTTTTAAATAGAGTCCATCTGTCCAAGTCGAGATTGTCTGTGATGTATCCGGACGTAGAGGACAAGTGTGATAAATGCCATGGCTCTCCCTGTCATCTTGGCCATATGTTTTTCTTCTGCCCTGAACTCCATGGTTTTTGGTCTGGCTTTTTTACCATCATGTCCACTATTCTCAGGGCAAATTTAAAGCCTTGTACATTGATTGCGATATTTGGGATCCCTCAAGCTTCAATTCCTTTGAGCTCAATACAAAAGGATGTTATTGCTTTCACGTCCCTTATAGCAAGACGTTCCCTACTGTTACATTGGAAGTCTGCTAAATACCCATCTATCTCTCAGTGGATAAAGGACGTGATGTTTTTTCTGAAACTCGAGAAAATAAGATAAACGATGAATGGAGGTACAGATAAGTTTTTTCATAAATGGCATCCCTTTATTGCCTACTTTATGGAGTTACAGACACTACCCACTTAAAGGTTGGTGCCTGTTGTTGAATTTTATAATATCTCTATAACCAGCGACAGTTAATGGGTAGCCATGATGAGCCGGAGAGGTGGGTTGTGGGTTCAATTTTGTTTTTCTTTGTATAAAAAGAAAAAAAATCTGTGAATATTTACTGCTCTTGCTCATTTTGTTTTTATTTTTGGGAAATGGTGGGGAGGACAGAACAGAAAAGGCCATTTAGATAGGCTTAGCAGTTCAACAGAAATGTTCATCAGAAGGTTCAGCAGAAATGTTCAATAAATATTAAACTTTAGAAATGTTCATTATAAATGTTTAGCAGAAATGTGTAGCAGAAATGTTTAGCAGAACTGGTCATTAGAAATGTTTAGCAAAAATGGTTCAGTAGAAATGTAGAAATGTTCATCAGAAATGTTCAATAAAAATGAAACTTTAAAAAAAAATTGTAATTAATTAGCACTTTTTTTGGTGATATAATATATTTTGACTTATACTATTTCGTTTCCTTATTTGTACTTTTAACTCGGTGGTTCGTTAAGATGTCGGGGGAAAACTCGAAAATCGGTGGTAGCATTCAGACAAAACTGAGGTCTAGTGTGCACCGCGAGCGCGTCTCCTTCTCGCCATGAATCCGCAGCCGTGTCTCCCTCTCACCATGAATCTGCAGCCGCGCCTCCTTCTCCTCATGAATCCGTAGCCACGCTCCCTTCTCTCCGTGAACCAACTGCATCTGCATCCCCGAGCGGTCCTGACCTCGCCACACTCAGGTTTGAGTTGCTGGCTTTACTGAGGAAGGACATCACCGATATTTTAAAAAAGGAGTTCCAGGAGCATCAGAAGCACCAGGTGAAGCAACAGGAGAAGCACCAGGAGAATCTTCAGAAGACTCTCAGGGATGCGCTGTCTACTATTCAGCTCGACCTGCAGGCCATGAAAACACAGCAGGCTAGCGATAAAGTCGCTACCGATGCCACCATATCAACAATGAAAGGTACCGTTGGGGAAATGGGGCACGCGCTCTCCGGTTGCACCGTTGATATAGTTTATATGAAGACTACTATCGAGTCTCTCACTGCGACCGTGACTCAATTAGAGAATAAATGTGAGGATCTGGAGTCGAGGTCACGGCGCAATAACGTGAGGATAGTCGGAGTTCCAGAGGGAGCTGACACCTGTACAACCACTGCTGTAGCGGCCTTGTTAAAAGAGGCGTTTGGTCTGGAGAAGGAGCCGGTTCTGGACCGGTCCTACCGGACCCTTCAGCCGAAGCCAAAGTCTGGTGAACGACCACGAACTATTGTGTGCAGATTCCACCAACACAGAGACTGTGTTGATATTTTACGCGGTCCGGGCCGCATTTAACGAGGTTCGGCGTCAACTTCGTGATATTGAGGGAGCTCGCTATGGAATACTTCACCCAGCTCAGCTTCGCATTACATATAACGGTGTCCAGAAAGACTTTATTTCAGCGAAGGAAGCAGCAGACTACGTTAAACTCTTAACACCAAGATGTCTTGATTCCAGAATTTTTGTGGCTCATCTCTGAACTCCAATCTGGGGGGTATTCCAGAAAGCAGGGTTAACTTACCGTCACATAAACCCTCGGTTTAAAAAATCTCGGTTTGAATAACCCAAATCTTGCTTACTCAGAGTATGTCTGTTCCAAAACACTGATTAGGAGTTCAGTTAAGTTCAGTCCACCTCCAACTGGAAACTCAGAGTTAATGTGAGTTCATAAAGATATTATCAATAGAACGCCGATTTCAGAAGTCCCCATGGAAACCCAGGGCGAAAAAAAGCGAGCTGCATACATCAGCAAAGCAGAGTTAGAGGTGAATTTATAAGCTCATAAATATCTGAAAAGTTTCCTTTCATTATGATTAATTAAAAATGCAAAATTAAACATTGATCCTTTACTTTTCACCCTCCACTACATTGCACGTAGTATTAATAATATAATAGGCTTTATATTTTCAAGTGTTATCCTTCTGGACCTGAAAAACTTGGATATTTCATAAACTTCCTAAATTGTAACCTAACTAATTGGCCCAGCCCTCTATAATAACTTTTCTCTAGGTTCTATATAGCTACAGGAAGAAGGCAGAGGACCGTAACATGGGTGGGGGACCACCAGCACCTTCACTCAATCTGGCTGAGGAGCTGGCACTGTCCCTTAATCAAGGGGGTAGTTCCAAGGGGCAGTTCGTCAGAGTCAGCTACCTCCCATGACATAAGTGGCTTGGTAAAATATATGTGTAGCATATTAGTACTCTGGAATTTATTTATTTATTTTTTTGAAGTTTCCAGTGCTTTAAGTGATTAATTCTTAAACAATCGAGATGACAATAAACTCTGCCATGGTCTTAACAAATAAGAACTTTAAAATAACTCTTTATTGGCAATGTTTCACTTGTGTATTATGCATATTTATTTTATTTTACAGCGTATGGTGTGTACTGTAATATTAATTGTAATGCCCCTACTAGATGTTCCTTATGTCTTTGTATATTGGTTGCATTTGTTTGAGAATGAACACAATTTCATTCATTTTCTTACAGTTGCTGATGGACACAGTGTATTAATTGACCCTCCTGCAACAGCACGTCCTGCCACAGTTGAAAAATTATTATTGTCTTCAGGTATTGTTTCTGTTTGCTAGACCAGACATCAGTAGTGATTTGCACTGTAGGATGAAGATGAAGAGACCATCTCTGCTGTGACAGAGGTACAAAATGAAGATGCTGGGAGGCTTACAGAGGTTTAACATATAATGCATTCCCTTTTTTTTTTTTTTTTTTAAATATGTGATAAGACTTTATTATTGTCCCCTTAAAGGTTATGGCTGGGGATTCCTGTACAGAGGAGGGTCCATCTACCTCCACACAGAATCACACAAAAAAACTGTCTTCCTGCAAAAGAGCTTTAAAAGGTCCATCTTCAAAGGCAAATTAGAAAAAAATACTGACATGGAGATGGAGCTTCGACAACTTCAAATGGAAGGGAAGAAAAGCTGAACATAAAAAAGGCCAGGCTTGGAATTGAATTGCTGAAGCACTGGTTAAAGGTGGACAAAGTATTTGCCAACTGATTATTATTATTATTATTATTATTATAATTCTGTCAATTATTGTTGATAATTGTTGGTAAAGCAATGAATTCAAATGTCTTTTACAATTACAGAAAAGAAAGAAACAATGAACCCAACTGTTCACTTTGTGCATTAGTCATATCATTAGAAATTATGTGGGTGGATCACATCTTGTAACACCCTGCAATCTCTTTGGCTCACTGGGGTTCCTCTTACCATCTTCATCAATGGTTCAACATGGTTTATGGCCAGGAAACGGCACAAAATTGTGTAGGAACCGTGTGAGTGAAAAACGTACTTTATGAACGGTTCGACATGCCATTGTCTTTTCCACATGCTCTGCATCGCCCACATATTATACAGAAACCTCCCTGTGGCAAAAAATAATGAAGGGGAATGCGTAAAATGTTCTCGGTGTAAAGCGCTGATCCATGATGTTTCATGTTGGTGATGTGAGGTTTCAAAATGCTTCATTAACTATTCTTGCGATAAATGGTAACACTCCAAATATTATCTGGGAGGAAAGAGATGTAGTATAATCAGCGTTTCCTCGTCAATAGATCTTCTTAAAAAGGGCATGCTATGCTCATCAGCACTCTTAAACCAACTAACCCTGGCAACAATTTGGGGTAAGTGGATTTGGCAACTTACATACCCTGAGATTTACCTAAATTTTTGGAAACGAAAGTTGAGGTTATCTGTTAACTCTGAGTAAACTTACAGGTAAGTCATATTTCTTCAATGCCCCCCTGGTCTTCTGATTCTTACTGCTTGTGATATGGCCTCTATATAATGAGAATAATGATAATGAGTATACATCACGTATACATTACAGCACAGTGAAATTCTTTTCTTTGCATACCCCAGCATGACAGGAAGTTGGGGTCAAAGCACAGGGTCAGCCATGATACAGCGCCCTTGGATCAGAGAGGGTTAAGGGCCTTGCTCAAGGGCCCAACAGTGGCAGCTTGGCAGTGGACCACTGACCTTCCAATCAGTAACCCAGATCCTTAACCGCCACAGCACTTGGAGTCTTCTTTGTAAGTATAAGCAACTTATATAATGTAGCAACTGAAAATATACTGTTAAACATTACTGCTTTCAATGATTTTCATCTAGTTCTGACACCTGCAGAAACTTACCCATCTAAATGGAGAAGTGCTCTTTTATGCGCTGCTCATGCTGCAGTGACTGGTTAACCATACCAGTCTACTTCAAGTGTTCACAAAGGTCATACAGTCAATACATTATGAATTATGGTTGATGTTATCTAACTTGGTTTTAGGTGATGATTTCCTTCATTCATGTTGCTCTATAGCATGCTAGCTTAGATATGAAAATGAGCACCAGAAAAGCTGCTATGAACCCCCAGATGAAGGTCTGTGGAATGTGTTTGACATTAATTTATCTGATGATTCATAAACGTGTGTGGTTGATGAGGTGATGAGGTGACAATTTTGAACATGGCCGTCGAGCCTCAGGAACATGCACACACTTTCTAACATGCACTTGTAATATCCTCTCGACTTAAATGAGTTTGCAGTTATGTCACAATTAATGTCATATGGCCTCACCAAAATCTATGGTCAAGACCCAATGATGAGGCTTGGTCAACTGAATAATAATAATAATCCCTTACGTTTATATAGCACTTTACATAGTATTGGGGGCGGGGGTGGATCTCCTCAACCACCACTAGTGCGTAGCATCCACAACTCCCACCACACACCAGCTATTAGTGGAGAGGAGAGAGTGAGGTAGTCAATTCAGAGATGGGGATTATTAGGGGGCCATGATGGAGAAGGGCTAATGGGGGAATTTCTCCAAATTTTAGGGTTCCCAGGTTCTCAGGGTTTAAGTTTAATAAAAATATTATTGAACTTGTACTCACAATGTTTTCTCTATTTCCGACATAGTCTCATCATTCCAAATGTGTTTAAAAATTAAAAATAAAAAACTAGGAAGAGATTGGCAAATAGGTCAAATAAGGTGAGCAGTGAGGCTAGATCTACATTATTGCAACTCGTATTACTCAGTTCCTTCAAGATAAGAATTCTTTCACATTTTTGGTATGAATCGGGTTTCAGGCCATGCTCACAATGAGAATGATAAAATCCTTTCATCTCCTCAGAAGGTGAGAGTATAGGGCTTGTACCTTTTTCTTATGACTTGGATCAACATCAGTTTTATTAAATGGAGTTTCTGCTGTTGAATCTGTTTTAAATGGAAGACGTCTGAATCTCCCATTTGCAGCCTTTCTCGTTATTGCGTGAATGTAAGCACTTGATTGTTATAAAATCCCATGTATTGTACATATGGATACTGATAGTGATGCTGATAAAATTCTCTTCAGAATGAGAACACCGCCTAAGACTTCTCAGAACCGTGCCAAAAGCAGGTCCCTTATGCTAATAGCTGTGCCGATACAAATCAGAAGCTGTTCACAGCAAGGAAGTGGCCTGTTAATCTACAGCTCTCATCTATTTTTCTTCTTAAATGTAGGCTTAAATGTTGTTTGTGCAGGTAAATGTACTGGCATCTTAACTCATGCATAATTGTCTGCTGAGGGAATTTCCATTCCACTCATTCTGATGCAAATTTTTGCATTTGTGCATTAAAAAAAAAAAAAAGCAAAAAGGAAACGCGAGAAATATAATGAATAGAGATGGAAAAAAATGTGTGTCAATAGCAGGGTGGTGTCATGAAGCAGTGATACAGTAAGACTTACTGTTACCAGCGCAAAGTTGATTATTTTCCAGTTGCAGCCTTATTCATTTTACGCCTACATAATTTCCCAACAATTTAAATGTTTACATATTATTGAATTTATATATATATATATATATATATATATATATATATATATATATATATATATATATATATATATATATATATATATAGTAAATGTTATCCATTTATAATCACTTAACATTGTTCCCAGACAGAATCAAGTTCCCAGCTTCTCAAGCAGATGTTATTCCCAAAGATAACATTTGTCATATTAGCTTTACTGATTAGAGGATTCATGGTAGCTAGCTAGCAGCACCTAGTATTAGCTAGCTACATTGTTCAGAATTATTTAAATACGGTAAACATAGCCAGCTAGCATTTTAGCTAAGTTGATAAAAATTTATGATATTTTGCCAAGGAGACTTGGTTCACTATTAGTGGTGTTTTTTGTCATATCTTATAGTCTAGCAATTAATTTTCATCTCCTCAGGGTAGCTAATTACCCTATATGGCCAAAGGTTTGTGGACAATCACACCCATATGCGAGCCTTCCCCAAACTGTTGCCTCAAAGTTGGAAGCACCGAGTTGTATAGGGTGTCTTTGTCCATTCATCAATCCATCCATCCATCTTCAACCGCTTATTCCTTCTTCAGGGTCACGGGGAACCTGGAGCCTATCCCAGGGAGCATCAAGCACAAGGCGGGGTACACCCTGGACAGGGTGTCAGTCCATCGTAGGGCACAATCACATACACATTCACACACCCATTCATACACTATGGACAATTTACCAACCTACCAATCAACCTACCATGCATGTCTTTGGATGGGGGAGGAAACTGGAGTTCCCAGAGGAAACCCCCGCAGCACAGGGAGAACATGCAAACTCTGGGTGTCTTTGTATGTTTTACAATGTAAAATTTCCATTCACAGGAACTAAGAAATGCAAATCTGTTCCAGCATGTCAACGCCTCTGTACACAAAGCAAGCTTCATGAGGATATGGTTTGCTAAGGTTGGAGTGGAAGAACTCAAATGCCTGACCTTAACCCAATTGAACACCATTGGCATCATTGGGAACACTGACTGCACCCCAGGCCACTTTTCCCAACATCAGTGCCTGACCTCACTAATGCTCTAAAGGCTGAATGAGCAAAATACCAACAGCCATGCTCCAAAATGTAGTGGCAAGCCTTCCCAGAAGAGTGGAGGCTTTAAACACAAAGAGGGATGAAATCTGGAATGGGATGTTCAAAAAACACCTATGGGTGTGATGGTCAGGCCAGAAGAGTAGACGAGTAAGAAGGGTAAGACATTACATCGTAATATTGAATAATAGCAAAATTTACCCTTGAATGCAAGTTTATGTGAAAACAGACATGTTTTACACTCTAAAATCATGAATTTGCTTACAAGTGGTATCTAATGTGGTACTTTTTATGCTCTGGGTTTGTTTCTAAATTTCTACTCTGAAATTTCTAAGTGCACCTAAAGCTGTAGGTACAACCCAGATTCAGTATGTTCTATGTGCTCCTAGTGAGGGCAAATTACATTATTTAATTTACATTTACCTTGAATCCAAACCTAAAACTATAGCCAGACATCATCTGCACTGCTGTCTTAAACCTGATAAGCCAAGATGCAGGCAAAATGTTTAATTGCTTCTCCCTTTAGTGCTTCATTTACATTCTGCCACCTAGTCCTGCTTCCTGGACCATTGTCCTGTCAAAGAAAGACTAACTTTAGTAACAATTTAGCCCATGTTACACAAGAAGTGCTCCCATACATGCGTAGAGCCTTTTCAATATGCTGTTGTTGTTCTTCTAAATCTATTGTACTGTTTAATTATTAAATCTATTGTACTGTTTAATTATTTCATTTGCACACTTTTTTCCCCCAATTGAATTCGCATTCTTTATAGTTGTATTAAATTATATGCACTTTTATACAAAGGTCTGCCCCAACTCAAAAGCCAAACAAAAAATGTCCTTTCTTTGGAGTGCTCACTCTAACCAAAAACAGAAATTGGGTCATGTTGTACTATGAATTCGTTGAATGTATAATTGTGGGTTTTGAGCCCATGGTCATGATCTTGGTTTGCGTCTCACAAACCCTAAGCCCAGCTCTGCTTACGTAGAACATAGCAAAGAACCCTTGCCTGCAGTGGTGTACAATTAGCAAAACTGACAAAACTTCATTACTTTGATTTTTATGATAATAGACCATTACATACTTTTATGCATATTACAACATGCGCCTTCTTGTTATGTTTGACAGTTTCAAGCTTCTTCCTTCAGTCATTTGTTACACGCATGCTACCGAGGTTTTCCTGTAAGAACAAAGAGTCATTTGCAGGAAATCCGGCTCTTAGAGTTGCGTGCACTATAGCGAGTCTTTTCAAAACATTTGGCTTTGTGGCTTGATTTAAGGAGGGGTTAAAACTGTGCACATTTCAATAAAATAAAAAAAAAATTTAAAACATGAATCTGTGCAATGATGCAAGTATGGACTATGAACTGGGCAATTAAGAGGTTTTTACTAGGGCTTGTAATAATACACAGGACAGTTAATATTGGTCATATTAATATATAAACCATCATTCATCCAGATAATGAAGGAGTCACTGAATCTTGAACCCTCAATATGGTACATTATGTTGTTTATTGAACTTAAATATAGTGGATGATTCTGTTTTTGACAGAATTTATAGCTTCTAGCGTCTATATTTTCTTACGAAATAAATCAAACAAAATGACCTTCACGTGTTAGTATTCCTATGACTCTGGTATTATTAATATAATAAATATATTATAATACTAATGTAGTAAGATTTAATATTTGCAAACATTCACTCATCTTTAGTAATTGTTTTATTCTAGTTGTGGTTGCAGTGGGTCTGGACTGTGTTCTGGGAAGGTTGGGAGCAGGTTGGGAGTACACCCTTAATGGGACAGCAGTCCATCTCAGGGCACGTTCGGCGTGTGTTTGGAAGGTTGGTGGAAAACAAAGAACTCAGGAAGATATGGGAAATACAAAAAACACAGACAGCAACCAAAGCTCAGGATTGAACCAGGCACTCTGGAGTTGTGAGTCGACAATGCTACCCTAATATAATAACTGATTTACTGCAGATAAAAGAAGTATGTACAGTTTAATTCAAGTCACCTCTGATTCTATATCCTCTGGCATTTACACAAATACGTACATATATATACAGATATTATGAAAACAGTTCTCTTATACAGGTGTGTTGGATGTCTCATTTTCTGAGGTTTTCGAATACGTTGATGCTGGTTTGTAAAACTTTGCACAAAGTAGCCATTTTGAAAACTCTCTGCCCAGGCATTTCCTGAATTTTTCTCCAACAAAAGCATAGATCACAGGATTCACACAACAGTGGGTTAATGCAATGGTCTCAGTCACATTCAGGGCGGTAGATACCTGTTGACTGCTCTTACACGTATCACCAATTTCCAAGTCCTGCAGAGTCTTCAGAAATACGGCTACGTTGTATGGTACCCAGAAGACCACGAAGACGGCAACAATGGCGAAAATTAACTTCATGGCTCGTCCTCGCTTGGAGTTCTTTGTTCTCCTTAGCACTAGCAGGATCCTGACATAGCAGTAGATTGTGACAGGCAGTGAGATAAAGAGCCCTACTGTATTTTGGCTGAAATTAAGGAACAGCTTCCACGTCTTGACTGATCCATCTTTGACATCCCAGTCACACTGTGTGTTGTTATCCATATCTATGATCATGTTGTGGAAAAGGGCCCCTGGGAGTGCAGCGCAGAAAGAGATGGTCCAGATCACAAGGCTAGCAGTAATGGCGTAACGCAAAGTCCGTGCTCCTAAAGATGCCACTGCATGGACAATGGCCATGTAGCGGTCAACGCTCATCAGCATCACGAAAAGTATGCCACTGTAGAATCCCAGTTGATAGGTGCCAACCATGAGTTTGCACATGGCATTAGAATTAAGTAAATTCTTCTGGAAGTAAAGCGCCCACGAGGGCAGTGAGAGCACGGTGATCAGGTCAGAAATTGCCAGGTTTAGCAGACACACATCTGTCATGGTCTTTACGCGCATGATCTTCAGCAACATCCACAAAATAGTACCGTTACCCAGAAGTCCAAGGGCAAATACCAGGTAGAAGATGGTAACCATGAATGTCAGGTTCAACGCAGACTCCTGAGCGCAAAGCTCGGAGGGGTAATCGTAATAATAAGTGCTATTAAAATTCATAGTGGTCTCCATAGTGGCCATTCTGAAATGAACAGAAATTGACAGATGAGAATCATTGTTATTCAGTGAAACTGTAGTGAGGAAGACTTGCGGGGGTGACCCGCTTTTTACGGAGACATCATTTACATATTATGCGAAAACAGACATTTTATTTAACCCATGGGGGGGATAATATTATGACTTTTTCCGAAGCACTACATTCCGCGATAATATTTTACCTGTGCTGTTTTTTAAATTAATGAGTCTTTATTTAATACTTTACATTATTATTATCACACATCAAGTTGAGTCCAATGGCCTTATTTAAACATTAAAGGGTGTGAGTTCAACACTGTGTGTGTTAAATCAACACTGGTGATTTTGCTGTGTGTATATAGATAGATAGATAGATAGATAGATAGATAGATATGTTTGTGTGTGCTTATACTGTGTATATATATATATATATATATCATATATGCCTATATGTACTTTTTTCAGTTAAATATTACTACATTTTATTCAAATGTGTAATGAATTAATTAGATACACATTTCTTTTTTTTCTAACCAGAACACTATACTGTCTCTTTCCTGAAATCTCTTTTTAAATATGATCAAATTGTCCATTTGGTACGAAGGATGAACTTCGTCCACTCTTTCTGAATTTCTATTACGTTGACCTGAATCCTTATTAAACATGTTGTATTGTAATATCAGATGTGACTTGGCTAAATGCTGAATTTTGAAGTAAAAATATATGATCTCCTTTCAGCTTTGCAATTCAAACCACAACATATGCTCCTTCTCTTAACCACAGGCCCCTTAAAGAGCCCACCACAATCTTGCTACTCGTTGACTTTTTTTTTATCATTGTGGTTTGATCTGTAGTTCCTGTATTATGATCACTTCACAACTGACACACAGACACCTTAAGGCACCAGATACAGATTTAGATTTCAGGTTACCTTTCTGTGGTTCCAGTTTGCTCCATAATGGAAATAAGCTGTTGTCCTCTCCGGTGTTCTTTGGAGTCCTAGGCATACATTCAAGTGAGACAAGGGCATTTCAACTTGCTGTTTTTCTTGAACCCTAGCTCGAGCAAATTTCCTGTAAAACGTGGCCTGTATGAGTATGTGCATGAGTGAGTTTTTTTTTTTTTTTCAGACGTACAGGGGGAAGATGAGGTGAGACTTCCTGCCATTTGCAAGCTAGCTTGCCTGGATGCACTGCAGAAATTCCAACAGAAGAGATAAGACGGCTCATGACTCATTTATTCATAGGCAAGACTTTCTACTCAAAACTTACTTGAGCTCCCCCACCCACGGCATTACTCTTAAAGAACAGTAAATGATATGGTCAAAAGTCAAAGGCCACCCACTATACAATGATTTGACAGCTTATGCCTTAGTAATTATTCTTATTTTGACCTTTTAAACGTGGTCACAGTGCAAGTTCTAGACAATAGGAAGCTGTAGTCAAGGTTTTTAACCTCAGAGTCCCCTATGCATTTCCTCTAAATTACCAAGCTCACTGAAAAGCAGACTACCAGTAAATGAAACAGTGTTGTCCCCAATATTATTATCAATGTAATTACTCCATCTTTTATTATTTAAAAAAAAGGGGGGTAATGACAGCTCCTCTTAACACAAAGCAAGGTCCAAAACCGTGAAATGTAGCAACTCAAATCAAGTTGAACACCCTATCAAAAAATAGAAAGAACGAAGTGTGTACTCGATAGAGTACATAGGACTGCTTGTCCTTGGATACCAAACACCATTTTTCCATCATCTGGTGAACCAACGAAAATCCCATCTGTTGATGAGTGGATGGCTGCAGATCGGGAAAGCAGTACAAATGAATCTCCAGAAAGTGAGCTAAATAAGAAAGAGGAGAGAGCCAAATCCACGGCTATCCCAAAATGGACAAATGGATTACGCGTGCACCAGATCTTTTCAAATACAGAATGAATAAGAAATTAATCCAATTTCTTATTTCTTATTCTTTACATTATTATTATCACACATCAAGTTGAGTCCAATGGCCTTATTTAAACACTAAAGGGAGTGAATTCAACACTGTGGGTGTTAAATCAACACTGGTGATTTTGCTGTGTGTATAGATAGATAGATAGATAGATAGATAGATAGATAGATAGATAGATAGATAGATAGATAGATAGATAGATAGATAGATAGATAGATAGATAGATAGATAGATAGATAGATAGATAGATAGATAGATATGTTTGTGTGTGCTTATACTGTGTATATATATATATATTCATAGAATCAGTGTCGGTACCATGCTTCCACAGATTGGGGTTCCTTTGGATTACTGTATTATTACCATAAACCAGATGGGCATCACGTGATGCATCACACAGGTAAAGCACCAAAAGAACCTCTAGGTCTATGGTTTGAAATGCCTGGCAATCAACCCACAAAGACAAGGCCCACAGATCTTATTAGTAGGAAACCAACAAATTGTTGGCTGTAAAGACAAAACCCGTTCTACAATTACATGTTCATTAATCTTTCCCCTTTTTTCCACAGAGAAAACAGGTGCTGCTTAAAGTTTATTGGGCAGTCATACATCCACAAGTTATAAAGTCAAATTTCACCCCAAGAATGAATCCAAATACTCTGAAGGTTAACGCGCCACAACCACCATTGATTCAGCGGACGAGATTCGATGTATGAACAACACACTCTCATTCTCTCCATCATGAACTGAAAGCTTTTAAAGTAAAGCTAAAACTAGGCAGGAAAATATTTTTCCTCTCTCTCCCTCTCTCCTTCTCTCTCTCTCTCTTTTCACATAATATGTGATGTCTCTCTGCTTACTAGCACGGTCAGTCAGTTATTTTTGTTTACACCTCTAGGGTGGAGTGTGCAGCAATTCACACCTACTCCATCCTCCTCGCACCTTCTGCATACACGCACTTATTCTGTCACCTATGCTCATTTCCTTTTGACTTACTGTTTACAAATAGAAACAGCAGTTACATTAGCCTCAAGGTTGAGGTTTCGATTCCTATGTGTGCGGAGTTTGCATGTTCTCCCTGTGCTGTGGGCGTTTCCTCCAGGTACTCCGGTTTCCTCCCCAGTCCAAAAACATGCATTTTAGGCTGACTGGCATGTCCAAAGTGTCCGTAGTGTATGAATGGATGTGTGAATGTGTATGTGATTGTGCACCCTGTCCAGGGTGTACCCCACCTTGTGCCCGATGCTCCCTGGGATAGGCTCCAGGTTTCCCTGTGACCCTGAAAAGAATGGATGGATGGGTTCTTTCTTCTCCAATCCCGAAAAAATAAGTCAATGATTGTGAGGTCTCCCATTTGAAAATTGATGCTTTAATAACTGACTTATTGAATCTTTATAAATCTGCACTTTTAATTCCCTGCCTAATGAGACGAATTAGTTTGTATTAATTAGTGGTGCTTCTTGTATAAATAAACTAATTTCCCCTACAACAGTCATCGAGAATTGCACACATGTTTCATAGATCATTACTCATATCATTACTGTGTCATCATTGTAACATTGCTACCAACCAGCTGAGGTAGTCCAGTGGTCCCCTGAGCAACCTCTTCATCATTTCTTGACTCATCAGTTCATAAACTGCAACTTTTTTTTTCATTATGAAACATTGCTGAAAATTTCCAAAGATTGTGATTGTGTAAGTTCCACAAACAATGTGATTGGGTAAGACTCATGTTACTCCACTCATCCCATGGCTGATTTCTTGTTTACCCTTTCAGTTTGTCATTTGGCCTAATTGTACCATGACTACCCATGATCCCTTTGCATTAAAGTGTTTCTATGGATTGTTTCTCAACACTTTCTGTGAGTCAGGTATATTTAGACTAGTGTTGAGACAAAAAATACTTTAGAAAAGTCTTTGGCAGGACCGTGTACCCCGCTCATAATTCTTTAATTAAAAAAAATTACATAGTGTAGAACATCTTTTAATTACTTACATATTTATTTATTTATTTTAATACCCATACACTTATGCAGAAGTTCAATATTCAAAAGATTTCTAGAAAATTCTCATTTCTCAATGGTCTTTAGCAGTCATTATTTTACATATAGACTATCACAAGAACAGGCAACAACAAAAGAAAACAGTGCCACAATGTGCATGCTTTAGTAATTTATAAAATAACCATTCAAAATCAACAAATCTTTATACAACAACGAAAAGCTTGTTCTCTGAATAAATAAAATATTAAATTGAAGGGAGCAGGAGAATCCTCCTCAGTACCTTGTCTTGGAAGATTCTGATGACCTTGCTATGGTTTATCTAGATGTCTTGCTCTATGGCAAGGTCAGAGAGACATTTTCCAGCACTTTCCAGGTCCTGGCCTGTAGTTGTATCAATATTGCACACCTCGATGAACACCTCAAAGATCTTGCACTGAAACTTGACACTTGTTCTTAGTGCGAAACATCAGATGTTTCATCCAAAATGATGGCATACATTTCAGCCTTTTTTTTTTTCTCTCACTTTGTAGCTCCATCCTGATGTAATTATGTCATTTTGGGTTCAATTAGACAGAATTGACACCTGGGGCCTTGTCTTGTTGACTTTCAATCTGGCAACATTTTCTATATGCATCTTCAGCGCAAATACAATAAGGTAAAATACATTCACAAGTTCAAGGAAGCTTCTACGGTTGTTAATGGTCTTGTTCTGTTCGTCACTTGGGAATGCTTATCCCTGCCATGCAAGCCATGCTTTCTATTAACCTGGTCATGATTTCTCTATATTTCTGCCTCCTTTTTTTGGGCAGGGGGTTGGGGGGAACCAACTGTGCCAGCTTTGTTTTGGCCAAGGTCTAAGTCATTCGGAGCCTTTGTGTTGTTTCCTCAAATGCACACCATCTACCACTTTTCTCACATTCCTCTCCCACACAGAGACTTCTCTTGCTTTCTGAAAGTTCTTAAAAGAGTTAAGTTCCTAAAAGTCTTGCAAGAATGCATGAACTGTAAGTAAGCCAATTTATTAAACAGAACAGATACTTGGATTAGTAAATTACTAATACAATAGAAGCATTGGGTAAACGCTTAATGTTTATTTACATTTTCAACATAATTCAGCTGCTCAGTAAAGACATTGTATGTAATACCTGGTATGCTGCATGCAGACCATAGAGTTATAGTTTTAAATTGAGCTGCAATTCTAAACATAAGCATAAGCTGTGCATAACTAACAATAACAGTATAGTAAAACAATTTTACATGACCAAAAGAGAATCCTCTCACCAGTTGAAAAAAAGATGCAAAATTGAATAAACATAATGACATTCTTTTAGAAAATCAAAAGCGTTACACCAGTAATGTTGTGCATTGCTGAGCAAATCTGCAGCTTTTGGCTTTATCTCTGATAAAACCCTGTAGCCATCAACACCCTGTGACTACACAAGCTTTGTCGTGTATATCTCTGAGGAGCGTGAGTACATAGAGCTCCTTCTCTCTGAGAACTCACTGACGATTGTTGTGCACTGACCAAAGCAAACAGGAAACCACTCTTTCAGAATCTTGAGAACTAAATTTCTGAATTTCTGCCCCACAAAGGCGTAGATTATGGGATTGAGGCAGCAGTGACTGAACGCTATGGTTTCCACCCACTGCATAGCAATGTTCCGGTCCTGTTCCCACTGACAGGTGCTCATGTAGCCCAATTTGTGCAGGAACTTCAGGAAGATGACGATGTTGTAGGGCGTCCAGAAGAGGAAGAAAATAATGACCAAGACCAGGATGAGCCTGACAGCTTTGTGTTTCTTTTGAGATTTCATGGCCATTAAGACGGGGATGATACGTGAGTAGCACAACACCATCACCAAGAGAGGAAAAATCAAGCCGAGGATGTTCAGCTCAATGTAAGAGAAGGACTCCCAGGCTGTCCCTTGAGGATATTCCACCTTGCATGTACTACCATGTGATTCATTCTTCAGTTTGGAGAAAATGATGGTTGGCAGAGAAGCTCCAAAGCTAAATGCCCACATAAAGAAAGCCACAGCTATGCCAGCTCTGACAGACCTGTGCTTGGAGAAGAGAGAGTTATGGGCATGGACAATGACGGCATAGCGGTCTACAGTCATGAGGATCATGAAGAAGATACTTCCATAGAATCCCAGCATGTACAGCGCTGTCACCGCATGACACATGAAGCTCCCGAAGGTCCACTGAGAGATGGCAGCGTAGTGAGCCCAGAAAGGCAATGAGATCAGGAAGAGGAGGTCTGAAAGGGCCAGGTTGAAGAGACACACATCTGTGACATTTGACCTGTTGTGGTACTTGACAAGGACACACAACACCAGGCCATTTCCAATGAATCCCACAATGAAGACGATGCTGTAGAGGGAAGGAAGGATGACTTTGCTGAAGGCCATTACATTGTTGTTGTTGCAGGGCTGGAATATGTCTCCATCTAGGATATTAATATAGTCAGAGTAGGTTTCACCTGTTTAAGATAAAAAAAACAAAAAACATTGCCTTTGTTATCATGCATCACTGGACAATGTATACTCAACAAAGCAGCAAGGCTGCATCTGTAAGTTTGTCAAAAGTATGTTGCTGTGGTCAATTGGAATTCTCAGGTTAAATGTTGTTTCCGGGAAAAAATCAGTAATATGCTGTAGTGTCCTCTATTGGTAGCTAGAGATACTGTTTTGGACTGATAATCTACTCTAAACCAGCAGTTCTCAATTAAATTCTTGGAGATCACCACTCTGGAGAGTTTGACCATCTACCAGCAAACTGGATGTAACTGATCTGTTTTTGCAGTTTAACACAGGTTTTTATCAAATATGGTGAGGGTTGGAAAAAATCCAACCGCAGGGAGGGCAGGAAAAGTTTTTATTTTAAACCATTTTATTTTAAAAATAAATAAACAAACAAACCCACATTTACATTTGAGAAACAAAGTACCTGATATAACTTTTAGCAAAACCAAATATATTTTCAACTACAGAAGAAATTTTTGAAACAATTTACACCTGCAATAATGACCTTCAAGTTAATGCTAGCTTTAACAATGATGCAAACGGGATAAGGCAACTTAAACTTACCCGTATTGTTGGAGTATGTCATATTATCGGAGTATGTCATAGCCATGTCTCATTAGTTCAAATGCTGACTGTCAAATAAGGATATTGTAAGTACATTAGCCTTGAATCTGATAACAGATTGAGCTGCAATTTCCTGAGGCGGATCTTCGTTGTATTGACGAAATACTGAATATGAGTAAATGCGCCTTACCCAATCTTTCCTCATGCATGCAAAAACAAACAAAAAAATGAAACTTTTTTTAATGAGAATATTGTTTAATGGTTAAAATATTCTAGATTTCTAGGATACATAATGCAAAAAATGCACCCACATTGTAGTTTAGACATTTTAGGTTGATACTTTTGATAACTTTTTTATTGTGCCAGGCTTTTTTTTTGTGTGTGTGTTTAAAGAAATACTCATGAAATGATGCCAAACATTTTTATTCAACCAAAAAAAAAGTTACGGTCCTGATAGTGTTATTTATGACCTCTTAGTAACTAACCCCTAATACTGACTCAAATAGTGTGCTTCTTTAGTTATTAGTTAGATAGTTGTGTAAATTATTCAGTTTTCCTACTGATTAAGAACAAATAAGTTTGACTCGTGTGAAACATAATTTGTTAGAATGTATGTTAACAAATTATTCAGTGTGTAACTATAACTGTAAATGCATGTGAGCTATTACAATTGAACACATTTTGTTGTGTTGTAGCTACGTTTGCAGGTACTTCCTCTCCTCCATTAACCACTGGCTCTTGCTCATACATTTCATTTGCTATAGAGGATCCTGCATCATCTTGATCTGACGTGTTAGAGAGCATTGTTTCTGTAGCTGTCCCTGAACATGACTGTGGTCTAGACTCTGACTTTTCTTCTTCATCTGTGTTGGGTTCTGTATCAGGTGGCAATACATCACCCTCGTCCTCCTTACTGCTAGATGGCCTGATCCAGGATAGAAGAGAGCTGCTACCCTAAGCTGCCTGGTGTAGCTCCTTTTCTTTCTGATTTCATAACCTGTGCTTCGTTGGTATTATGTGGGAGTCGGTAAGTGAGCATAATCAATGTTGTGCAGCACTGTCAACCTCTTGAGACAAAGGCAGTATATACATCGGAGTCTTGGACGCAGTTATAGCCTTCTTCTTCTTCTTCTTCTTCTTCTAACACCAGTGTTCTTATGAGGCAGATTAAAAGAGTGTCTCAAACTGGTGCGGTCCTCAGTAATTTATCTTCGCTTGTTCAATCGGGGTTGCCTTCTGTGGTGTCCCAGAGCCTTGTAATTGCTGTGTTTTTTACTGCTCATTCAATAAACAAGGCTCTGGACGTCATCGCAGATAGAAAACTGGATTCACTGTTCTTATCTGAAACATGGCATAAACAAAATGATGGACTTCTCTTTAGCCAGATTACTCCAGAGGGCTATGGGCTATTTGATCTCCCGCGACTCACTGGCAGAAGTGGAGGAAACATTGTATTACACAAACTGCAACTTGACATCACTGGGTGAGTGTTACAGTTTCCATCATTTGAATGCTTAGTGTTGAGTCACTCTGCCTCCAGAGCAACTGTCATCGCTCCCTTTTATCGACCGCCAAGGCCACATGAAGCTTTTTTGTCTGAGTTTGCTGAATTGTTGTGTTTTAAATTCAAGAGAATCCTTATTGTGGGAGGGTTTTAACATACACATTGAGCAAAATGACTGACTGTGTGATAACAAAGGACTTTTTATTTTTACTGGATTGTTTTAATCTTACAGTTTCTTACTGGCCCAACACTCAGTAAAGGTCATACTCTAGACCTTGTGAATGCAAATGATTCATTAGTGTCTTCTGTTGATATCGGTCTTTCTGACCATTTGATAATCTTTTTAAATCTGTAACTGCCTCTTCTTTGTATATCACCTTCACGCACTGTTCATTTTCATAAGTGAAAATCAGTGAATCCAACCGTTTTTGCAGACTCTGTCATTTCTTCTCTTTGTGGATTCTGATCAGCTCCTCCACCACTTGCACACTTGATCCCCTCGCTACAAGCTTATTTCAATCTTGTTTGAATTCTTTCTGCCTGATTGTGCTCAGCATTATTGATGACTCTGTGCACTGGTGTTGTACAAGCAGCATTGAAAACTGCTGCTGTAACCCCAGTTCAAAAAAAGCATCATCTTGATTTGGAAAATTGAAATAATTATCGTCCTGTATCAAACCTTCCCTTTTTGGCAAAAAATTTAAAATTAGAATGTGTTGTGGCTTTGCAACTTCACAATCACCTTACTGTTAATAATCTTTTCTAGCCCCTTCAGTCTGGTTTCGTAAAACTTCACAGTACAGAGACAGCTTTGGTTAATTTCATGAATGATCTATTTATAGATTCAGATTCTGGTTCTCTTTCCATCTTTATCCTTCTTGATCTTAGCACTGCTTTTGACACTGTCAATCACAACCTCTTACTCAACCAACTTGAAAATGTCTGGTGTTTCTGAGACTGTTATAACCTGGTTTAGATCTTATCTCTCTGATCGCATCCAGTTTGTTTATATGAGTGGTTTCAGGTCTGAGGTTGGCTCTGTTCCTACTGGTGTCCCTAAGAATCAATTTTAGGCCCCTTACTTCTTAGTATTTATATATTTCCTCTTGGATATGTTTTAAAGATCACTCAGGCTTCATTATCACTTCTATGCAGATGATACTCAGATTCATATTCACTCTAAGCCTGGTCAAAATGTGGATGTTTCTTTTCTCTCACATTGTATTTCTGAGATAAAAAACATGGATGACCCAATTTTCTTTTGTGTCTTAATAGTGAAAAGACTGAGGTTTTGCTTAATGGCTCTTCTCATCTGCTTTGTAAAGCTATTTTACTAATGTTGAAGGTAGATGTCTCTGCTCTGGAGTTCCAAACTAAATACAAAAAATCTAGGTGTCATATTTGATTCGAGTTTGTTTTTTGACCCACACATACAATCCACTGTCAAGAATTCCTTTTTCATTCTCAGAAATATTGCTAGACTTCACGCTACGTTATGTTCTCCTGTGACTGAAAGGCGTATCAACACTTTTGTATTTTCTCGTAATGATTACTGCAGTGCACTTTTTGCACGGGGTTCCTAAAGCCACACTAAACAAATTGCAATGTGTGCAAAAGTCCGCTGCGAGGATCCTGACCTCTGTCTGGAGAAATGAACACATCACTCTAATACTGAAGTCCTTGCACTGGCTCCCGGTCAGGTTTCGAGTTGATTTTAAAATCCTTATGCTCACATATAAGGCATTGTATGGTCTGGCCCCTCAGTATCTGTCTGCACTTGTAAATTTATATACTCCCAAGCATCATTTGTGCACCTCTCAGGCTGTCCGACAAACGGTTGCAATCTGTAGAGGGCTTTCTCGTCCTATGCTCATAGACTCTGGAATGCACTCCCTGCTCATATTAAAGATGCACAGAATTTGAGTATTTTTAAATCTAACCTTAAAATATTTTTTTTTTGTTTAGCTTTTTTGTAATAGTTTTAATCATTATGTATTCACGTCTGGGGTTTTTTTATTTAAAAAAAATAAAATTATTTTTGTTTTTTACCTGTTTTTTTCACTATTATTATTTTATTTATATTTTATTATTGTGTAAAGTGCTTTGAGAAGCTGCTTTACAGGCAATATATTAAAATACCAGAGGTACGGGGCCCTGTTGTGTTCCGCATGTTTATTATTTGAAGTTTTTCATGCATTCATGTGATTTTAAGGCGTTCGTGTAACGTGAAAATAATGAAATTCGACACAGGCATCAAACCTGGTGAAAATGTAATAGTTATATAGGGCATGGGCATGGTTGAGGAGCTCCATAGAGCCCCTGCATGCAATGCAGGCAATGGTCTGGATTAACTAGCTCTGATGTGCACGAGTTCACATGATTGTATCTGACTCTGCCCAACAGGAAGTCGGCCATGTTGGATGAAATGTTGGATTTTCAAAGTTTCCTGCGTAGTTTTGAGAGACTTAAGATGACTGAAAATCCATGAAACTTTACATATGCATTTGTCTTAAGACATTAATTGATGTGATGTTGCATTTTATCATAGTTGCGCCTCATCGGCTTCATAGCGCCCCCTACTTTTTTAAATGCACATTTGACACCTTTGGAATGCTTGAAAACTCAGGACATTTGGCACACTTATTAAAGTATGGCAAAATGATACATATTATTTGGTCATTTAACTTAGGTGTGGCCAGTGTACTCCATAGTGCCCGCTAAAATTTTTGAATTAGTTTATCACTACAGTTGCCACAAAGTTCATTGAATATTCATGAAATTTTGTAGAGATGTTGTCCTCCCCATCTCGGACATATTACTAATTGCCTTGTATTAGCTCCGCCCAACAGGAAGTCGGCTATTGTGAAATTTGTGCGATTTTCCAACTAATTTTTTTACAAACTCTTTCATACTGCATCTATAAAGTTAATTGGATTCTTTTGAAATTTGGTGGATTTAACCTCCCAACATACATGATAAAAACTGAGAAGGAATAGTGGATATCTCAAAAGCAAATGGAATGACAGGTAATTGAGTTCCTTGACACACAACACTAAACCAGATACCAAGGTCTTTGTAGACAGGACATGGTTGCATTCACATTCAATAAATTTGGCATGAGCATAACTGTCATCATTTCAGAAAATTTTAACATTGGTTTGAGTGACTCCGCCAAACAGGAAGTCGGCCACTTTGAAATTTGTGCATTTTCCAACAAATTTTCAACTCTGTCCTGTCCACAAAGACGTTTGTATCTGGTTTAGTGTTGTGTCTCAAGGAAATCAATTCCCTATTGCTTACACAGCCATGCAAGGGCCCTACAGTACGTCCCCTGTGCCAGGGGGACCTCTCATTATTATTATTATTATTATTATTATTATTATTATTATTATTATTATTATTATTATTATTATTATTATTATTATTATTATTATTATTATTATTATTATTGCAGTGGAAGAAAATAACTTTTCCATTAAGGGGGGATGTTTCCCCCTTAAATTTACTTCCAATTTTTTTTCTTTTTACATTTATAAGGGCTATTTTTTCTAACCTTATTAAATATATGTCATCTTTCATGTCAAAATTTGACATTTAATCAATAAACTCATTTAGAACAATAAGACACTATAGGGCTCTTACCAATCAAATTAAATCACTATCAACAAAATCCATCTTTGCACTGCTGAAGTGGTACAGAAGCTACATCTGAAGTGGCATTTAGTGGCATGAATGCATTTACATTGTGATTTAAATTGCATGAATAATGTTATGAGATTAATGTTTTCAATGTAAAAAATTTTTTTGAATATAGAAATATGAAATGTAATTAAATTAAATGATAAAAGTCCTTTGGAATAATTGGTCTTTAGTAGTGACACCAGAGTTGTTCTAATTTGGTACAGAACAAATAATTCAGTTAGATGTCTTTAATTAGTATTAAGGTTGCAAACCTACTTATGTGAGGTGATGTTAGCCTGGTTGTAAGAAATAGGACAGCGTTGCATATACATTGGCTAATGTTTTTTTTTGTTTTGTTTTTTAAATTCAAGGACTTACTACTGAGACAGGATACAGGATTTGAGCATTTGAGGCTTAAGGAGCTTTCTCATGGACCCAACTGTGCCAGCTTTGTTTTGGCCAAGGTTTAAGTCATTCGGAGCCTTTGTGTTGTTTCCTCAAATGCACACCATCTACCACTTTTCTCACATTCCTCTCCCACAAAGAGACTTCTCTTGCTTTCTGAAAGTTCTTAAAAGAGTTAAGTTCCTATAAGTCTTGCGAGAATGCATGAACTGTAATCAAGTCAATTAATTAAACAGAACAGATACTTGGATTAGTAAATTACTAATACAATAGAAGCATTGGATAAACGCTTAATGTTTATTTACATTTTCAACATAATTCAGCTGCTCAGTAAAGACATCGTATGTAATACCTGGTATGCTGCATGCAGACCATAGAGTTATAGTTTTAAAATGAGCTGCAATTCTAAACATAAGCATAAGCTGTGCATAACTAACAATAACAGTATAGTAAAACAATTTTACATGACCAAAAGAGAATCCTCTCACCAGTTGAAAAAAAGATGCAAAATTGAATAAACGTAATGACATTCTTTTAGAAAATCAAAAGCGTTACACCAGTAATGTTGTGCATTGCTGAGCAAATCTGCAGCTTTTGGCTTTATCTCTGATAAAACCCTGTAGCCATCAACACCCTGTGACTACACAAGCTTTGTCGTGTATATCTCTGAGGAGCGTGAGTACATAGAGCTCCTTCTCTCTGAGAACTCACTGACGATTGTTGTGCATTGACCAAAGCAAACAGGAAACCACTCTTTCAGAATCTTGAGAACTAAATTTCTGAATTTCTGCCCCACAAAGGCGTAGATTATGGGATTGAGGCAGCAGTGACTGAACGCTATGGGTTCCACCCACTGCATAGCAATGTTCCGGTCCTGTTCCCACTGACAGGTGCTCATGTAGCCCAATTTGTGCAGGAACTTCAGGAAGATGACGATGTTGTAGGGCGTCCAGAAGAGGAAGAAAATAATGACCAAGAGCAGGATGAGCTTGACAGCTTTGTATTTCTTTTGAGATTTCATGGCCATTAAGACGGGGATGATACGTGAGTAGCACAACACCATCACCAAGAGAGGAAAAATCAAGCTGACGATGTTCAGCTCAATGTAAGAGAAGGACTCCCAGGCTGTCCCTTGAGGATATTCCACTTTGCATGTACTACCATGTGATTCATTCTTCAGTTTGGAGAAAATGATGGTTGGCAAAGAAGCTCCCAAGCTAAATGCCCACATAATGAAAGCCACAGCTATGCCAGCTCTGACAGACCTGTGCTTGGAGAAGAGAGAGTTATGGGCATGGACAATGACGGCATAGCGGTCTACAGTCATGAGGATCATGAACAAGATACTTCCATAGAATCCCAGCATGTAGAGCGCTGTCACAGCATGGCACATGAAGCTCCCGAAGGTCCACTGAGAGATGGCAGCGTAGTGAGCCCAGAAAGGCAATGAGATCAGGAAGAGAAGGTCTGAAAGGGCCAGGTTGAAGAGACACACATCTGTGACATTTGACCTGTTGTGGTACTTGACAAGGACACTCAACACTAGGCCATTTCCAATGAATCCCACAATGAAGACGATGCTGTAGAGGGAAGGAAGGATGACTTTGCTGAAGGCCATTACATTGTTGTTGTTGCAGAGCTGGAATCTGTCTCCATCTTGGAGTAGATCATAGTAAGAGTAGTCTTCAGCTGTTTAAGAAAAAAAAACATTGCCTTTGTTGCCATGCATCACTCACAATGTATACTCAACAGAGCAGCAAGGCTGCATCTATAAGTTTGTCAAAATTGTGTTGCTGTGGTAAATTTTAAAATTTAACCCAAAGGAAATTCCATCCATCCATCTTATTCTTTCCTCAGGGTCGTGGGGAACCTGGAGCCTATCCCAGGAAGCATCAAGCACAAGGCAGGGTGCCAGTCCATCGCAGGGCACAATCACATACACACTCATTCATACACTATGGACAATTTAGACACACCAATCAACCTACCATGCATGTCTTTGGACTGGGGGAGGAAACCGGAGTACCCGGAGGAAACCCCCGACAGCACGGGGAGAACATGCAAACTCCGCACACACAGGGCCCCGGTGGGAATTGAACCCCGGACCCTGGAGGTGTGAGGCACACATGCTAACCACTAAGCCACCGTGCAACCACCCAATTGGAATTCTCAGGTTAAATGTTGTTTTTGGGAAAAATTCAGTAATATGCTGTAGTGTCCTCTATTGGTAGCTAGAGATACTGTCTGTTCTGATAATCTACTCTAGAACAGCAGTTCTCAATTAAATTCTTGGAGATCACCACTCTGGAGAGTTTGACCATCTACCAACAAACTGGATGTAACTGATCTGTTTTTGCAGTTTAACACAGGTTTTGATCAGATATGGTGAGGGTTGGGAAAAAATCCAACCACAGGGCAGGAAAAGTTTTTATTTTAAACCATTTTATTTAAAAATAAATAAATAAGCAAACCCACATTTACATTTGAGAAACAAAGTACCTAATATAACTTTTAGCAAAGCCAAATACACTACAGAAGACATTTAGAAACAATTTACACCTGCAATAATGACCTTCAAGTTAATGCTAGCTTTAACAATGATGCAAACGCGATAAGGCAACTTAAACTTACGTGTATTGTTGGAGTATGTCATATTATCGGAGTATGTCATAGCCATGTCTCATTAGTTCAAATGCTGACTGTCAAATAAGGATATTGTAAGTACATTAGCCTTCAATCTGATAACAGATTGAGCTGCAATTTCCTGAGGCGGATCTTCGTCGTATTGACGAAATACTGAATATGAGTAAATGCGCCTTACCCAATCTTTCCTCATGCATGCAATAACTAAACAAAATGAAACTTTATTTTTTATGAAAATATTGTTTAATGGTTAAAATATTCTCGATTTCTAGGATACATAATGCAAAAAATGCACCCACATTGTAGTTTAGACGTTTTAGGTTGATACTTTTGATAACTTTTTTTATTGTACCAGGCTTGAGTTCAGAAACTAATACAATATATTTCTTAGTTGTTACATGTTTAAAGAAATACTCATGAAATGATGCCAAAAAATTTTATTCAACCAAAAAATAACAACAAATAATTTGTTTGAATGTATGTTAACAAATTATTCAGTGTGTAACTATAACTGTAAATGCATGTGAGCTATTACAATTGAACACATTTTGTTGTGTTGTAGCTACGTTTGCAGTTACTTCCTCTCCTCCATTAACCGCTGGTTCTTGCTCATACACTTCATTTGCTATAGAGGATCCTGCATCATCTTGATCTAACGTGTTAGAGAGCATTGTTTCTGTAGCTGTCCCTGAACATGACTGTGGTCTAGACTCTGACCTTTCTTCTTCATCTGTGATGGGTTCTGTATCAGGTGGCAATACATGTCCCTCGTCCTCCTTACTGCTAGATGGCCTGATCCAGGATAGAAGAGAGCTGCTACCCTAAGCTGCCTGGTGTAGCTCCTTTTCTTTCTGATTTCATAACCTGTACTTCGTTGGTATTATGTGGGAGTCGGTAAGTGAGCATAATCAATGTTGTGCAGCACTGTCAACCTCTTGAGACAAAGGCAGTATATACATCGGAGTCTTGGACGCAGTTATAGCCTTCTTCTTCTTCTTCTTCTTCTTCTTCTTCTTCTTCTAACACCAGTGTTCTTATGAGGCAGATTAAAAGAGTGTCTCAAACTGGTGCGGTCCTCAGTAATTTATCTTCGCTTGTTCAATCGGGGTTGCCTTCTGTGGTGTCCCAGAGCCTTGTAATTGCTGTGTTTTTTACTGCTCATTCAATAAACAAGGCTCTGGACGTCATCGCAGATAGAAAACTGGATTCACTGTTCTTATCTGAAACATGGCATAAACAAAATGATGGACTTCTCTTTAGCCAGATTACTCCAGAGGGCTATGGGCTATTTGATCTCCCGCGACTCACTGGCAGAAGTGGAGGAAACATTGTATTACACAAACTGCAACTTGACATCACTGGGTGAGTGTTACAGTTTCCATCATTTGAATGCTTAGTGTTGAGTCACTCTGCCTCCAGAGCAACTGTCATCGCTACCTTTTATCGACCGCCAAGGCCACATGAAGCTTTTTTGTCTGAGTTTGCTGAATTGTTGTGTTTTAAATTCAAGAGAATCCTTATTGTGGGAGGGTTTTAACATACACATTGAGCAAAATGACTGACTGTGTGATAACAAAGGACTTTTTATTTTTACTGGATTGTTTTAATCTTACAGTTTCTTACTGGCCCAACACTCAGTAAAGGTCATACTCTAGACCTTGTGAATGCAAATGATTCATTAGTGTCTTCTGTTGATATCGGTCTTTCTGACCATTTGATAATCTTTTTAAATCTGTAACTGCCTCTTCTTTGTATATCACCTTCACGCACTGTTCATTTTCATAAGTGAAAATCTACAAGCTTATTTAAATCTTGTTTGAATTCTTTCTGCCTGATTGTGCTCAGCATTATTGATGACTCTGTGCACTGGTGTTGTACAAGCAGCATTGAAAACTGCTGCTGTAACCCCAGTTCCAAAAAAGCATCATCTTGATTTGGAAAATTGAAATAATTATCGTCCTGTATCAAACCTTCCCTTTTTGGCAAAAAATTAAAAATTAGAATGTGTTGTGGCTTTGCAACTTCACAATCACCTTACTGTTAATAATCTTTTCTAGCCCCTTCAGTCTGGTTTCGTAAAACTTCACAGTACAGAGACAGCTTTGGTTAATTTCATGAATGATCTATTTATAGATTCAGATTCTGGTTCTCTTTCCATCTTTATCCTTCTTGATCTTAGCACTGCTTTTGACACTGTCAATCACAACCTCTTACTCAACCAACTTGAAAATGTCTGGTGTTTCTGAGACTGTTATAACCTGGTTTAGATCTTATCTCTCTGATCGCATCCAGTTTGTTTATATGAGTGGTTTCAGGTCTGCGGTTGGCTCTGTTCCTACTGGTGTCCCTAAGAATCAATTTTAGGCCCCTTACTTCTTAGTATTTATATATTTCCTCTTGGATATGTTTTAAAGATCACTCAGGCTTTATTATCACTTCTATGCAGATGATACTCAGATTCATATTCACTCTAAGCCTGGTCAAAATGTGGATGTTTCTTTTCTCTCACATTGTATTTCTGAGATAAAAAACATGGATGACCCAATTTTATTTTGTGTCTTAATAGTGAAAAGACTGAGGTTTTGCTTAATGGCTCTTCTCATCTGCTTTGTAAAGCTATTTTACTAATGTTGAAGGTAGATGTCTCTGCTCTGGAGTTCCAAACTAAATACAAAAAATCTAGGTGTCATATTTGATTCGAGTTTGTTTTTTGACCCACACATACAATCCACTGTCAAGAATTCCTTTTTCATTCTCAGAAATATTGCTAGACTTCACGCTACGTTATGTTCTCCTGTGACTGAAAGGCGTATCAACACTTTTGTATTTTCTCGTAATGATTACTGCAGTGCACTTTTTGCACGGGGTTCCTAAAGCCACACTAAACAAATTGCTATGTGTGCAAAAGTCCGCTGCGAGGATCCTGACCTCTGTCTGGAGAAATGAACACATCACTCTAATACTGAAGTCCTTGCACTGGCTCCCGGTCAAGTTTCGAGTTGATTTTAAAATCCTTATGCTCACATATAAGGCATTGTATGGTCTGGCCCCTCAGTATCTGTCTGCACTTGTAAATTTATATACTCCCAAGCATCATTTGCGCACCTCTCAGGCTGTCCGACAAATGGTTGCGATCTGTAGAGGGCTTTCTCGTCCTATGCTCATAGACTCTGGAATGCACTCCCTGCTCATATTAAAGATGCACAGAATTTGAGTATTTTTAAATCTAACCTTAAAATATTTAATGTTGTGCATTGCTGAGCAAATCTGCAGCTTTTGGCTTTATCTCTGATAAAACCCTGTAGCCATCAACACCCTGTGACTAGACAAGCTTTGTTGTGTATATCTCTGAGGAGCGTGAGTACATAGAACACCATCTACCACTTTTCTCACATTCCTCTCCCACACAGAGACTTCTCTTGCTTTCTGAAAGTTCTTAAAAGAGTTAAATTCCTATAAGTCTTGCGAGAATGCATGAACTGTAATCAAGTCAATTTATTAAACAGAACAGATACTTGGATTAGTAAATTACTAATACAATAGAAGCATTGGGTAAATGCTTAATGTTTATTTACATTTTCAACATAATTCAGCTGCTCAGTAAAGTCATTGTATGTAATACCTGGTATGCTGCATGCAGACCATAGAGTTATAGTTTTAAATTGAGCTGCAATTCTAAACATAAGCATAAGCTGTGCATAACTAACAATAAAAGTATAGTAAAACAGTTTTACATGACCAAAAGAGAATCCTCTCACCAGTTGAAAAAAAGAAGCAAAATTTAATAAACATAATGACATTCTTTTAGAAAATCAAAAGCGTTACACCAGTAATGTTGTGCATTGCTGAGCAAATCTGCAGCTTTTGGCTTTATCTCTGATAAAACCCTGTAGCCATCAACACCCTGTGACTACACAAGCTTTGTCGTGTATATCTCTGAGGAGCGTGAGTACATAGAGCTCCTTCTCTCTGAGAACTCACTGACGATTGTTGTGCATTGACCAAAGCAAACAGGAAACCACTCTTTCAGAATCTTGCGAACTAAATTCATGAATTTCTGTCCAACAAAGGCGTAGATTATGGGATTGAGGCAGCAGTGACTGAAAGCTATGGTTTCCACCCACTGCATAGCCATGGTCAGGTCCTGTTCCCACTGACAGGTGCTCATGTAGCCCAATTTGTGCAGGAACTTCAGGAAGATGATGATGTTGTAGGGCATCCAGAAGAGGAAGAAAATAATGACCAAGACCAGGATGAGCCTGACAGCTTTGTGTCTCCTCTGAGATTTCATCGTCATTAAGATGGGGATGATACGCGAGTAGCAGAACACCATCACAGCGAGAGGAAAAATCAAGCCGAGGATGTTCAGCTCAATGTAAGAGAAGGACTCCCAGGCTGTCCCTTGAGGATATTCCACCTTGCATGTACTACCATTTGATTCATTCTTCAGTTTGGAGAAAATGATGTGTGGCAGAGAAGCTCCCAAGCTAAGTAGCCACATAAAGAAAGCCACAGCTATGCCAGCTCTGACAGACCTGTGCTTGGAGAAGAGAGAGTTATGGGCATGGACAATGACGGCATAGCGGTCTACAGTCATGAGGATCATGAAGAAGATACTTCCATAAAATCCCAGCATGTAGAGCGCTGTCACTACATGACACATGAAGCCCCCGAAGGTCCACTCAGAGATGGCGGCGTAATGGCCCCAGAAAGGCAATGAGATCAGGAAGAGGAGGTCTGAAAGTACCAGGTTGAAGAGACACACATCTGTCACATTTGACCTTTTGTGGTACTTGACCAGGACACACAACACCAGGCCATTTCCAATGAATCCCACAATGAAGACGATGCTGTAGAGGGTAGGAAGGAAGACTTGGCTGAAGGCCTTTACATTGTTGTTGTTGCAGATCTGATATATGTCAGTATCTATGCCATAGTAATCGGCGTAGTCATCAGCTGTTTAAGAAAAAAAAATCACCTTTGTTATCAAGCATCTCTACATCTGTAAGTTTGTCAGAATTGTGGTGCTGTGGTAAAATAGAATTTAGCAAAAAGGAAATTCCTCAGGTTAAATGTTGTTTCTGTGGAAAATTCAGTAATGTTCTGTAGTGTCCTCTATTGATAGCTAGAATTATCAGGTAATCTGGTAATCTACTCTACACCAGCAGTTCTCAATTAAATTCTTGGAGATCACCACTCTGGAGAGTTTGACCATCTACCAACAAACTGGATGTAACACCAACAAACTGGATGTGGATCTGTTTTTGCAGTTTAACACAGGTTTTTTATCAGATATGGTGAGGGTTGGAAAAAAAATCCAACCGCAGGGCAGGAAAAGTTTTTATTTTAAACCGTTTAATTTAAAATATATATAAAATAAATAAATAAATAAACAAACCCACATTTACATTTGAGAAACAAAGTACCTGATATAACTTTTAGCAAAGCAAAATATATTTCCAACTACAGAAGAAATTTTAGAAACAATTTACACCTGCAATAATGACCTTCAAGTTAATGCTAGTTTTAACAATGATGCAAACGGGATAAGGCAACTTAAACTTACGCGTATTGTTGGAGTATGTCATATTATCGGAGCATGTCATAGCCATGTCTCATTAGTTCAAATGCTGACTGTCAAATAAGGATATTATAAGTACATTAGCCATCAAACTGATAACAGATTGAGCTGCAATTTCCTGAGGCGGATCTTCGTGGTATTGACAAAATACTGAATATGAGTAAATGCGCCTTACCCAATCTTTCCTCATGCATGCAATAACTAAACAAAATGAGAAAAATATTTATGTGAAAATTGTTTAATGGTTAAAATATTCTTGATTTCCAGGATACATAATGCAAAAAATGCACCCACATTGTAGTTTAGACATTTTAGGTTGATACCTTTTTATTTATTTATATATATATTTTTTATTGAGCCAGGCTTGTGTTCAGAAACTAATACAATATATTTTTGATAAGTTGATACAGTGAGGGAAAGAAGTATTTGATCCTCTGCTGATTTTGTACGTTTGCCCACTGACAAAGAAATGATCAGACGGCCACTTTGAAATTTGTGCATTTTCCAACAAATTTTCAACTCTGTCCTGTCCACAAAGACGTTTGTATCTGGTTTAGTGTTGTGTCTCAAGGAAATCAATTCCCTATTGCTTACACAGACATGCAAGGGCCCTAAAGTACGTCCCCTGTGGCAGGGGGACCTCTCATTATATTATTATTATTATTATTATTATTATTATTATTATTATTATTATTATTATTATTATTATTATTATTGCAGTGGAAGAAATTCACTTTTCCATTAAGGGGTGATGTTTCCCCCTTAAATTTACTTCCAATTTTTTTTTACATTTATATGGCCATTTTTTTCTAACCTTATTAAATGTATGTCCTCTTGCATGTCAAATTTTTACATTTAATCAATAAACTCATTTAGAACAATAAGACACTATAGGGCTCTTACCATCCATCCATCCATCCATCCATCTTCTACCGCTTATTCCTTCTTCAGGGTCGCGGGGAACCTGGAGCCTATCCCAGGAAGCATCGGGCACAAGGCGGGGTACACCCTGGACAGGGTGCCAGTCCATCACAGGGCACAATCACATACACACTCACACACCCATTCATACACTATGGACAATTTTAGACACACCAATCAGCCTACCATGCATGTCTTTGCACTGGGGGAGGAAACCAAAGTACCCGAAGGAAACCCCCGCAGTACAGGGAGAACATGCAACCTCTGCACACACATGGCCCCGGCGGGAATCTTACCAATCAAATTAAATCACTATCGACAAAATCCATCTTTGCACTGCTGAAGTGGTACAGAATCTACATCTGAAGTGGCATTTAGTGGCATGAATGCATTTACATTGTGATTTAAATTGCATGAATAATGTTATGAGATTAATGTTTTCAATGTAAAAAAAAAAAAAAAAAAGTTGAATATAGAAATATGAAATGTTATTAAATTAAATTAAATTATAAAAAGTCCTTTGGAATAATTGGTCTTTAGTAGCGACACCAGAGTTGTTCTAATTTGGTACAGAACAAATAATTCAGTTAGATGTTTTAATTAGTATTAAGGTTGCAAACCTACTTATGTGAGGTGATGTTAGCCTGGTTGTAAGAAATAGGACAGCGTTGCATATACATTGGCTAATGTTTTTTTTTATATAATTCAAGGACTTACTACTGAAACAGGATACAGGATTTGAGCATTTGAGGCTTAAGGAGCTTTCTCATGGACCCAACTGTGCCAGCTTTGTTTTGGCCAAAGTTTAAGTCTTTCGAAGCCTTTGTGTTGTTTCCTCAAATGCACACCATCTACCACTTTTCTCACATTCCTCTCCCACAAAGAGACTTCTCTTGCTTTCTGAAAGTTCTTAAAAGAGTTAAATTCCTATAAGTCTTGCGAGAATGCATGAACTGTAATCAAGTCAATTAATTAAACAGAACAGATACTTGGATTAGTAAATTACTAATACAATAGAAGCATTGGGTAAACGCTTAATGTTTATTTACATTTTCAACATAATTCAGCTGCTCAGTAAAGACATTGTATGTAATACCTGGTATGCTGCATGCAGACCATAGAGTTATAGTTTTAAATTGAGCTGCAATTCTAAACATAAGCATAAGCTGTGCATAACTAACAATAAAAGTATAGTAAAACAGTTTTACATGACCAAAACAACCAACTGAAAAAAAGAAGAAAAACTGGTTAAAAAAAGCAGTGACATACTTTTAGAAAACCGAAAGCAGTGCACCAGTAATGTTGTGCATTGCTGAGCAAATCTGCAGCCTTTTGATTTCCTCTGATAAAACCCTGTAGCCATCAACACCCTGTGACTACACAATCTTTGTCGTGGATATCACTGAGGAGCGTGAGTACACAGAGCTCCTTCTCTCTGAGAACTCACTGACAATTGTTGTGCACTGACCAAAGCAAACAGGAAACCACTGTTTTAGTATCTTGAGAACCAAATTCCTGAATTTCTGTCCCACAAAGGCGTAGATTATGGGATTGAGGCAGCAGTGACTGAACGCTATGGTTTCCACCCACTGCATAGCCATGGTCAGGTCCTGTTCCCACTGACAGGTGCTCATGTAGCCCAATTTGTGCAGGAACTTCAGGAAGATGACGATGTTGTAGGGGGTCCAGAAGAGGAAGAAAATAATGATCAAGACCAGGATGAGCCTGACAGCTTTGTGTTTCCTTTGAGATTTTATGGCCATTAAGATGGGGATGATACGCGAGTAGCAGAAAACCATCACTGCGAGAGGAAAAATCAAGCCGAGGATGTTCAGCTCAATGTAAGAGAAGGACTCCCAGGCTGTCCCTTGAGGATATTCCACCTTGCATGTACTACCATTTGATTCATTCTTCAGTTTGGAGAAAATGATGTGTGGCAGAGAAGCACCCAAGCTAAGTAGCCACATAAAGAAAGCCACAGCTATGCCACCTCTGACAGACCTGTGCTTGGAGAAGAGAGAGTTATGGGCATGGACAATGACGGCATAGCGGTCTACAGTCATGAGGATCATGAAGAAGATACTTCCATAGAATCCCAGCATGTAGAGCGCTGTCACCACATGGCACATGAAGCCCCCAAAGGTCCACTCAGAGATGGCGGCATAATGGCCCCAGAAAGGCAATGAGATCAGGAAGAGGAGGTCTGAAAGCACCAGGTTGAAGAGACACACATCTGTCACATTTGACCTGTTGTGGTACTTGACCAGGACACACAACACCAGGCCATTTCCAATGAATCCCACAATGAAGACGATGCTGTAGAGGGTAGGAAGGAAGACTTGGCTGAAGGCCTTTACATTGTTGTTGTTGCAGGTCTGATATATGTCAGTATCTATGCCATAGTAATCGGCGTAGTCATCAGCTGTTTAAGAAAAAAAAAATCACCTTTGTTATCAAGCATCACTACATCTGTAAGTTTGTCAGAATTGTGGTGCTGTGGTAAAATAGAATTTAGCATAAAGGAAATTCCTCAGGTTAAATGTTGTTTCTGTGGAAAATTCAGTAATGTTCTGTAGTGTCCTCTATTGATAGCTAGAATTATCAGGTAATCTGGTAATCTACTCTACACCAGCAGTTCTCAATTAAATTCTTGGAGATCACCACTCTGGAGAGTTTGACCATCTACCAACAAACAAACTGGATGCCACTAATTCATTGGAGCAGTTTAACACAAGTTTTATCAGGTATGGTCAAGGTCTGAAAAAATCCAACCGCAGAAGTTTTTATTTCAATCGTTTTATTTAAATAATAATAAGTACGTAAATAAATCAACCAACACACGCTTAAGGTAGAGAAACAAAGTATTTGATATTACTTTTAGCAAAACCATGTGCATTTCCAACAACAGAAGAAATTTTAACAATAATGCAAATGGAATAAGCCAACTTAAACTTACGTGTATTGCTGGAGCATGTCATATTGCTGGAGTATGTCATATTGCTGGAGTATGTCATATTGTTGGAGTATGTCATATTGCTGGAGTATGTCATATTGTTGGAGTATGTCATATTGCTGGAGTATGTCATAGCCATGTCTCTTCAGTTCAAATGTCGACTGTCAAATCAGGTTATGTACATTAGACTTCAATCTGATAAAAGATTCAATCTGATAACAGACTGAGCTGCAGTTTCCTGAGGCGGATCTTCATTGTATTGACGAAATACTGAATATGAGTATATCATACCACATCATACACATGAGTATATCTTATAAAAAAAAAATGCACCCATGTTGTAGTTTAGAAGTTTTAGGTTGATACCAAGAACTTTTTATTGTACAAGGCTTGAGTTCAGAAACTAATACAATATATTTCTAAGTTGATACATGTTTAAAGAAATACTCATGAAATGATGCCAAACATTTTTATTCAAGCAAAAAATATTTCAGGTCTTGACAGTGTTATTTGTGACCTCTTAGTAACTAACACCGGTGTTCTCCTTCTCCAATATCATCCCCATATCCCCATATTAACGATGCGGTGATGTCTCATGTCCGGCTAATACTGTTCTTGCTCTGTCGTACAGCACTGTCAACTGCATTGTCAAAAAAAAAAACCTTTTAAAAGTTTTCAAGTGTAGGTCAATCTTCCCTATAAGCATGTAGTTATCATTATCAAATTACTAATGAATGAATATTAACCACAATATCACCATCTAGCTAGTAAAACTGCACCTGACTGCATAATCACAGATCAACATATTCTATTATAGCCTCAGGGTATCTAGCTAGCCGCTATAGCTTAGTGTAAACTAAAATACATAGCCAACATTAATGGTCACTTAGCTAGCTAGCATTTAGCTAGGCATGACAGAAGTTAGGCCTATACGTCATGGTTAGCCAAGAACAGGAAATGAAATTACAGGTAAAGAGCAGACAGAAAGAAAAACAAGTTTAATTAAGCTGTTTGTCACAAGAAACAAATTCAATAATTCAATATGAAGATCGTGATCATGCACTAAAAATTGTATGATTTTTATTTAGTTTTGTATGGCTACACTATATGGCCAAAAATATGTGGACACCTGACCATCACACACATGTGGTTCTTCTACGATTGTATAGTTCCTTTACTGGAACTAAAGGCTCAAACCTACTCCAGCAAAACAATACCCCTGTGAACAAAATGAGCTCCATGAAGACATGGTTTGCCAAGGAGTAGAAGAACTTGACTGGTTTACACCGATTCCTGACCTCGATGCCACTGAACACCTTTGAGATTAATCAAAACACCGACTGCACGCCATGCTTCCTCACCCAACATCAGAACCTGACCTCTCGAATCCTTTTGTGGCTGAAATGAGAAAATCTCTACATCAGTGTTACCAAATCTAGTGCAAAGTCTTCCCAGAAGAGTGGTGTTTATTGTAACTGCAAAGGAGGGACTAAATCTGGAATGGGGCATTCAACAAAGACATATGGACGTGATGGTCAGGTGTCCGCAAACTTTTGCCCAAATAGTGTACATGTATGTGGGTAATTATGGGTCATTTTAAATATATGCCCTTTCATTTGTGACACTGAAAACCCATTATACATGTTCTCTTGTTATAGTTTAGATAGAACATGGGTGCTAAGATTAATTTTAGGATACGGGATATTAGTTCCTATTCGAAATGCACACAAACGTAACAAAAGGATGACTTCCACAACATTTGTTTATTATTGTTAATCGCCGTGCAACTCGTGTTTTTGTTTTGAGATGGATAAAACTGTGCTTTCTGAGATGCGTTTCTGCTCACCCTATTTGTAAAGAGTGGTTTATTTGAGGTGCTGTAAGCCTTCCTGTCACCTCAGACCAGTCTGCTCATTCTCCTCTAATCTCTCTTATCACAGACCTGCTGCTCACTGGGTAACTGTAAAATTCAGTAATGTGCTGCAGTGCCCTCTACTGGTAGCTCGAAATATTAGTTGTTATCGGTCGTTTAATCTTGCCAGGGGTTCTGCTGGATGATGAAGAGCGAGCTGAGAATTGCATCTAACTGATACGAACTTTAAAAAAAAAAAATTAAGAAAAAAAAAATAATAAGGGGTGGGTTTGAGATAGATTTGTGTTTTAGTAAGTTTTGTATTTTAAAAATAGTAATAAAATATAATAAAAAAGATTTTTTTTTTTTTTTTTTTTTTTTTTTTTTTTTTTTTTTTTTTTTTTTTTTGGGGGGTGTTTTGTTGTTTTTTTTTGTTTTAAATTTTTTTTTTTGGAGGAAGGGGGGGGGAGGGGGAAATTGGGGTTGGGTTAAAAAAAAATGGGGGGGAAAACATTATTGGTCAGACGGGAGAAGGGATCTCTCTTAATGTGGAAATATAGTCCGTCTCTACAGCGGGCGGCAGTTATTACATTTATGATGGCGGAGATGTCAACGTGCATGTAACACCAGTCCCACTCACAAGGCGCGAGATTAAATAACACCGTGAGGAAATAACTTTTGATGAATCGAGATGACGAGAAAACCCAAAGAGAAAAAAATGTATAATGCATGACCGCTTAGGGCTTCCATACTCATGTCTTTGCAACTGACAAATAATACTGATTACATTATATTCAATTTACTACCAAACTTTCAGTGTTGGGCCTTAACTCTTAACCTTTAACTCTTAACCCTAGATTGCTCAGTTGTATAAAATGAGCTAAATACAAGTCACTCTCGATAAGGGCGTCTGCCAATCGCCATAAATGTGATTTCGGGATGGTAAAAATAAGGCCAAATCACACCACAATCTTATGTTGCTTTTAAATTAGTACATTTTGTTATATATTAAATGTGCTTGGGAAACTTTTTTTTGAATCCCATCATGACTCAGAATGTGAAACATTTTTTACTAGCATTGAAGGTGCAAACATTTTTTTTTTCTCAAAACTTTTGAAATGATTAATCAGAATAACGACAGGCCTTTTTTTGGCGTCCCATCATTACTCATGTGTACAATGGGGTGAAATATCAAACCTCTAGGAACATATTTCAAAATTACACATATATAACAAGCAAACATTTACATCTTAATGAGATTTAATTGAAATGTAAACATCATGTGATTGTGTATTACAAGAATAGAATATATAATATATATTTTTAAATGGACACCTTTTGATTGCTACAAGCAATACAAGCTGTGTTAGTTTAAAAGATTAAATTAGGCACAAACTATGCAAACGGCACTAACTTAAAAAGTAAAATAATAACAACATGTAACCAAAAACCTTCTTTAAAAAAAGTGAAATCAAACCAAAGTATGAAGAATTGTGAAGTGCGCTTTGGTGATTACACCTGGAATGACTAACCCAGGTTTCAACTGCTGAACTTTTGGCTAGACAATCTTTGTGCTGGAAATCACTGAGGAGCGTGAGGACATAGAGCCCTTCCTTTCTGAGAAGTCACTGACGATTGTTGTGCACTGACCAAAGCAAACAGGAAACCACTCTTTCAGGATCTTGAGAACTAAAGTCCTGAATTTCTGCCCCACAAAGGCGTAGATTATGGGGTTGAGGCAGCAGTGACTAAACGCTATGGTTTCCACCCACTGCGTAGCCATATGCAGGTCCTGTTCCCACTGACAGGTGCTCATGTAGCCTAATTGGCGCAGGAACTTCAGGAAGATGACGATGTTGTAGGGCGTCCAGAAGAGGAAGAAAATAATAACCAAAGCCAGGATGAGCCTGACAGCTTTGTGTCTCCTCTGAGATTTCATTGCCATTAAAATGGGGATGATACGCGAGTAGCACAACACCATCACAGAGAGAGGAAAAATCAAGCCGAGGATGTTCAGTTCAATGTAAGAGAATAACTTCCATGCTGTACCATCAGGATATTCCTCTGTGCATATCCACCCATTTGATTCATTCTTCACTTGGGAGAAAATAATAGTTGGCAGAGAAGCTCCCAAGCTAAGTGCCCACATAAAGAAAGCCACTGCTGTGCTAGCTCTGACAGACCGGTGCTTGGAGAAGAGAGAGTTATGGGCATGGACAATGACAGCGTAGCGGTCCAAGGTCATGAGGATCATGAAGAAGATACTTCCATAGAATCCCAGCATGTACAGCGCTGTCACTGCATGGCACATGAAGCTCCCGAAGATCCACTCAGAGATGGCAGCGTAATGAGCCCAGAAAGGCAATGAGATCAGGAAGAGCAGGTCTGAAAGCACCAGGTTGAAGAGGCACACATCTGTCACATTTGAACTTCTGTGGTACTTGACCAGGACACACAGCACCATGCCATTTCCAATGAATCCCACGATGAAGACGATGCTGTAGAGGGAAGGAAGAAAGACTTGGTTGAAGGCACTTACATTGCTGTTGTTGCAGAGCTGTGTGTTGTCATCTAGACCTCCGTAATCAGGGTATTCATCTGCTGTTTATGAAACAAACAATGGTCTCATTTTTACAAAAATTAAAATGCAATAATACATATTAAAAATGGCTAATACATGTTTTTCTGTGTGGCTACACTTAAAAAAAGAAGCTGATGCGATTGCTAGTGTGCCTTTTTATTATCAGTGATAATAACCATAATAATAATAATAATAATAATAATAATAATAATACATTTATTTTGTATAGCGCCTTTCTCAAACCCAAGGTCACTTTACACAGTATATACACATATATATACCCCTAAACACATAAACATACATACATAACATATATGTATACATACATACATAACTTCTCATTGGTTTTACATCAGAAATGTTGGTACTGTGCTGGATCGCCATCTAATGGGAGCTATAAATAATGTCTGTTTTCAATAATCCGCTCTAGACAGTATGAAAGTGTTTTTTTTTTTTCTTTTTAGAAATTTCAGACACACTTTACTAACTGGAGTAATGACCATTGACAGCCATTGAAATTAAATGATAGAAAATGTAAACGTTCCACCTACTTGTCATGTTGGGGTACATCGTAGCCATGTCTCCTCAGTGCCAGACTGACTGTGACAGCAGGTTGTGGAAGCTGCTAGCGTATATGAATAGGCTGAGCTGCTATTTCCTAGGGTGGGGCTTTCCTGCTGACAGGAAAGTATTTATTAGTCATTTTAACACCTTGTACTTAAGATACATACATTTATATACATACGTATACAGCAAGCTACTTTGTTATCATGGCCATTGTTAAAAGTACTATACAACTTAAATATAATTGAAATTTAATTGAATGCACATACATTCAATTGTCTTATATATCATTCTCCCCACTGTCAACTTTTGTTGAGAAGCACTTTCCATGCAAATTCAGTTATTAAATTAGCAATTAAAAATAAGTGCATAAAGGAAACAGGACTGACTGCAGCCCCTAGTCTAATGATTTACTTAAAGAATAAAGATGTTCTTAGCATGGGCAGTTTATACAGGGTTTTCAAGTAATAAGTGTATAATGTAATTATATTTCCACCCATGCTTCATCATATTACTGAATATTTATACAGTGAGATAAAATATAAAGAATCAATGATCACAGGACAACGAAACATACAGCGCAAGGTTAAAGTTAGTGTTATGATACTAACAGTTATGATATTGCTTTGCTTATTTGTAAGTCGCTTTGGATAAAAGCGTCTGCCAAGTGAATAAATGTAAATGTAAACAGATTTGTTTTGCATTAGGAAAAAAAAGAAAGATGTTTAGCTACAAGAACAACAGAAAAGACACCAGACAAATTGCCTAATGCTTATAATTTCCCCCGTTTCCTTATTTGCATTTATTTAATTGTCTGTTTATCTATTTATTTTGTAGTTCTTTGTTAGTTTGAATCTTTTCTCACTTATTGCTCAACGAAATCGTTAGCATTGTGCTGCAGTGCCACCTATTGGTACATGTCTGAACTGGCATAAACATTCCACAAACCTGGGTCTTTAATGTATAGCAGTAATCCTGTGTTTTAAAAAAATATGCTACGTAGATTTTTAGCCCTCTGGCTGTTCCTGAAGGTAAAATTAACTCTGAGTATTACTGTTAGTAGGATGTTGGAAAGGATCAGCTCACTACAGACTAGAGAGTATAACATTTCAATAGGTTTCAGAATATAAGTATATCAATTAAGATTCAAGATTCAAGTCTTGCCATGTCACAGATCCAGGATCCAGGATCTGTGGTTCGATCCTGAGCTTCTGTAGAGTGGGGCTTGATTAATGCTCTAGCTGCTTAGGAGCATTCTTGTAAGGTCTCCAAACCAGCTCAAATGCCACCCCTCCATTCAGAGCAGCAGTATAAATCCAGCAATCAGGAACCTACTTTTGGTCACTACCCAAATGCATGCCAGACGTTCAGAAGACCTCCTTCTTCAGCTTGAGAGCTTCCCTCACTGCTGGTGTCCACCAACCCACCTCAAGGTAACTTCCATAACAGGTACAGACAGACTTCTGGCCATACTTCAGCTGCCTCTAAGATTTAGGACTTGAACATAGTCCATTCAGACTCAATGTCCCTGACTGCAAATTTAAGAGTTTTGTCTAATCTCAGGGGCTCTATGGAGTCATAAGCAATTATTTAGTCAAGCATCTGCTACACCTTCTCCAAGAAATAGTCATGTACAAACACCACTCAGAGTTTTCCTTTCTAAGAGTTAAAATCTCATTGAGGCAAATGTCTTGCACACTGGGAAAACCCCCAACTGGGGACTGGAGTGTATCCCCACACTGAGGTGGATGACAACTCTAAAATAGGAAAGATATCAATTTGTTAAACAAACACAAAAATTGTTTCAGGAGCGCTTAATGTGTGCGAATATAAGGCCAACTATATCTGGCCTATACTTTTCCATCTTTTGCTTGTATTTTTCTCATTTGTAAGTTGCTTTGGATAAAAGCGTCTGCTAAGTGAATAAATGTAAATGTAATCTAACACACTAACTCTGGCTCTTTTCCCAACAGTGCGACGGCAAAGCCATGTTTCATTAATAGGGCTATAGAGATATTGTGCTTTATATGTGAATGTGATAAATCATTGTATCATGTTAAGGAACTGATTCATGTCAAGCTGCATTAAAGTACAGTATAACACATGCACATGGTTTAGCACTAATGCACAGTGTTAACTACTGTCACCTTTTTGCAGCTAGCACCTAATATTGACTCTATTAGTGCACTTTGATTTATTTATTTATCATAGTCCATAATACTTGTAAAAAAATGTGTTTAGAAAGATGGATTTCTTTTGTTTGAAAAATGAATTTGACAAAATGCTTGAACCCTAATTGTCCTTAATTGTGTATCTGAACTCTTAAAACATATTTAACTTTACACAAGTAAATATTACTATAAATGGATATGATGCAAAATGTGCCATTTATTAAAAATTGTTGGCAAATCACTGTGACATAAGAGGACTAAAACAATTGATGTGCTGTTATTTGGGAAATAATCAGCTTCAGGGTGGGAACAGTAAAAGCACACGATCAAAATGTATTATTTCTCAATTAATGCATATAAACTATTTCAATAAATATATTTTGTTTGTCTCAGATGCTTCATGTGCCAAATGCAAGGCTATGCCAATGCTAAGTCAACAGGCATGGCAAGGTTTGGGGCCAGGGCTAAAATCCTGGTCCAGCCTGGAAAGCCTCTGAAACGCAAATTGCTGGTGCTGGTGGAAAAAGCCCAGAAATTGCCTTGAGGCTCTCTCTGAGCAGATGAAGTCATTGACATCAGTCATGGCTCAGCCACAATAACTGGCTTTGGAGTTGAAGGTAAATACAATACTTCATGCCCCATGGTGAAACCCATCCAACTCACCTTGATCCTGGTTCTGGCAGCATCCAGAGGGGTTTGAACTATCAGCTTGCAGATGCAAGTGACAGACTCCATTCTTGTAAGGTGTCCAAACCATACAATTGAATACATTATGTTATATAGTGTATGCCACAAACGCTGGGCTGGATGGGGAGATGGTGGATGGGGGAATTTTTTTTTCTGCTATTGTTCTGGATGAGATATCATGCATGAATCAAGCATTGCCAGTGTAAATAATATTTTCACGGCTCAAGGAAAGGGTTCATCAGCTTACCGACGAAATAAATTTTTTTATAATCCCATCAAGGCTCATGTATACAGTAAGTGGGATGAAATATCAAACCTCAAATTAGGATCATAATTCAAAATACAAGAAAATAGAGGGGCTTCAGAAACAATTATGCTGTGCAAATAGTATGACAAATATATGACAAGAAAACATTTCTTAAGTCTTAATGTGATTTAATGATACTTGATATAAAATGATTACATGTTATGTGAGATGGCACTATTTACATTCGGTAAAATATACTTAAAAAATTGCAAGCAATACATGCTCAATTCATTTAAAAATTGAAAAAAGTACACAAAAGCTATACATAAACTGACTAAATAAGTAAAAAAAAATTTTTTTTTTAAAAGAGACATGTTAATACAGTATCTGAACTTAATAAGCAGGATTTAACCAACATATGGAATTGTGAACTTTTTACAAATTTATATGCAATGTTTTAACAGTAAATGTTACAGGTTTCAGCTGTTGAACTTTTGGCTACACAATCTTTGTCGTGGATATCACTGAGGACCGTGACGACATAGAGCCCTTCCTTTCTGAGAACTCACTGACGATTGTTGTGCATTGACCAAAGCAAACAGGAAACCACTGTTTTAGTATCTTGAGAACCAAAGTCCTGAATTTCTGCCCCACAAAGGCGTAGATTATGGGGTTGAGGCAGCAGTGACTGAACGCTATGGTTTCCACCCACTGCATAGCCATGTGCAGGTCCTGTTCCCACTGACAGGTGTTCATGTAGCCTAATTGACGCAGGAACTTCAGGAAGATGACGATGTTGTAGGGCGTCCAGAAGAGGAAGAAAATAATGACCAAGAGCAGGATGAGCCTGACAGCTTTGTGTTTCTTCTGAGATTTTATGGCCATTAAGACGGGGATGATACGCGAATAGCAGAACACCATCACCGAGAGGGGAAAAATCAAACCAAAGAGGTTCAGTTCGATGTACGAGAACAACTTAAATCCTGACCCTTCTGGATATTCCTCTGTGCATATCCACCCATTTGATTCATTCTTCACTTGGGAGAAAATAATAGTTGGCAGAGAAGCTCCCAAGCTAAGTGCCCACATAAAGAAAGCCACAGCTATGCCAGTTCTGACAGACCTGTGCTTGGAGAAGAGAGAGTTATGGGCATGGATAATGACAGCGTAGCGGTCCAAGGTCATGAGGATCATGAAGAAGATACTTCCATAGAATCCCAGCATGTAGAACGCTGTCACCGCATGGCACATGAAACTCCCGAAGATCCACTCAGAGATGGCAGCATAATGAGCCCAGAAAGGCAATGAGATCAGGAAGAGGAGGTCTGAAAGGGCCAGGTTGAAGAGGCACACATCTGTCACATTTGACCTTTGGTGATATTTGATCAAGATACACACCACCAGGCCATTTCCAATGAACCCCACGATGAAGACAATGCTGTAGAGGACAGGTATGAAGACTTGGCTAAAAGCACTTACATTGCTGTTGCTGCAGAGCTGTGTGTTTTCATCAGATTTTTCATTGTAATATTCAGAGTAGTCCTCAGCTATATATGAAACAAAAATTAGTATCATTATCACAGAAAAGTACAATTCAGTAATAAATGAAATGGTTAATAATAAATAATAAATCATTATAAAAGACAAATGCCATTTTTATCATCTGTACTATTTGCCTTTGTTCAGAAATGTATTTTGGTACTCTGCTGGATCGTCATCTATTGAGAGCTATAAATAATGTCTGTTTTCAATCATTTGCTCTGGAGTCTAGACAGTGTGAAAGTAGTTTATAAATAGTTGCCAGATTTAACAATGATGCAAAATGGAAGTTCCACCTACTTGTCACATTGGAGTACATCCTGGCCATGCCTTCTCAGTCCCAGACTGACTGTGAAACCAGACTGTGGAAGCTGCTATATGAGTAGGCGGAGCTGCTATACGAGTAGGTGGAGCTGCAATTTCCTGGGGTGGGGCTTTATCCTACTGACAGAAAGGTTATTGTAACACCATGTATTTGAGAACAAAATATAATCTTGTATACATCCATATACGGCAAGCTGCTTTTTGGCAATGTCCATTGTTAAAAGCACTATACAAATAAAATTGAATTGAAATTGGAAAAATCTAACATTTCAAGAGTCACAGTACAAAACACCATACAGTGCAAGATTAGTTTTATGACACAGATTTGTTTTGCATTGCAAAAAATAAAAAAAAATGCAGAATGCTTATAATTTTCCAAAATTATTATTTTTTTCTTTGTGGTAAAAATGGAATTGAGCCTAAAGAACATTTCTTGTAGTTCTTTGTCAGTTTTCAATATCTCCTTATTTTCAGTCGAAATCTTTTGCATTGTGCTGCAGTGCCACCTGTTGTTACATTTAGGAACTGGCATGAATCCAAATAAACAAAAAAGCAATAGAAATGGAAAAAAAATTAATAAAATTAGGTGATAAACTGAAGCTTGCAAAAGAAAAACACTGAAGTCTTTAATGTATAGTGATAATACCATATTTAAAAAAATAGTAAATAGGTTTTTTTGTTTTTGTTTGTTTGATTTTTAGCCCTCTGGCTGTTTGTGAAGATAAAAAGATTCAGCTCACTAGAGATGAGAGATTATAACATTTCAGTAGATATCAGAATATAACTGTAACTCCTTCCTGGTGCTGGAAGTGTAATATTAGATACGGTTACTACTGTAAAAGATTTTCATTAACAGGATCCTGAGTACTTAGCAGTTGATGGTGAATTGGCTAACCTCTATTTACCAGTAGACGATGTCATGATATGCATAAATGTACATAAATGATTTAATCCAGAATAATAGCGCGGTGCCTCCACTGAAGAATTACCCCACTCACACACTATGAGCGATATGGTTATTCTCCAGAAACAAATATACTATGCCTAATATATATAAACCTTATTAAATCAAAAAGCAAATTTAGATAAATAAACCGAAGTATTAATGTCTTCCCCCCCACCAAAAAAAAAACCCAACATACAAGAGATAACCAATGCTTCAGGTATTTTTAACACATTAAACACCAGGATCTGTATAGATCGGATTTAACAACTTAAACCTCCTTTTTTTTGTTTAATGTTCAAACCTCCACCAAGCGCTTGGGTTTACTGTTGGGGCCCGTGAGTTGGTGCACATACAAACAAAAACCCTCCTTGGTTCCTTTAATGAACGGCTACTAAAATCTCTCCGTTACTCACACCTCTGGAACAGAAGAACTAGCTGCCATGGAAACGAGCTGAGAGAATGGATCCGCTGCACACAGGGTTCCAGAAGGCTAATTCAGCAACGCAGGTTCGACGGTGGAGTTCCTCCTCAAACAGGCGTCGCTACCATGCTACCTAGCACAGTTCTCCACAGTTCAGCACAGTTCTGCACGGTTCTGCACAGTTCTGCACGGTTCTGCACGGTTCTGCACGGTTCTCCTAATTTCTCCACAGTTCAGCACGGTTCTCCTCAGTTCTCCACAGTTCTGCACAGTTCTCCACAGTTCTCCACAGTCCTTGTCCTTCAGTTTGCAGGGAAAACTGCGGCTGGTGGTTCCAGCTGTCCGTCTCTCACACAGACATTGGCTTAAAGTCCACGAGTTACAGTTTGTACTTAGATTTGTGTTTCCCAAGCTACTGCAAAACAAACAAACGCAGATAAGCTGGCTGCACTTCACCTAAACTTACAGTTCACCAATTTACCAACCTGATAGTTGCTCTCAACTTTTCACTGAATAAAATTATATTTGTGCCACTACTGTCATAGAAGTTTAGTCTACAAACATCACCTCTGTGTTAAAACTCCGTTTTTTTCCCCCTCCACTCTGCTCCCACGTGTCACTCCCTCTCAGTTCGCTCCCTCTCTCCTCCCTCCCTTCCTTTTTTTTCTCTTCTTTCCCACTCCCCAACAAAGGTGACCTCCGATTGGCTAGGAGTTTAATTAAACAGGCAACCCATTGGCCCGGACCACTCCATTGGAAACAAATCACAACTCATCCCAAAACAAAGGATTATGGGAAAAGTAGTCTCAATTGAATCTACCCAAAAATGCAGCAAGCACACCATTTGTTCAACTACATTTTTGGGAGGTACCTACATAACTATATAATCGGTGTCCAGATAATACATTGTCAGGTTTTTATCTGTTTGCCAAGATTAACGAGTTCATGTAATGCAGATGCGCGATTCAGTGAACCAAATTCAGTTGTTATGTAACAGACTCGAACAGGAAACAAGTGCAGGTTCACGTATTTATTCACAACAAGTCAACGTACAAGAAAATGGGAAACAAGGTCTAAACATAAAATTTTTAACCGAGGCATGAAACATGAAACTAGAACATGGCATGGAAACACTACCACTTAGCACAATTACACATTTAAACATTTAACTAGAACCGAGGCGTGAAACATGAAACCAGAGCAGGTCATGGAAACATTACCGCGTGGCACGTTACACATTTAACTCATTTAAAACTTTAATACTGCGCCCAGTGTGCAGCAACAAGAGGGGTTTAAATAAGAAATGTCATTTACCTTAAACGCCGACATCTGATAACAATCAATACGCACCCTCGAAAAACAACCAATGACTAAACAAGGAGGAGACAAAACAGAAACAAACGCAGATGTCCATTGTAAACAAAGTCTCCATAGTTCATACGTAACTCGTGAACATGTGCTCGCTCTGGTTCCTGCATGCTTTCCCTGCACATAGCCGCCATCTGCTGGTGAGATCATGACACAACTTAAAATAAATCTTATTTATTAAACAAAACATATGCAGTTATGGGTAACTTATGTGGTTAGCATGTTCACCTTACAACTCCAGGGTCTGGGGTTCAAGTCCACCCGGGGCCACGTACTGCTGCGGGGGTTTCCTCCAGGTACTCCGGTTTCCTCCCCTAGTCAAAAGACATGCATAGTAGGCTGATTGGCATGTCCTTAGTGTGTGAATGGGTGTGTGATTGTGCCCTGTGAGAGGCTCTCACAGATTGCCAAACTACTCACTCTGTCACAGAGAGTAAGCACAGCAATCCAGGCTCTGGGTTACTGATTAGAAGGTCGGGGCTCAAGCCCCAGCACTGCCAAGCTGCCACTGTTTGACCCTTGAGTAAGTCCCTTAACCCTCTCTGCTCCAGAGGCACTGTATCATGGCTGATCCTGTTCCTGACATGCTGGTGCATGCGAAGAAAAGAATTTCATTGTGCTGTAATGATCAATAAAGACTCATTCTACTCCTAAAAAAATTATACTTGTTTTCTTTGTGGTTGTGGTAAAAATGGAATTGAGCCTATAGAACATTCCTTGTAGTTCTTTGACCATTCAGATTAGCTGTGCAGAGTAGAGAACTGGTCCAAGAACTGAGCAAAATCTGTATCGTTCTTCTTAGTTTCAACCATTGCACCGAGTCTCCTGGAGATACTTATTGAATTGGCCCTGATAAACAACATGCTTGTTTCTTTTTCTTAATTGAAATCTGTCTTCACATTTTTGAGAAGTGAAGACATTCACAGCTTTATCTGTTTTGCAGACAAGGGAAGCTAAAACACATCACACCAAGTTTTTTTTTTATTGCTCTGCTCTGAAGTCAGACGGCAGGATATTAAGACAGCACATTTCTGACAGACATTTAATTCATCTGACCCGACAATCATCATGATAGCTGAAATCTATTGGCAATTCTCAATACTATTGTCAAGCGTCCCAAGCCCAGTCATTATTTTGTCATTGGTTGATTTTCCCATTGTCTCCATTTGTTTTCGAATATTGAGTTTACCAGAAAACTCTCTGCTTATACATAGAAAACTGTCAATCACCGCATCGACCACACCTTTGTTTTTATTTGTTGTCAAATAACTTCTGTAAAATGCTTTTATCATAACATAAGCATGCAAAATTCCCTGCTCCACATACTGTAGACTATACTGATGGTTATGTCAACCTTTTATGCACAGCACATGTGTTGTTTGTTTAGTTTTCTAGTGTTTCACTGGTCATATACTGTTGTATTTGTACGTTGCTGACAAAGTAAGTTCTTATATACACAGTTTGTAATGACCTCATGTAGTCAGCTGTACATACTGAACAGTCAGTGATGTGTGCTATTTGTTTCCTTGGAATTGTTGAGAGTTGACTGTTCTCCAATAATGAGCCATGTATATAAATAATTCATATAGTGAAGCACTAGAAATACTGTATATGGTTTTGTATATTAGTTATGTAGACTTGAGTGTAATAAATGACTTCACAGAGTTTTGTAAAGCTTAAATTGTTAGGTTTACGCATTAATTGTACAATAACGAGCAAGTCTGTGAATCCTATAAAGCTCAATTTTGGTGTAATGCCCCACCTAGTGGAGATTTACATGCATAGCATTATTTGTACTTTGTCACACTTGTACACAGTTGTAACAACCTGTGTGAAGTTGTCGTCGTCGCCCCCCCCAACGCAAATTGTCAGCAAAATAATCTCAATCGTTTGTGCTTCGTTTGTGCTGGTTTGTGCCGTTAAAATTTTTGTTTGTGCTGCTTCGGTTCCGGAGATATTAAAGGAATATTCAAAGGTCATTCTGGGGTCACCCAGCCCCCCTCATATGCTCCAAATTAACCCGAAATTGTCTCATTCGTTTGTGCTTCGTTTGTGCTGCGTTTGTGCCGTTAAAATTTTCGTTTGTGCTGCTTTCGTTTTTAAAATATTAGACATTTAATTATTGTGCAGTGACGTCACCAGCCCCCCACATGCTCCAAGTTCATACAAAATAGTCTCAATCGTTTGTGCTTCGTTTGTGCTGGTTTGTGCTGATAAAAGTTTCGTTTGTGCTGCTTCGGTTCAGGAGATATTAAAAGAGAAATCATATCATCATTTGTTCAATAAACAATTCTCTTTATTTCATTCACTTGTCTCTCATGATTGAACTTTTCCTTTATTTACAAGGAGAATAATCTGTTACACTTCACTCCCACCACTAAGTGTAACACTTCTGCTCACGGTGCTCTTGTGGAAATTAGTGTTGTTAGTATAGGAAAAGTCGACACAGTTACTAAATAAAAATTCTGGCCAGTGTAAGTACAATTTTTTTAACACGGTCAGTTAGAATATTATTAGTTAACTTTAATCAAAATGGTACAACTTTCAAACAGCTAAGATTGTCAATGTTTCTTGAACAGAAAACTCATTGTTAATACTAGTATGGCTAATGGAGCTATGCAATGCTAATTACAGCTGCACATGGTACCCATGTTAGTTTTTTGAAAACGTTGTGCATCTAAGGGTCAGCATTACCATATTGGTCCTAATATAAAGATATTATATCCTCATATTAATAATATATATTTTCCTTGTATTCTGGCAAATACAGTAATACACGAAAACAAGTTTACAGTGTATGACCTTTTTTGCATCAGGATTATTTCAGTGGGTGATTATGTTCTGCTTATGCCAGATGCCCAAGAAAGCAGCGGTCGACAGGGGTGCCATTTTCACAGTCCTCTGTTCATCAAAAGAGGCCATAGTCCAAAATGGCAACAGAGCTACTCCTAATCAGAGCATCTGGACAGAGCTTAGTGAGCAGCTAGAAAACAGGATCACTGCAAAGGCTCTATATACCTTTGTTAAAAGTTGAAAAGGTAACAATTATGTGACTGCGACTATTTAAGGTGATTTGTCGTTTGGATTTTACCTTGTTACTTCAACTGTATTGTTAAAATAAAAAAGACAGTCGGCAAAAATCGGCACAAACAATTTAGACCATTTCGGGTCAATTTGGAGCATGTGTGGGGCTGGTAACGTCATCTCATAGAACTTAATCCCTAATATATTAAAATGGAAAGCAGCACAAACGATTGAGACTATTTTGAATGAACTTGGAGCATGGTCTGGTGACCCCAGAATGACCTATAAATATTATTTTAATATCTCCAAATCCAAAGCAGCACAAACAAAAATTTTAACGGCACAAACCAGCACAAACGATTGAGACCATTTCGGGTTAATTTGGAGCATATTGGGGTGCTGGGTGACCCCAGAATGACCTTTGAATATTCCTGTAATATTTCTGGAACCGAAGCAACACAAACGAAAATTTTAACTCGCACAAACCAGCACAAACAAAGCACAAACGATCGAGAGTATTTTGGGTTAATTCAGAGCACGTGGGGGGGCTGGGTGACCCCAGAATGACCTATGAATTTTATTTGAATATCTCCGGAACCGAAGCAGCACAAACGAAAATTTTAACGGCACAAACCAGCACAAACGAAGCACAAACGATTGAGACTATTTTGCTGACAATTTGCGTTGGTGGGGGGGCCAATTTCACGCAGGTGTTGTAACATAGTATGTTTCTTGTTATCCAGATTGATTATTTACTATGTTGTGATATGTTATATTCTCATTGTAGAAACCACAAAACTATCTATCCAATGTACAACACCAAATAGTTCATTCAACATTGGACTAAGGAATAAAGCAAGTGTAGAGTTTGGCCAGTTGATGCACTACCAGTTCAGAGATGTGCAATCAATCAATCAATCAATCATTCTAACAGTAAGGGAGATTATTGGTGCAGATATCATAGTCGACTGAACTTGTAAAAACAACAGAACGCAATTCCCGAAAATAGTTTGTAGAGCTGTAACTTAAAATGAAAAATTGCCATCTGTCCCATTCATTAACATGGGAATGGACAGGGTTAAAAATTCTACTGCAGCCAACCACTAGAGGACCTCAGAGACATTTTGATTTCCGATTACGAGCTCAAGCCATATCTACAGTTATTGAGGTCAGAGGACAGGACAAGTATGAGAGTACTCACCACTCTCACAGAGCCTGGCTGGAATTTGGTGTGATGTGGTCTATGGCCGCAGATTGTTTGTATTTGTCTATGACATTGCCCTTCTTTCCTCTTGTTTGGGATCAATGCCACAAGAGTCTAAGGTTCATCAGCTGTCACTTTAATCCTCGTTTTAATTCAATACTACATGTCTGTAGTATTCAGCTCAACTGCTGAAAATAAATATACTGTCAATTGCCCACTCAAGCATTACGGGATACGGGTTCACAAATGCGCCTTTTCAGTGAAAAGTGATGCAAAGAACACTTACTTCACACAAAAGTTAGTAGCATTGAGGACATACTTGGACCTGGGACATTGACTGGAAAGGCAGTAAATCAGACATACATCCACTTCAGTCAATGTTTTAGTGCATCCAACATAGATATGCTTGTGCCATTGCTGGTAGCAAAAACATCTGGTGTGGCAGAAGAGCCAATCATTGGATATTATGTGATTGGACATCTTTTGCAGTAAGAGAAAGAAAATCTCATGCATCTGTTAAAACGTTGACTGCAGTCAAAAATTGCCACATAACGGTTACAATTCTGATTTTGTCATTGTGCAGGAAGATATTGAGGATTGTGAGCAAAATACAGATATTATTTATAAACTTGTAACGATATGGAAAGAAACACTTATCAATGGATATTAATTTATTAAATCAATGATTCAAACGTTGGCTAAGGATTTAATAAAGTCAGTGCTGGGTTTTTTCAATCAGTAAGGCATATCCATGAATTGATAAACTTAGGCCACAGGAAAAAAAAATTGTAACAGGAATGAACACTGGTAATGGGAATGTGTGTCTGCATGTGCATGCTTGTGTGTGTGTGTGTGTTGTGTGAGAAAGTTTTATTATTGAAGTGAGACACTATGTGCTTATAATTCTTCACAGCAAAGGAGGTAGAAAAAGAAAGAAGATGAGAGAGGGGAAGGGAGGAAGAGAGAGAAAGAGGGAGGGAAAGGCAGAGAGAGGGGAGATTGAGAGAGTGGTGAGAGTGTCTTGCCCCCTTCCCCTGCAGCATGCCACGGGTGGGTGTTTCTGGCTCCTGCATAGTATGGGTTCTCTCCATCTTCATCTACAAAAAAAGGTAAGAAAGACAAAAACTTGAAGATATAATGCAAGTCCTCAGATTTCTCTATTGACTACCAGTACCTTAGATCAGTTGGGAAATATGTCTACAAAACCGTTGGAAAAAATCTACATCCAATAATGCTTCAGCTAGAATTCATGAAAATGTCTGGGTTACGCACGTAACCCTATTCCCCGACAAGGGAACAAGGTGTTGCATTTAGCATAACACTATGGCAGCACCCCTCGTGCACGACCGGCATCTGAAGCTTGTGTAAAATCATGCCTGTTTATAGGCCTGCCATGATCAGGTGATGTGGCAATTAAGCGTGTAGCATGATATATATATTATATGTACTATATATCTACAGAGAGCCCTTACTGGACACAGCAGGTGCATTCTCTCTTGTTCTGGTGTGAGGAACAGAAGATGGCAGAAAGACTGCAACACCGCAGTTTGGGCAGCAGATGTAGGCAAGTTAGGAATATAATTCGGCCTAGGATACAGGAAGGCCTTGGCTAATACAGGGGTAAAGTCAAGACAGGAAGTGGCAACAGAGAGAGCTTGTAGATCTCCTACTTGCTTGAGGGATGTCAGGGCCAGCAGAAGAGTTACCTGTAGAGTCAGAGCTTCCCAGAGGCTGACTGTAAGGGCTCAAATGGGGCCCCTGACAGACCCTCCAGGACCACAGAAAGGTCCCAAGAAGATATGCGTGGCCTGCAGATAGGCCTCAGCTACCTGAGACCATGCATAAACCTTGAAGTTAGAGGATGTTGCCCCACAGAGGCTCCATCAACCGAGCCATGGCTGGCCAAAATTGCAGCTACATAACCGCGATTGAAGAAGGAGCCCACCCCACTGAGAAACATTCTTGTAAGAACTCCAGGACTGTAGCTATTGCGCAGTTCACTAGGTCTCCAGTGGATCCCTGCAGATGGGAATCTCCATCTAGCAGCAATATTATCCCTGATAAACATATTCGACCTGACGAATAGGCTACTACTTGCAGCAGACATAGAATGAATCGGCGAACTCCCACTAGAACTTGTGGGAGCAGAGCGATCAGGGGAAGAGCGTGCAGATGTGACCTCGGCCACGTGTGCACTGTGGAATCCAGACCTCATTGTGCAGGAGTAATGAGGGCGAGCACAGTGTGTTGTCTCCTCGGAGGCGAATACATGCAGTCCCATTTGGCCAAACCTCCGCCATATGGACTCCACCACTCGTGGATGGAGCCACCAATCCCTGGTCCTCAGCCCCTGCCTCAACAGGTTGTCTGCCCCTACATTCCAGATGCTCAGAATGTACATTGCACTCACTGACAAAACTTTCCCTCTGGCCAGAGAATCTTTATTTGCGCCTGCCTGAACAGGGGGCACGGACATAATCCTCCCTGGTGGTCAAGTATATGAGACACTGATATACATGGGGATATTCAAATTCTCAGAGCATGTAGGCATCACCGCATAACACTGATTACTCTCAGCCACCACTGAAACGGTCTCCTGTGCAATAGGCCCAATGGTATGATTGCCCATATGGCTCCAATAGTCTCCCATAGAGACTGTGATGGGATGCCAAGACCCAGCTTTATCTTGTTCAATGTTGATAGGATTGACCCTATGCATGTTTGGGATAGAAATGCCCTCATTGTAGTAGAATCCTTAGAAAAGAAACCCCTAGAAAAGTTGTCCACTGCACTGGAGAAAGCATACTTTTTTGAGGTTCAACCTGAGCCCCAGCTCTTTAAGCGGGCGAGAACAACATCTCGATGTTGATTCCCCTTTATCATGCTAGATGCTATGCTGCTGCCATTCCCCTTTATCATGCTAGAATTAATCAGTCATCCAGGTAGTTTAGTACACGGATATCCTGAAGTCTCAATGGAGCAAGAATGACATCCATGCACTTTGTGAAGGTGCGAGGGGATAAAGCTAGCGATGTTTCTATGTGGAAATATTCACCTTTAAGATCTATCACCACAAACCTGTTCTCAAACTGAATCTGTGGAATGATAAGTTTAGGCATCAACATCTTGAACCTGTATGTCCGAAGAGTACAGTTCAGATGACATAGATCTAAAATTGTCTGCATTCTCCTCTATTTTTTGTGGACCAGGAAATAACAGCTGTTAAAACCTCCTGCTGCCAGACTGTCTTTTAGTGATGTTAACTATTCCACATTCTATTGGAGGGAAAGCATCAGATTATCATTGCCCAGAGAACACTGAAAACTTGGGACCACCTTTGCTAGGGGAGGCCCTACAGTAGCACTCAGGGTTAACTGCCCTAACAACCTCATGTCCACTATACATCCCTCCACAGCCCCTCAGGACCACTCTTCTTCGTCTGCTTGGCCTTTATGACCATTCTCAGATCAGGCCTAGCAGCAGGCCATGACTGTGGCCGCCCAGTCCCCCTGGCTGTTTGCAGGGGTTGGCGTGCTGCCATACTCGCCTTCGGTCTCCCTCACTATAAGTGCTGGCCCGGGCTCCACTCATGGATGCCCAGGTGAACTCGACACAACCGGGAAGAAACTGGCTGAATGCCGTCATATGTTGAACTCACTCAGTAGGCCTGCAACACTGTCATTGTCTGCAGTGACCCACAAGCAAGTCTACTACTGCATAGGCCTTGCCCATCAATGCCACGGTGGCCTTACACAGTGGCTTGGATGGCAAAGCCGGCTCCCCTAAATTATGTGCCATCGATGGAGCTCGCAAGCGCCTCCACCACCTTCAGCACACATAAATAGCCATGCTGTTCCTTGCCCACAATGGCTGAATAATCCAACACTGTGGGGTTAAAAATATGGCTTATGCATGGTTTTCCCCCAGAAGACTGATATTTTGTCATGCACTTCTGTAAGAAAAGGGAGTTTTCTGCAGTGTGAGGGATTTACTTTCACTGGGGAGAAAAAAGCTCATCCAGCCTTAGTCATTCAAGCAACTCTTTATATGCTGCTCTCAGTTTTTATTACACCATTCTGGCTCCTCAGAGTCAGAGAGGAATTATTACTATTATTTGTGTGTGTGTGTGTTTTCTTTTTTTTTTTTCGGCTTTCCATTGCAGAAGGAGGAGTTGCAACGTGAGCTCCAAAATCCAGCAGAGAGCCGGACCCAGAAGACAGAGCAAGAGATTTCCGGCTCCTCTTCCGGATCCATAAGAGATCCCTCGGACTTGAGATGGCTAGCAGCCACGGCAGTGGGCGGCCCAGATCGGCAAGGCTCTGAAAATAACTCGCTTCAGCTTCCGAGAAGAGAGTCAGTCGCAAGTGGAGCTGTCTGATGTAGGCAGTACAATGTGCAGCCTCTCCAGGCTGCCATTACATGCTCCATTCTTAGACACTTCACACAGAAAGTGTGCACTTTTTTGAGAAAAGATAGAGAGGAAACAAAGCGTCTTTTTTTTTTCTTTACACAAACAAATGCCATGCAGTCTTGCTGAAGATAATAAGGCTGATGGCATGGTTCACAGGTGCCATATATATACAGTATCTCACAAAAGTGAGTACACCCCTCAAATTTTTCTAAATATTTGATTATATCTTTTCATGTGACAACACTGAAGAAATTACACTTTGCTACAATGTAAAGTAGTGAGTGTACAGTTTGTGTAACGGTGTAAATTTACTGTCCCCTCAAAATAACTCAACACACAGCCATTAATGTCTAAACCGCTGGCAACAAAAGTGAGTACATTCCTAAGTGAAAATGTCCAAATTGGGCCCAAAGTGTCAATATTTTGTGTGGCCACCATTATTTTCCAGCAATCCCTTAACCCTCTTGGGCATGGAGTTCACCAGAGCTTCACAAGATGCCATTGGAGTCCTCTTCCACTCCTCCATGACTACATCACGGAGCTGGTGGATGTTAGAGACCTTGTGCTCCTCCACCTTCCGTTTGAGGATGCCTTCAGCGACTGGGCCGCAGGGCAGTATTTCAGCAGGATAATGACCCTAAACACACCTCCAAGATGACCACTTACAAAAATGTGAGCGGTGTACTAACTTTTGTGAGATACTGTATATATCACGCAACGTGCTTAATTGCCACTTCACCTGATCATGGCAGGCCTATAAATAGGCATGATTTTACAAAAAATTCAGATGGCATCCCATAGTGTTATGCTAAATGCAATGTGAAGTTCCCTTTGAAAGGGAACAAACATTCCTGAGCTTTTCTAAGAAATCTTATCTTTATATAAAACTGAAAGTAGTTTTTTTTAAATAAATAAATAATATCTAAGAAATTATTTAGGACTAAATAATTAGGACTGTACATTGATTTACAATATAATCAAATATACAGAAAAGTAAATGAGAGAACTTACTTTTGGGCTTCTTTTGGGGGGTGTCATTGTAACAGGACTGAGTAAAAAAGTGGGGACATGATTAAAATGTGTATTTTAACTAAAATATGGATTTCTTATGGAAAAAATACAAGTAACAAATGCTATGTTTTCAATGTTATAGGTAGGTTTTTTTAATTAATGTTTTAAATGATATATTTTAAAATTGTAGTTAGATTAATGTGCAGGACATACAGTGCCCTCCACTAATGTTGGGACCCTTGGTAAATATGAGCAAAGAAGGTTGTGAGAAATTGTTTTTATGGTTTAAATTCACAAAAATACTCTGCTCTCATGGATATCAAACAATTGAAAATAAAACAGGTTTATATTTAAAAATCATTTTTAAATATAGGTGTGTAACAATCACTGGCACTCTTTTAGTCAATACTTTGTGCTACCTCCCTTTGTCAAGATAACAGCTCTGAATCTTTTCCTATAATACCTGATGAGGTTGGAAAATACATGGCAAGGGATTTGAGACCATTCCTCCATATAGAATCTGCTTCAGATCCAGATCCTTCAAATTTCAAGGTCCATGCTGCTGGACTCTCCTCTTCAGTTCACCCCACAGGTTTTCTATGGGGTTCAAGTCAAGGGACTGGGATGTGCCATGGCAGGACCTTGATTTTGAGGTCCTTAAGCCATTTTTATGTGATGATTTTGATGTATGTTTTGGATCATTGTCCTGCTGGAAGATCCAACCACAACCCATTTGAAGTCCTGGTAGAGGCAGTCAGGTTTTCATTTAATATCTGTTGATATTTGATAGAGTCCATGATGCCATGCATCCTAACAAAATGTCCAGGTCCTCTGGCAGAAAAACAGCCTCAAAACATAAATGAGCCAGTACCATATTAAACCGTGGGCATGAGGTACTTTTCCATATGGCTACCTCTCTGTGTGCGCCAAAACCACCTTTGGTGTTTATTACCCAAAAGCTCTATTTTGGTTTCATCACCATAGCACCCGATCCCATTTGAAGTTCCAGTAGGGTCTGGCAAACTTACAACGCTTGAGTTTGTTTTGGATGAAAGTAGAGGCTTTTTTTTATTGAAACTGTTCAAACAACTTGTGGTGATGTAGGTAACTTCGGACTGTAGTTTTGGAGACTTTGTGATTCCAAGACACAACTAACTTCTGCAATTCTCCAGCTGTGATCCTTGGAGATTTTGTGGTCACTCGAACCATCCTCTTCACAGTGCATTGAGACAATATAGACACACGTCACATTCCATGTTGATTCATAACATTTCCAGTTGACTGTAACTTTTTAGTTATTATCCTGATGGTGGAAACGGGCCTTTTTTTTAAAGGCTTATGCTATTTGGTTATAGCCACTTCCCATTTTGTGACGCTTAGCATCCTTTTGCCACACATCACAGCTATATTCCTTGTTCATACCCATTGTTAAGAATGACTAAGGGAATTTGGCCTATGTGTTACCTCATATTCATACCCCTGTGAAACAGTAAGTCATGGTTAAACAATTTCCTGTTCCTAGTCACCCAGGTTTACTAGATATTTTTAAAATATCAATGGAAATTTGCTTTAAAAAAAAACATTTCTCATATGAATTCATAGGGGTGCCAATGATTGGTGCATACTTATATTTAACAAATATATATTTATATATTTTTTTAGAAACCTGTGTTGTGTTTGCAATTGTTTGATATCCATGAGAGCAGAGTATTTTTGTGAATTTTCTGAACAAAAGATCAAAAGTTTAAACAATAAAGCGAGCCTTTTTTCACAGCCTTCTTTGCTCGTATTTATCAAGGGTGCCAATATTAGTGGAGGGCCATGTGCCAATATTAGCACATATCCATCCAAGTGAAGTCAGATCCTGTAATCCTAACCTGTCAAACCCTGTAATATATTAGATACAAGTCAATGTATGACTACCCTTTCCTGAGGAATATGAGCATTGGTAGACAGCTTGACTCAGTCTGGTGAGTAAATACAGCACAAATGTGTGTGTAGAAACACACGGAAACTTGACACCACTCAAAGTAAAGCATGCTCTTGAGTGTTTTATTCATTACATAATGAATGCTCTCTCGACAAAAGACGCACAACACAAAGTTGATTATTTTCCCGTTACAATGTCAGAAGATAATAGACACTGAGAAGTAACTCCCATGCATCAGCTACTCTAGGCATATAATATACAAAGCAGTATATTTAGTAGTAGTTAATAAAATGTGATTACATATTATCAGCAGATTACACTGATATTTCTGAAGAGTGTGAGTACATATAGTGACTTGCAAGAGTCTTCAACCCCTCTACCCACAGAATTGATCATATTTATTCGAATAGCAATTAATAAATACACATTTTCTTCCTGTCAGTATATGTATATGTATGTGTATGTGTGTATACATATATATATATATATATATATATATATATATATATATATATATATATATATATATATATATATATATATATATATATATATATATAAGTGTGTGTGTGTGTGTGTGTGTGTGTGTGTGTTTTTTTATCATTATTATTATTATTATTATTATTTGCAAACTCACGATCAAGTCAAATGTCTGGTCAACAACTATTTATATGAAAATCCAAAAAATGAATTATGGTGCCTGCAAAAGTATTTATTCCCACTTTCTGGATGCTCCAGCTGAAAGATTTTGTGTATATATACCTATATAATATAATATCATATATATATATATATATATATATATATATATATATATATATATATATATATATATATATATATATATATATATAATATATATATATATATATTAAAACAGCTCACATTTTGTGAACAAGAATAAATAAAAAAGCACCTTAGAACTACCAGTGAAGAAATTTTGAGAGAAGGAAATGAGTGAAAATTATGGTTAAGGAGCATTTAAGGAATATTCTAGATAAGATAATGAAATTCAGAAACTGTTTACTTTTAAGAGGGTTCAATACTTTTGGAAGGCATTTGCCCAAAGCAAAGAGGAAACCACTCTTACAGCATCTTTATAAATAGATTCTTGAATTTAAATTCTGACCATTGGAAGGCATTTTAGAGGTCCTCCTCTCTGAGAAATCACTATTAATTATTATGCAATGCCCAAAGCAAACAGGAAACCACTCTTTCAGGATCTTTAGAAATAAATTCTTGAATTTCTGCCCCACAAAGGCGTAGATTATGGGGTTGAGGCAGCAGTGACTGAACGCTATGGTTTCCACCCACTGCATAGCCATGTTCAGGTCCTGTTCCCACTGACAGGTGCTCATGTAGCCCAAGTGATGCAGGAACATCAGGAAGATGACGATGTTGTAGGGCGTCCAGAAGAGGAAGAAAACAATGACCAAGACCAGCATAAGTTTGACAGCTTTGTGTTTCTTCTGAGATTTCATCGCCATTAAGATGGGGATGATGCGCGAGTAGCAGAACACCATCACAGAGAGAGGAATTATCAAGCCGAGGATGTTCAGTTCAATGTAAGTGAAGGAGTTCCACGCTGTCTCTTGTGGATATTCCACCTTGCATTTCCATTCATCCGATTCATTCTTCACTTGAGAGAAAATGATGGTTGGCAGAGAAGCTCCCAAGCTAAGTGCCCACACAAACAAAGCCAGTGTTATGCTAACTCTGACAGACCGGTGCTTGGATAACAAAGAGGTGTAGCAGTTGACGATGACAGTATAGCGATCAACGGTCATGAGAATCATAAAGAAGATACTTCCATAGAATCCCAGCATGTACAGTGCTGTCACTGCATGGCACATGAAGCTCCCGAAGATCCACTCAGAGATGGCAGTGTAGTGAGCCCAGAAAGGCAATGAGATCAGGAAAAGGAGGTCTGAAATAGCCAGGTTGAAGAGACACAGATCTGACATGTTGGATCCTTTGTGATACTTGACCAGGACACACAGCACCAGGCCATTGCCAACTAACCCTACAATGAATACGATGATGTAGAGGGAAGGGAGGAAGACTCGGCTGAAGGCCATTACGTTGGTGTTATTGCAGGGTGAGAAGCCATGCAGTGATAGGTTGCAATCATCCTTGGCTGTTTATGGGGGGGAAAAGCATGTCTCATTATGGCATGTTGCATGAGAAAATTACAGTGTAATAATGTATACAAAAGCAAGTAAGCAAGCTAATTGTTTTAAAAGCAACAAACTGTTATTTACAGGTGACAACAGTAGATATCTAACAATATTATATCAAATTTACATCAGACTCTGGGTTTGATGCATTCCAGAAAGATCAGAAAGGTTTACTGGACACCTGCAAGTCAAAATCTTTTAAGCGGAATTCCATTAAAAATGCTCATATGATTGTCTAGGAAGATTTTCTTTTAATACCAATGGAGAACATTCATTAAATAAATAAATAAATAAATAAATAAATAAAACACACACAATTAATATACAAGATAGTAAATGTGTTTCTTAAATGAAATTAATGATTATTTTGGGGTTGTTGTTTTTTTTCTTCTTTGGCAAACCAGCAGATCTGTGTACAGTATGTGGTTTGCATGGGTGAGGAATGGCTCAATAAGCAATGCTAAAGAATAAAGAAATGAATAGTGCATATCTTATTTATATCCATGTTAATGAACTTACAGCAGTAAGCACTGTTGCACGTATAATGGCAACGTTCTGCAGTTACTACAAATCAGAAATGCGCACCACACAGTTAACTTATTCCCCTGAAAAGAAGAAAGTACACACTTGACTAATTGTATTAACAACCATTACAGGCTACCAAGCATCTGCAAAATGGAAAGGTTCAACCTACTTGTTGTTATGTTGGAGTGCATCGTAGCCATGTCTCATTCATTCCAGAATGACAGTTGCTGGTGTATGCTGGTGTATAACAAGAGCTTGAGGTATGATTTCATGAGGTGGGGCTTTGACTTGTTGCCAGAACTGTTATTTTAACATCGTCTTTGTGAGATCAAAACAAATAATATGCAAATGCAAAAACATTTCTAATGATATGATGAAAATAAACTCTTTTCATTCATGTTCAGTTATTAAATTCAGCGATTTTGAAAATAAGTATCTAAGGGAAACTGGATTGACCAGGCACAGCCTGGTGATAGGATTTAATAAAGGCATGGGAGAATAAAAATATCCTAAAAGCCACAGAGAAATCAATTAAAATTGATCAGTTGTGGCCACAGGTACCCAAACACACAGATGTCTGTCAACATTACACTCGATGTTAACCTTGGAATGATGCATAAAGATATGTTACTGGCCCTGTGGTGTAGATTTAAGACTAGCCCATGTCAAATGAAGAAAATGGGGGAACATTATACATGAATAATCATGCACTGAAGTAATACTTACCTACCTAATTTGAACTAATGACGAGTTAAGGCATGTGCTAATCACACACAGCTAACCTTAACTACGAATTATGAATTCATGCGTGAATTATGACCAGCTTAAGTACACACGTTTGTTAATTAGTGTCTTAATTAACACATAGGGGGTGAAGTAAACCAAACGTACCCTATAAGAAAGAAATAGACAGTAGAGAGAAATGGGTGACTGTTCGTAACGATTTAAAGAGGGGAGACCCGATTAACATCGATGCAGTAAACCAGTCCAAATAGACACGAATATGTGCTTGGCTTGTGCTGTAGTTAACGTTAGCTATTCATTAATTCTTGAGTAGTACATGCCTTCATTCATTTTTAGTTCATATTTAAGTAAGTATCAGTTCAGGAACTAGTGCATGATTATTAATGTTCTCATATTGTAACGCGTTACCAGGAGTACTCTGTGCACAGTGTTATTACCCGCTATTTTGAGACAGGAATTTTGTGTGCTGTGATTTTTTGTGTGCTGGTCCGAACTCCCTCCCAGACTTTACAGCCTGCCCTAGCCTGCCTTGCTCCCACCTCCCTAGATGACCTCACTGGTTGGCGGCCATTTTTTAAGCCGAAGATGGAGTGAGAAGTGGTGGGATGTTGGAAGTGTTTATGCGGATTTGTTGTTAGGAGATTACTTGGATTGTGTTGCTTGCCCCTGTGTTTAACTCTGTATTTTGACTGCTGTTCTGGTTTTGACTTTTCTTTGGTTTTGACTCTGAGTTTGGTTATCGTTAAATCTATTTTGTATTCTCTTCACTTGTGTATATATTTATATATATATATATATATCATACTGCTCAAAAAAATAAAGGGAACACTTAAACAGCACAATGTAGCTCCAAGTGTTCCCTTTATTTTTTTGAGCAGTGTATATATGTAAAATTGGTTCACTGGCAGTAGGAGTGTGGCTGCCATTTATTTTGGGAGAGGGTTTCTTTTGTCTCTGTTTCTTTGCTTAGGTAGTTCGGGAAGAATATTTGTATTTTCTTTTCTTTCCTATTAGGTAATCTAGCTGCCTAATCATAGGATCCTTTTGTTTATTATTTTCGCCTTGGCCCACCCTGAATTTACGCCTGTTTTGGTTAATTTGTATAGTTATATGTATATATTGTGTGACATAATATACCATTTTGAAAAACCTTGTTGCATTGTTATTCCTGCCTCCCTCATTTACTCTTTAAAGATCAATCCACTTGAATCCCGAGCTGGTTACTCTGTACGGCCCAACCTAGACTGGGTCGCAACAACAATAACACAGCCAGTTTGTCTTTTAAATAAACTATTTATCTTAGGACTGGATCCATCCATCTTATACCACTTACTCCTTTTCAAAGTCACGGGGAACCTGCAGCCTATCCCAGGGAGCACTAGGCACAAGTCGGGGTACACCCTGGACATGGTGCCAGTCCATCGCAGGGCACACTCACATACATATTCACACACCCATTCATACACTACGGACACTTTAGACATGCCAATCAGCCTACCATGCATGTCTTTGGACTGGGGGAGTAAACCAGAGTACCCGGAGGAAACCCCAACAGCATGGGAAGAACATGTTACAGTTATATATGTATATATATATGGGTCCCACCACCACCTTTTTTTCAGTTAAATATATGTCTAACTTATGTACCTGATTATACATGATCATGTCCCTTTTTTTGCCCTCTAAATATTATCTGTTGGTCTCAATATATTCACTCATTGCCTCAATATATGTATGGCCTCAATATATTCATTTGTGACCACAGTATGTGTATCATGCAACCAAAATGTATTAACTCATGGTCTCAATATATTATCTTGTGGTCTTAGTACATCATGACCACAACATATTAACTTGCAGACTTAATATATTATCTTGTGGCCTGAATATATTACCTTATGCTTTCAATTTTCCAGCTAACAAAAGTACCGTGCAGTGGTGGCTTGGTGGTTAAGGCTCTGGGTTACTGATCATAAGGTCAGGAGTCCAAGCTGCCACTGTTGGGCCCTTGACCCTCTCTGCTCCAGGGGCACTGTATAATGGCTGACCCCTGCACTCCGACCCCCACTTCCTGACATACTGGGGTATGCAAAGAAAATAATTTCACTGTGCTGTAATATATATGTGATCAATAAAGACTCATTATCATTAACAAAAATACAGTGTTGGAACATCCTATGGAAGTTTGTTGTAAGGGACGATCTTATGGGACATCCAAAATCCTCCAAGGGGCTATTAAGGGATTTTTGTGGAAAGTTCTGTAAACATTGCATTTAGGCTGTTTGACCATATTGCTAGATTTGTTCCATTGTAATTAATCTAATTAAATAGCACCACATAAGAACAACAACGTTTATTATTATTATTAGTAGTAGTAGTAGTAGTAGGCATAAAAGTGATGAGACACTGTTTATATATATAAGACATGGAACAGATCACGTACATATCCTTTTGGCTCCTGCTGTCTTATTGTGTTGGAGCCTAAAGAAAAACTCATAGGGAAAAAAGATTTACCTTCTGGTTATAAACTACCACCAACAGATGATGTCACTACGTTGTCCCACATCTGAAATTCTCAGTGTCAAAACAGATGACTCTGGCTATTTCTTTGAAGTCATGGCTTCCTTTAAGAGAAATAGCCTTCTTTATATACATATGCGGTGGTGCTTGAAAGTTTTTGAACCCTTTAGAATTTTCTATATATCTGTATAAATATGACCTAAAACATCATCAGATTTTCACACAGGTCCTAAAAGTAGACAAAGAGAACCCAATTAAACAAATGAAACATATATATATATATATATATATATATATATATATATATATATATATATATATATATATATATATATATATATATATATATATATATATATATATATATATATATATATATATATATATATATATATATATATATATATATATATAATATATAATTGGTCATTTACAGGGGCCCCAAATAATTTTCCACTTTTGTCACTAAGTAACTGAAACGCCTGTAATTTTATATCTTTGTTGAACGGAGGCTCGACCAATTGTTATTATTATTATTTTTTTTTATATATATATATCAGTAAATAGATTGAAACTGAAACAGTAAAATCCTCTACTGCGGTTAAACCACCAGCGCTCCTCCTGAAAGAATAGTTAATCTATTCTATCTGCACTTAAATTTGTAGAGCACGGCTTTTATACACTTAGTGGTAACAGCACCGAAAGCGGAAAAGGAGCGTCCTTGAGCTCCCACACTACAAGAAGAAATTAACAATCATCATTAAACAAAAAACAAACATTTACAGCATTTCTGACATTACAGGCTAAAAGTTTAAAGCAAAACTCAAAGGGAAAAAAAGTTTTACCTTCTGGTTATAAATTACCACCAAGATTACAGGCTAAAAGTTATTATAATTCTTTACATTAAAAAAAGGCCAAATTGATCAAGATGTTGTAAAGCATTAAGCCGAATAAAAATACATTAATTAAAACATTTTTTAAGAAACTATAAGTTTATATAAGAAACTATATAAAATGGACATTTCAAATTGGTAGACAATCAAAACCCCACTCAGATTAGTTTATAGGGACCTAGTCTATGCTCCAAATTAAGATCAACAAATTTTACTGTAGAATTTTATAGTAATTGCTGCTCAAATTCAATCAATCTGTCGATATAATTGTGCCTGGAGGCATTTCAAATTGATAGACAATCAAAACCCAGTCTGATCAGTTCATAGGGACCTTATCTATGCTCCATATAGTATGGACGTTTCCTTACAAGAACCGGCCATTTGGGTTTTTTTCAACTTATTAAATTGATGTCTGTAAAGACCTGTATAAAGATCGCGGAAGTGGAATAATGTCATATTTCTCCAAAATTCTACAGTAAAATTTATTGATCTTTATTGTGAGCATCAAGTAACTTACTGCGAACTAATTTCAGTTGGTTTGATTGTCTACCAATTTGAAATGTCCATTTTATTAAATGGTAAATGTGCACTTATATAGCGCTTTTATCCAAAGCGCTTTACACGGTGTCTCATTCACCCATTCACACACCAGTGGTAGCAGAGCTGCCATGCAAGGCGCTAGCTTGCCATTGGGAGAGACTTGGGGTTCAGTGTCTTGCTCAAGGACACTTCGGCATGTGGAGTCACCCAGGCCGGTAACCGCCAACCCTACGATTATTGGACAACCCACTGTACCACCTGAGCCACAGTCGCCCAGTCATAGTCATTGTATTGGTTTAGCTGCTACAGTGCCATGCAGAGTATATTATCTTTCCATACGCATATTATTATTTTATTATTTCTTTTAACTGTCTCCTTGCACAATTATATTGACAGATCAGGTGATTTTGAAGCCTTTAAAAATAAAATACTTTAAAAGTAAACAGGTAAATCAATTTATCTTTATTGTAAGCATAGCATAGGTCAATGTGAACAGATTTCAGTGGGTTTGATCATCTAACAATTTGAAATGTCCATTTTTTAAGTGCCCCCTAGTTCAAACATGTTGACAGATCTAGTGATTTGAAGAGCAATTACTTAAAAATTCTACAGTAAATTTAATTACTCGTTATTGTGAGCATAGAGAATGTCACTGTGAAGAGATAAAAGTGGGCTTGATTGTCTATCAATTTGACACGTCCCCTTTTTATAATGAATTAAAATAGCCTCCTGACTCCATTGTATTGCCAGATCCAGTGATCTTGAGCTGTAATTACTTTAAAATTCTACAGTAAAAATAATTCATCTTTATTTTGGGCATGGAGTAGGTCTGTGTGAACTGACCTGAGTGGGTTTTGATTGTCTACCAATTTGAAATGTCTACCTTTTGGTGCTGTTACCACTAAGTGTGTAAAAGCAGCGCCCCTAATATTTACAGGTATGTGCAACTAGATTTACGGTGTTTACAGGAATTGTGGCTGGTTTAACCGCAGTCATCCTCTCGTGCTGAGAAGGAAAAAAGGTGTATAAATGTCTATATGAGTTCATGAATATTACATGAGCAGAGCGTAAGGAAAGATAATATACTCTGCATGGCACTGTAGCAGCTAAACCAATACAATGACTATGTTTACACGGACAGCATTAATCTAATTATTGATCTTACCCTGATTTAGATAATATTGTGATTAAGGTGTTTACATGAATAGCTTTTAGAATACTCCTGTCATGTTCCCGTTTTACATGTTATTGAACATAATTAGATTAACAGCCCACGTCATTACGTCACCACGCCATGCCATCGGATGTCCCTCCAGAATTTCACGTATAAACATACAGTTGGTCTTCCTTATGGTACCGTATACAGTTTTGGGTGTTTTTATTACATTTTTTACGAACGCTTTAAGTGCAGTTAATTATTTGTCATGCTGTACGTGCTAATAGACGACTGCTTGAAGCCGTGGGCTGCGTCTCAAACCACGCACTTACTGTCTGTATAGTAGCCGAGATACATGTATTTTTCCCCACTACAGGCCTATAGTAGGAAAGTATGCGGTTTGGGACGCAGCCGAACTCTCTTGTTCACCGTAAAATGTTGAGAACTGCCGTGCGTGAACGTGTCATGTTGCAAAATGCGGTGAAAACTCTCACCAAAGACATTCAGAATACGATTAAGGTGTTTACATGTCGAAATAAACACAAATGGAATTAAGACGTGTGGAGTATTCCTGTTTTAGTCACATTATCGAAGTGCATTACAGATGTACAAACCTTAATCACACTATTAACGTCGTGTGGGAGTATTCACCACATTTTGTGACAGGACACGTACACACACGGCAGTGTTCAATCGTTTGACGGCAAACAAGAGAGCATGGCTGCATCCGAAATCGCGTACTTACCTGCTATATGCAGTAGTAGACAAGACGCAGCCCATGGCTTCCAATAGTCATCAATTTGCAGGTACAGCATCCAAACATCCCAGCTCGCCAAAACGCTCTATGCCCATAAACCCTCCATATCTACACCTTTACTTAAGAAAGAAATATTAACATAGGGCTTGACTAAACAAATATGTTTTCAGCCTAGATTTGAACACTGAGACTGTGGCCCAAACTGAGTTCCAAACACTAATTGGAAGGCTGTTCATTAACTATGAGGCTTTGCAAGAAATAGATCTGATCCGTGCAGTAGCTTTCATTATTTAAGGTACCAAAAAGAGCCTGCACCTTCTCATAGAAGTAGGTATGGCTGATAATAAAAGACCTGAAGTTTGCTAAGGTGCTATGGCACGATCAATAGTATTATTTTATAATCAGTGAGAAATTTTACTGGGACCCAGAGCAGTGTGGATAAGATTGGGTTGATGTGGTCATATCTTCTTGTTCTAGACTAACTGAACTAACTGGAGCTTGTTTATGCACATACAGTATTAGAACATCCAGATAGCAAGGCATTACAATTGTGCTAAATTCCCTATGTGTGTTTGTATTGTGGCGACAAGTCGGCAGCTGGCCCACAAGAAGTAAAGACTTAGTAAGCGACTGCCACTGTGGTAAATGTAAAGCGCTTTACACTGAGTCTCATTCACCCATTCACACACCAATGGTAGCAGAGCTGCCATGCCATCGGGAGCAACTTGGGGTCCAAGGACACTTCGGCATGTGGAGTCACCCGGGCCGGGAATCGAACCACCAACCCTACGATTAGTGGACAACCCGCTCTACCAACCCGCAATTCTCCACCATCCAGCAGCCGATGGGAGGGGGCGATCCTCGCAAAAGGAGAGAGAACCCCCGATTCGTGTATGATAATCTGTCTTGTGATTCTTGCAGAGAAATCGTAGGAAACTGAGGATTTTGCTTCCTGGCTGCACCCGCTGTGCTGGCGGACTATAGAATTTGACCTCAGCCAATTGGAAAGCCCCCAGCACGGCCCCAGCAGCCCCATAGACGACACTGGCACTCGAGCACTTCACCCCACTGCACCTCTTTGCACCTCACACCCTCCCTGCACTTAAATGAGCCCTGTACATTTGCCTCAGAAATGGTCTCCTGTGTGTCTGTGCTCAGCCCATCGCTGTCTAAGCTCTCTACAGTATGTTATCAGACGCACTCAGAGTTGTTCATTTGTTTATTTCAGAACAAACCACACACACATTATACTGTCACCTTCAGAACTGAATATGATGGATGTATCGTTAATGCACTGCTGAGAAGTTCCATAAAAAGAGTGAAAACCATTCTAAAAAGCGCTCCACCCTAAAACCGATTGCAATATACAGTCCCTTACAACAATAATTTCACCTAGAGGTAACAAAAGCATGAACTAGTTTTTTCGACACCTTGTACTGACATTATATTTCTTATCTTAGCAATATTTCTAAGACAAAAGAATGCTATCCTTCTTATATACCTTACATAAGATTCAAACGAGAGACTGTAGTCGATAATCAAACCATCGTCTTTTACTGCAGCACCTGATGTAATTGAAAGACAACTGAGACTTGCTATGGCAATAGTAGATACCATTCATAACCTCTTTTCAGAAGAAGAAACCCCACTGTTCTTCTTCTTTCCTTCATGACAAACTACAGTAGAGCAATGCGCTTGTCAGTTGGTACAAAAGCATTCAACAAGATTCCTCTAAAAAAGAATCCAACCATATGGTCATCTTATCTTGAGAACCAATCAGGCTGGCTTTTGACCCAGTAGTGGTGCATATCAAATGCACTCCCTGAACAGGATAATGGAGGTCCACCAGCTTCTACTACTATTGGCCTTCATTGACTTCAAGATGGCATTTGACTCCATTAACAGTGAGGACAGACTTGATGATCTTTGATGTAACCACTGGAGTCTCGAAACAGCAATTTGCTATGTGCCTATATATCATTAACTTAATAAATGACATTGCTCTGCTATTGTGTCATCTCTGACCGTCTGCAGATGTGCCAGTGTCATCGTCACGACAAGCATATAAGGCACTGGCAGAAGGAATATTGGCAGTCTAGTGCTGACTGGATGCTGTTTATAGCTTTTCAATTTGCTATGTTATTGTAGCTGTCTACTGGTATGTGAACTTTAGCTTGTTTATGAACTCTACATTAGCCTGTCACATTTGGTATGGGTTTGCTGGATTTGTATATTTCTTTTGTATAAATATTGTCGTTTACTGTCAATATTTGTGTATGCTAATCCAAATCGGTGCACATAGCCCTTGGGAAAGGGAAGCTGACTGTCATTTTTATTTATATTTTAATTTTTTGTAAAGGGAAGACAGCCTCTTTTGAGCAGATCGTTTATGTGGGTGATTGTTATTTTGGCCTTAGCCGGTCTGATACAATATAGTGGATGTACCAACTCCCTGATATTACAGCCCACATCAGCTTTGTCTTAATTTGGCACAGATACTTGTGTAATCATTATATGCCGAGTAAATGACCAGGAAGACTGTGTAATTAAATCTGGGTGAGAGACAAAAAGTCAGCTTCCAAAGCAATCAGTGTAAATCAAGAATTAAACAGACATTGCTAGTGTAGACAGTGTTGCTGGGGAAGACGGAGTCAGTCATAGTCACTGTGGCAGCACGAGGGTGTAAATAAAAAGTACCAGAATAATAGCAAATTAACGTAATCAGAATTTGACTATATTAATAAATAATAATAATAATAATAATAAGGAACACCAGACCTCAATCTGTCGACTACGCCACCCTAGGCCTGCTATCGGGGAATAGCCCTTTGATCTAAGAGCCACAGAGCTCACAGGCTTGTTACACACATGATGCACCTCCACAAACATGGGATCACACGTTAATAAGTCCCTGTTCTTTAAATAAAACAGGACACTTCCTCACACCTGATTCCCACTAAATCCAATTGATTGAAATCACCTGACTCTGTTTTCACCTTCATATTAACTGCTAATCCTAAAGGTTTTCATACTTATGCCACTCCGCAATAAATAAATTATCCAGTATTATATTTTTGTGTCATGTTTAAAGTTGTATATATTTTTAATCCACTTTTAGGACTTCTATGAAAATAGGATGATGTTTAAGGTCATTTTTATCCAGAATTCTAGAAAATTCTAAAGGGTTCACAAACTTTCAAGCGCCACCGTAGTTTAACTGGGTTCCCTTTGTCTACTTTTAACACTGACGATGTTTTGCATCATATTTATGCAGATTATGTATTCATTATAGTCCATAATGCTTAAAAAGAAACTTGTTTGACTTGGATTAGTGAAAAAAGATGGAATGCTGTATGAGAAACGAATTTGACAAAATGCTTAACACCAAAATGTTCCTGATTGCGCATCTAATTTGTTGAAAGATATTGAATTGTCTATCTTTAAATATGACTAAACAGAATAATAAATATACTAATAATTAGGGATGATAACAGTAACTCTGCCTTACACAGCCCCATTGTTGATTATTTACTTATAACAGCACATCGCTAAGTGTTTAATTCCTTACTTAATGCATATGGACTATGAGAAATAAAAAAAAGAATGTCATGTATATTCTATGATCTAGGGAGAACATTTTATCCTGCCATGATATCCAAGAGTGACTGGAAAAGCAGGCTGTGTAGTGTGTTTTATGATGAGGCTTTGTTGTGATTTCCTGAGGTGGGGCTTTGTTTTACTGACGGATCTGTAACACCACCTACATGATAACAAAATGAACAAAACGTGCATGAAAGAAACATAAAATTAAGAAACATATATACAGTGGGTTAAGAAAGTATTTGGACCCCTTCGGCTTTTTGCACATTTATGGTGTGTTTATTTTCAAATTGATTAGATTTACTCGTCAATCTAATCTGTCTGTTTTTTTATTAATGTTTTGGGGGTTTTTTTACAGACTAGAAGCAACAGTTACAACTTTGAGTCTTCTTGGATAATTCCCCGCAAGCTTTGCACACGATTGTTTCCCCTATTTTTCCGGAAGATCCTCTCAATCTCAGCCACAGATATCCCATGGGGTTCAAGTCTGGGCTGGGTCACTCCAAGACATTCGGAGCCAATTCTGTGAAAGCCAATTTTGGTTTCATCAGACCACAGAATCTATTTCTTAATGCTCTTAGATTGCATTAAAAGCCTGCCACACACATTTATCCATTTGGTTTTTTGGCTTCCATTTAGCATGACATCCTGATTGTTAAGTATTTGATGATTGTCTCCTTCTCTGAGATGATCCTTCTCGCAGATTCTACCATCTCTGTGGAGGACTTCTGAACCTTCCTGACCAGTTCTATGTAACTGGTCCAAACGTGAAGTGAAATGAGAAGTGGCATCTCCAAATACTGAGTGTAACAAACAATAAATAGACTAGACAAATAATATACAATGGGTATAAGTTAAGGGTGGAGTGTCAAATGACACACACAAGAACATACAAATAATACACATATGGAAAAAGTATGTACAGTGCATATCTCTATTTGCACATACATAGCATATGTATTCACAATAAAGTGTCCAGTGCATGTGTAAATATGTTGTATGTCACCTGTATGAGTTACTATGTCCGATTGCTGTCTGTGGGTGCATTGGCGTTAGGAGCTGAATTGGTGTTCATGAATTCATGGTTGCTGGCTAGGGTCTTGTTCCTCTTGTTCGTCACCATGGCCATTTGGTCCTATTTATTGTTAGGGTATGTGTCATATTTGAAGATCTTTGCTGGTCTGAAACTTCAATACCTGCTGTAGACAGTGTAGATTTGGTGACCCATTCAGCAGACCTCACACCTTCTGCCGGGCTTTGGGGTCTTCAGCACTAGTCTGCAGTTCCCGTACCAGGCTGTGATGTTCCCAGTGATGTGTTATGTGTCTTGATGTGTCTAAACATGTTATTTGTCATCAGCCCCACAGCAGATATTTACTGAGAAGCACATTACATAGATATTCAATTATGTAATCAATGGTTAAAATCGGTGCACAAGGGAAACAGGATTGACTGTGGACAGGATTGTGTTAGGCTCTATCCATGTGGCAATATTACTTCTTTGCTTCAAAAGACAATATGGAAGCCATTTTACCAATAAGCATCAACAGTACTAAAAAGAAAAGAAATTTTAAAGAGAAATGTAAAAATTTCGTACTCGTGAAAATCCTGTAAATTCAGAAAAACAACTTTCATCTCCTGCTCCAGAGTGTGTGTAAATCTAAATTTATGCATAAAAACTAATTAAGTAACTAATGTAAACCTCGATTGATTGACTTTGAATCATGAGCTACTGCATGAACTCCATGCCCAAGAGGGTTAAGGCAGTGTTGGAAAATAATGGTGTCCACACAAAATATTGACACTTTGGGCCCAATTTGGACATTTTCACTTAGGGGTGTACTAACTTTTGTTTCCAGCGGTTTAGACATTAATGGCTGTGTGTTGAGTTATTTTGAGGGGACGGCAAATTGACACTGTTACACAAGCTGTACACTCACTACTTTACATTGTAGCAAAGTGTCATTTCTTCAGTGTTGTCAGATGAAAAGATATCATCAAATATTTACAAAAATGTGAGGGGTGTACTGACTTTTGTGAGATACTGTGTGTGTGTGTGTGTATATATACACATACACACACACACAACCCCAATTCTAAAACAGTTGGGACACTGTGTGAAATGTAAATATAAACAGAATGCAATGATTTGCAAATCTCATAAACCCATATGTAAACACAGAATACATATCAAATGTTTAATCTGAGGAAATGTCCTATTTTAAGGGGGAAAATAAGGTAATTTTTAACTTGATGGCCACAACATGTTTCAAAAAAGTTGGGACGGGGCAACAAAAGGCTGTAAACGTACTGTAAGTGTTACTAAAAATAAACAGCTGGAGGTTAATTGGCAACAGGTCACTAACATGATCGGGTATAAAAATATGTATCTTAGCGAGGCAGAGTAGTGAAGTGAAGAAGTGAAGATCTTCATCAATCTGTGAAGTTGATTTTTTATTAGAAGTCAGTACAAAAAAAAATTTGCATTTTAGATTCCCAAGCATTAGTTTTCTAGCACAAATTTTAATGTTACAGAGAAATGTTTGTATGTCAGTAAAGAAAGCAGCATATTATATAAGAGACCACCTTTCAGACAAAAAACACAATGAAGGCTGCAGGGATTTGCTGCGAAATTAAGAAGCATGTACGACACTCAAAGTCTCCAGAAGCGCCGTAGCTGGTTCAGCAAGATGCTCCATAAAACTTACAGCTCATTTCCATATAAAACTGCACACACTGTACTGGAGACTACTATTTAAATTTTTTTTGTCACACCAAATATTGACTTTGTTTCATTTACTTTTATATACTGCTCTTTACTGTATTTTTTTTAAATGTAGAAACATTTAATTTCATTATTTTGAGGCATCTTTGCGCTACAGCATTTCGCTACAGTATATATTATAAATATTATCCATCCATCTTCTACCGCTTACTCCTTCTTCAGGGTCGCGGGGGAACCTGGAGCCTATCCCAGGGAGCACAAGGCAGGGTACACCCTGGACAGGGTGCCAGTCCATCGCAGGGCTATAAATATATTTCATAGAATCTATTTAACGGCAACTAAGGCTAGTTGTTCAATTAAGATGAGTTTCCATTGTATAAAAGGAGGATGTGCTGCCTATGAGCTAAGGTGGTGTAAATAGCAGAACTGACATTACTGGAAGGGTTAGCATGTGATACCCTTATGAGACGACCGATATTTACAGATAAGGGCTCTTCAATCAGTGTGGAATCAGTATGACCCCTGCCTTTTTGAATGGAAATCCTACAACCACACTCCCGCAACCACATGCAGCTAAGTTTGAAAATCCCTGCTGTAGAATTCACCTGTCGCATCCCTCAGAGACAATTCACTGCCACGCCACCAGAGCGCCACATCCCCCAGTTTATAGGACACGTATTCTCTTTATTGGCAATTCCTGTTCACAGACTATATAAAGCTCATTCATACTCATTCATTTTGTGAAGCTTTACCAATATCGCCTAACGTGCAAGTTCTGAGACGTTCCTTGTGTACGCATTTTTTTGTTTCTGATCGTTGCCTAATTTAATTTTTTTTTTTACTATGAAATAGGAAACTCTGAGCTGCACTGGCCTGCATGTCCAAGAGATTACACGTTTCACTTTGGGTCCTTCATTGTGTCAAATTTCAACAGATCCCTTCATGCAGAATTCATGCATGTGTGTCTCGTTTAACCCGACAATTAAATTACAGGCAGTATTCACAGAATGATAGAAAATAGAGTATCTGTTTTCACAGGAAGCCTGCAGGAAAAGGGAAATAAACTACTGTACTGCTTGTACAGGATGTTTACACTGGCTATTATTGTGGCAGCTTCACTGGGTATTTGCATATTATAATTATATAACCAGTATTAAATTTTGTGATGCAGCGATGTGATCATATCAGCATACAAACTTCCGGGTTTGAAGGGAAAGCAGCCTAACTCAGTCGTCCTTTGTTAATTCATGCATTTGACAAAGGCTGTCTACCACAGACATTTTTTATGCTGTGTTATTGGGCTGTTTATGAGAAAACAGTGGACCTATTACATATAATTGTGTTTGTTACAGAGGACAAGGCAGACTGACAAATACTTAGCCACAATAACATGTACAACATAACAGCCTGTAGAATCAGTACAGGAATTTATTTCCCTTTTCCTGCAGGCTTGGAGTGTATGCTGGTTTCTGATAGTTTAAATGAAAGCAGACATTTTGAAAGAAAAAGTAGGCATTATAACATTGTATTACTGAAATTAATTCTAGAACAACCTAGCTAAAATAGTCTACACCTGCTGTCCAGTTGGAGAAAGAAATGCAAATGGAGTAAATATACTAGTAAAAACACAAATCCTGGTTAAAATGGCAGGTTCTTGTGATGCAAAACAAAACCAAACAAACAAAAAGAGCATTAAACCAAGATAAATAATGTCAGAACATTTCTACCTTTATTGTGAAATTGAAATAGTGCATGTTTTCAGAACAGAAGGAACGTAATGAGTAAATGTACCACGCACAGATAACTAATCGATATTGAGATTCATTGACAACGATTTTCATATTCGATTATTATCGATTTTATCGATTAGTTGTTGCAGCTCTAGTTGAAGCACCTTTATTTTTTTGGGTAAGAGTTTTCTTTGTTTGGCATATTCTTACAAAAGCCTTCTGTATATATGTTTATAGCTGCTATAATGTAAATGATAACAGGAACTTTTACTGGTAAATAATTGACAGGGGTAGTGACAGTAGCTCCAGTTCACAGTTCAGTTCAACTGTCAGCGTTGAATATCTTGCATAACTCAGTGTTCATTGTTGTTCACTCTTAACAAAATACCAGGGGTGGGCAATCTTATCTGGAAAGGGCCGGAGTGGGGGCAGGTTTTCATTCCAACCAAGCAGAAGCCACACCTGAATCTATTGAAAGCCAAACAGGTGGAAACAGCCTCGTGCTTGGTTGGAATGTAAACCTGCACCCACACCGGCCCTTTCCGGATTAGATTGCCCACCCCTGCGCTAGACGATCAGTTGGAAACAGTAATTCACTTCACATTCCCTACAATGTGCAGTTAGGAGAAGTGAAAGATGAATAGACGTAATGAAATGTAATAATACTAATGTAATGTGATTATATATACTTAAAGAGCTGTATTTGGTAGATTATACTTCAAATGGGCTCATCGGTCTGTATGTGGAGAATTAGTATATAATGGAGAACTAAACATATAAAGTATGCATAAACTGCTGCACATTTGCCCAGTTTTGGCTACACAATCTTTGTGCTGGAAAGTTTTGGGGAATGTGAGGACATAGCACTCCTCCTCTCTGAGAACTCACTGATAGATTGTTGTGCGCTGACCAAAGCAAACAAGAAACCACTCTTTCAGGATTGTGAGAATTAATTCCGGAATTTCTGCCCCACAAAGGCGTAGATTATGGGGTTGAGTCAGCAGTGACTGAACGCTATGGTTTCCACCCACTGCATAGCCATGCTCAGGTCCTGGTGCCACTGACAGGTGTTCATTTAGCCCAAGTGATGCAGGGACATAATGAGATATATTAGTTAATATGATGTGATTACATATTCTCGGTAGATTATATTTTGAAAATGAACTCATTGCTCATTCAAAATGTTGGACGAAGTATAAAAAATATGCATAAATGACTCAATTTTACAAGCTTAAATAGGCATTGGTGATAATATGTGATAACAGTTATTGTTTTGATGTTGTCTTGGTGCTGATACTTGTCCAGCGTGAGGACTTACAGCTCCTCCTCTCTGAGAACTCCATTTCAGTTGCTGTGCATCGCCCAAAGCAAAGAGGAAACCACTCTTTCAGGATCTTTAGAAATAAATTCTGGAATTTCTGACCCATAAAGGCGTAGATTATGGGGTTGAGGCAGCAGTGACTGAACGCTATGGGTTCCACCCACTGCATAGCCATGTTCAGGTCCTGATGCCACTGACAGGTGTTCATGTAGCCCAAGTGATGCAGGAACTTCAGGAAGATGACAATATTGTAGGGCGTCCAGAAGAGGAAGAAAACAGTGACTAAGACAAAGATGAGCTTGACAGCTTTGTGTTTCTTCTGAGATTTCATGGCCATTAAGATGGGGATGATACGCGAATAGCAGAACACCATCACAGAGAGGGGAATAATCAAGCCTAGGACATTCAGCTCAATGTAAGAGAATGACTTCCATGCTGTCCCTTGTGGGTATTCCCCCCCGCATGTCCATTCCCCTGATATATTATTTGCTTCTGAGAAAATGATGGTTGGCAGAGAGGCTCCCATGCTAAGTGCCCACATAAACAAAACCAGCACTATGCTAGCTCTGACAGATTGGTGCTTGGAGAAGTGGGAGGTATGGACATGGACAGTAATGGCATAGCGATGTATGGTCATAAGGATCATAAAGAAGATACTTCCATAGAATCCCAGCATGTAGAGCGCTGTCACTGCATGACACATGAAGCTCCCGAAGGTCCACTCAGAGATAGCAGCGTAGTGAGCCCAGAAAGGCAATGAGATCAGGAAGAGGAGGTCTGAAAGGGCCAAGTAGAAGAGACACACATCTGTCATATTTGACCTTTTGTGGTACTTGACAAGGACACACAACACCAGGCCATTTCCAATGAATCCCACAATGAAGACAATGGTGTAGAGGGAAGGTAGGATGACTTTGCTGAAAGACGTTACATTGTCATTGTTGCAGACTTGGTTATGGTCTATTATTAGGTTTTCGTAGTCAGAATAATTGGCTATTTATGAAAAAAAGCAAACAAACAATGGCCTCATTAGTACACATTAAACAATCATGTGTAAATTATTGCATATTTTTGTGTGGCTGTGCTAAAAAAAAAGGTATATTTTCAGCAATCTACTCTAAACAATGTAAACTGGTGTAAAATAAATGTATTTTTATTACTTATTAGAATAATGACCATTAATAGCTACAAACAATTCCTAGATTAAGACTTATACAGAATGGAAAAATGCCACTTACTTGTCATGTTGGAGTATATCATGGTCATGACTCCTGAGTTCAGTAGCGACTGTAAAAGCTGTCTATGTAAGCTTCAATAGCACAAGGCTGAGCTGCGAGGTGGAGCTTTATCCTGCTGACCGAACAGTCATGCAAATACAAACATTTGCAACCTTTATAAATAATGTAGTCAGAGTCCACAAATAAGAATTGTACCATCTTAAATTTTATTAAACTGTTCTGATGATATGTATTACAGTCAAATGGTATTAACATGTATTAATGACAGACACCTGAAATCAATTCAACAGGGCTCTTTTATTTAATAAGAAACACTTTTCACAGACATTAAATTGTTAAATCGATCATGTAACAGGATTGACTGTAGTGCCTTGTCTAAGGATTTACTTAGACTAAAAGTTATTAAATTGTTCATAATGATTCATCATATTCATCATATATTGTTGTTGTTTGTTCGTTTTTTTAAGATATTTTTTTCAATAAGGTGAGGCCATCAACGTTGCTGGGAAGGTTAGCACATTATGAAAAGAAAACACAAGACATGTTTAATGTTCATTTAATGTTCATCTTGCTTAAGGCCAGGTATGGGTAGAAGTCTACCACTACAAGGTATGACATACCTGCAGTAGTAGTCAGATATTTAAGAAAACTTCAATTAAAACAAACATATAACCATAAGATCGAGAAGACTATCTGAAACCAATCAAATGGACAAATGCTTTTCCCCTTGACTTATTATTTATTTGTTTTCATTGTGACGTTGCGAGAAATGAAAGCTTTTTGGTGTTCTTTGTCAGTTGATTAATCTTTGAATCTTTAAAACTTTATTTCAAATCTGCGGTATCATCTTTTGCTACATTTATGCGCTGTTAAAATCTTTCCTTCTGTATTCAATCTTTTTTCTCTCTCTCACAAACTGAATCTTGTGCAAATGACTGAGTTTTTAGTGCTTAGTGATGATCCCATGTTTAATAATAGTGATGACAAATACATTTCCAGCTTGATGGGAGTTCCTGAAGGTGAAATTACCTTGGAGAATGACTAGTCATGGGATATTATAAGAAATCAGCTCACTACAGATCAGATATCAAAATATTCCTATAGATTTTAGAATATGAGATTCAGGATTGAAGAAAATTCGTATGTGTTTGCTTTTTATTGGCACAAATATTGTATTTATTTTTATTTTTTTTAACCTAATGAACAAAAACACCCTATTGGTAATATATACCCCACAGCAGAAGTTTTATTCTTGGACGAGTTCACACAGAAAGCACTTCTGAAACGATTTCATCATGTGTCGCTTGCAAATCAAATTTTGTTGTAAACAAGTTTCAGTTACAGATATTTGTAACCACTTTTATCCACTTAAAAATACGTGCTTTACGAGAGTATTTGGGAACTGTAGTTGCTCTAATATGTAGTTGTCTACATTATTATGACCGGGAGCCTGCAGGAAAAAGAAATGATACTCGAGAGTTTGTTATTGTGAAAGCCTCTTTGTGCATGTGCCACAATATAATGCCAATAGTATAAAATAACGTTGTGATCTGGCACAAATTTCTGTGTTTGAAGTAAAAGCAAACTAACTCCTTTGTTAAAAGGCGCCCATCTAAGTAAAAGAATGCAGAAATGCTATCAGTTATAACACATTTTTATAAATAACAGCACTCTGCAACTTGTCCTGACCTGTCCAACCCAAATACGAGTCTAAGGATGACTTCTCTATCTCATATGGGTGTAAAATATTTGGCTCAGCCTGGTGACTCAAAACCTGTATGTAAAAACATGTGAAAACTTGATCACACTGAAAGAAATGTACAAGCTGACTTGCTGGGTTTATGAAGGGTTCATTTATTAATCTTTAAGAAATGGTTTATTGTGGCCAGGGTGGCAGTGGATTCAGAGTGGATTCCTTAAAATATATAACATGCCTTCAAATATTTTATTAATTGTGTAATGCAACGTGTTGGTTGTTGTTCTGTCTTTAACAGGTTCTGTCTTTAACAGGTTTAACAAAAGTTGCACAAAATTATTGCAAAAGTTGCGATAATAACTACACTATACACCAGTGCACTTTACAAATAGTAATACAAGTTAAATACAAAAGAAACATAGCGAGATATATTAGTTAATATGATGTGATTACATATTCTCAGTAGATTATATTTTGAAAATTAACTCAGTGTTCATTCAAAATGTTTTGATGAAGCATATGAAATATGCATAAATTATTCACTTTTACAAGCTGAAATAGGCATTGGTGATAATATGTGATAACAGTTACTGTTTTGATGTTGCCTTGGTGCTGATACTTGTCCACCGTGAGGACTTACAGCTCCTCCTCTCTGAGAGCCCCATTTCAGTTGCTGTGAATCGACCAAAGCAAAGAGGAAACCACTCTTTCAGGATCTTTATAAATAAATTCCTGAATTTCTGACCCATAAAGGCGTAGATTATGGGGTTGAGGCAGCAGTGACTGAACGCTATGGGTTCCACCCACTGCATAGACATGTTCAGGTCCTCTTCCCACTCACAGCCTGTCATGTAGCCTAATTTTTTTAGGAACATCAGGAAGATGACGATGTTGTAGGGCGTCCAGAAGAGGAAGAAAACAATGACCAAGACCAGCATGAGCCTGACAGCTTTGTGTTTCTTCTGGGATTTCATCGTCATTAAGATGGGGATGATGCGCGAGTAGCAGAACACCATCACCGAGAGAGGAATTATCAAGCCGAGGATGTTGAGTTCAATGTAATTGAAGGACTCCCATGCTGATCCTTCAGGATTTTCCACTTTGCATGTCCTCCCATATGATTCATTTTTCACTTTTGAGAAAATGATGTTTGGCAGAGAAGCTCCAAAGCTAAGTGCCCATATAAACAAAGCCAGGGTTATTCCAGCTCTGACAGACCGGTGCTTGGAGAAGAGGGAGGCGTAGGTGTGGACAATGACAGTGTAGCGGTCAATGGTCATGAGGATCATGAAGAAGATACTTCCATAGAATCCCAGCATGTACAGTGCTGTCACTGCATGGCACATGAAGCTCCCGAAGACCCACTCATGCCCAGTGGCAGCGTAGTGAGCCCAGAAAGGCAATGAGATCAAGAAGAGGAGGTCTGAAATAGCCAGGTTGAAGAGACACAGATCTGACATGTTGGACTTTTTGTGATATTTGACCAGAACACACACAACAAGGCCATTTCCAATGAATCCCACGATGAAGACGATGCCGTAAAGGGTAGGTAGCAAGGCTCGGCTGAAGGCCATTAATTTGTTATTACTGCAGGGTAAGAACGTGTTCATCATGCTGTAATAATCATCGTAGTCCACAGCTGTTAATAAAAACAAATAATAAAAACATGGTCTCATTAAGACAAATTACATGAGTAATTACAGGGTAAAATTTTTTAAGTGAAATCAAGTTTTAAAAAGCAGCAAAAAGGCTAATGTTGGCTTTTCTCTGTGGCCAGTCTAAAAGAACTATTGAACCTGTTGTTAGTCTGGCCTAATTAATAGCTGATGAACACACTGGTGAAGACATGACAGTTTAAGGATTTTATTACTGTTCAGAAGCACCAGTATGCAGTAAGTATCGTCTATTATTATGGGATGAAATTTGTCTCAAAATGATTAATAAATGCATGAACAATTATCAATGGACAGACAAATGCCTTACAATTTGAGCCTGCGAAATTCAGAGTTAAATGCACATGCAGCGATTTGTAGATATAGAATAGAGACATATTAATGTATCGTAATTTGTGCATACAACAAGCATGTATATATATATATATATATATATATATATATACACACACACATACACACACAAATATCCCCCAGATCCACACACAACATGGATCACAACATAACACATTTTGTTCTGTGGATAAGTACTTAGGGTTCTAAAGCATTTTTCTTTTTTCACATTAATTTGAGAAATGTCTGGTACAAATATTTGGTCTTGTTTTAGGTATAAAACCTATAATATTTTTTTTGTTGAGAGAAGCACATGGAGGCCTGATGGGTGTAGAAACAGGTGTGTTGTGACTGGCTGACACTGCTTAGAGATGGCTGTTACTAGAGCCTGATCCATACTCTCTAGAACAGGGGTCTCCAAATGTTTTGTGAGCGAGGGCTCCCTGAAGGGATAAAAAAGTCTAGAGGACTACTTATTTAATATACAATGTAAAGTAGTGACTGTACAGCTTGCCACTGGATTCCTCTTCCACTCCTCCATGACGACATCACGGAGCTGGTGGATGTTCGAGACCTTGTGCTCCTCCACCTTCCGTTTGAGGATGCCCCACAGATGCTCAATAGGGTTTAGTCCATCACCTTCAGCCTCAGATTCTTTAGCAAGGCAATGGTCATCTTGGAGGTGTGTTTGGGGTCATTATCATGCTGGAATACTGACCCCCCACCCCTTCAACCTCTGCAGCAATGCTGGCAGCACTCATACATCTATTCATTGAGGGAACCATGAATGCCAACATGTACTGCTGAATGCTGAAGCAGAGCATGATCAGTATGCAGTATTCCAGCATGATAACGACCCCAAACACACCTCCAAGACGACCACTGCCTTGCTAAAGAAGTTTATTATTATTTTTTAATATAAATAAAATAAAATAAAAATCTATTGTCAAAATTGAGCCTATTTATAGAACACGCTTGGCAGGCAAGTCACAGATTACATCCGAGCTACCAAGTGTAATTTTTCAATAAAAAATTTAAAGTATGTCAATTATACGTATAGTCAACACAATTTAAAACAGAAATAGAAATAACGGTTAGAATTCTGTGTTCGATGGAGTAAGACACGAAGTTTGAGTCTCCTGCTGATTTCGATTAAAATTGTAATCCATTAGTACTTTTTTTGGTCATATAATATATTTGGCTTATTCTACTTCGCTTCCTTATTTGTGGTTCATTAAAATGTCTGGGAAGAACTTGAAAACCGGTGGTAGCATTCAGACAAAACTGAGGCCTAGAGAGCGTGTCTCCTTCTCCCCGTGATATAGTTCACATGAAGACTACTATCGAGTCTCTCACTGCGACCGTGACTCAATTAAAGAATAAATGTGAGGATTTGGATTCAAGGTCACGACAATAACATGAGGATAGTCGGAGTTCCAGAGGGTGCTGACACCTGTACAACCGCTGCTGTAGCGGCCTTGTTAAAAGAGGCGTTTGGTCTGGAGAAGGAGCCGGTTCTGGACCGGTCCCACCGGACCCTTCGGCCGAAGCCGAAGTCTGGTGAACGACCACGAGCTATTGTGTGCAGATTCCACCATCACAGTTGCTGTGTTGATATTTTACGCCGTGCAAGAGAGCTCCAGTGGATTAAAGTGAGGGATCTGATCATCTCAGTTTTCCCTGACTACACAGTCCAGACAGCCCGGGCCCGGGCCATGTTTAACGAGGTTCGGCATCATCTTCGTGGTATTGAGGGAGCTCGCTATGGAATACTTCATCTAGCTCGGCTTCGCATTACATACAACAGTGTCCAGAAGGACTTTATTTCAGCAGAGGAAAGGAGCAGACTACGTTAAACTCTTAATACCGGGGTGAACTGCATCACTTACACAGTGTAGTGTTCTTCATTTATTGATTTATTTTATTTTATGGGGGGGGGAGTGGGGGGGGGTTCATCTTTTTTTTTTCTTCTCAATGAAATATTTGGGAAAGGGAAGGGAGGGGAGAAAAGGTAAATTAATCATATGAAAATGAATAAATAAATCAATGAAAAAAAAAGAAATAGAAATAACATAGCCTTGTCAAAATACCTTTAAGTAAACTTTTAACTTGAGGCAAATGAAAAATTATGATTTTTTTAATCTATAAATTATACATTATAATTGACAATTGAATATGTTCTAACATTTCACTTCTCTTATTTCTGGTTAAACAATGAAAAAGTATATGCTTTATTCATAAAACAAGGACAAATATTTGTACCAGATATTTGTAAAAAAAAAAATTCATGTGAAAAAGAAAAAGTATTTTTCCACAATTTGGTTAAGAAAACAAAATGTGTTAGGTTGTGCCCCGCTCTCCCCTAGCACCACAGACTCTTTAAGGCTAACACTGTGATCTACAGTAGTAGTAGCTGTTTTCTTAAGTGTGAATTGTGCAAGGCATTCCGCGGAAAGAAAATCTAGAAATCCATATTAAACAAACAGGATCAATGTCGATGAATGCACGTGTGTCTCCTGATCCACAATTGAAATCCCCTTCTTGCATACACAAATCATGATCAATTCTAATACATAATAGGATGTTTGTATTCACAAATACATCTTTATTTGTACAAATCGCTGCACATTAATTTAATTCCGCATTTCACAGACACAAATTACAAGGCGTTTGTACAAGTTCATGGATAATTGTTCACGCATTGATTAATAATCTACTTGAAACAGCATATAAGGATACAAATGTCAGACAATGTATACAGTCAGTAAGGTATAAAGACTAAATAAATAAAAAATAAGAAACTACATTTTCATAGAGACAAAGAGCCCAGTGACAGTTTGAACAGGCAGGAGAGAGTTTAGACATTCTTTACTAATTGTAGAAACAATATCAGATGAGCAACTGAAGGACTAAAAGTTCCACCTACTTGTTATGCTGCTCTTCATTGTAGCCATGTCTCAGCCTTCCGAGAGTAACTGTGAAACAAGCTGTGTAGGTTGGTACATCTCAAATGGCTGAGCTGTGATTTCATAAGGTGGGGCTTTTGTCTCGTTGCCAGAACAGTTATTTTCCATCTATGTGAGAAGAAATGAGACACATGCTGATATGAATACATACACATGCGTCATCATCGGAGTCTACAAATAATTCTATATAAATAGAGGACGTTTTCTTAAATTGATGTTTTGTTTTTTATTATATTTCCAGTACAAGGAGGAATCAGAATTGACTGGTCTAAAGATTGACTTAAAGGCACAGGAGATAGGGTTTTCAAGTAATAAGAGAATAATGTAATTCAGTTCTCAGACACGTTTCATCATATTAGTACAACGCTGCTAAGGTGATATGGAGGTTATTTTGTTAATAAGATGTGGCCACTGTTAATATACTGAGGTCTATTTTGTGATCTATTTTGTGCCCACTAAATACTTAGTGACAACCTTTGTATTGTAATATGAGTGACCAAGAATTCAGTTGAAACAATTATGGCCAGAGGAAGCTAAACAGGGAGATGACTGATAATACTATACTTTATTTCAATGTTAACTTACCGTAGAATTTTCAATCTGAATAGACATTTTCATCCATTGTTTTATATATATATATATATATATATATATATATATATATATATATATATATATATATATATATATATATATATATATATATATATATATATAGCTAGCACAGGTGGTAGAGCGGGTTGTCCACAAATTGTAGGGTTGGCGGTCTGACTCCCGGCCCGGATGACTCCACATGCCGAAGTGACCTTCGTCATGACACTGAACCCCAAGTTGCTCCCTTGCATGGCAGCTCTGCTACCATTGGTGTGTGTGAATGAGACACAGTGTAAAGCGCTTTGGATAAAAGCGCTATATAAGTGTGCAATATACAATTTATACATCTCACAAAAGTGTGTACACCCCTCACAAGTTGACCACTGTCTTGCTAAAGAAGCTGAGGGTGAAGGTGATGGACTGGCCAAGCATGTCTCCAGACCTAAACCCTATTGAGCATATGTGGGGCATGCTCAAACGGAAGGTGGAGGAGCACAAGGTCTCTAACCTCCTCCAGCTCCATAATGTCATCATGAAGGAGTGGAAGAGGACTCCAGTGGCAACCTATGAAGCTCTGGTGAACTCCATACCCAAAGGGTTAAGCCAGAGCTGGAAAATAATGGTGGCCACACAAAATATTGACAATTTGGAACCAATTTGGACATTTTCACTTAGGGGTGTACTCACTTTTGTTGCCAGCGGTTTAGACATTAATGGCTGTGTGTTGAGTTATTTTGAGGGGACAGCACATTGACACTGTTACACAAGCTGTACACTCACTACTTTACATTGTAGTAAAGTGTCATTTCTTCAGTGTTGTCACATAAAAAGGTATCATCAAATATTTACAAAAATGTGAGGGGTGTACTCACTTTTGTGAGATACTGTATATCATGTGGGTGTGTTTGTGTGTGTGTATGTATGTATGTATGTATATATATATATATATATATATATATGAATGTATAAATATTTTTGAGTTAATTAGTTTCCTCAAATGTTTTCATTTAAATGAGCTATCCTATTTTACAGTGTTGTGAAAGACTTACTGTGTACATGCAGATGCCATATGCTAGTATTACTTTAAATATCTTTGTGATGTAATGATATCAGCACTTCTGGCACGAACTTAGCTGTACAGGTTTCAAATTAGATCACTTTTTAATACATGTCTAATCTAAACAACACATAGATGCTATCAGCCATATCGGATTTATAGGCAGTGATGCCTTCCTTCTCAGACATTGGATAAGCTGTTTGTCTGTTGAGACTAAACTGGTATGTAAAAACATGTGCAAACATGTTGATACCCAAAAGACATGTACAAGCTGATTTACTGTCAGGATGTTAAAACAAGGAATTCATTCATCCTTCTGAAGTGCATCATCCACGTCAGGGTCATAGTGGACCCAGAGCCCTATTTTCCTAAAATAGCACACCTTTATGTGCTGTATTATATATTATATAATACAGTGTTCATTGTTCTCTCTTAAGAAGTAAAACAGCATGACATTTTCCATGATCAAAATAAAAAAAATAAAAAAATAATATATTAATAAAATTTTATTTTAAATATATTTAATTAATTTAATTTTAAATAAAATAAAAAAAAAAAATAATTAATAAAATATAATAAAAATAATAAAATTAAAAATATAATTTAAAAAAATAAAAAAATAAATTATTAATGTTGCTGTTGTTGTGTTTTTAATTAATTATATTTTGTTGTTTTTTGTTTTGGTGTTTGTAAATTTATAAAACATAAAATAAAATAAAAATTTTTTTCTATTATAAAAAATTACAAAAAAAATTCTACGCTTTTAAGAATTTTTTAAAAGAATTAGGCATATAACACAGAATGTGTTCGGCTTATGGCATAGGCATACGGGTGCTGGCTGGTTTTAATTTGTAATGTGTTTTTTTGTCCACTGGTTTTACCTATTCCTGTCAAATGATAATAGGATGTTGGTCCTCCAAAACAAGCAAAAAAAAAAAAAAAAAACAAAAATTATTTTACAGAGTGTGGAGCTGCTGGGGTTATTTTGTTGTTTTTTTTGGGTTTTGGCTCTTTCTTACAACAAAACAATAATCACAAAAAAGAAATAATCCAAAAATCCAATCGTAAAAAAAAAAAAAATGGTTTCTTTAATTTTTTGGATATTATTTTTCCCAATAAAAATTCTTATTTTTTTTTTATTTTTAAATATTTTTTTGTTTTTTAACTAAAAATAAAAAATAACAAACAAAAAAAAAAAAGGAAATCCAAACTTTTCCTAAATTTCTTTCTGCATAAAAGAGCAGGGGGATGTTAGACAATAATATTGTAGGGGGAAGAAACAACAAGCCAACACAAAAAAACCAATACAAAAAACCACACAATATAAACAGCCACAAAAACATTGAACACCATCTCCTTCCAAATATTTACTAAAAAACACCTCACACTGCACCATACAAAACGCACAAAAACAACACAAACAAGACCAGAACATATCAACAACACCGCTACATACACCACACAAACCGCTTATACCTTTTTTTTTATTCTTTACCACCACACACAGCACCAGTTTTTTTATAATATTTATTTTTAGCCAATAAACCCCTAAGATGTGAAGAACGATGCTGTAGAGGATAGGTAGGAAGACTCGGCTGAAGTCCATTATGTTGTTGTTGTTGCAGACTGAGAAACTAATTTTTGTTAGGTTGTAGTAAGCAGAATAGTCCGTAGCTGTTTGGCGGGGCGGGGGAGGGGGGAGGAGGCAGAAGAAACAGTGGTCTCATCAAATGTTAAAAAGCAGGGGAAAAACTGAAAAAGGCTAATGTTGCAGTTGAAATTATTTTTGGTTTAAAAAAATGGTGTCTGTAAGACACTGGTGCAAATGTGACCGTTTTACCATTTTATTATTGTGCTGGATTGCCATCTATTGCCAGCTATATATATTGGCTATTTTCAGTAATCTACTCTAAACAGTGTAAAAGCACTCATGTCAATGCAAGTGTTTTATTTTTGAGATGAAATATTCAGATAAAAGACTCAGAAACTCATCAACATAGTCAGAGCTGCTCTTCAGTTAGAGAGACAAAGAACCCAGTTTAAGTCATTTCTACATCTCTACAAGATCAAAAATGGTTTGTATTGATGGAAACCAGGCTAATGGACAAATGCTTATCATTTCCCCATGGGGTTTTTTTCTTCTTTATGGCTAAAATAGAACTCAACTCTTTGGGGTTGTTTGTTGATGAATCTTTTATCACACATTTCATATTGAAAAGAAACTCTGCATTGTAGTACAATTGTACATTCATGAACTGTCTAAAGACTTTTCAATGCTTTTGTGCATAATTTGAAGCTTGCTAAAACAATAACTGACTCTTTGATGCTTAGTGATAATCCCATGATTTAAAAACCCTTTCCAGCTCTCTAAGAAATTTTACACACAGTTTACTGATTGTACAAATAATAATTATTGAGCAGAAAGTAACTGAAAATGGAAACCTACTTGTCATGTTGAGGTATATCATGGGGCTTTTGTAAGGTGGGGCTTTGTCTTGTTGCCAGAACAGTTATTTTCAACAAAACAATCCAAAAAATAAGTAAATTTAGAACATTCCACAAATAAGAACTATACAAGCCATTCTAAACCCTGTGATGGTTTAACAGTATAGATATAGATTATGGATTAGTTGTAATGGTACCTGGAGGAAGGCAAGAGCGGGTCAAGAATGAACCTGCAGAAGAGCGGATCGTGGAGCGTAAAGCACAAAATCCAGTCAATACAAAAGTCCAAAGCGTAAATCCAGAAACGTATGCCGAGGCGGAAGTCCGAAAACCAATAAAGATAATCCTTTTCACAGAGAGCGTGGTAACAAGTAATTGTGAGAGTACTTTTAGTTTTATGCCATGCCATAGTGGATTGTTTATGCCATACCATAGTTGTGTGTTAATGCTATGCCATAGTGGATTGTTCATGCCATGCCTAAGTTAGATGAGTGTTTTCTACCATAGTTTAAGGAGTGTTTATGACTTAGTTAAGGAATGTTCATGTCATAATTTAAAGAACATTCATGCCTTAGTTCAATTAGTTTTTCCGTTCTATGTCCTCTGTTGAAGTATCAAATAAAGACTTCCCTCCTGCGCTTACTTCCTGTCCAAGTCTCGTTCCGTGACAATAGTGGAATATTAACAGATTCTAAAGACAGACTCCTTTAAATGATGCAGCAGCCTGCTTCATATGATACGTCTCATTCACTCATAGTAAAATGTGTGTGTCACGTATCTGGAAACTCTGGACTCCATTCCCCGTCAGCCACTGCACTGCACCACATGACCACATGCACCACGACATGCACCTGATTTACGTTTTGGTTAATGAGCACTCATGTATATCTAGTCTTTGTCTGCACTGGTTTCTTGTCTTTCATTGTTGTAGACTCATGTCGTTTATGTCTCAGTGTTTTGTTTCTTGCCACAGTGTTTTGCCAAGTGTCTTAGTGTCTTGTTTTGTAGTCTGTTAGTTTATATTAAAAGTTATTGTCTGCACTTGCTTCTGCCTCAACCCGTGATATGTGACAGAACGAAAGACCATTTTTTTCAGAAGCGGCAGACCAACTCCCACCCTCCCTCCTCTATTATGGCTCTCGCTCAGCCGTCATGGTCAGTGGAGGACATCACTCTGCCTACATGGTACGTGAGAGACGTCGCTCCATCTCCTGGCGGACTCAAGGATTCCCCTCTGTTCAGCTACCTCAAGGTTGCTCGGCCGTCATGTTCAGTGGAGGATATCATTCTACCGCCCCGCTACGTGAGAGTTGACGCTCCGTCTCCTAGCGGACTCAAGGATTCCCCACTGTTCAGCTACCTTAAAGTGCCTCAGCCTCCCTCTTCTGCTGTGGTCGTCGCTCAGCCTCCCTGTTCAGCTGAGGTTGTCGCTCAACCTTCCTGCTCGGCTGTGGACATAGCTCAGCCTTCCTGTTCAGCTGAGGTCGTCGCTCAACCTTCCTGCTCGTCTGTGGACGTCGCTCAGCCTTCCTGCTCGGCTGTGGACGTTGCTCAGCCTTCCTGCTTGGCTGTGGACGTCGCTCTGCCTTCCTGCTCGGCTGTGGACGTCGCTCTGCCTTCCTGCTTGGCTGAGGTCGTCGCTCTGCCATCCTGCTTCACTGAGGACGTCACTATGCCTCCATGTTCCGCTGAAGATGTCGCTCCTTTCCTTTGCTGCGCTCAGTGTGTAGCTCCCCCTTCCTGCTCCACGGAGGATGTCGTTCCCCCCTCATGCTCCACGGAGAGTCGTTCCTCCCTTGGGCCTTGTGGAGAACCCCGCTTTTCTCCCTGGCCTCGTGGAGAACCTCGCCCCCCCCCCCCGGGAGCCTCGTGGAGAACCTCGCTCCCCCCCTGAACCTTGCGGAGAACCTCGCTCCCCCAGTGAGCCTCGTAAGGTACTTCGCTCCCCCCTTGAACCTCGCAGTGAAGCTCGCTCTGCTCTCCTATCCCATGGGGGACGTCACCCCGCTTTCATGCTCTGCCAAGGACGTCCCTCTGCCCCCCTGTGCCATTCTGCAAGCCGCTCGGGCTCCTGGTTTTGCTAGGGACTTTGTGCCCAGAGGGCCGGGACCTCCAGATTGTGGACGTATGATTTTGGGCGCTCCGGGAGTAGCGCCCTTGGGGGAGGGTTCTGTCATGTATCTGGAAACTCTGGACTCTATTTCCCATCAGCCACTGCACTGCACCACATGACCACATGCACCACCACATGCACCTGATTTACGTTTTGGTTAATGAGCACTGATGTATATCTAGTCTTTGTCTGCACTGGTTTCTTGTCTTTCCTTGTTGCAGACTCATGTCGTTTATGTCTCAGTGTTTTGTTTCTTGCCACAGTGTTTTGCCAAGTGCCTTAGTGTCTTGTTTTGTAGTCTGTTAGTTTATATTAAAAGTTATTGTCTGCACTTGCTTCTGCCTCAACCCGTGATATGTGACAGTGTGAGACAGAAAAACTAGTGAATTAGACTGATGTGTTCACAGGATACCAAATATGGAATTGATTAATAATATTATACTTTATTATCTTGAAACAATTGTAGCGGGCTGGGCGGTGCACAGAGACAGGAGGCGGAAGTAAGCAAAGAAACTCAGGCTTTATTCTGGAATTGGTAGAGTGTAGGTCCGGGGGGGCGTGTGTGTAGGTCCGCGGGGCCGGGCTGGCGCCGTGACGCTCGCGGGGGCGTGTCGGGGGAATCCCGGAAGAAGCCTAGGGGTTCTCGGGCCGTCCCTCAGCGCTGCGCGTCGTCTCGGCCGGCACGGTCCTCTTCGGTGTCGGTATCTTCCGCCGAAGTGTATACCGAGAGAGAGAGAGAGAGAGAGAGAGAGAGAGAGAGAGATTAGTCAGGTTACAGGGAGTACGGGTGAATACCTGTACGGGGGATCGTTTTCCAGACGCCAACCGTTTCAGTATGTCGGTACTCCACTTTCCCGGGGCGGAAGGGCGCCCTTTTATTTCCGCCATCCGGGTAGCGAGTGGTGGAATTCCTCCGTCGGATACTCTAATCCCCGGCCGGTACGGCATCGGCGGGTCCTCCCCGGCATGACGTCCTTTCCGGGTGCCGGTACGGCAGTTGGAGAAGGAGCGATTCTCTTCATCCTCGCACCGCGTGTCCGTCCGTCGCGACAGTACCCCCCCAGCTCCGAGCCTACTGCCGCCGGGTGGTGGGCCCATAGCGCGTCCCTCCCGCGAGAGCCCGTCTCCGTTCCGCGGTAGGCCCCCGCCCCGTGTTGGACCTGGAAACAGAAGTCCTATAGGGCGAGAAACCACCGAGTTACCCTGGCATTAGTGTCCTTGGCCTTGGCCATCCATTGGAGGGGAGCATGGTCCGTCACCAGGGTGAAGGGTCGGCCCGCCAGGTAGTACCTCAGCTCCTCAATGGCCCATTTTATTGCCAGGGCCTCTCTTTCCACCGTACCTTCTCTCTGCCGGGGACAGCTTCCGGCTGATGTAGAGTACTGGGTGCTCTTCCCCCTCGAAGGTTTGGGAGAGAACTGCGCCAAGCCCGGTTTTGGATGCGTCGGTGTGCACCGAGAAGGGGAGGGTAAAGTCCGGGTTGCATAGCACCGGCTCGCTGGTGAGGGCCTCCTTCAGAGTCCGGAAGGCCCACTCGGCGTCGGCTGTCCACCTCACCTGGTCCGGCTGGCCCTTTTTTGTCAGGTCTGAAAGAGGGGAGGCTATCGCCGAGAAGTTAGAGACAAATCTCCGATAATACCCCGCTAACCCCAAGAGGGCACGCACCTGTTTTTTGGACGTGGGCCGAGGGTAGCTTTTCACCGCTTCAACCTTCTTTGCCTGGGGCTTTAGCATCCCGCGCCCAATGCGATATCCCAGGTACTGTGCTTCGGTGAGCCCAAGGTGACATTTCTTGGGGTTGGCCGTCAAGCCAGCGTCCCGGAGTCCCTTTAGAACCTCCCCCAGATGGAACAGGTGGTCCGACCAGGTGGAGGAGTGGATGACTACGTCATCCAGGTAGGCCGCTGCGAAGCTACGATGGGGCCGTAGGACGATGTCCATCAGTCGTTGGAAGGTGGCCGGGGCCCCATGTAGCCCAAAGGGGAGGACCCGGTACTGCCAGTGGCCCGTGGCGGTACTAAAGGCGGTCTTGGGTCGAGCTTCGGCTGCCAGGGCCACTTGCCGGTACCCCTTGGTGAGGTCCAGGGTGGAAATGAAACGGGCCCTCCCCAGGCGCTCCACCAGGTCGTCCACTCGGGGGAGGGGGTAGCTGTCAAAAGGATCCAGACGTTGAGTCGGCGGGAAGTCATTGCAGAGTCGAATACTCCCAGCGGTTCGGCACTACCACGATGGGGCTTGACCAGGGGCTGTTGGACTCTTCGATGACTCCGTCCTCGCAGCATTCGTTCCACCTCTTCCTCGATGGCCTTACGCGGGCCTCTGGGACGTGGTAGGGCCTCTGTCTCACCACTACGCCTGGAGGTGTCTTTATGTGGTGACGCACATCTTGGGTCCTCCCTGGGGAGGAGGAGAACACGTCCGCGAATTGATCCACGAGCTCATGGAGATCCTGCCTCTGGGCGGGTGTGAGGTCCTCCCCAAGGTCAACCAACGCCCGCTTGTTCTGATCTGTGTCTAGGGCGGCGTATGCCGAAACGACGGGGGCCGGTTCCACCCACTTCTTCAACAGGTTAATGTGATATAGTTTTCCGTCCGTTCTCCTACCGGGCTGTTGCAGGCGGTAGTTGACGGCGCCCTGACGCTCTACAACGGTGTAGGGCCCCTGCCAGCGGTGAATATGATGACATAGAGCAGGGTTATTTGTGTGATCAGAGTCTCCAGCCAAATTTAGATTAAAAGTGATTCAATTGCTTTAAAAAGTGGAATTAGTATGACTCCTGCTTGGGTGAACTGAGGACACGATTAAAGCCTCCTGCCAAAGAATTCATTTGTATCCTGTTTAAGGCCAAGTATGGGTTTCAGCACTACAGGGATGACATTCCTGGAGTAGTACTCGATATTTAAGAAAAAATCTAATAAAAATCATTTATATTGTTTTGATATTCCAAGACGATGCTGTGCTAGTGGCAGCCAATTACAACATCTCGAGAGCCGTTATTTCTTACCTATATGAGGTTTTTCCACTTACATATTGCACTGTAAATGTAAATTTAGCTAAAAAAAATTGAGGAAACTAATTACCTCAAATTTTTGAAGTTGATAAATCAATTTCTTTAAGCCAAATACACTTCAAAATAACAACAAATCATTTTAAATTACAAAGGTTGAGTTTTGAGTTAAATGAATTTTTCCGGTTTTGCAGTGTATTAGCAATTAAAGTACTAGATCTTCTGCCCGATTCTATTTAAATGTTCCTCAGAGCTTGGTAAAACCGCATTTCCATGGGCATGGAATGAGTTGCAAAATACTATTACCTTCAAAACACTTCATTAATATTGACACTGAATACTATTAAAGGTCTTTTACACATTGCCGTGAAGGAAACACATTGTTGTTTTACATGATCCTTGACTTAAGGTGAAATGTGTTACCGATATATCACTGGTATGGCCTCTGTGTCTTTTTTCTTTTACTATTTCTTCTGTTTTACTCTTTCATATTGTATACTGTTTGAACGTGTGAAATGGTTAATATTAAGTGAAACTATTTGGGCTGCCTTGTTGACCAGGATTCTCTGCAAGAAGAGATCTTGTATCTCAGTAGGACTTTCCTGGCTAAATAAAGGATAAATAAATAAAATTATATCGTAATTGACTTTTCATTTATTTTCTTGTATCCATTTTCATCATATTCATGCTATACAATATTGTGTATTCCTATTCATTTTATCGCTGTTTACACAAGTCTACTGCTAATATCTACAATGTTTACACCCTAGTGCACACATTCAGAACGAGGATGTTTCTGAGGTGGGGATTTGTCCTGCTGACAGAACCTATAAAAGTTACTGTACTTCAACTAATCTTAACACAACAGATCCATGTGGGGAAAAAAGGGGGAAAGAAACAGGAGCATGCAATTCCACAAACAACAAACAAGAACTGTACCAAGAATATTCTGTTTGTACATCTCAATATTTATTAAACTGTTGTGATGATATGTATTACATACAAACTGCAGCGAATTTTAATGACAGACCCCTGGAAAAAAATATGGAAATAAATAATTATACAAAATAGATGCATGGAGATAAAATTGAATCGGTGCACAGGTGAAGCACGCCTAGTCTAAGGATTTGAAGATTTCAGAATACATGGGAGAGTAAAGTATAGAGTGTTTCAGTCCAGTGTTTGTTTATGTAATACAGTATGAAATGACCAGTAATCATTCATTCACTTTTTTCATCCTAGTTACAGTCATGCTTGATTTAGATCCCAAGAACACAAAGCATTAATAAACCCCCGACCATCAAAGACTTTCTTCTTTCAAACGAGCAAAATAGCACGTAAGAAAGAGGTACTTTGTATATTTTGTAAGCTACTAAAATCACTAATTGGATGTGACAGGTCTAGGTCAAAGGGTCATCATAATTAATTATAATTTTGTTAAATCCGTTTCCGATGTATTCCAGACAAACACACACAAGTTGTTTCCGTTCCCATAGATTGTGAAATACTCATGGGTTAGGCCAAGGTCAAAAAGGTCAATGATACTTATTCCTGCATGTTCATACCGATAGCTTTCCCACGCATATCCACGGATTAGGTTGTTATTTGTTTTCCTGATTTAGGCCTAGGTCAAATAAGGGCAATGACAATTATTGCTGCATGTTCATTCCTATAGCTTTTCCTATAGCTCTGATACAATTCCACACACACACACACACACATACATAAGGATGATGAAATAATAAATAATGAATTTCCATACACATCCAACCAGAAATATGACTCACACACGCATACACATACACACAGACACACACACACGCACGCACGCACCCACCCACCCACCCACACACACACACACACACACATAACGATGATGAAATAATTAATAATGAATATCCATACACATCCAACCAAAAATATGACACTCACATACCCCTGTCCAATCAGAATATTAGGAAATTAAGATTGCTCCATCCGGTAGGTGTTGGTATCAGCACCATAAGTTTACAGAAGAAGATTAATAATATATGAGGTCTATTTTGTGATCTATTTTGTGCCCACTAAATACTTAGTGACAACTATTGTATTGTAAAATGAGTGACCGAGAATTCAGTTGAAACAATTATGGCCAGAGGAAGCTAAACATGGAGATGACTGATAATACTACACTTTATTTCAATATTTGCTCACTGGAGAATTCTCAACCTGAATAGACATTTTCATCCATTCCTACCAAATCATTGATTGATAATATACAGTGCCCTCCACTATGTCACAGCGCCGTCAGATCAGGACTCCAGATCCCAGAATACCACATGCACCTCACACGCACGCATGCGCTCAATGTCCCTGGAGTTCTGATCTGAGACACCTGTTACCAATCACACACCCAATCCCAGCTAGTATTAAAGGAATCACTCACCTTGAACACATTGCGAAGTATACGCTTAGCAACCTCAGTTCCTCTGCAATACCAAGCACTCATACATTGTTGTTATTTCCCGGTATATCTCGACCTCTGCCACGGCTTTTCGACTACGTCTCTGTTTTGTCCCTTCTATTCAATGAACCCGTTTGCCTGACACTTGCCTGTTTCCCTGATCTGAGCCATCTAGTCATTCTCGGCTTGTTATTGTTCTCTCGTCATCTGCTCCCGCGCTTGTGCCCTCTCCCAACCTGGTAACAGAATACTTCGCCGAACGTTGGACACAGCGGGAGATTCCCGGCTGTCCCAAGCTATTTAGGGACACGGCCGGATGATCCGCGAACAGGGTCAGTGTCTCGCCGAGTTAAGTGCTCAGCTCAGCTCCAGCCCTCGACCATGCCCATTCGCTTACCTCCCATCCCGACGCCGGAGAAATATGATGTGGATCCCGCGAGAATTTCTTCTCCAGTGCTCCTTGTTTTTCTCCACTTACCCAGAAATCTCGGATCACCATAAAGTGGTCTTCTTTATGGAACTTCTCACCGGGAGAGCTCAACTCTGGGCCACCGCGGAATGGGAGGAAAACAATCGTATCACCTATGACCAAGCTGATCACGCATTTTTGCACCGTATTCGACTATTCCCCAGATAACAGAGAGACAGGGGAGGAGTTACTCTCCATCGTCCAAGGATCATGCAGCATGGGAGATTATGCACTGGATTTCCGTACTGTGGCGGCTTGAAGCTGATGGAACCAAGCAGCTCTAAAAGCAATGTTTAGACGAGGTTTGAACGCTGTCGTAACAAAGGAGCTAGCCTGTCGCGATGATAGGTCTTCTCTCGACGAGCTGATTACCCTGGCTAGTTCGACCGCCTGCTACGCCAACGCCGACCGGTACCGACTGAGGCTGCGAGACTCACTCTAGAGAATACGGAGGAGCCCATGAACTTGGGGCAAACACAGGTCAATCCACAGGAGCGTGCACGGCATCAACGGGAGCACTGCTGCTTCTACTGCGGTGAGAAAGACCACCTCACTGCACAGCGTCCTCGCCGACCCCAAAACGCCCCGTGCCAAGCTCCACACCTCCCAAGGTGAGTCCAGTCTCCTCCGATCTGTATAGAGCTCAAGGGGCATTTACAATCACTGTTGTTTTAGAACATTCTCATGGTTCTTGCGTTTTATATGCATTAATTGACTCCGGCGCAGCAGGAAACTTTCTCGACCAAGAAATGGCGCGCTCCTTCCACATCCCGGTTCATAATCTCACCCGTCCATGTCACGTCCAAGCCATAGACGTGGGCCCCATCGGGGACGGCCTCATTACTCAGATCACTGACCCGATCTACCTGCACGCCAGCGCACTGCACCGCGAACACATATCCTTTTATGTTATTTGGACGACTCAATATCCTGTAGTCCTGGGGTTCCCCTGGTTAGCCCCACATAACCCAAGTATCACCTGGGATAAAAAGGAAATCATCCCTCACTGTTTCCAACATTGTCTTCCACTCCCGAAGTGCCTCCCTAAGTGCATCCACTTCCATCGAGAGTCCGAACAGTCCCAATTACCTCACGATCCCCAGGGTCTACTATGATTTGAGGGAAGTATTCAGTAAAAATAAGGCTAGTGGTCTGCCCCCACATTGGAGCTATGATTGTGCGATTGACTTGCTGCCCAGAGCAACACCTCCACGAGGGCGGGTGTACCCTCTATCACTCCCTGAACAAAAAGCAATGCAAGAGTACATCCAAGAAGCCCTACACCAAGGCTATATCCGGACATCCACCTCCCAGCATCCGCTGGGTTCTTCTTTGTTGAGAAGAGGGGGGGTGGGTTGCGTCCCTGTATTGATTATCGTGGGTTAAACCGCTGCTGCGTTAAATATTGTTACCCCTTACCGCTGGTCCCGTCTGCCCTAGAACAACTACGTACGGTTACGATCTTTACCAAGCTAGATTTACGCAGCGTATAACCTAATTCAGATCCGGGAGGACGACGAATGGAAAATCGCGTTCAGCACGCTCTCCGGACATTATGAATATCTCATCATGCCGTATGGACTTTCGAACGCGTCATCAGTGTTTCAAAGTCTTATTAACGAGGTGCTGCGCGATATGTTGGGCCAATACGTAATCGCATATATAGATGACATTCTCATCTACTCAAATTCATTGGAGGAGCACATTTCTCACGTTCGCCAGGTATTGCAACAGTTACTACAGAACCAGCTCTATGTCACGGCCGAGAAATGTGAGTTCCATAAAACCTCCATCTCATTTCTGGGTTATATCATTAGCTCTGCAGCAGTGTCCATGGACCAAGAGAACGTGATGGCGGTAGTGGAGTGGCCCGTGCCTGCGAACGTCAAGGAGCTACAACGTTTTCTAGAATTCGCCAACTTCTACCGAAGGTTCATCAGAAACTTTAGCTCCATCGCTAGTCCCCTCACAACCATGCTCAGGGGGAAACCCAGGCGCTTATCCTGGAACCCCAGTGCCCAAACCGCATTTGAGCAACTCAAAAAAGCCTTCACCACGGCCCCCATTCTCAACCACCCGGACCCTGCTCGTCCCTTCATAGTGGAAGTTGATACCTCGAACACCGGAGCGGGGGCTGTCCTCTCTCAACGGTTTCAAGAAAAACCTAAGCTCCATCCGGTAGCCTTCTTTTCCCGGAAATTTACTCCCTCCGAGCAAAACTATGATGTCAGGGATCGAGAACTCTTAGCCATGAAGCTGGCATTCACCTTCGTTGTGTTTACTGACCACAAGAACTTGGAATATCTACGTACTGCCAAGAGGTTGAACTCACACCAGGCATGGTGGGTTCTGTTCTTTACCAGTTTCAACTTCACGGTGTCCTACAGACCTGGATCTAAGAACAGAAAAGTCGACGCCCTCTCCCGCCATGATCCCACAGAGAGTACCTGGGACCGTGAAGAATATATTATCAAGCCGGCCTGCATCATCAATGTAGTGAAGTGGTATCTGAACCGGAAGTTGGAGAAGATCCCTGCATCGAGAGTTCCAGCTAACTGTCCATCCGGCAAGCTCTTTGTACCTGAGGAACACAGGACGGAAATTATCATGTGGGCACACACAGCCCAGGGAACGGGGCACCCCGGAACGCAACGGACATTCCAGCTCCTTCAGGAAAGATACTGGTGGTCCCATAAGGAGAGAGACATTCGGGCGATAGTGGCATCCTGCTCGACGTGTGCTCAGACCAAGGTCCCATGGTCACTCCCCGCAGGCAAGCTTAAGCCCTTGCCTATGCCCGAATGCCCCTGGTCTCATCTCTCTATCGATTTCATTACCGATCTGCCCAGGTCTCAGGAAAACACTACGATTTTGGTTGCTGTGGACCGATTCTCCAAATCCGTCTGATTCATTCCGTTGCCGGTGCCACCAACCGCTTTTGCGACCGCCGAATTGCTGTTCCAGCACGTTTTCCATTATTTCGGCATACCCGAAGAAATAGTGTGCGACCGAAGCCCACAGTTCACGTCACGGGTATGGGCATGCTTCATGGAGAAACTAGGTGTCACGGTGAATCTCACTTCAGGTTACCATCCCCAAGCTAACGGGCAGGCAGAAAGAGTCAACCAGGAGCTGGGGCGCTTCCTACGTACTTTTTGTACCCACAATCCGGAGGACTGGAGCTCATTCTTGCCAAGGGCTGAGTATGCACAAAATTCATTACGACACACCACCACCAACCTCACACCCTTCCAGTGCATGCGACACCCCCACGGCAGCACCAGCCATTGACCAGTGGTTCAAACGTAGTGAGCAAGTCTGGGCAGTTACTCATCAACACCTCAGAAACATCTCGGAGGTATATAAATGAAAGGCCGATCGTCGTCGCCATGACCACCCAAATTACCAGCCGGGCGACATAGTGTGGTTTGCGACCTGAGATTTGAGACAGTCCCACGGCTGCAAAAAGCTAAACCCGCGATACACTGTTCCATTCCAGATTCTAAGGCAAATCAACGACGTCACGTACTGCCTAAACCTACCACCACATAGCCGCATCTCCCCCTCTTTTCACGTGTCCCGACTAAAACCGGTGGTAGAGAACCCCTTAGCCACGGAGGTACCTGCTGCGAGTCTGCCTTCCCCGCTCCAGATTGAGGGACAACCGGCGTACCTTATCAGGAGAATTCTTAAGTCTCGAAGTAGAATGGGCGGATTGGAGTATCTAGTTGAGTGGGAGGGGTACATGGCCCGAAGAGCAGTCAGATCAGGACTCCAGATCCCAGGATACCACACGCACCTCGCACACACGCATGCGCTCAGGCCCATTCAGAGCAGGACTCCAGATCCCAGGATACCACACACACCTCGCATGCACGCATGTGCTCAAAGTCCCCGGAGTTCTGATCTGAGACACCTGTTACCAATCACACCCAATCCCTGCAAGTATTTAAGGAATCACTCACCTTGAACACATCGCGAAGTATACGCTTAGCAATTTCAGTTCCTCTGCGATACCAAGCACTCATACATTGTTGTTATTTCCTGGAATATCTTGACCTCTGCCATGGCTTTTCGACTATGTCTCTGTTTTGTCCCTTCTATTCAACGAACCCGTTCGCCTGACCCTTGCCTGTTTCCCTGATCTGGGCCATCTAGTCATTCTCGGCTTGTTATTGTTCTCTCGTCATCCGCTCCCGCGCTTGTGCCCTCTCCCAACATGGTGACACACTAATATTAGCACCCTTGGTAAATATGAGCAAAAAAGGCTGTGAAAAATTTTCTTTATTGTTGAACTTTTTGATCTTTTGTTCAGAAAATTCACAAAAATTAATTTTAAATAACAAAGTTTGAGTTAAATTTTTGTTATATTTAAGTGTATTTAGCTTTTAAAAATGTATTTATCAAGTTAAATATTTTGAGTTAATTAGTTTCCTCAAATGTTTTCAGTTAAATGAGCTATCCTATTTTACAGTGTTCTGAAAGCCTTACTGTGTACATGCAGATGCCATATGCTAGTATTACTTTAATTTAAAGATACTAAAATATCTTTGTGATGTAATGATGTGATGATATTAGCACTAAACAGCACACCTTTATGTGCTATGTTATATATTATATAACACAGAGTTCATTGTTCTCTCTTAACAAGTAAAACAGCATGACATTTTCCATGATCAATATCAGAAAATAATTAACAAATAGTACGCAACAACAGTATTAGTAACTTTACTTCACATTGGATACACTTTCCAAACAGAATGACAACTGAAATACTGACAAAAGAGACATAATAAGACTTAATAGTTCATTAAATGTGATAATGCTTACAATATTGAATTTGACTGTGCTGGTGCTGAGGTGCGTGAGTACCTAATGGTCCTCCTCTCTGAGAACTCAGTTGTTATGCAATGCCCAAAGCAAAGAGGAAACCACTCTTTCAGGATCTTTAGAAATAAATTCCTGAATTTCTGCCCCACAAAGGCGTAGATTATGGGATTGAGGCAGCAGTGACTGAACGCTATGGGTTCCACCCACTGCATAGCCATGTTCAGGTCCTGATGCCACTGACAGGTGTTCATGTAGCCCAAGTGATGCAGGAACTTCAGGAAGATGACGATGTTGTAGGGCGTCCAGAAGAGGAAGAAAACAATGACCAAGACCAGCATGAGCCTGACAGCTTTGTGTTTCTTCTGAGATTTCATCGTCATTAAGATGGGGATGATGCGTGAGTAGCAGAACACCATCACAGAGAGAGGAATTATCAAGCCGAGGATGTTCATCTCAATGTAAGAAAATGGCTTCCACGCTGATCCTTCAGGATATTCCTCTTTGCATGTACACCCATATGATTCATTTTTCACTTTTGAGAAAATGATGGTTGGCAGAGAAGCTCCAAAGCTAAGTGCCCATATAAACAAAGTCAGGGCTATTCCAGCTCTGACAGACCGGTGCTTGGAGAAGAGGGAGGTGTAGGTGTGGACAATGACAGTGTAGCGGTCAACAGTCATGAGGATCATGAAGAAGATACTTCCATAGAATCCCAGCATGTACAGTGCTGTCACTGCATGGCACATGAAGATCCCAAAGATCCACTCAGAGATGGCAGCATAGTGAGCCCAGAAAGGCAATGAGATCAGGAAGAGGAGGTCTGAAATAGCCAGGTTGAAGAGACACAGATCAGACATGTTGGACCTTTTGTGGTACTTGACCAGGACACACAGCACCAGGCCATTGCCAAGTAACCCCAAGATGAAGATGATGCTGTAGAGGATAGGTAGGAAGACTCGGCTGAAGTCCATTATGTTGTTGTTATTGCAGACTGAGAAACTAAATTGTGTTAGGTTGTAGTAAGCAGAATAGTCCTCAGCTGGTTGGGGGATGGGTCAGAAGACAAAGTGGTCTCATCAAATGTTAAAAGGCAGGGGAAAAAACAGAAAAAAGGCTAATGCTGCAGTTTAAATTATTATTGGTTAAAAAAATGGTGTCTGTAAGACAAATGTGACCGTTTTACCTTTTTATTATTGTGCTGGATTGCCATCTATTGCCAGCTATATATATTGGCAATTTTCAGTAATCTACTCTAAACAGTGTAAAAGCACACATGTCAGAGCTGCTCTTCAGTTAGAGAGCCAAAGAACCCAGTTTAAGTCATTTCTACATCAGTAGTTATATCATACACTTTCTGTCAAACTGTCAATCAAAGTGTTGTGTGTGATAATTTATGATCCTCTGTGCTTCCCTGGCTGACAGGTCTGTAGAGGGGTTGGTGGGTGTGATGAGGGGGTAACCCTTATCGAGTGTATCAGCTGATCAATCTGGCTCCTTTGTGTCTGGGCAGTGGGGGAGAGGGGGTGTGTGGGGGAATAGCTCCCTCCCAACAAAATGATAATGAGTTTGGTTTATGGCGGGGTGAAATATGTCTGAAAAGAAATAATGTTTTTCATATGGGGATATGTTTGTGTTACTGTGTGGCGTTATTTCGTTTGTGTAAACACAAAGTTAGAAAAGCATGATGTTTGAATGTGTACATATAGGAATAGAATATTTGTTTTGTGAAAATAATGAAAACAAATGTTGATTACGTTTTTAAGGATCCCTGCTTACCTTTGAATAAAAAGTTTAGGAGTTAAAGCAAAGTTTAAAAAAAGAATGTGTTTAAAAGAGTCGAATGTATTACACACATTCTAACCACAAACCTTTAAGATGTAAAAATGTTTAAAAGATCTGCTTAAAAAGAATCCGCATTACTAGGCTTCCAAAAACACATAAAAACTTTAGTCTGTAAAAATAGTGAAAAGAGCAGTTTAAAAAGAATAGCGCATATTACATGACTTCTAAACAAAGATCCTTACGAGGAAAAAATGTTAAAGTGTCGTCTAAAAGAATCACCGTAATGTTTAAACTAGGAGATAAGTATTTTCCAGAGATGTATTCCATTCGATGTGTAAAAGCCGTATGAAGTTGAAACGAGCCCAACCTCTCACTTGCTAAACCCCGCCCACACATACGTGTATTCAGACACTCCTCTCTCACTCTCGCTCTCTTTCTCTCTCTCTCTCTAAACACACCCATACACAGGGTTTCAACATGGCCAGCACTTTCTGTCAAAATCTCAATCATGGCAGGAGAACTAGAGGGCTGATTTATGGCCCGGCCTTCTCACCCCCAACAAATGTGTTTATGTTAATGATACTGTTGTGAAACGTGTTTCTCCCTGAATTAATCACACACAAATGTATACCTTTTTGTGGTATAAGAGAATGTTTGTTTCTGAAATTATTTTTGTGGTATTGTCTGAAAAGAATATCAATGTTTAATATGGGCATGTGTTTTAGTTACTGTGTGGGTTATTTTGTATGTGTTAACATATTGTTATAAAAGCATGATGGTTGAATGTGAATATATAAGAGCGGAATGTTTGCTTGTGAAATAAATGAAAACAACTGTTGATTACGTGTTTGGGAGAACGGCGTGACTTTGAATAAACATTTACTGAAATAAAACCCCTGAAACACATAAACCATCGATATGGCCAAAGAAATGTAAAAAATGTTTTTACAGACATTCTAAACATAAACCTTTAGTAGGCAAAAGCGTTTAAAAGTGCTGTTTAAAAGAATGGTGCAGTTTGTTTCAACTATAAACAAGATTTTGGAAAATGGTTCGCCAACGAGGATACTTATACAGAACTGCTGCTAAATACATATGATTTTGTGTATGCTTTGACATCCCATGTCCCCACTGGCTGATAGTCAAGTCGTGTAAATTCATGACCTCTGTAACACTGGTTGATCTGAATGTGTGATCTTTCATTGCAGTTATCTGCCTGTGTGAGAGAGAGATGTGTGATTTCTGGAGGTTTTGCTGACCAGAATGCTCACAAATGTCTTTATGTTAACGAATTAAGGAGAGAGTCGTGCATCTCAGTGCTAAAATAACGGTTAAAAAGCTGTAGTTAAAACACTGAAGAGACTCTGCAACTATCTTTTACAATGTCTGCTCCGAGAAATCCTAATACCCCTAGATGAATGCTGTGTATTCACCAACAGGATCTGTTGAAATGAGAGAGAACCCGACTTCTGCTCCAAGAAAAACCCAAGATGTTAATTTGGCAATTTATTCATGAATATATAGTAAAGACGTTGTTGTTCAACCCTGAGCGAGGGGCGCCAACTCCAAAAGTTAACGTTGTCTAGGCCGAAGGTTTTATTTAGGAGGTAGAAAACATTTAAAGATGGTGTTTTAAAAGAAACGGGTGTCTAGCTCCATCAATGGTAAAAAAAAAAATAAAGAAAAGAAAAATGGTTGTACTTCAATGTGAAATAAATCGGTGGAGACACTGTATATATTTCTGTTCCACAGTCTGTAAGGATCCCCACCATTAATGTAAGAGAAAATGTGCCTGTACACCCTCCGTGACTACAGTACTTAAGTTTTAAGCATTTTTATTTTGTGATGGCAACAAGACAAATCTGTCGTAGGTTTGGTATCTGGTGATTTTAGAGTTAGACCCAAATTGTCAAATATGTTTTGACATAAAATGTGAATTGCTTTGTCAAGGAAAGAAGACACAGATGGTATGGAAAGAGCATGGAGGTGACCTAATGCTTAGGAGTTCAACAGTACTTTGATTTGGGAACATACCAACATGATCCTCAGAGAGGAGGTATATATAATATTGATCAGATCACGAGTATGTCTTTACCCAATCCTGATCTGGAGTCAAAATTTTTTACTTTTATTTCCGCGTATGGGTTTATGACACTATAAGCCAATGTTATAGAAGCACACAAATTATTTTTAAAGGTTCCAAAATATTTGAACAGTTAAGGCAAATTTCCAACAGAACAGAATATTAGACGTTTAGTGTAACAAATTAGGGAGAAATGACGTGTACACTACTGCTGCGGATATTAAGTCAAACCACTTGTTCAAACTTCAGCATGATCCATAGAGTAGCAGAAACTTATGGCACCTCATGAATACCATGTGAAGGATTAAGGTGACTAGTCACTTACAGATGCAAAGACACGTCCTTGTGCAGAGTCACCTTCACAACAGCATTGCCCATTGACACGTCTTCTAACATGTCAACATATAAGAAAAGGCAAAAAGTAATTTGAGATATATAAGAATATATTTGATCAAATATAAGATATTATAATAAAAAAAAACATAATAATATTATTTAACAAGGTCTCCCGTTCAGCCCTCTTAAGTGTAAGAGCATTATCAGTATTGTACAGCAGTTGGGGACAGTAGTCAGATGTCAGATGAAAAACAACTTTTTGAGTTGAGTTATGTTGTCTAACAATCTGATTGTTCTAGTATTGAGCTTAGTACTGAGTTTATGTTGTATTGAGTTTATGCTGAGAAATAGCCTTAACATGAGCTTCATTTCTTAATTGAATGTGAAATTAATCATATATAATCTAAACAGATGATGTGCTTTTATTTTCCTTACTCCTGCACTGCCTTATCTTGGAAGATTTAACATGTTTGACTTGCTTTTCAACTGCCGGTGGAGTGCATGGTGGAATCCATATACCTACATTCATACATTATATTAGATGCTACACTCTCCTAGGTTGAAGATACTTCGTAAAAAATAATAATGAAATGAATCAAAAAAGAAAAGAAAAACAAAAACCTGAATATGAAAATGAATCAAGACAGATCCAAATAAACAATAAAAGTTCCAACGAAAAGTAAAGCTACACATTCTCTTCCTCTAACTTGTTCAGTACTTGTAATACAGACAACATTTGTGTGGGCAGATGATGTAAACTATGGATCTGGTCCAATGTTATTTGGAAACAAATTTTTGTGTAGTTTGTTATCAGATTGTCTAGATGTAGATCACATAACTGTTGAACAAAGATTTCCTCTCCCGTGCTGTAATGATGGCTGGAAACTAGGATTTAATAGCACATACTGTAGAAGGGTCATATAGAACTTAGAGAAATCTCGTTTAGCGCTTTGGGAATTAAGTCACAGTTGCCTTTTATTCTGATCACAACCAGACAGTTATATTGTTTCTGAGTTTAGTCTTTGTTTAGAATTTTTGATGCTGAAGAAGCAAAAATCTAAGGAAACCCTTAACATTCAGACTAATGATTTGCAATGTCTGAACACAATGTTTGAAAAAAAACATGGATAACAAGTTTGAAAAGGTAGAAAGGGATCTATGAATTAGTTAATAGCTCTCTCACTCTATATATCACTATTAAAGTAGTGCTTAAACAGATATATAGCAGACAAATATACATATAGAAAGTTTTATTTTGTACATGCATACCAACTTAATTTTCACCTATCATCATTCCCTGTTAATGAAATCTGTCACCACCTAATAAAACAGTTTAAGTCACTAACCAAAGTAAGTATACAAACTGACGATATAAAAAAGAACAAAAACAATTAACCTTTCTGAAAGAAAGTCCCAAATTCTCTGACCAAGTATATGGCTGTGCCATCTGTCTGTTAAATAAATGCCAGTCCTTCAGGCTGAAAAAGAAGGATCAAAATATTCTGCAGTAGTTTGGCACTGTGACTCAAAAAGTTGTTTTTCATCTGACATCTGACTACTGTCCCCAACTGCTGTACAATACTGATAATGCTCTTACACTTAAGAGGGATGAATGGGAGACCTTGTTAAATAATGTTATGTTTTTTTTTTTATAATATCTTATATTTGATCAAATATTTTCTTTTATATCTCAAATTACTTTTTGCCTTTTCTTATATGTTGACATGTTAGAAGACGTGTCAATGGGCAATGCTGTTGTGAAGGTGACTCTGCACAAGGACGTGTCTTTGCATCTGTAAGTGACTAGTCACCTTAATCCTTCACATGGTATTCATGAGGTGCCATAAGTTTCTGCTACTCTATGGATCATGCTGAAGTTTGAACAAATATTCATGAGGTGCCATAAGTTTCTGCTACTCTATGGATCATGCTGAAGTTTGAACAAATGGTTTGACTTAATATCCGCAGCAGTAGTGTACACGTCATTTCTCCCTAATTTGTTACACTAAACGTCTAATATTCTGTTCTGTTGGAAATTTGCCTTAACTGTTCAAATATTTTGGAACCTTTAAAAATATTTGCTGTGCTTCTATAACATTGGCTTATAGTGTCATAAACCATACGAGGAAATAAAAGTAAAAAATTTTGACTCCAGATCAGGATTGGGTAAAGACATACTGGTGATCTGATCAAAATTATATATACCTCCTCTCTGAGGATCATGTTGGTATGTTCCCAAATCAAAGTACTGTTGAACTCCTAAGCATTAGGTCACCTCATCATGCTCTTTCCATACCATTGTGTTCTTTCCTTGACAAAGCAATTCACATTCTATGTCAAAACATATTTGACAGTTGGGGTCTAACTCTAAAATCACCAGATACCAAACCTACGACAGATTTGTCTTGTTGCCATCACAAAATAAAAATGCTTAAAACTTAAGTACTGTAGTCACGGAGGGTGTGAACATTTGTCACTCTACATTAATGGTGGGGATCCTTACAGACTGTGGAACAGAAATGTACTCAGTGTCTCCACCGATTTATTTCACATTGAAGTACAACCATTTTTCTTTTCTTTATTTAATTTATTTTTACCATTATGGACGATACACCCGTTTCTTTTAAAACACCATCTTTAAATGTTTTTTCTACCTCCTAAATAAAACCCTCGGCCTTAAGACACGTTCTTTGGAGTTGTTGACGCCTTGCTCAGGGTTGAACAACAACATCTTTACTATATCTTCATGAATAAATTGCCAAACTAACATCTTGGGTTTTTTTCTTGGAGCAGAAGTCAGGTTCTCTCTCATTTCAACAGATCCTGTTGGTGAATACACAGCATTCATCTAGGGGTATTAGGATTTCTCGGAGCAGACATTGTAAAAGATAGTTGCAGAGTCTCTTCAGTTTTTTAACTACAGCTTTTTAACCGTTATTTTAGCACTGAGATGCACGACTCTCTCCTTAATTCGTTAACATAAAGACATTTGTGAGCATTCTGGTCAGCAAAACCTCCAGAAATCACACATCTCTCTCTCACACAGGCAGATAACTGCAATGAAAGATCACACATTCAGATCAACCAGTGTTACAGAGGTCATGAATTTACACGACTTGACTATCAGCCAGTGGGGACATGGGATGTCAAAGCATACACAAAATCATATGTATTTAGCAGCAGTTCTGTATAAGTATCCTCGTTGGCGAACCATTTTCCAAAATCTTGTTGATAGTTGAAACAAACTGCACCATTCTTTTAAACAGCACTTTTAAACGCTTTTGCCTACTAAAGGTTTATGTTTAAGTATGTGGTAAAAACATTTTTACATTTCTTTGGCCATATCGATGGTTTATGTGTTTCAGGGGTTTTATTTCAGTAAATGTTTATTCAAAGTCACGCTTCGTTCCTCTAAATACGTACAACAGTTGTTTTCATTTATTTCACAGCAAACATTCCGCTCTTATATATTCACATTCAACCATCATGCTTTTATAACAATATGTTAACACATACAAAATAACCCACACAGTAACTAAAACACATGCCCATATTAAACATTGATATTCTTTTCAGACAATACCACAAAAATAATTTCAGAAACAAACATTCTCTTATGCCACAAAAAGGTATGCATTTGTGTGTGATTGATTCAAGGAGAAACACGTTTCACAACAGTATCATTAACATAAACACACTTGTTGGGGGTGATCCCCCACAATACACAAAACACACACCCCCAGGAGGGGAAGGACACAACCCAGACATACAGGGGCTCAAATGACCCACTCATACAGTGGATAGGGTTACCCCACCACCTCCACCACCCCTGGTCATAAAAAAACTCTTGGTCAGGAAGAAACAAAGGATCATAAATTAACCACTCCTAGAGAATAGTCGGTCCTGAGAAGGCCGGGCCATAAATCAGCCCTCTAGTTCTCCTGCCATGATTGACATTTTGACAGAAAGTGCTGGCCATGTTGAAACCCTGTGTATGGGTGTGTTTAGAGAGAGAGAGAGAGAGAGAGAGCGAGAGCGAGAGCGGAGTGTCTGAATACACGTATGTGTGGGCGGGGTTTAGCAAGTGAGAGGTTGGGCTCGTTTCAACTTCATACGGCTTTTACACATCGAATGGAATACATCTCTGGAAAATACTTATCTCCTAGTTTAAACATTACGGCGATTCTTTTAGACGACACTTTAACATTTTTTCCTCGTAAGGATCTTTGTTTAGAAGTCATGTAATACGCGCTATTCTTTTTAAACTGCTCTTTTCACTATTTTTACAGACTAAAGTTGTTACAGACTAATGTGTTTTTGGAAGCCTAGTAATGCGGATTCTATTTAAACAGATCTTTTAAACATTTTTACATCCTAAAGGTTTGTGGTTAGAATGTGTGTAATACATACGACTCTTTTAAACACATTCTTTTTTTAAACTTTGCTTTAACTCCTAAACTTTTTATTCAAAGGTAAGCAGGGATCCTTTAAAACCTAATCAACATTTGTTTTCATTATTTTCACAAAACAAATATTCTACTCCTATATGTACACATTCAAACATCATGCTTTTCTAACTTTGTGTTTACACAAATGAAATAACGCCACACAGTAACACAAACATATCCCCATATTAAAAACATTATTCCTTTTCAGACGTATTTCACCCCGCCAAAAACCAAACTCATTAACATAAACAACTTTTGTTGGGAGGGGGGCAATTCCCCCCACACACTCCCTCTCCCCCACTGCCCAGACACAATGGAGCCAGATTGATCAGCTGATACACTCGATAAGGGTTACCCCCTCATCACACCCACCAACCCCTCTACAGACCTGTCAGTCAGGGAAGCACAGAGGGTCATAAGTTATCACACACAACACTTTGATTGACAGTTTGACAGAAAGTGTATGATATAACTACTTACATCTCTACAAGATCAAAAATGGTTTGTATTGATGGAAACCAGGCTAATGGACAAATGCTTATCATTTCCCCATGGGTTTTTTTTTTCTTTATGATTAAAATAGAACTCAACTCTTTGGGGTTGTTTGTTGATGAATCTTTTCTCACACATTTCATGAAAAGAAACTCTGCATTGCAGTACAATTGTACATTCATGAACTGTCTAAACACTTTTCAATGCTTTTTTGCATAAATTGAAGCTCGCTAAAAATAACAAAAAAGTGATAATGACTGACTCATTAGTGCTTAGTGATAATCCAATGATTTAAAAGAGTTTTCCAGCTCTCTGTCTAAGAAATTTTTACACACAGTTTACTGATTGTACTAATAATAATTATTGAGCAGAAAGTAACCGAAAATGAAAACCTACTTGTCATGTTGAGGTATATCATGAGCGTCTCTCGTCAGCCCAAGAATGATTATAAAAGCAGACTGTGTCTGCTAAGAAGACGCTGTGCTTAAAAGAGAAGCTTTCGTAAGGTGAGGCTTTGTCTTGTCATAGTGGAGTGTTTGTGCCATGCCATAGTTGAGTATTGGTGCCATGCCCTAGTTGTGCGTTCATGTCATGTCATAGTTAAGTGTTCATGCAATGCCTAAGTTAGATGAGTGTTTCCTACCATAGTTTAAGGAGTGTTTATGAATTAGTTAAGGAATGTTCATGTCATAATGTAAAGAACATTCATGCCTTAGTTCAATTAGTTTTTCCGTTCCATGTCCTCTGTTGAAGTATCAAATAAAGACTTCAATCCTGTGCTTACTTCTTGTCCAAGTCTCGTTCCGTAACAATAGTGGAATATTAACAGATTAGAAAGGCAAACTCCTTTAAATGATGCAGCAGCCTGCTCCATATGATATATCTCATTCACTCATAGTAAAATGTGTGACAGAAAAACCTAGTGAATTCGACTGATGTGTTCACAGGATACCAAACATGGAGATGATTAATAATATTATACTTTATTATCTTGAAACAATGCATAAAAAGATGCTGAAGTCACTGGCCTTGTGACAAGAATGTAACATTAGCCCACACCACTTTAAGCAAATCCTCAAAGCAAATAGACTTTTTCACCTGTTCCTGCAAAATATTTAATCGAAGGCTCCAGTTATAGAATTTCATGACCACTAGTTTTTTTTTGGCCCCTAAATATTATCTCATAGCCTCGATGTTAACTCATGGCCACAATATATTCATTTGTGGCCTCAAGATATCGACTTGTGGCTTGATCCATCCATCTTCTATACAACTTTATCCTTTTCAGGGTCACAGGGAAACATATCCCAGGGAGCATCAGGCATAAGGCAGGGTGTACCTTGTATACCCTGAACATCGCAGGGCAGACAAACACGTTCACACTCACACACCCATTCATACACTACAGCCACTTTGGACATGCCAATCAGCCTACTATTCATGTCTTTGGACTGGGGAGGAAATCCCCATAGCACAGGGAGAACATGCAAACTCCACATACACGGTGGAAATCGAACCCCGGACACTGAAGGTGCCCGACTTTTAACATCAATATATTTATTTCATGGCCTCAATATTTTATCCTGTGGGTTCACTATGTTATTATGGGTCATTTGCAGAACGAGAGGAAGTATAAAGGCTCCAAGAACACAGTACAAAGTACAGTGCAGAGCAATGGTTCTATATAGACAACTATACTTGATAGAAATTCTGTTACACGTTGAATATGATGACATAGAGCAGGGTTATTTGTGTGATCAGAGTCTCCAGCCAAATTTAGATTAAAATTGATTCAATTGCTTTAAAAAGTGGAATTAGTATGACTCCTGCTTGGGTGAACTGAGGACACGATTAAAGCCTCCTGCTAAAGAATTCATTTGTATCCTGTTTAAGGCCAAGTATGGATTATAATCCAGCACTACAGGGATGACATTTCTGGAGTAGTACTCGATATTTAAGAAAAAGAGTTTATATTGTTTTGATATTCCAAGACGATGCTGTGCTAGTGGCAGCCAATTACAACATCTCGAGAGCCGCTATATCTTACCTATATGAGGTTTTTCCACTTACATATTGCACTGTAAAAGTTAATTTAGCTAAAAAAAATTTGAGGAAACTAATTACCTAAAATTTTTGAAGTTGATAAATCAATTTCTTTAAGCCAAATACACTTCAAAATAACAAAAATTCATTTTAAATTACAGAGATTGAGTTTTGAGTTAAATGATAAATATAAATATCCAGTTTTGCAGTATATTAGCAATTAAAGTACTAGATCCTCTTCCTGATTCTATTTAAATGTTCCTCAGAGCTTGGTAAAACCGCATTTCCATGGGCATGGAATGAGTTGCAAAATACTATTACCTTCAAAACACTTCATTAATATTGACACTGAATACTATTAAAGGTCTTTTACACATTGCCGTGAAGTAAACACATTGTTGTTTTACATGATCCTTGACTTGAGGTGAAATGTGTTACCGATATATCACTGGTATGGCCTCTATGTTTTTTTTCTTTACTATTTCTTCTGTTTTACTCTTTCATATTGTATACTGTTTGAACGTGTGAAATGGTTAATATTAAGTGAAACTATTTGGGCTGCCTTGTTGACCAGGATTCTCTGCAAGAAGAGATCTTGTATCTCAGTAGGACTTTCCTGGCTAAATAAAGGATAAATAAAATAAAATTACCTTGTAATTGACTTTTCGTTTATTTTCTTGTATCCATTTTCATCATATTCATGCTATACAATACTGTGTATTCCTATTCATTTTATCGCTGTTTACACAAGTCTACTGCTAATATCTACAATGTTTACACCCTAGTGCACACATTCAGAACGAGGATGTTTCTGAGGTGGGGATTTGTCCTGCTGACAGAACCTATAAAAGTTACTGTACTTCAGCTAATCTTAACACAACAGATCCATGTGGGGGGAAAAAGGGGGAAAGAAACAGGAGCATACAATTCCACAAACAACAAACAAGAACTGTACCAAGAATATTCTGTTTGTACCTCTCAATATTTATTAAACTGTTATGATGATATGTATTACATACAAACTGCAGCGAATTTTAATGACCGACCCCTTGAAAAAATAAATAAAATTTGAGTCGGTGAGATAAAATTGAATCGGTGCACAGGTGAAGCATGCCTAGTCTAAGGATTTGAAGATTTCAGAATACATGGGAGAGTAAAGTATAGAGTGCTTCAGTCCAGTGTTTGTTTATGTAATACAGTATGAAATGACCAGTAATCATTCATTCACCTTTTTTCATCCTAGTTACAGTCATGCTTGATTTAGATCCCAAGAACACAAAGCATTAATAAACCCCCGACCATCAAAGACTTTCTTCTTTCAAACGAGCAAAATAGCACGTAAGAGAGAGGTACTTTGTATATTTTGTAAACTACCAAAAATCACTAATTGGATGTGACAGGTCTAGGTCAAAGGGTCATCATAATTAATTATAATTTTGTTAAATCCGGTTCCGATGTATTCCAGACAAACACACACAAGTTGTTTCCATTCCCATAGATTGTGAAATACTCATGGGTTAGGTCAAAAAGGTCAATGATACTTATTCCTGCATGTTCATACCGATAGCTTTCCCACGCATATCCATGGCTTAGATTGTTATTTGTTTTCCTGATTTAGGCCTAGGTCAAAAAAGGGCAATGACAATTATTGCTGCATGTTCATTCCTATAGCTTTTCTTATAGCTCTGATGCAATTCCACACACACACACACACACACACACACACACACACACACACACACACACACACATGCACACACACACATAAGGATGATGAAATAATAAATAATGAATATCCATACACATCCAACCAAAAATTTGACACACACATACCCCTGTCCAATCAGAATAAGAGAAATTAAGATTGCTCCATCCGGTAGGTGTCGGTATCAGCACGATAAGTTTATAGAAGAAGATTAATAATATATGAGGTCTATTTTGTGATCTATTTTGTGCCCAGTAAATACTTAGTGACAACTATTGTATTGTAAAATGAGTGACCGAGAATTCAATTGAAACTGGATTATGGCCAGAGGAAGCTAAACATGGAGATGACTGATAATACTACACTTTATTTCAATATTTGCTCACTGGAGAATTCTCAACCTGAAAAGACATTTTCATCCATTCCTACCAAATCATTGATTGATAATATACAGTGCCCTCCACTATGTCACAGCGCCGTCAGATCAGGACTCCAGATCCCAGGATACCACACGCACCTCGCACACATTCGTGCGCTCAGCCCCGTCAGAGCAGGACTCCAGATCCCAGAATACCACATGCACCTCACACGCACGTATGCGCTCAATGTCCCCGGAGTTCTGATCTGAGACACCTGTTACTAATCACACACCCAATTCCCGCTAGTATTTAAGGAATCAGTCACCTTGAACACATCGCGAAGTATACGCTTAGCAACCTCAGTTCCTCTGCAATACCAAGCACTCATACATTATTGTTATTTCCCGGTATATCTCGACCTCTGCCACGGCTTTTCGAGTTCCATAAAACCTCCATCTTATTTCTGGGTTATATCATTAGCTCTGCAGGAGTGTCCATGGACTGAATGAAAGACAGACAGACAGACAGGCAGGCAGGCAGACAGACAGACAGACACTTTATTGATCCCCAAGGGGAAATTCAGGAAAGTGAAGGCAGTAGTGGAGTGGCCCGTGCCTGCTAACGTCAAGGAGCTACAACGTTTTCTAGAATTCGCCAACTTCTACCGAAGGTTCATCAGAAACTTTAGCTCCATCACTAGTCCCCTCACAACCATGCTCAGGGGAAACCCAGGCGCTTATCCTGGAACCCCGGTGCCCAAACCGCATTCGAGCAACTCAAAAAAGCCTTCACCACTGCCCCCATCCTCAACCACCCGGACCCTGCTCGTCCCTTCATAGTGGAAGGTTAGGTTTGGAGAAAAACCTAAGCTCCATCCGGTAGCCTTTTTTTCCCGGAAATTTACTCCCTCCAAGCGAAACTATGATGTCGGAGATTGAGAACTCTTAGCCATGAAGCTGGCATTGGAGGAATGGAGGCATTGGCTAGAGGGGGCGGCACACTTCTTCGTTGTGTTTACCGACCACAAGAACTTGGAATATCCACGTACTGCCAACAGGTTTAACTCACACCAGGCACGGTGGGCTCTGTTCTTTACCAGGTTCAACTTCACAGTGTCCTACAGACCTGGATCTAAGAACACAAAGCCGACGCCCTCTCCCGCCGTGATCCCACAGAGAGTACCCGGGACCCTGAAGAATATATTATCAAGCCGGCCTGCATCGTCAACGTAGTGGAGTGGGATCTGAATCGGAAGTAGGAGAAGATCCCTGCATCGAGATTTCCAGCTGACTGTCCATCCGGCAAGCTCTTTGTACCTGAGGAAGAGAGGACGGAAATTATCACGTGGGTACACACAGCCCAGGGAACGGAGCACCCCAGAGTGCAACAGACGTTCCAGCTCCTTCAGGAATACTGGTACTGGTGGCCCCATATGGAGAGAGACTGGTGGCCCCATATGGAGAGAGACATTCGGGCGATAGTGGCATCCTGCTCGACGTGTGCTCAGACCAAGGTCCCACGGACACTCCCCGCAGGCAAGCTTATGCCCTTGCCTACGCCCGAACGCCCCTGGTCTCATCTCTCTATCGATTTCATTACCGATCTGCCCAGGTCTCAGGAAAACACTACGATTTTGGTTGCTGTGGACCGATTCTCCAAATTCATTCTGTTGCCGGCGCCACCAACCGCTTTCGCGACCACCGAATTGCTGTTCCAGCACGTTTTCCATTATTTCGGCATACCCGAAGAAATGGTGTGCAACCGAGGCCCACAGTTCACGTCACGGGTATGGGCATGCTTCATGGAGAAACTAGGCATCACGGTGAATCTCACCTCAGGCTACCATCCCCAAGCTAACAGGCAGGCAGAAAGAGTCAACCAGGAGCTGGGCGCTTCCTATGTACTTTTTGTACCCACAATCCGGAGGACTGGAACTCATTCTTGCCATGGGCTGAGTATGCGCAAAATTCATTACGACACATCGCCACCAACCTCACACCCTTCCAGTGCGTGCTCGGATACCAACCCCCACTATTTCCCTGGAACACCACCCCCACGGCAGCACCAGCCGTTGACCAGTGGTTCAAACGTAGTGAGCAAGTCTGGGCAGTTACTCATCAACACCTCAGAACCAACTCGGAGGTATATAAACGAAAGGCAGATCATCGTCGCCATGGCCACCCAAATTACCAGCCGGACGACAGAGTGTTGCTTGCAACCTGAAAATTGAGACAGTCCCACGGCTGCAAAAAGTTGAACCCGCGATACACTGTTCCATTCCAGATTCTAAGGCAAATCAACGACGTCACGTACCGCCTAAAAACCACCACCACATAGCCGCATCTCCCCCTCTTTTCACGTGTCCCGACTTAAACCGGTGGTAGAGGGCCCCTTAGCCACGGAGGTACCTGCTGTGAGTCCACCTTCCCCGCTCCAAATTGAGGGACAACCGGCATACCTTATCAAAATTATTTATCAAGTTAAATATTTTGAGTTAATTAGTTTCCTCAAATGTTTTCAGATAAATGAGCTATCCTATTTTACAGTGTTGTGAAAGCCTTACTGTGTACAAGCAGATGCCATATGCTAGTATTACTGTAAATATCTTTCAAATTAGATCACTTTTTAATACATGTCTAATATAAAAAACACATAGATGCTATCAGCCATATCGGATTTATAGTCAATGAACGCCTTCCTTCTCAAACATTGGATAAGCTGTTTGTCCGTTGAGACTAAACCAGTATGTAAAAACATGTGCAAACATGTTGATACCCAAAATACATGTACAAACTGATTTACTGTCAGGATGTTAAAACGAGGAATTCATTCATCCTTCTGAAGTGCATCATCCATGTCATGGTCACAGTGGACCCAGAGCCTTATTTTCCTAAAATAGCACACCTTTATGTGCTGCATTATATATTATATAATACAGTGTTCATTGTTCTTTCTTAACAAGTAAAACAGCATGACATTTTCAATGATCAATATCAGAAAATAATCAACAAATAGTACGTAACAACAGTATTAGTAACTTTACTTCACATTGGATACACTTTCCAAACAGAATAACAACTGAAATACTGACAAAAGAGACATAATAAGACTTAATAGTTCATTAAATGTGATAATGCTTACAATATTGAATTTGACTGTGCTGGTGCTGAGGTGCGTGAGTACCTTATGGTCCTCCTCTCTGAGAACTCAGTTGTTATGCAATGCCCAAAGCAAAGAGGAAACCACTCTTTCAGGATCTTTAGAAATGAATTCCTGAATTTCTGCCCCACAAAGGCATAGATTATGGGGTTGAGGCAGCAGTGACTGAACGCTATGGTTTCCACCCACTGCATAGCCATGTTCAGGTCCTGGTGCCACTGACAGGTGTTCATGTAGCCCAAGTGATGGAGGAACTTCAGGAAGATGACGATGTTGTAGGGCGTCCAGAAGAGGAAGAAAACAATGACCAAGACCAGGATGAGCCTGACAGCTTTGTGTTTCTTCTGAGATTTCATCGTCATTAAGATGGGGATGATGCGTGAGTAGCAGAACACCATCACCGAGAGAGGAATTATCAAGCCGAGGATGTTCAGCTGAATGTAAAAAAATGGCTTCCACGCTGATCCTTCAGGATATTCCACTTTGCATTTCCATTCATATGATTCATTTTTCACTTGGGAGAAAATGATGTTTGGCAGAGAAGCTCCCAAGCTAAGTGCCCATATAAACAAAGCCAGGGCTATTCCAGCTCTGACAGACCGGTGCTTGGATAAGAAGGAGGCGTAGGTGTGGACAATGACAGTGTAGCGGTCAACAGTCATGAGGATCATGAAGAAGATACTTCCATAGAATCCCAGCATGTACAGTGCTGTCACTGCATGGCACATGAAGATCCCGTAGACCCAATAAGAACCAATGGCAGCGTAGTGAGCCCAGAAAGGCAATGAGATCAAGAAGAGGAGGTCTGAAACAGCCAGGTTGAAGAGACACAGATCGGACATGTTGGAACTTTTGTGATATTTGACCAGAACACACACAACCAGGCCATTTCCAATGAATCCCACGATGAAGACGATGCCGTAAAGGGTAGGGAGCAAGGCTCGGCTTAAGGCCATTAATTTGTTATTACTGCAGGGTAAGTACATGTTCGTCGGTATGCTGTCATAATCATCGTAGTCCTCAGCTGTTAATAAAAACATAATAAAAACAAGGTCTCATTAAGACAAATTGCATGAAAAATTAAGAGTATTTTTTTTTAAGAGAAATAAAGTTTTAAAAAGCAGCAAAAAGGCTAATGTTGGCTTTTCTCTGTAGCCACATGTTGGACCTTTTGTGGTACTTGACCAGGACACACAGCACCAGGCCATTGCCAATTAACCCCAAGATGAAGACAATGCTGTAGAAGAAACAGTGGTCTCATCAAATGTTAAAAAGCAGAGAAAAAAACAGAAAAAGGCTAATGCTGCAGTTGAAATTATTATTGGTTAAAATAAATGGTGTCTGTAAGACACTGGTGCAAATGTGACCGTTTTACCGTTTTATTGTTGTGCTGGATTGCCATCTATTGCCAGCTATATATATTGGCTATTTTCAGTAATCTACTCTAAACAGTGTAAAAGCACTCATGTCAAACCAAGTGTTTTATTTTTGAGATTCAGTATTCAGATAAAAGACTCAGAAACTCATCAACATAGTCAGAGCTGCTGTTCAGTTAGAGAGACAAAGAACCCAGTTTAAGTCATTTCTACATCTACAAGATCATCTACAAGATCAAAAATGGTTTGTATTGATGGAAACCAGGCTAATGGACAAATGCTTATCATTTCCCCATGGGTTTTTTTTTCTTTATGGCTAAAAGAGAACTCAACTCTTTGGGGTTGTTTGTTGATGAATCTTTTCTCACACATTTCATATTGAAAAGAAACTCTGCATTGTAGTACAATTGTACATTTATGAACTGTCTAAAGACTTTTCAATGATTTTGTGCATAAATTGAAGCTTGCTAAAAACAATAACTGACTCTTTAATGCTTAGTGATAATCACATGATTTAAAGAACTTTTCCAGCTCCTAAGAAATTTTACACACAGTTTACTGATTGTACTAATAATAATTATTGAGCAGAAAGTAACTGAAAATGGAAACCTACTTGTCATGTTGAGGTATATCATGAGCGTCTCTCGTCAGCCCAAGAATGATTGTTAAAGCAGAACTGTGTATGCGAAGAAGACGCCGTGCTTAAAATAGAAGCTTTTGTAAGGTGGGGCTTTGTCTTGTTGCCAGAAGAGTTATTTTCAACAGAACAATCCAAAAATAATTTGTAAATTTACAACATTCCACAAATAAGAACTATACAAGCCATTCTAAACCCCTGGATGGTTTAACAGTATAGATATGGGTTATGGATTAGTTGTAATGGTACCTGGAGGAAGGCAAGAGCGGGCTGAGAATGAACCTGTAGAAGAGCCGGTCGTGGAGCATAAAGCACAAAGTCCAGTCAAATACAAAAGTCCAAAGCGTAAATCCAGAAACGTATGCCGAGGCGGAAGTCCGAAAACCAATAAAGATAATCCTTTTCACAGGGAGCGTGGTAACAAGTAATCGTGAGAGTACTTTTAGTGTTATGCCATGCCATAGTTGAGTGTTTATGTCATGCCATAGTCGAGAGTTTATGTCATACCATAGTGGAGTGTTCATGCAATGCCTAAGTTAGATGAGTGTTTCCTACCATAGTTTAAAGAGTGTTTGACTTAGTTAAGAAATGTTCATGTCTTAATTTAAAGAACATTCATGCCTTAGTTTCCGTTCCATGTCCTCTGTTGAAGTATCAAATAAAGGCTTCCCTCCTGCGCTTACTTCCTGTCCAAGTCTCGTTCCGTAACAATAGTGGAATATTAACAGATTTAAAAGACAGACTCCTTTAAATGATGCAGCAGCCTGCTGCATCTCATTCACTCATAGTAAAATTTGTGAAACAGAAAAAGATAGTGAATTCGACTGATGTGTTCACAGGATACCAAACATGAAATTGATTAATAATATTATACTTTATTATCTTGAAACAATGCATAAAAAGATGCTGAAGTCACTGGCCTTGTGACAAGGATGTAACGTTAGCCCACACCACTTTGAGCAAATCCTCAAAGCAAATAGACTTTTACCTGTTCCTGCAAAATATTTAATCGAAGGCTCCAGTTATAGAATTTCATGACCACTAGTTTTTTTTTTGGCCCCTAAATATTATCTCATAGCCTCAATGTTAACTCATGGCCACAATATATTCATTTGTGGCCTCAAGATATCGACTTGTGGCTTCATCCATCCATCTTCTATACCGCTTTATCATTTTCAGGGTCACAGGGAAACATATCCCAGAGAGCATCAGGCATAAGGCAGGGTGTACCTTGTATACCTACCGTACATGACTTTGCACTGGGGAGGAAACTGGAGTACCGGAGGAAACCGCCGCAGCACGGGGAGAACATGTAAACTCCACACACACGGTCATGGTGGGAATCGAACCCCCGACCCGGAAGGTTTGAGGCAAACGTGCTAACCACTAAGCCACTGTGCGCCCAACTTGTGGCTTCAATATTATAATATAATATCTTATAGGTCTCGATATATTATCTCATAATATCAATATATTTTATTTCATGGACTCAATATTTTATCCTGTGGGTTCACTATGTTATTATGGGTCATTTGCAGAACGAGAGGAAGTATAAAGGCTCCAAGAACACAGTACAAAGTACAGTGCAGAGCAATGGTTCTATATAGACAACTATACTTGATAGAAATTCTGTTACACGTTGAATATGATGACATAGAGCAGGGTTATTTGTGTGATCAGAGTCTCCAGCCAAATTTAGATTAAAATTGATTCAATGCTTTAAAAAGTGGAATTAGTATGACTCCTTCTTGGGTGAACTGAGGACACGATTAAAGCCTCCTGCTAAAGAATTCATTTTTATCCTGATTAAGGACAAGTATGGGTTATACTCCAGCACTACAGGGATGACATTCCTGGAGTAGTACTCGATATTTAAGAAAAAAGATTTGTATTGTTTTGATATTACAAGACGATGCTGTGCTAGTGGCAGACAATTGCAGCATCTTGAGAGCCGCTATATCTTACCTATATTAGGTTTTTCCACTTACATATTGCACTGTAAAAGTTAATTTAACTCAAAAAATTTGAAGAATCTAATTACCTCAAATTTTTGAAGTTGATAAATCAATTTCTTTAAGCCAAATACACTTCAAAATAACAAAAAATCATTTTAAATTACAAAGGTTGAGTTAATTTTTTTGTTATATTTAAGTGTATTTGGTTTAAAGAAATTGATTTATCAACTTAAAAATTTTGCGGTAATTAGTTTCCTCAAATGTTTTCAGTTAAATGAGCTATCCTATTTTACAGTGTTGTGAAAGCCTTACTGTGTACATGCAGATGCCATATGCTAATATTAAATATCTTTGTGATGTAATGATGTGATATTAGCACTTCTAGCACAAACGTAGCTTACAGGTTTCAAATTAGAAACTCGCTCATCACTTTTTAATAAATGTCTAATCTAAAGAACACATAGATGTAAAAAAAAAAAATTTATCAGCCATTGATGCATTGATAGTTATTGAGAATTAAAAAACTGGTATGTAAAAACATGTGCAAGCATGTGTCACGATGCGGCGACGGAGACAAACGCAGGCAGATGTAGAGAGGATGGCTGCGAGTAGCTGAGACAAAAAGTAGCAGGTAAGCTAACAAACCGAAGCGTTGTTACAAGGGATAGCAGCGTTAAGTGATGTGTCTAGTCCTTGAAGAAACGTAGTTGAGCTTAGTAACGAACATTGCTATGGCCACTGAGCGTATACTTCGCGTCGGGCGAAGCTTCTGAGGTCCTTAAATAACTTAAGGAGTTACAGGTGTTCCTAATCAGAACTCCAGCAAACTCGGGTTCTGGGTTTCCCCCTTAGGAGCGAGAACAGGGGTTGCACTACCTTGCTAAAGTCGCAGATGAACCGTCAGTAGAAATGTGAGAAACCGAGGAACCTCTGCAACTCCTTGACAGTCCGTGGCGTTGGCCATTCCACCACTGCTCGGATCTTGTCTTGATCCATGGCGATTCTCTTAGGGCTGATGATATAACCCAGGAAGGAGATGGGGTGCTGATGGAATTCGCACTTCTCTGCCTCAACGAACAGGTGGAACTTGAGGAGGCGCTGTAACACGCTCCGGACATGTTGAACATGTTCCTCCAGTGAAGTTGAATATATCAGGATGTCGTCAATGTATGCAATGACGTATCTTCCCAGCATGTCTCTCAGAACGTCGTTGATCATGTTCTGGAATACCGATGGGGCGTTGGCAAGCCCATATGGCTTGACCAGGTATTCATAGTGTCCGGACGTGGTGCTGAAGGCCGTTGTCCACTCATCTCCCTCTCGTATATGGATAAGATTGTACACGCGGCAACGAACGTAATTGCTCTAGGGCTGATGGGACAAGAAACCGGGGATACCGGTACTTGACTGTAATCTGATTGAGCGCCCGGTAATCAATACATGGGTGGAGGCCCCCCCTTTTTCTCCACGAAGAAGAATCCAGCCGACACAATATATTCCTCCATCGCTTGTTGTCTGCCTGAGATAGCGGGTATACGCGACCTTGCGGTAGATTTGCCCCAGGAAGTAAGCCAATCACACAGTTGTAAGGTCGGTGAGGTGGGAGGCGACTGGCCCTTGCCTTGCTGAACACCTTCTGGAGGTCGTGATAGTCAAGGGGAATTTGTCTCAAGATGGACACCAAGGGGCTCTCTACCGTCGTGGTGGCCAGGGGTACCACGGGCCCCCTCAAGCATTTATGTCGGATACATCAGACAATTTATTTATTGTCTGATGTATCCGAACGTAGAGGACAAGTGTGATAAATGCCATGGCTCTCCCCGTCATCTTGGCCATGTGTTTTTCTTCTGCCCTGAACTCCATGGTTTTTGGTCTGGCTTTTTTACCATCATGTCCACTATTCTCAGGGCAGATCTAAAGCCTTGTCCATTGATTGCGATATTTTGGATTCCTCAAGTTTCCATTCCTTTGAGCTCGATACAAAAGGATGTTATTGCATTCACATCCCTTATAGCAAGACGTTCCCTACTGTTACACTGGAAGTCTGCTAAATACCCATCTATCTCCCAGTGGATAAAGGACGTGATGTTTTTCTGAAACTCGAGAAAATAAGATAAACGATGAATGGATGTACAGAAGTTTTTTTCATAAATGGCATCCCTTTATTGCATACTTTATGGAGTTACAGACACTACCCACTTAAAGGTTGGTGCCAGTTGTTGAATTTTATAATATCTCTATAACCAGCGACAGTTAATGGGTAGCCATGATGAGCCGGAGAGGTGGGTTGTGGGTTCAATTGTGTTTTTCTTTGTATAAAAAGAAAAAAAATCGGTGAATATTTACTGCTGTTGCTCATTTTGTTTGTATTTTTGGGAAATGGTGGGGAGGACAGAACAGAAAAAGCGATTTAGATAGGCTTAGCAGTTCAACAGAAATGTTCATCAGAAGGTTCAGCAGAAATGTTCAATAAAAATTAAACTTTAGAAATGTTCATTAGAAATGTTTAGCAGAAACCTTTTGCAGAAATGTGTAGCAGAAATATTCATTAGAAATGTTTAACAAAAATGGTTCAGTAGAAATGTACTGTAGAAATTTTCAATAAAAATGAAACTTAAAAAATTGTAATTAATTAGCACTTTTTTGGTAATATAATATATTTTTACTTATTCTATTTCGTTTCCTTATTTGTACTTTTAACTCGGTGGTTCGTTAAGATGTCAGGGGGAAACTCGAAAATCGGTGGTAGCATTCAGACAAAACTGAGGTCTAGTGTGCGCACCACGAGCACGTTTCCTTCTCACCATGAATCTCCAGCCATGCTCCCTTCTCTCCGTGAACCAACTGCATCCCCGAGCAGTCCTGACCTCGCCATACTCAGGTTTGAGTTGCTGGCTTTACTGAGGAAGGACATCGCCGATATTTTTAAAAAGGAGTTCCAAGAGCATCAGAAGCACCAGGTGAAGCAACAGGAGAAGCACCAGGAGAATCTTCAGAAGACTCTCAGGGATGCGCTGTCTACTATCCAGCTCGACCTGCAGGCCATGAAAACACAGCAAGCTAGTGATAAAGTCGCTACCGATGCCACCATATCAACAATGAAAGGTACCGTTGGGGAAATGGGGCACGCGCTCTCCGGTTACACCGTTGATAGTTCACACGAAGACTACTATCGAGTCTCTCACTGCGACCGTGACTCAATTAGAGAATAAATATGAGGATCTGGAGTCGAGGTCACGGCACAATAACGTAAGGATAGTCGGAGTTCCAGAGGGTGCGGACACCTGTACAACCGCAGCTGTAGCAGCCTTGTTAAAAGAGGCGTTTGGTCTGGAGAAGGAGCCGGTTCTGGACCGGTCCTACCGGACCCTTCAGCCGAAGCCTGGTGAACGACCACGAGCTATTGTGTGTAGATTCCACCATTACAAAAAATCTGTGAATATTTACTGCTGTTGCTCAATTTTATTTTAGGGAAAGGGTGGGGAGGACAGAACAAAAAAGGCGATTTAGATAGGCTTAGCAGAAATGTTCAACAGAAATGTTTAGCAGAAAGATTATTAGAAATGTTAGCAGAAATGGTTCATAAAAAGGTCAGCAAAAATATTCAATAAAAATGAAATGTTCAGTATAAATGTTCTGTAAAAATGTTCTGTAGAAATGAAATTTAAAAAAAAAAAAAAAAAAAGTAGCAGGTAATCCAACAAACCGAAGCGTTGATACAAGGGATAGCAGCGTTAAGCGATGTGTCGAGTCCTTGAAGAAAGGTAACAAACAGGCCACGGAGCATATACTTCGCATGGGGGAAGCTTCCGAGGTCCTTAAATAACTTAAGGAGTTACAGGTGTTCCTAATCAGAACTCCACGAACTCAGGCAAGCCTGGGAAGTGTAGTCCTTGTCCGCCTCACCTCTGGGTGGCACTACACGTAGCCATGTTGCCATGCTGGTCTTGCATCTTAACAAGTAAAACAGCATGACATTTTCCGTGATCAATATCAGAAAATAATCAACAAATAGTACGCAACAGTATTAGTAACTTTACTTCACATTGGATACACTTTCCAAACAGAATGACAACTGAAATACTGACAAAAGAGACATAAGACTTAATACTTCATTAAATGTGATAATGCTTATGTAACCGTGCTATCCTCTAAATATGAACCAACACTGTGCTAGGTTCATAAGGAGCCAAGTGGTTTAAACTGAACCCATACAAGGAAGGATGATGCCAGATAAGTTGTAACAATATAAACTTTACTTAGTTCTTTTCAAACATTTGAAACAATTATGTACAGACAAAAGGAAACTAAAAAACATGGGCCCTTTAAAGTAATTGAGTCTTTTGATCTCGGTAAAGTCTAAATATGTGATCACGTTCTGGATTAATCAATCTACTGACAACATGCGTCACCTGCTCTGTGACAGTTTCCCTGTTTAAGAGGAAGGTTGGCACTTTTGAGGTGGAAAACGTGTACCAGCTCAGGCGGCCGATACTGTCCTACCGCCAGGGAGGTATACTCGCGGAGTTGGTCGACGTCTCTTCAAGATCACACTGGGAGGCTCGCCATCAACAGAAAGGGATCTTCCAAGAAGTTCTCACTCTGTCCATAAGACTTGAGGTAGTTCTTGGGACCTGACCCGTTTTATTTTCGCAAACAGGCTATCATCTTTTTAGAATGGTATTCCATGTATCTATATGTTGTACAACAATCATACTAAAGCATAACAATCATAACATTAAGCATCACATACTTCAAAATACTCAATAATCACATGTTTAGGCCTATTTGTCACTTCAGTTCAAACTTCAAATCTCAATTCAATATCTAGATATATCTACAGTAGTCAGCACGCAACATGTATTATCTTAAACTATTTTGAATAACAGCCGATGATAAATCAACCAGAATTACATCAGGCTACTCTTATCTTGCATTAGGGAATGTAGGCAGTATAGGCTCTACTTGAGTTAAGTTACAACACATACTGTAGTTCAAACGCTAATACTCTAATTAGAGTACCCTTAACATAAAAAATGTTTACTCACAGCAGAATTTAAACATTAAGGTTTCACAATTCTACACCCAACATCAAGGTAAAATCCTCATAGGAAACCATATAGTATATATATATTTTTTAACTTTCCCTCCAATAGGAATGCTATATATTTCACTTAGATATACCCTAAAATATAGAAATGAGCAAGGGGCTGCTGTGCTCAGGTAACTTAAATATCAGCTTACTATTTCAGTTGTTATTTGAGATGAAACCCTTGTATCACGGACAGTAATTGATTTCCACACAGCACTAGCCGTGAACATCCCTTAACTCAATACACACAGGTAGCAGCATTAGCATCATGCAGTTTACTAGCTTACCGAAACAATAGAGATGCAAACCGGGATTTCTCCAAACATTCCAGTTGCTCCTCCTTATCCTGTCTTCTGTACTGGTTCTTTAGCTTGCTAATTCGCTCACTTTTATCACTTTGTTCACTTTAATTCTATAATTCTATTCGGGTCGCCAAAATCATGTACGTCTCCTATTTTCTCACACACGCACGCGGTCTCCACAGGATCACAAAATGGCGTCGTGACCTGTTAATCATGTTAAGCTGGGGGGCGGGGCTATCGCTCCTGATTGCTGATTTTCTTAAAGGGACATTACATAATTTTAATACAAGTTATTTGAACCCTGTATTGTCACTGGGTTACACTTACAATATTGAATTTGACTGGTGCTGGTGCTGGAGTTTGTTATGCAATGCCCAAAGCAAAGAGGAAACCACTCTTTCAGGATCTTTAGAAATAAATTCCTGAATTTCTGCCCCACAAAGGCGTAGATTATGGGGTTGAAGCAGCAGTGACTGAACGCTATGGTTTCCACCCACTGCATAGCCATGTTCAGGTCCTGATGCCACTGACAGGTGTTCATGTAGTCCAAGTGATGCAGGAACTTCAGGAAGATGACGATGTTGTAGGGCGTCCAGAAGAGGAAGAAAACAATGACCAAGACCAGCATGAGCCTCACAGCTTTGTGTTTCTTCTGAGATTATATCATCATTAAGATGGGGATGATGCACGAGTAGCAGAACACCATCACAGAGAGAGGAATTATCAAGGCAAGGATGTTCATCTCAATGTAAGAAAATGGCTTCCATGCTGATCCTTCAGGATATTCCTCTTTGCATGTCCACCCATATGATTCATTTTTCACTTGGGAGAAAATGATGTTCGGCAGAGAAGCTCCAAAGCTAAGTGCCCATATAAACAAAGCCAGAACTATTCCAGCTCTGACAGACCGGTGCTTGGATAAGAGGGAGATGTAGGTGTGGACAATGACAGTGTAGCGGTCAACAGTCATGAGGATCATGAAGAAAATACTTCCATAGAATCCCAGCATGTAGAGTGCTGTCACTGCATGGAACATGAAGATCCCGAAGATCCACTCAGAGATGGCAGCGTAGTGAGCCCAGAAAGGAAATGAGATCAGGAAGAGGAGGTCTAAAATAGCCAGGTTGAAGAGACACAGATCGGACATGTTGGACTTTTGTGGTACTTGACCAGGACACACAGCACCAGGCCATTGCCAATTAACCCCAAGATGCTGTGCTAGTGGCAGCCAATTGCAGCATCTCGCGAGCCGCTATATCTTACCTATATTAGGTTTTTCCACTTACATATTGCACTGTAAAAGTTCATTTAACCCCAAAAATTTTAGGAAACTAATTACCTAAAAGTTTTTAAGTTGATAAATCAATTTCTTTAAGAGAAATACACTTAAATATAACAAAAATGTATTTTAAATTACAAAGGTTGAGTTAATTTTTTGTTATATTTAAGTGTATTTGTCTTTAAAAAAATTTGTGTGGTAATTAGTTTCCTCAAATGTTTTGAGTTAAATGAGCTATCCTATTTTACAGTGTTGTGAAAGCCTTACTGTGTACATGCAGATGCCATATGCTAGAATTAAATATCTTTGTGATGTAATGATGTGATGATATTAGCACTTCTAGCACAAACTTAGCTGTACAGGTTTCAAATTAGAAACTCGCTCATCACTTTTTAATACACGTCTAATCTAAAGAACACATAGATGCTATCAGCCATATCGGATTTATAGTCAATGAAAGCCTTCCTTCTCAGACATTGGATAAGCTGTTTGTTCGTTGAGACTAAACTGGTATGTAAAAACATGTGCAAACATGTTGATACCCAAAAGACATGTACAAACTGATTCACTGTCAGGATGTTAAAACGAGGAATTCATTCATCCTTCTGAAGTGCATCATCCATGTCAGGGTCACAGTGGACCCAGAGCCTTATTTTCCTAAAACAGCACGCCTTTATGTGCTGTATTATATATTATATAATACAGTGTTCATTGTTCTCTCTTAACAAGTAAAACAGCATGACATTTATCATGATCAATATCAGAAAATAATTAACAAATAGTATGTAACAACAGTATTAGTAACTTTACTTCACATTGGATACTCTTTCCAAACAGAATGACATATTCTGACAAAAGAGACATAAAATAGACTTAATAGTTCATTAAATGTGATAATGCTTACAATATTGAACTTGACTTTGTGCTGGAAAACATTGAGGTGCTTGAGATCCTTCTGGTCCTCCTCTCTGAGAACTCAGTTGTTATGCAATGCCCAAAGCAAACAGGAAACCACCCTTTCAGGATCTTTAGAAATAAATTCCTGAATTTCTGCCCCACAAAGGCGTAGATTATGGGGTTGAGGCAGCAGTGACTGAACGCTATGGTTTCCACCCACTGCATAGCCATGTTCAGGTCCTGATGCCACTGACAGGTGTTCATGTAGCCCAAGTGATGCAGGAACTTCAGGAAGATGACGATGTTGTAGGGCGTCCAGAAGAGGAAGAAAACAATGACCAAGACCAGCATGAGCCTGACAGCTTTGTGTTTCTTCTGAGATTTCATCGTCATTAAGATGGGGATGATGCATGAGTAGCAGAACACCATCACAGAGAGAGGAATTATCAAGCCGAGGATGTTCATCTCAATGTAAGAAAATGGCTTCCACGCTGATCCTTCAGGATATTCCTCTTTGCATGTCCTCCCATATGATTCATTTTTCACTTGGGAGAAAATGATGTTTGGCAGAGAAGCTCCAAAGCTAAGTGCCCATATAAACAAAGCCAGGGCTATTCCAGCTCTGACAGACCGGTGCTTGGAGAAGAGGGAGGTGTAGGTGTGGACAATGACAGTGTAGCGGTCAACAGTCATGAGGATCATGAAGAAGATACTTCCATAGAATCCCAGCATGTACAGTGCTGTCACTGCATGGCACATGAAGATCCCGAAGATCCACTCAGAGATGGCAGCATAGTGAGCCCAGAAAGGCAGTGAGATCAGGAAGAGGAGGTCTGAAATAGCCAGGTTGAAGAGACACAGATCGGACATGTTGGACCTTTTGTGGTACTTGACCAGGACACACAGCACCAGGCCATTGCCTATTAATCCCAAGATGAAGACGATGCTGTAGAGGGACGGTAGGAAGACTCGGCTGAAAGCCTTTAATTTGATATTACTGCAGACTGAGTACTTGCTGATATTTACTTGTATGTTGTCGTAATCAAAGTAGTTGTCATCTGTTAATAAAAACAAATAATAAAAACATGGTCTCAGCTGAAGTCCATTATGTTGTTGTTGCAGACAGGGAAACTAAAATTTGTTAGGTTGTAGTAAGCAGAATAGTCCTTAGCTGTTTGTTGGGGGGGAAGACAAAGTGGTCTCATCAAATGTTAAAAAGCAGAAAAATAAACAGAAAAAAGGCTAATGCTGCAGTTGAAATTATTATTGGTTTAAAAAATGGTGTCTGTAAGACACTGGTGTAAATGTGACCATTTTACCATTTTATTATTGTGCTGGATTGCCATCTATTGCCAGCTATATATATTGGCTATTTTCAGTAATCTACTCTAAACAGTGTAAAAGCACTGGAGCTGGAGATGAAATATTCAGATAAAAGACTCAGAAACTCATCAACATAGAGCTGCTGTTCAGTTAGAGAGACAAAGAACCCAGTTTAAGTCATTTCTACATCTCTACAAGATCAAAAGTGGTTTGTATTGATGGAAACCAGGCTAATGGACAAATACTTATCATTTCCCCATGGGGTTTTTTATTTTCTTTATGGCTAAAAGAGAACTCAACTCTTTGGGGTTGTTTGTTGATGAATCTTTTCTCACACATTTCATATTGAAAAGAAACTCTGCATTGTAGTACAATTGTACATTTATGAACTGTCTAAACACTTTTCAATGCTTTTTTGTATAAATTGAAGCTTGCTAAAAACAATAACTGACTCTTTAATGCTTAGTGATAATCCCATGATCTAAAAGAGTGTTCCAGCTCTCTGTCTATGAAATTTTACACACAGTTTACTGATTGTACTAATAATTATTACTGAGCAGAAAGTAACTGAAAATGGAAACCTACTTGTCATGTTGAGGTATATCATGAGCGTCTCTCGTCAGCCCAAGAATGATTGTGAAAGCAGAACTGTGTATGCAAAGAAGACGTCGTGCTTAAAAGAGAAGCTTTCGTAAGGTGGGGCTTTGTCTTGTTGCCAGAACAGTTATTTTCAACAAAACAGATACACGCAAATCCAAAAACATTTTGTAAATGTACAACTTTCCACAAATAAGAACTGTACAAGTCAATCTAAACCCTGGGACGGATTAACAGTATAAATATGGATTATAGTGGAATGTTAACAGATTTTAAAGACAGACTCCTTTAAATGAAGCAGCAGCCTGCTTCATATGATACGTCTCATTCACTCATAGTAAAATGTGTGAGACAGACAAAGATGAATAATATTATACTTTATTATCTTGAAACGATGCATATAAAGGGGTTCGAATTCGGCGTTTGATTGAGTAAGACGAGAAGTTTTAGTCTCCTGCTGATTTCGATTAAAAATTGTAATAAATTAGCACTTTTTTTGGTAATATAATATATTTTGACTTATTCTATTTCGTTTCCTTGTTTGTACTTTTAACTCGGTGGTTCGTTAAGATGTCGGGGAAAATATTGAAAATCGGTGGTAGCATTCAGACAAAACTGAGGTCTAGTGTGCGCACCACGAGCGCGTCTCCTTCTCGCGGTGAATCCGCAGCCGTGTCTCCCTCTCACCATGAATCTGCAGCCGCAACTCCTTCTCCTCATGAATCCGTAGCCACGCTCCCTTCTCTCCGTGAACCGACTGCATCTGCATCCCTGAGTGGTGGCCCTGACCTCGCCACACTCAGGTTTGAGTTGCTGGCTTTACTGAGGAAGGACATCGCCGATATTTTTAAAAAGGAGTTCCAGGAGCATGAGAAGCACCAGGAGAATCTTCAGAAGACTCTCAGGGATGCGCTGTCTACTATCCAGCTCAACCTGCAGGCCCTGAAAACACAGCAGGCTAGCGATAAAGTCGCTACCGATGCCACCATATCAACAATGAAAGGTACCGTTGGGGAAATGGAGCACGCGCTCTCCGGTTGCACCGTTGATACAGTTCACATGAAGACTACTATCGAGTCTCTCACTGCGACCGTGACTCAATTAGAGAATAAATGTGAGGATCTGGAGTCGAGGTCTCGGCACAATAACATTAGGATAGTCGGAGTTCCAGAGGGTGCTGACACCTGTACAACCGCTGCTGTAGCGGCCTTGTTAAAAGAGGCGTTTGGTCTGGAGAAGCAGCCGGTTCTGGACCGGTCCTACCGGACCCTTCAGCCGAAGCCGAAGTCTGGTGAACGACCACGAGCTATTGTGTGCAGATTCCACCATCACAGTGACTGTGTTGATATCTTACGCCGCGCGAGAGAGCTCCAGCAGATTAAAGTGAGGGATCTGACCATCTCCGTTTTTCCTGACTACACAGTCCAGACAGCCCGGGCCCGGGCCGCGTTTAACGAAGTTCGGCGTCAACTTCGTGATATTGAGGGAGCTCACAATGGAATACTTCATCCAGCTCGGCTTCGCATTACATACAATGGTGTCCAGAAGGACTTTATTTCAGCAGAGGAAGCAGGAGACTATGTTAAACTCTTAATACTGGGGTGAACTGCATCATCTACACAGTGTAGTACTCTTTATTTATTTGTTTTTTTTTGTTTGTTTATCTATTTATTCATTTTATTTATTAATATTATTGTTTTTTGTTGTTGTAATATTTAAACTCTTAATACCGGGATGAACTGCATCACCTACATAGTTCTTTCTTTTCTTTCTTTCTTTATTTTTTTTTCTTTTATTCTTTATTCTTTTTTTGCACTCGGCCTTCCAGCTCTACAGAATTGAATTCTTATATTGTCAGTGCATTATTACTTCGTTATTTTCTTCTTCTTGTATTTTATTTCAATATGCTCCACTGTGTAATATTATTAGGTATAAGTCTTTAAAAGGTAAGGACATTATATTTGTTAAAGTGCGCAGACTATTTATTAGATTTGAAGTCAGTAGGGGACTTTTTTCTTACTGAAATTTTTTTTTAGTTTAGGTAATTTTGTTTAGCTTACTCTAGGTCCACTTTGTGGACAACAGTAGGGGTGAAACACTGCTGTCTCCTTTGTTTTATGGAGATTTTAGGTGTGTGTCCCTCTTCAGCTCCAATTGGCTATTTATATTCTTATGTTTACTTTAGTTCTTGGGTTTTATCATTTTTATATAACCAGCGACAGCTATAGAGTAGCCATGATGAGCCGGGGAGGGTGGATGTATTTATTTATTTATTTATTTATTTATTTATTTATTTATTTGGATGAATTTATTTTATTTTTATTTTATTTTTTCATTTTATTTATTTTTTTATTATGTTTCTTTCTTCTCTTCTCAATGAAATATTTGGGAAAGGGAAGGGAGGGGAGAAAAGGTAAATGAATCACATGAAAATGAACCACATAAAAATGAATCATATGTAAATGAATCACATGCATGAATATGAATCACATGAAAATGAATCATATGTAAATGAATCACATGTAAATGAATCATATGAAAATGAATAAATAAACAAAGGCAAAAAAAAAAAAGATGCTGAAGTCACTGGCCTTGTGACAAGAATGTAACATTAGCCCACACCACTTTAAGCAAATCCTCAAAGCAAATAGACTTTTTCACCTGCTCCTGCTCTAGTTATAGAATTTCATGACCACTAGTTTTTTTTTTTTGTCCCCTAAATATTATCTGATAGCCTCAATGTTAACTCATGGCCACAATATATTCATTTGTGGCCTCAAGTTATCGACTTGTGGCTTCATCCATCCATCTTCTATACAACTTTATCTTTTTCAGGGTCACAAGGAAACATATCCCAGGGAGCATAAGGCAGGGTGTACCTTGTATACCTACCGTACATGTCTTAGGACTGGGGAGGAAACTGGAGTACCAGAGGAAACCGCCGCAGCTCGGAGAGAACATGCAAACTCCACACACACACACACGGCCACGGTGGGAATCAAAACCCCAACCCTGAAGGCGTGAGGCAAATGTGCTAACCACTAAGCCACAGTGCACCCGACTTGTGGCTTAAATATTATAATATAATATCTTATAGGTCTCAATATATTATCTCATAATATCAATATATTTATTTCATGGCCTCAATATTTTATCCTGTGGGTTCACTATGTTATTATGGGTCATTTGCAGAATGAAAGGAAGTATAAAGACTCCAAGAACACAGTACAAAGTACAGTGAAGAGCAATGGTTCTATATAGACAACTATACTTGATAGAAATTCTGTTACACGATGAATATGATGACATAGAGCAGGGTTATTTGTGTGATCAGAGTCTCCAGCCAAATTTAGATTAAAATTTATTCAATTGCTTTAAAAAGTGGAATTAGTATGACTCCTTCTTGGGTGAACTGAGGACACGATTAAAGCCTCCTGCTAAAGAATTCATTTTTATCCTGATTAAGGCCAAGTATGGGTTATACTCCAGCACTACAGGGATGACATTCCTGGAGTAGTACTCGATATTTAAGAAAAAAGAGTTTATATTGTTTTGATATTCCAAGACGATGCTGTGCTAGTGGCAGACAATTGCAGCATCTCGAGAGCCGCTATATCTTACCTATATTAGGTTTTTCCACTTACATATGGCACTTTTAAAAGTTCATTTAACTCAAAAAATTTGAGGAAACTAATTACCTCAAATTTTTTAAGTTGATAAATCAATTTCTTTAAGCCAAATACACTTCAAAATAACAAAAATTCATTTTAAATTACAAAGGTTGAGTTAAATTTTTGTTATATTTAAGTGTATTTGGTTTAAAGAAATTGATTTATCAACTTAAAAATTTTGTGGTAATTAGTTTCCTCAAATGTTTTCATTTAAATGAGCTATCCTATTTTACAGTGTTGTGAAAGCCTTACTGTGTACATGCAGATGACATATGCTAGTATTAAATATCTTTGTGATGTAAAAACATGTGATGATATTAGCACTTCTAGCACAAACGTAGCTGTACAGGTTTCAATTTAGAAACTCGCTCATTACTTTTTAATACATGTCTAAACTGGTTGAGACTAAACCAGTATGTAAAAACATGTGCAAACATGTTGATACCCAAAAGACACGTACAAGCTGATTTACTGTCAGGATGTTAAAACGAGGAATTCATTCATCCTTCTGAAGTGCATCATCCATGTCAGGGTCACAGTGGACAAGGAGCCTTATTTTCCTAAAACAGCACGCCTTTATGTGCTGCATTATATATTATATAATACAGTGTTCATTGTTCTCTCTTAACAAGTAAAACAGCATGACATTTATCATGATCAATATCAGAAAATAATCAACAAATAGTATGCAACAACAGTATTAGTAACTTTATTTCACATTGGATACACTTTCCAAAAAGAATGACAACTGATATTCTGACAAAAGAGACATAATAAGACTTAATAGTTCATTAAATGTGATAATGATTACAATATTGAATTTGACTGTGCTGGTGCTGAGGTGCGTGAGAACCTAATGGTCCTCCTCTCTGAGAACTCCATTTCAGTTGCTGTGCATCGCCCAAAGCAAAGAGGAAACCACTCTTTCAGGATCTTTAGAAATAAATTCCTGAATTTCTGCCCCACAAAGGCGTAGATTATGGGGTTGAGGCAGCAGTGACTGAACGCTATGGGTTCCACCCACTGCATAGCCATGTTCAGGTCCTGATGCCACTGACAGGTGTTCATGTAGCCCAAGTGATGCAGGAACTTCAGGAAGATGACGATGTTGTAGGGCGTCCAGAAGAGGAAGAAAACAATGACCAAGACCAGCATGAGCCTGACAGCTTTGTGTTTCTTCTGAGATTTCATCGTCATTAAGATGGGGATGATGCGCGAGTAACAGAACACCATCACCGATAGAGGAATTATCAAGCCGAGGATGTTCAGCTGAATGTGAAAAAATGGCTTCCACGCTGATCCATTAGGATATTCCTCTTCGCATGTCCTCCCATATGATTCATTTTTCACTTTTGAGAAAATGATGTTTGGCAGAGAAGCTCCAAAGCTAAGTGCCCATATAAACAAAGTCAGGGCTATTCCAGCTCTGACAGACCGGTGCTTGGAGAAGAGGGAGGTGTAGGTGTGGACAATGACAGTGTAGCGGTCAACAGTCATGAGGATCATGAAGAAGATACTTCCATAGAATCCCAGCATGTACAGTGCTGTCACTGCATGGCACATGAAGATCCCGAAGATCCAATCAAGCCCAGTGGCAGCATAGTGAGCCCAGAAAGGCAATGAAATCAGGAAGAGGAGGTCTGAAATAGCCAGGTTGAAGAGACACAGATCAGACATGTTGGACTTTTTGTGGTACTTGACCAGGACACACAGCACCAGGCCATTGCCAATTAATCCCAAGATGAAGACGATGCTGTAGAGGGGAGGGAGGAAGACTCTGCTGAAGTCATTTATGTTGTAGTTGCAGACAGGGAAACTAGAGTTTGTTAGGTTGTCGTAAGCAGAATAGTTCTTAGCTGTTTGTTGGGGGGGAAGACAAAGTGGTCTCATCAAATGTTAAAAAGCAGAAAAATAAACAGAAAAAAGGCTAATGCTGCAGTTGAAATTATTATTGGTTAAAAAAATGGTGTCTGTAAGACACTGGTGCAAATGTGACCATTTTACCATTTTATTATTGTGCTGGATTGCCATCTATTGCCAGCTATATATATTGGCTATTTTCCGTAATCTACTCTAAACAGTGTAAAAGCACTGGAGCTGGAGATGAAATATTCAGATAAAAGACTCAGAAACTCATCAACATAGAGCTGCTGTTCAGTTAGAGAGACAAAGAACCCAGTTTAAGTCATTTCTACATCTCTACAAGATCAAAAGTGGTTTGTATTGATGGAAACCAGGCTAATGGACAAATTCTTATCATTTCCCCATGGGGTTTTTTATTTTCTTTATGGCTAAAAGAGAACTTAACTCTTTGGGGTTGTTTGTTGATGAATCTTTTCTCACACATTTCATATTGAAAAGAAACTCTGCATTGTTGTACAATTGTACATTTATGAACTGTCTAAACACTTTTCAATGCTTTTTTGCATAAATTGAAGCTTGCTAAAAACAATAACTGACTCTTTAATGCTTAGTGATAATCCCATGATCTAAAAGAGTTTTCCAGCTCTCTGTCTATGAAATTTTACACACAGTTTACTGATTGTACTAATAATTATTACTGAGCAGAAAGTAACTGAAAATGGAAACCTACTTGTCATGTTGAGGTATATCATGAGCGTCTCTTCGTCAGCCCAAGAATGATTGTGAAAGCAGAACTGTGTATGCGAAGAAGACTTCGTGCTTAAATGAGAAGCTTTCGTAAGGTGGGGCTTTGTCTTGTTGCCAGAACAATTATTTTCATCAAAACAGATACACGCAAATCCAAAAACATTTTGTAAATGTACAACTTTCCACAAATAAGAACTGTACAAGCCAATCTAAACCCTGGGACGGATTAACAGTATAAATATGGATTATAGTGGAATGTTAACAGATTTTAAAGACAGACTCCTTTAAATGATGCAGCAGCCTGCTTCATATGATACGTCTCATTCACTCATAGTAAAATGTGTGAGACAGACAAAGATTAATAATATTATACTTCATTATCTTGAAACGATGCATATAAAGGGGTTCGAATTCGGCGTTTGATTGAGTAAGACGTGAAGTTTGAGTCTCCTGCTGATTTCGATTAAAAATTGTAATAAATTAGCACTTTTTTTTGGTAATATAATATATTTTGACTTATTCTATTTCGTTTCCTTATTTGTACTTTTAACTCGGTGGTTCGTTAAGATGTCGGGGAAAATATCGAAAATCGGTGGTAGCATTCAGACAAAACTGAGGTGCGAGCGTGTCTCCTTCTCGCGGTGAATCTGCAGCCGTGTCTCCCTCTCACCATGACTCTGCAGCCGTGTCTCCCTCTTACCATGAATCTGCAGCTGCACCTCCTTCTCCTCATGAATCCGTAGCCACGCTCACTTCTCTCTGTGAACCGACTACATCTGCATCCCCGAGTGGTGGCCCTGACCTCGCCACACTCAGGTTTGAGTTGCTGGCTTTACTGAGGAAGGACATCGCCGATATTTTTAAAAAGGAGTTCCAGGAGCATCAGAAGCACCAGGTGAAGCAACAGGAGAATCTTCAGAAGACTCTCAGGGATGCGCTGTCTACTATCCAGCTCGACCTGCAGGCCATGAAAACACAGCAGGCTAGCGATAAAGTCACTACCGATGCCACCATATCCACACTGAAAGGTACCGTTGGGGAAATGGGGCACGCGCTCTCCGGTTGCACCGTTGATATAGTTCACATGAAGACTACTATCGAGTCTCTCACTGCGACCGTGACTCAATTAGAGAATAAATGTGAGGATCTGGAGTTGAGGTAACGGCGCAATAACGTGAGGATAGTCGGAGTTCCAGAGGGAGCTGACACCTGTACAACCGCTGCTGTAGCGGCCTAGTTAAAAGAGTCGCTTGGTCTGGAGAAGGAGCCGGTTCTGGACCGGTCCCACCGGACCCTTAAGCCGATGCCGAAGTCTGGTGAACGACCACGAGCTATTGTGTGCAGATTCCACCATCACAGTGACTGTGTTGATATCTTACGCCGCGCGAGAGAGCTCCAGCAGATTAAAGTGAGGGATCTGACCATCTCCGTTTTTCCTGACTACACAGTCCAGACAGCCCGGGCCCGGGCCGCGTTTAACGAGGTTCGGCGTCAACTTCGTGATATTGAGGGAGCTCGCAATGGAATACTTCATCCAGCTCGGCTTCGCATTGCATATAACGGCCGGTATTAAGAGTTTAAATATTACAACAACAAAAAAAACAATAATATTAATAAATAAAATGAATAAATAGATAAACAAACAAAAAACAAACAAATAAATAAAGAGTACTACACTGTGTAGATGATGCAGTTCACCCCGGTATTAAGAGTTTAACATAGTCTCCTGCTTCCTCCGCTGAAATAAAGTCCTTCTGGACACCGGGATGAACTGCATCACCTACATAGTTCTTTCTTTTCTTTCTTTCTTTCTTTATTTTTTCTTTTATTCTTTATTCTTTATTCTTTTTTTGCACTCGGCCTTCCAGCTCTACAGAATTGAATTCTTATATTGTCAGTGCATTATTACTTCGTTATTTTCTTCTTCTTGTATTTTATTTCAATATGCTCCACTGTGTAATATTATTAGGGATAAGTCTTTAAAAGGTAAGGACATTATATTTGTTAAAGTGCGCAGACTATTTATTAGATTTGAAGTCAGTAGGGGACTTTTCTCTTACTGGAAATTTTTTTTATTTTAGGTAATTTTGTTTAGCTTACTCTAGGTCCACTTTGTGGACAACAGTAGGGGTGAAACACTGCTGTCTCCTTTGTTTTATGGAGATTTTAGGTGTGTGTCCCTCTTCAGCTCCAATTGGCTATTTATATTCATATGTTTACTTTAGTTCTTGGGTTTTATAATTTTTATATAACCAGCGACAGCTATAGAGTAGCCATGATGAGCCGGGGAGGGTGGATTTATTCATTCATTCATTCATTTATTTATTTATTTATTTATTTATTTATTAATTTATTATGAATTTATTTATTTTTTGTTTTAAATTTTTTTTTTTTTTATTATGTTTTTTTCTTCTCTTCTCGATGAAATATTTGGGAAAGGGAAGGGAGGGGAGAAAAGGTAAATGAATCACATGAAAATGAACCACATAAAAATGAATCATATGTAAATGAATCACATGCATGAATATGAATCACATGAAAATGAATCATATGTAAATGAATCACATGTAAATGAATCATATGAAAATGAATAAATAAACAAAGGCAAAAAAAAAAAAGATGCTGAAGTCACTGGCCTTGTGACAAGAATGTAACATTAGCCCACACCACTTTAAGCAAATCCTCAAAGCAAATAGACTTTTTCACCTGCTCCTGCTCTAGTTATAGAATTTCATGACCACTAGTTTTTTTTGGGCCCCTAAATATTATCTCATAGCCTCAATGTTAACTCATGGCCACAATATATTCATTTGTGGCCTCAAGATATCGACTTGTGGCTTCATCCATGCATCTTCTATACAACTTTATCCTTTTCAGGGTCACAGGGAAGCATATCCCAGAGAGCATCAGGCATAAGGCAGGTGTACCTTGTATACCTACCGTACATGTCTTAAGACTGGGGAGGAAACTGGAGTACCAGAGGAAACCGCCGCAGCTCGGAGAGAACATGCAAACTCCACACACAACACAGCCACGGTGGGAATCAAACCCCCAACCCTGAAGGCGTGAGGCAAATGTGCTAACCACTAAGCCACAGTGCACCCGACTTGTGGCTTCAATATTATAATATAATATCTTATAGGTCTCAATATATTATCTCATAATATCAATATAATTATTTCATGGCCTCAATATTTTATCCTGTGGGTTCACTATGTTATTATGGGTCATTTGCAGAACGAGAGGAAGTATAAAGACTCCAAGAACACAGTACAAAGTACAGTGAAGAGCAATGGTTCTATATAGACAACTATACTTGATAGAAATTCTGTTACACGATGAATATGATGACATAGAGCAGGGTTATTTGTGTGATCAGAGTCTCCAGCCAAATTTAGATTAAAATTTATTCAATTGCTTTAAAAAGTGGAATTAGTATGACTCCTGCTTGGGTGAACTGAGGACACGATTAAAGCCTCCTGCTAAAGAATTCATTTTTATCCTGATTAAGGCCAAGTATGGGTTATACTCCAGCACTACAGGGATGACATTCCTGGAGTAGTACTCGATATTTAAGAAAAAAGAGTTTATATTGTTTTGATATTCCAAGACGATGCTGTGCTAGTGGCAGACAATTGCAGCATCTCGAGAGCCGCTATATCTTACCTATATTAGGTTTTTCCACTTACATATTGCACTTTTAAAAGTTCATTTAACCTAAAACATTTGAGGAAACTAATTACCTCAATTGTTTTAAGTTGATAAATCAATTTCTTTAAGCCAAATACACTTCAAAATAACAAAAATTCATTTTAAACAAAGGTTGAGTTATTTTTTTGTTATATTTCAGTGTATTTGGTTTAAAGAAATTGATTTATCAACTTAAAAAAATTGAGGTAATTAGTTTCCTCAAATGTTTTGAGTTAAATGAGCTATCCTATTTTACAGTGTTGTGAAAGCCTTACTGTGTACATGCAGATGCCATATGCTAGTATTACTTTAAATATCTTTGTGATGTAATGATGTGATTATATTAGCACTTCTGGCACCAACTTAGCTGTACAGGTTTCAATTTAGAAACTCGCTCATCACTTTTTAATACATGTCTAATCTAAACCACACGTAGATGCTATCAGCTATATCGGATTTATAGTCAATGAACGCCTTCCTTCTCAGACATTGGATAAGCTGTTTGTCTGTTGAGACTAAACTGGTATGTAAAAACATGTGCAAACATGTTGATACCGAAAAGACATGTACAAGCTTTACTGTCAGGATGTTAAAACAAGGAATTCATTCATCCTTCTGAAGTGCATCATCCATGTCAGGGTCACAGTGGACCCAGAGCCTTATTTTCCTAAAACAGCACGCCTTTATGTGCTGCATTATATATTATATAATACAGTGTTCATTGTTCTCTCTTAACAAGTAAAACAGCATGACATTTTCAATGATCAATATCAATATCATTAGTAACTTTACTTCACATTGGATACACTTTCCAAAAAGAATGACAACTGAAATACTGACAAAAGAGACATAAAAAGACTTAATAGTTCATTAAATGTGATAATGCTTACAATATTGAACTTGACTTTGTGCTGGAAAACATTGAGGTGCTTGAGAACTTTATGGTCCTCCTCTCTGAGAACTCAGTTGTTATGCAATGCCCAAAGCAAACAGGAAACCACCCTTTCAGGATCTTTAGAAATAAATTCCTGAATTTCTGCCCCACAAAGGCGTAGATTATGGGGTTGAGGCAGCAGTGACTGAACGCTATGGTTTCCACCCACTGCATAGCCATATGCAGGTCCTCTTCCCACTCACAGCCTGTCATGTAGCCTAATTTTTTTAGGAACATGAGGAAGATGACGATGTTGTAGGGCGTCCAGAAGAGGAAGAAAACAATGACCAAGACCAGCATGAGCCTGACAGCTTTCTGTTTCTTCTGAGATTTCATCGTCATTAAGATGGGGATGATGCGCGAGTAGCAGAACACCATCACAGAGAGAGGAATTATCAAGCCGAGGATGTTCAGCTGAATGTAAAAAAATGGCTTCCACACTGATCCGTCAGGATATTCCACCTCGCATTTCCACCCATATGATTCATTTTTTACTTTTGAGAAAATGATGTTTGGCAGAGAAGCTCCAAAGCTAAGTGCCCATACAAACAAAGTCAGGGCTATTCCAGCTCTGACAGACCGGTGCTTGGAGAAGAGGGAGGTGTAGGTGTGGACAATGACAGTGTAGCGGTCAACAGTCATGAGGATCATGAAGAAGATACTTCCATAGAATCCCAGCATGTACAGTGCTGTCACTGCATGGCACATGAAGCTCCCGAAGATCCAATCAAGCCCAGTGGCAGCATAGTGAGCCCAGAAAGGCAATGAAATCAGGAAGAGGAGGTCTGAAATAGCCAGGTTGAAGAGACACAGATCTGACATGTTGGACCTTTTGCGGTACTTGACCAGGACACACAGCACCAGGCCATTGCCTATTAACCCCAAGATGAAGATGATGCTGTAGAGGGTGGGTAGGAAGACTCTGCTGAAGTCACTTACATTGGTGGTGTTGCAGGGTGAGAACTCTCCTGGTTTTAAGTTATTATAAGCAGAATAGTCCACAGCTGTTTATGAAAAAACAAAAAAACACAATGGTCTTATAAACATTCATTGCTTAAATATATAAAAAGAAAAATCTAAAACCTGATGCATGTTTTTCTGTGGGGTTTCACACACACAAAAAAAAGAAATACTTAAACTTCGATTATTGTGCTGAAAATTTAAAAGGATTTAAAATGACAGCTGTATTTTTAAATATGAATATTAAATATTAAATTTATGTTGGTATAGTTGCAGCCTGAGAAATAAAATTTTGTTAGGTTGTAGTAAGCAGAATAGTCCTTAGCGGTTTTGAGGCTGGGGGGGACAAGGGGACGGCAGAAGAAACAGTGGTCTCATCAAATGTTAAAAAGCAGAAAAATAAACATGCTGCAGTCGAAATTATTTTTGGGTTTAAAAAATGGTGTCTGTAAGACACTGGTGCAAATGTGACCATTTTACCATTTTATTATTGTGCTGGATTGCCATCTATTGCCAGCTATATATATTGGCTATTTTCAGTAATCTACTCTAAACAGTGTAAAAGCACTCATGGCAAACCAAGCTGTTTTATTTTTGAGATGAAATATTCAGATAAAAGACTCAGAAACTCATCAACATAGTCAGAGCTGCTGTTCAGTTAGAGAGACAAAGAACCCAGTTTAAGTCATTTCTACATCTCTACAAGATCAAAAATGGTTTGTATTGATGGAAACCAGACTAATGGACAAATGCTTATCATTTCCCCATGGGGTTTTTATTTTCTTTATGGCTAAAAGAGAACTTAACTCTTTGGGGTTGTTTGTTGATGAATCTTTTCTCACACATTTCATATTGAAAAGAAACTCTGCATTGTTGTACAATTGTACATTTATGAACTGTCTAAACACTTTTCAATGCTTTTTTGCATAAATTGAAGCTTGCTAAAAACAATAACTGAGTCTTTAATGCTTAGTGATAATCCCATGATCTAAAAGAGTGTTCCAGCTCTCTGTCTACGAAATTTTACACACAGTTTACTGATTGTACTAATAATTATTACTGAGCAGAAAGTAACTGAAAATGGAAACCTACTTGTCATGTTGAGGTATATCATGAGTGTCTCTCGTCAGCCCAAGAATGATTGTGAAAGCAGAACTGTGTATGCGAAGAAGACACCGTGCTTAAATGAGAAGCTTTCATAAGGTGGGGCTTTGTCTTGTTGCCAGAACAGTTATTTTCATCAAAACAGAAACATGCGAATCCAAAAACATTTTGTAAATGTACAACTTTCCACAAATAAGAACTGTACAAGCCAATCTAAACCCCGGGACGGATTAACAGTATAAATATGGATTATAGTGGAATGTTAACAGATTTTAAAGACAGTCTCCTTTAAATGATGCAGCAGCCTGCTTCATATGATACGTCTCATTCACTCATAGTAAAATGTGTGAGACAGACAAACCTAGTGAATTCGACTGATGTGTTCACAGGATACCAAACATGGAGATGATTAATAATATTATACTTTATTATCTTGAAACAATGCATAAAAAGATGCTGAAGTCACTGCCCTTGTGACAAGGATGTGATATTAGCCCACACCACTTTAAGCAAATCCTCAAAGCATATAGACTTTCACCTGTTCCTGCTAAATATTTCACTTTTGACACGTGTGTTTTGTTTTGGTTTGTGTCCATTCTCCGCCATTGTTGTGTTATCGGTTATTTACTAATGTCTCCGCTGTTCATGTTTCCCACTTTGATTTCATTTCGTATTTAAATCCCAAGTGTGTCTTTAGTCAATGCGGCTTATTGTGTGTTTCTGGATCTTTCCGCCAGACCCATGCCAAGCCTTTGATTGTTGTATTTCTCATTCTATGGTTTCATCTTCAGGAAGCAGTTTGTCCTTGGCATGTTCACAGTGGTTCTCTGGAATATCCCAGAAATGCTAGGAAAAAACCTTGACCCAGCTATTGCAGTCTACACAGGATTGCAACTTCATGAATATCCCAGTGTACAAATATGGGCTATGAAACCCTAAAAGAAAATAGTGTCTTATTGGAAAAACATTAATGATGGTAACAATTATCCGTTGTTTCACCCTTTAACCCTCATTAATAGAGAATCCCAACAAATTATCGATCACTACTGGATCTCATGCCCCTTGTCCGCATCTCCTGAAGTTTTGATTGGTGTTCTGGTTGCTTATCTTTTGCCGCTTTGTCAAGTATTTATCTGAGCATTGCCTAGCTCTTTTGTTTGTCTGCTTGCTATATTAATGCTTCATGAGAAAGGACTTCACCAAAGCACATAAAATCACTCTAAGCCTACTCTATGTACCCACTGAACTATTTTGTGATGTGTTCCAGCACTAAATGCAAAATCGAGCCCATGCAGATTTCTCAAGTTATCTGTCAGAGAACATCCAAGCCATCTGGAGAAAGGTGTTTTGATTCTACTGCTGAGAGGCCATTGACTACATTGTTCAATTCACAGTATCAAGGAGGTTCAGTGATCTGGAGAAAAAGTGGTGGAAAGCAAATAGTGTATAAAAAAAAACGTTGTCCAGGGAGACAACTCCAGGGAAATGTTCCTCCTTGCCTGAACTAGAGATAATCTAATGCTAGTCTATTCTGTAGGACTATTAGTTTGTGTGAGTAGTAGTGTAATAGTAAAACAGTGTATTTTCATTATTTTATTTTTTAAAAAATATGAATTCTAGAAACTTTCACTGAGGGAGTTGTTAGAGAACACCCACCACTTAAATCCATTTAGTCTTTTGACCGAGCACGTCAGTACAAGTCCTCTATGTCTGATCTGTTATGCTCTATAATTCACCTCAGATTAGTCATTTCCACCAACCTGGAATGTATGTGTTTGGGCAAGTGCTGTTTAGACAAGAAGAAATATAATAATACCTGCCAACAGGCTCCTCAGAAGACAGGCCTGTAAAACCAGACATTTTGGTGGTTGTGTCAGTCTTTTAATGCTGGACACATAATAGGTGAAAGGACTAAGACTCTCACATGATTAGCTTTTTGTTAAGAAAACCTTTGATGTGAAACATGTGATGCCGAAAGGGGAGGGCATGTCTGTGTAGCAGAGTTAACTCTAAATATAGTTGGCCAACAGGGTCACTGGTGAAGTGTTTAATCTCTGCTTTGACTCACTACATCTCCCAGTCCTCACATGGTCATATTGCTGCTATTGAAGTTGCTCTGCCAGTTAAATGTTCTTGACATTTTTGACAAATTTAAATGCATTAACATATTTTGGTAAACGGTACAAGAAATAGGTTCAAGTTAAATAGAATTTAAGAGGGGAAAAAAAAGTAATTATTTATCTATGATCTAACCGGAAAAGGAAGACTGTATCATTGTACTCAGATACTTCTAGCACACTTCATATTTTTGTCCCTAAAGTTAATATTAACTTTGCCTAATATCAAACATAAGAAAAACCAAATAACCTCTAATAAAGCACTATAGTTAGAAATGTACAGTATCTCACAAAAGTGAGTACACCCCTCACATTTTTGTAAATATTTGATTATATCTTTTAATGTGACAACACTGAAGAAATGACACTTTGCTACACTGTAAGTAGTTATATCATATACTTTCTGTCAAACTGTCAATCAAAGTGTTGTGTGTGATAATTTATGACCCTCTGGGCTTTCCTGACTGACAGGTCTGTAGAGGGGTTGGTGGGTGTGGTGAGGGGGTAACCCTTATCGAGTGTATCAGCTGATCAATCTGGCTTCTTTGTGTCTGGGGCAGTTAATTTATGATCCTTTGTTTCTTCCTGACCAAGAGTTTTTATGACCAGGGGGTCGTGGTGTGTTCCTATCAGCTTGTTTATGATAATGAGTGTCTGTGGGGGTGTTAATTGGTTTACAACACACCCCTACAATAGGTATGCCTTATGTTTAAAAAGTAGGGTCAGTTACGCAGAAATCTCTAAGATCTCAGTTGTGTGACAGAGCGCTGTGAAATTTTAGACGGATCGTCGATTCTCGTTTTAACTCGTCGCTAAAGATTTATATTTTATTTTGAAGAATATTTCAAAGAGGAGATGGCCGTCTATCGTAACAGTAAGTGTTTTGTTTTATTATTATTATTATTGTTGTTGTTGTTATTATTATTAATATTACACATTGTTAAACATTACACATGTTTTTATTTATAAATGAATTTATGCGTTTATTGTGGTGGATAAACCAGGTATCTAACGCTACAGGTGATGCTGACATTGTGTCTATCCCGGACATCGTTGACGAAATCAGGTTTCTGAACAAAGCAAGCGGTACGTGCGTTGTTATAAGTATTCGTTGCTACGTATGATGTGTTGTGTATGTGTATAATGATTTTACTTTATTTTACACAAAGGGTCAAGCGCAGAAGCCCACCGTGTCAGAGCGGAAAACCCCTGTCTTGGGTATGAAATGTGATAAATAGATATATGTATGCTATGTTTAAAAAGCTGTTTAAGATGTTTTCTCATGTATTGTGTTCGTTTGTTTGCTTTTCAAGGCTTGTCAAACCTTGTAAACAAGATCGCCGCACCCGAGTTAAAAAATTGATTCAAAAAAAAGAGCTCGCCATGTACGGCAAGAAAGATGTCGTTTTGCTCCGTGAGGCATGCATGAAGTACCGTGACGAATTCATACAGTGTACCAAACTCGACCCATTCAGATACACCACATTAGCAGCGTGCTGTATGGCCGTGTATAAAAACCACTACCTACCAAAAGACACCCTAGCTCTGACCCATAACAATGCATACACAAGTCAGAACAAGACATACTCAGCCGTCTCCATTGAATGGCTTGAATATGTCAAAACAACACGCGGCGTGAACATTCAGCATGCTTTAAATCATGGAGAGATGGTGAGTGGAAAATACCATCTTGACGGTTATTACGAAAAGGATGGTGGCAAATACGCTTTCGAATTCAACGGATGCTTGTTTCACGGGCATGAATGTCGTTATAACCCAAATCACTTACATCCGTTATCAAAAGTGCCCTACGGATTGCTCAGAAGGTCGAAATTTTGGAAAAGGCGTACGGTCTAGATATTGAGGTGATGTGGGAATGTACTTGGAATAATGCTAAACAGGCCGATGTCTCTGTAATGGCGTTTATGTCCACTTACACACATCCTGAAAGACTTAAACCGTGTGACGCCCTATTTGGTGGTCGTACTAACGCATACAAATTGTATCACAAAACCGACAATAGTGAAAAAATACGATATGTCGACTTTACAAGCTTGTACCCCTTTTGCCAGGCAAAGTTACCCCATAGGACATCCACAAATAATTTTCAAGGATTTTGAACCTCTTGAAAATTATTATGGTTTTGTCAAGGCCACGGTACTGCCACCACGAAAACTGCTTCACCCCGTCCTTCCCTATAGGACCGGTGGTAAGCTTATGTTTCCACTTTGTCGTACATGCGCCGAACATCAATATCAGACAGACCCTTGTGGTCATACTGATGAGGAAAGAGCTATTTCAGGGTGTTGGGTCAGCATAGAGCTGTTGAAAGGTGTGGAAAAGGGTTATGTTGTGACAAAAGTGGATGAGGTGTGGCATCGGTCAGAAACTTTGTTTTGTGATTATGTTAAAACATTTTTACAATACAAACAAGAGGCCAGCGGTTTTGCCGCACACGTCGTGACAGACGCAGACAAGGACTCCTACATCTCAGACTACTTTGAGAAAGAGGGAATTAAGATGGACTCTGATAAGATAATTAGCAACCCAGCACGGCATTCTATTGGGAAATCTCTTTGGGGTCATTTCTCCATACGTGAAAACTTGCCGTGTACAGAGTTAATTTCGGACCCGGAACAATTTACGCAGCACATATTTGGGAACGGGTATGATGATAAACATTTTTCCTTTGTTTCAGACAGCGTGGCTCTAATTCAGTGGTGTTATGCGGATGGGAAAGGGGATCAGACTCATGACATCAACATCTTTGTTGGGGCTTTCACAACAGCTCATGCCCGTCCAGAATTTTATGAATTAATGGACAAATTGGGTGACAGGTTGCAGTACAGCTACACAGACAGTGTAATCTTTACATCTAGAGAAGGTGACTGGGATCCTCCATTGGGACCCTATCTCGGTAATTTAACTGACGAAGTTGGAGATGGTGATCATATTGTAGAATTTTGTTCAGGCGGTCCAAAAACATTCGGCTACTGCACCTCGAAGGGTAAGGTATGCATGAAAGCCAAAGGTGTCACGCTCAACGCTGTAAATTCAAAAGCCATTAGATTAGACACCCTTATTGGACTTGTCGATCACTGCGTCGTGGGGGCGGATAATAGCCGTCATATACTGTCATACACAGATACCATTGTACGTAATAAAAAACTATTCATACTACACAACAGGTCAGTTGTTAAAAAGTTTAAGGTTGTGTACAACAAACGCGTGCTGCTCCCACATTTCACAACGATCCCATATGGCTTCTGACAATCTTTTTGGACATAGGGGTGTGCGAGACACAGACTGTTTTGATTTCAGATTACATCACCCTTTTACATGTGTGATAAGCGGCCCTTCAAACTCGGGGAAGTCCTATTTTGTAAAAATGCTATTGCAAAATGCTGTACATTTGATTTCTAAAAAAAAGTTAAAATATTGGGTATATTTATGATTGTTGGCAACCGTTGTATGATGAATTGTTGAAAATGTACAAAATAAAATTTGTTGAAGGATTACCACAGACTCTGAATGATGATGCTCTGTTTCCGGCCAACACGGTTAATTTGTTAATCCTCAATGATCTGATGAAAGAGGCCAGCGGGAGCAACGAGGCAGAGAAGGTCTTCACCCAATACGTGCATCAAAGAAATCTTAGTGCTATTTATATTGTGCAGAATTTATTTTGCCAAGTGAAATCCAGTAGGACCATCAGCTTAAACACAAATTATCTGATGTTGTTTAAAAATCCCCGAGACGCTAATCAAGTCAGTGTACTGGGGAGGCAGATGTATCCCGGCAACGCAAATTTTTTTATGGAATGTTATGAAGACGCAACCAGCAAGCCTTTCGAGTATCTGATGATTGATTATAAAACAAAAACACCCGAACACTATCGGCGTTGAACAGATTTACTTGCGCCACACCCTGTGGTGTATCTCCAGAGAAGAAGATAGCGAGATGTCTGCCAGACTTGAAAGCTGCCGCTTTTTAAAATATTATTAAAAGCAGCACCCAAACAAAGACAGGTTAATTTACAAACTGCAACGGACGAACTCGTTGCGACATTGTGTGAAGTAGCTCTTAATGTTCTCTACGGTAATATACCTCTCACATCTCAACAATACCAGAAACTCAGAAAAAGGAAAAGCGTCTTCAAATTTGTAGCGGTTAAGACGGTCGGTGTTAAAAGAAAGAGGCGTGTAATAAAACAACAGGGGGGGCTTTCTTCTGCCGCTCTTAAGCGTGGCTTTTCCTTTCATCTCCAGCCTGATTGCTTCTAGATAACAGAGGGAATGGAGTACGCAGAGAAACTGTTTTTAGTCCCGCAGCACCAGTTGGACAAGCTAAAGACCGGGACAACACGCGAATCCATTCAGCAGATTGTGGAGAACAATTTGGACATAGCTATAAGAAATATTTTGCACCGCTCTGACTTAGACAGTTATGAAAATGCGAAGCTGTACACAAGCGTTTTCCAGCGCTTTTTAACAATCGTTAAACAAGGGGATCGCGAAAACAGCACATTAACATTGACACCTATGCAGACTGAGCATCCTGAAAAAGAAAAGCCGTCTGCACAACCCGGCGTAAACCCCCACGACGATTTAGACAACGTGGTGGATGATATTTTGAAGAATATTCCATAGAGGAGTGTAAAAAACGCTCGCTACATTTTAGATCAAATGTCTAAAATGAAAGATGTCACATCTTGGGGCGAGTCAGGAGAGTTTGTGTTTAACGGTAGAACTATTCCTCATCACGGCATCACGGCTCCGCAAAAGATATCTGATGCCCGAAGAAAACACAAAACACATCTGAGTACACCATCACTCCAATCAAATTATTCAAACGGACCTGTATTTAAATCACCGGCTCTGGGTGGGGGGTTTGGTTTTTTTTTTGAAATTTTTTTTATTTTTGGTTTTTTTTTTATTTTTTTTTTTTTTTTTTTTTTATTTTATAAAAATAAAAAAAAAAAAAAAAAAAAAAAAAAAAAAACAAAAATATTATATCTAATTTTTTTGGCGCGGCAGGGGCGGGGGCCGCCAACCCTCCCTCTTTTTCTTTTTTTTTTTTTTTTTTTTTTTTTTTTTATTTATTTTTTATTTTTTCAAATTTAAACAAATAAATATATTAAAATAATATTTTTTATTTTTTTTTTTTTTTTTTTTTTTTTTTTTTTTTTTTTTTTTAACCAACCGCCACCGGGCGCCGGCCCTGGGCGCCGGGGGGCGGGGGCTGCGGCCCACGCCCCACCCCACCCCCCCCCCCTCCCTTTTTTTTTTTTTTTTTCTTTCCCTGTCTCCGCCCACACCGCGGGCCGGTGCTTTTTTCACCTTTTTGCCACATTTCAGGCTTAAAACATAAAGATATAAAATTTTATTTTTTGTGAGGAATCACCAACAAGTGGGACACAATTGTGAAGTGGAACGAAATCTATTGGATATTTTAAACTTTTAGCAAATAAAAAACTGAAAAGTGGTGCGTGCAAAATTATTCGGCCCTTTTACTTTCAGTGCAGCAAACTCACTCCAGAAGTTCAGCGAGGATGATCCAATGTTGTCCTAAATGACTGATGGTGATAAATAGAATCCACCTGTGTGTAATCAAGTCTCTGTATAAATGCACCTGCTCTGTGATAGTCTCAGGGTTCTGTTGAAAGCACAGAGAGAATCATGAAGACCAAGGAACACACCAGGCAGGTCCGTAATACTGTTGTGGAGAAGTTTAAAGCCGGATTTGGATACAAAAAGATTTCCCAAGCTTTAAACATCCCAAGGAGCACTGTGCAAGCGATCATCTTGAAATGGAAGGAGTAGCAGACCACTGCAAATCTACCAAGACCTGGCCGTCCCTCTAAACTTTCAGCTCAGACAAGGAGAAGACTGATCAGAGATGTAGCCAAGAGGCCCATGATCACTCTGGATGAACTGCAGAGAACTACAGCTGAGGTGGGAGAGTCTGTCCATAGGACAACAATCAATCGTACACTGCACAAATCTGGCCTTTATGGAAGAGTGGCATGAAGAAAGCCATTTCTCAACGTTTGGTGTGACGTTTGGTGTGTCTCCCAAGTGGCTTGTGGCAAACTTTAGACAAGACTTTTTATGGATATCTTTGAGAAATGGCTTTCTTCTTCTAAAAAATTAAAATTTTATATTTTTATGTTTGAACTCTGAAATGTGGCAAAAGGTTGAAAAGTTCAAGGGGGCCGAATACTTTTGCAAGGCACTGTATTTTGAATTTATCACTGTTTTGTTTAAAAAAATATGTCACCGTCTCTCCTGTTCTGTTGCAATGACTCGTCGAGTTCACATGGTGTTGCTGGAATGAGATGTGAGACATAATCAAAGCTGGATATTCCACACATTTTTTATTTTTCATTTTTCAATTCCCATCGCAACGTCCGTGAGCCTCATCCAAAGGTAAGGTCCACACACACTGTTTTTCTGGTGCTCGTGTTCTTGATGACGCTGTGCAGGTATCCAGGATCCTGAAGAATGACGAGCGCATTGGAGCGGTTGTGCTGCATGCCAGGACAAATGACACCAGGCTACGGCAGACGGAGGTTCTGAAGAGGGACTTCTCCAGCCTGATCGAGACGGTGCGAGGCAGATCACCCACAGCAAAGATCATCGTCTCTGAACCTCTTCCCACATTCAGACGTGGAGCAGAAAAGTTCAGTAGACTTCTCGCTTTACATGAATGGTTAGTCTCTTGGTGTAATGAGCAGAATCTAGTGTTTGTTAATAACTGGAATCTGTTCTGGGAGCGTCCTAGGTTGTTTCGTCCTGATGGCCTGCACCCCAGCAGCGTTGGAGCGGAACTGCTGTCCAACAACATCTCCAAGGCGCTACACTCCAAGTGACTGTCTACTGTAATTACAACTTCTGACAATAACAGTCAGTATAATCAATGTTCAATTAGTAGTTCATCAACAGTAATACATACTATAGAGACTGTGTCTGTTCCCCGAGCTATACAAATACATAGAAAATCTCGGAAAGTCTGTCTTCGTAAACTAATTAATATAAAATTAAATCATATTGAATACACAGCCAGCATTTTTGATCTGAAGCTAGGACTATTAAACGTTAGATCTCTTATGTCTAAGGCTCTTATTGTCAACGACATCATTACTAACAGGAATGTAATTTAATGTGTTTAACGGAAACTTGGGTTAAACCAAATGAGTACGTAGCATTAAATGAAGCCAGTCCTCCTGGATACAGTTATGGACATCAGCCTCGTTCAACTGGTAGAGGTGGAGGTGTTGGTCTTATCCATAGTGAAAATCTAGTCGTCACACAAAAATATAGTCATAAGTTTAATTCCTTTGAAATTCTTTATACCAGTGTAAATTACGTAGCCACAAAAAATGAGTCAATTCCTCTATTATTTACAGACCCCCAGGGCCATATACTGAATTTCTTAGTGAATTTGCAGACTTTGTATCAAACCTGGTTGTGTCTGTAAATAAAGCATTAATCGCTGAGATTTTAATATTCATTTTGATAACCTGTTGGACCCTCTGAGAACAGCGGTCGTGTCCATCTTAGATTCAGTAGGGATTAATCAGAACGTAATCGGGCCTACTCATAATGGTGGTCACACTCTTGACCTCATACTAACATACGGACTAAGTATAGAAAATATTGAAATTTTTCCTCAGTCTGAAGTTATCTCAGACCACTATCTTATCTCATTCATAATCCGTATTGATCATAATATCTCCACTACCACATAAAACGCACATTCACATCAGCTACTGCACCGAGCTTCATAAATAACTTACCAGAGACATCAATTAGATTTGGATCAGCGCCTGATCCAGTAGAACTCGATCAGGCAACTGAAAGCTTGGAGTCAACACTCCGCTGCACACTAGATAGAGTGGCTCCACTCAAAAGAAAAATAATTAGAGAAAAAAAATTAGCACCCTGGTATAATGATCTAACGCGATCCTTAAAACAGAAATCTAGACAATTAGAACGTAAATGGTGCCAAACCAAGCTGGAGATATTTCAGACAGCATGGAAGGTGAGCCTACTGAAATATAGGAAATCTCTTGCCGATGCTAAAAAGATCTATTTCTCCACCTTAATAGGAGACAACCAAAACAATTCCAGATTCTTCTTCAACACGGTAGCAAAACTAACTAGGAATAAAACCACTTCAGAGAAAAACACTCAATCATTTCATAGCAGTGACGACTTCATGAAATTTTTCATTTATAAAATTGAAAATATTAATGTGAGATACAGGCCATTAAATTACAACCGGTCAGTATTATAACAAACCCATTAGATGACAATGTGGCAATATCGGATCAATGTTTAGAGTGTTTTGCTCCGCTTATAGAGACCGAACTAGCTACACTAATCTCATCAGCCTGCATACTAGATCCCATACCCACATGTTTGTTTAAACAGATTTGTCCAGGAGTAATTAAGTCACTTTTAAATATAGTAAATTCTTCCATAACCACTGGCTATGTACCTAAATCTCTTAAATTAGCAGTTATTAAACCATTGATAAAAAAAAACCTGACCTTGACTCATCTCAATTGTCCAGCTATAGACCGATATCAAATCTCCCCTTCATCTCTAAGATTTTAGAAAAGGTAGTAGCAAAGCAGTTATGCTCGTACTTTGATAGGAACATCATTTATGAAATGTATCAGTCAGGATTTAGACCTCATCATAGCACAGAGACAGCGTTAGTTAAAGTAGTAAATGACCTTCTTCTGACCTCTGATCAGGGTTGTGTCTCAATGCTTGTGTTACTCGACCTTAGTGCAGCTTTTGATACCATAGATCACACTATTCTCCTTGATAGATTAGAAAATATTGTTGGCATTAAGGGAACAGTACTCTCTTGGCTCAGGTCTTAACTGACCGATCGTTATCAGTCCGTAGATGTAAATGGTGATTATTGACTCCAGTCTGTCATTTAATGCTCATGTAGATAATATTACTAGGATAGCTTTCTTTCATCTCAGAAATATTTCTAAGATAAAAAAAATGTCGCATTTAGTTTAAAATACTTTTATTAACCTATAAAGCACTACACGGTCTTGCACCACAATATCTAAGCGACCTTCTGGTTTTATATGATCCGCCACGCCTACTCAGATCAAAAGGTGCAGGCTATTTGACATTACCTAGAATAGTGAAGTCTTCAGCAGGGGGAAGAGCCTTCGCTTATAGAGCCCCACAGTTATGGAACAGTCTTCAAACACAGTCTCACTGTTTAAGTCTAGGCTTAAAACATATTTGTTTACTCAAGCTTACCCTGACTAGATTATATCTCACTACTTCACAGTCCTAATAATCGTTTTTCTCCCTCTCTCTCTTTTTGCTGAGCCCCACATGAATTTATGGAGATATTGGAGATCCAGATCCCTTCTGCCTCTAGATGAGCCTAAAAGTTCTGCTGGGACTACGGCTGCTCCTAAGGCCATACATACTTCTCATTTTCACATTATCTGTGTTACCTTCACATTCTGTTGTTACCCAGATGAGGATGGGTTTCCCTTCTGAGTCGGGTTCCTCTCAAGGTTTCTTCCTCAAAAAACATCTTAGGGAGTTTTTCCTTGCCACCGTCAGTGGCTTGCTCAGTTGGGATAAATTCAATTTGTTTTATACCCGTTTGTTTCTGTTTATCTGTTCCTGTTTCTCTCTGTTTATCTGTTTCTGACTGTTTATACCTGTTTTTTATTTCTGTAAAGCTGCTTTGAGACAATGACTATTGTAAAAAGCGCTATACAAATAAAAAAATTAATTGAATATTCTTTGTTTTTATTTAAAAAATGTAGTGTTAGACATAAACATTTCATCTGTCTGAACACAATGAATACATTTGAAAACATCTTTATTACAACTACCTTTTTTTGTTTTTTTCATAAACACTGACACCATCATTTTTAATAAAATCGTCGGTATACATCTTCAACACACGGTCATAATCGTGCCCCTTTACCATATGATAGAGAAAAAACACACAATGCTGCCCGCAGGTCTCTGCCGAAAAATCTTGGACTTGTACCGCAGAATGTTGAATCACTCTAGAATTGCTTATTAGAAAGTTGATTATTCTATGGAAGACAATTCTATGGAAAACGTCATATGGTTTATTACCAAAGCTGTCGAAAAAACAACCCACGCTGTCCTCGTTTATGTAGATGGCTAGCCAGTGTTCACCCGGGAGTTCTGAAGGATGCGTGTTGATTATTACCATTGATGGTAATTTTCTTAAGGGTGATTTTGGTAGGTGGTCACACGGGAGCACGCCGAGAAAATGCGTATTACACGAGATCCTATCCATTATAGCAGTAAGCTGGATGGTGTCCATTACGACTATTAATAGTAATCAACCAGGATCTGTCTGCGATTTGACACTTCGATGATGCTGTCAAATATGGAATAAACAATTAAGTTGATCGTTCGGGGTAGCGGCTGTTTAACCTAATGTTCCCAGACTTGATAAGCGACACGTGTTGACTGCAGTCTTCGTTCCGGCGTGAGATTAAACGCATAAAGGGTATAACCATGTAGAAAATCCTCCCTATCGATAGCTAGAGGTTGATTTTTAAGATGCTTTCCAGAAGCCAGCGCTAACTGATAAAATTTGCGTACCATAGAGCCGCTTCCATATTCAGGCTGCAGAGGTTTAGCGGGGTGTTTTTGACCGTCCAGATAAACTGCCAAAAATTCTAGGTCATAGTTTTTAAACGCGAACGGATTTTTATCATATGCGCCATTTTTATGTAAACGCGTCATTATCAACCATAGCCAGAACAATGGATTTTATTAGAGTTCCTAAGAACAAGTTTTCTTGATTACAAACACGTGCCCCTACTGGAATTGAGAAGTTTTTCACACATACTCTGTCGATGGGGTATTTGGCTGGCGTCGAGAGCAATGCTTGCGCGTGCCCCAATCTCACACCTGGTGACACAGACACTTTTTTCACAAACAGTGAAGCCGACACGATGTTTAGTTTATAGGCTACTGCGTGCTCCTCATCAGACAGAATTACTTTCCCTCGTTATGTGAATTTTAATGTCCACCGTAAGCATTAGTTTTCTGAAAGAAAATGTCACTGTGAATGGGGGCCAGTAGTCAAAAGTTGCTGGTGGTAAAGCTTGTTAAACCTACACCAGCGGGTCCGACGGTGTTTGAAAGTGTTTCAAGAGCGTCTTTACCATAATTGGTGAGACACTCTATTATGCATCTATAAGGATATGTGTAGGAACTTTGTGATATGAGACGGTCTCCAAGCGACACGTCCACTTGTGAAAATATTGTGGATCCAGCATAGTTAATAAGCTCCACGGGGGCTCCGTCTGCAACGTCTGTGCCGTCTGCATTAGTGATTCTGACGCGTAAAAAAACAAGGGTGTTGTTTAGGTCTACATAATCCTCTCCAGTCCCCGCTATAAAAAACTCCAGAGGCGATGTTTCTGATATTGCTGACAATGGTGGTACTTCTAAATATGTATTTTTTTCGATAACGGTTTGTGTTAATGGTACTGTGAATAGATCCAGTTCGGTTTTTAAGCATTCTTCTGACATATTGTGTAGTAAAGACATGGTCTAAAATATTGTTTTGTTCACGCAGGTCTTTGTTCTTTCTGCTGTAGAGCTGGCCGGTGTCTTCTTGTGCTTGTGTTTTACATCTGACGATTTCTTGGTGTTATGTTTTCTTTTCTTCAGCGTTTGGCCACTCCTCCGAACCCCTGGTGGTCTAGATGTTCTTCTGCGAGCCATCACAGCTAGTCCGGACCCGTCTTCAGTGTTGGTATTGTTGTTATTATTAAACGTATGCGATAATGCATTGCTAACAACATTGCTTAGTATGTTTTTTGGGGTCTGTATGGTGATTATTGAAATATGACATTATTATTATATTATTTAAAAAAATTGTTTCACAGGTCTAAAATGCAGCTTGGCACACACCTTCCCGTAACTGAAGCGCACGTCTCGATTTTGATCGTCTTTCACGTCTTGTATGGTTATCTCACCGATGGACGATTTATTAACCGATACGTAGTGTGGGGTGTCGTATCTAACACTAACATTCTTGTGGGTCTCCCCCTCTATATGTACATATCTTAGCAGTGGTACGTAGAAGTCCCCCACGGTCTGGTATTCTATGATATCGGGATAAATGTACATATTGTAAAACCCCGCATTAATGTCAGACTTTCAACAGTATGGTCCGTAGTTTCAATAGCAACACCCGGTTTTAATCCTAAAATATTGGCCAACTTTCCATAAAATGTCAGCGATGTCTTCAGAGGGCCTTTGATAAAGATTTTATTTTTAACTGCGGGCACGTCCACATACGTCACACATGACGCGAGGGGGCGAAAACATGACGTCACCCCGGAAGAAGTCCGTGCATGCACAACAGCGCACGTTGAACGCTGTTGTGCGGGGGGAATTGTGACAGCTTTTAAATCGGTGGCTGTTGCAAAATGTTGTATGTTGAACTTTTTTGTCATGTTTTGAAAATGTTTATTTAAAAATTCTTTCCCATTATCTGTCTGTAGTTGCTCTCATCCAGTATAGATTGGAACGCTTTAGACACCTCGACACCGGATTTATTTTTTAAAACCCGAGTCCATGCATATTTACTGAACATATCTATGCACGTCAACAGAAATTGAACGTTGTCGTTTTCTTTGGCGTATGCAGACATATCGACCAGATCTGCCTGAAACTGCATATCAATACCATAAACAAAAACGCGATTTCTTTTGTAATTTAACGGAGCAGTTCTGTGTAACGTGTAAGCATCCTCGCCGGCGAGCCAATCCGAAACTTGTTTGTCTGTTAAACGAACCCGTTTCTTTTAAAACGCCGTCTTTTAAAGGCTTTTTACCACCAAAAGAACCCTGCATTTGAAGGTGTGTAATAGACTTTTTTCATATCCTCCGACATGTCGACACAAACAACCACAAAAGAATAACACGGATGATCTTAAACGTCATGTTATTTATTTCAGTTAAAGATCATAAACATTGTCACACAGCATCATCGAGGCTTTGTAGGAATTTTGTACACATCACTGGGTTTTTGTCAACCACATACGCTATAAATGCATCGATTATTTCACACACAACCGTCTTTAGCATATTTTTACAGACTAAAGTTTTTATGTGTTTTTGGAAGCCTGGTAATGCGGATTCTTTTTAAACAGATCTTTTAAACATTTTTACATTCTAAAGGTTTGTGGTTAGAATGTGTGTAATACATACGACTCTTTTAAACACATTCTTTTTTTAAACTTTGCTTTAACTCCTAAACTTTTTCTTCAAAGGTAAGCAGGGATCCTTAAACAAATATTCTACTCCTATATGTACACATTCAAACATCATGCTTTTCTAACTTTGTGTTTACACAAACGAAATAACGCCACACAGTAACACAAACATATCCCCATATTAAAAACATTATTTCTTTTCAGATGTATTTCACCCCGCCAAAAAACAAACTCATTAACATAAACACCTTTTGTTGAGAGGGAGCTATTCCCCCCACACACATCCTCTCCCCCACTGCCCCAGACACAAAGGAGCCAGATTGATCAGCTGATACACTCGATAAGGGTTACCCCCTCATCACACCCACCAACCCCTCTACAGACCTGTCAGTCAGGAAAGCCCAGAGGGTCATAAATTATCACACACAACACTTTGATTGACAGTTTGACAGAAAGTGTATGATATAACTACTTACACTGTAGCAAAGTGTCATTTCTTCAGTGTTGTCACATAAAAGATATAATCAAATATTTTCAAAAATGTAAAGGGTGTACTATAGTGCTTTATTAGAGGTTATTTGGTTTTTCTTATGTTTGATATTAGGCAAAGTTAATATTAACTTTAGGGACAAAAATATGAAGTGTGCGTACACACTTGTGAAGAATGAAGAATCTGAGTACAATGATACAGTCTTCCTTTTCCGGTTAGATCATAGATAAATAATTACTTTTTTTTCCCTCTTAAATTCTATTTAACTTGAACCTATTTCTTGTACCGTTTACCAAAATATGTTTTTATGTATATATGTATATGCATTTAAATTTGTCAAAAATGTCAAGAACATTTAACTGGCAGAGCAACTTCAATAGCAGCAATATGACCATGTGAGGACTGGGAGATGTAGTGAGTCAAAGCAGAGATTAAACACTTCACCAGTGACCCTGTTGGCCAACTATATTTAGAGATAACTCTGCTACACAGACATGCCCTCCCCTTTCAGCATCACATGTTTCACATCAACGGTTTTCTTAACAAAAAGCTAGTCATGTGAGAGTCTTAGTCCTTTCACCTATTATGTGTCCACCATTAAAAGACTGACACAACCACCAAAATGTCTGGTTTTACAGGTTTGTCTTCTGAGGAGCCTGTTGGCAGGTATTATTATATTTCTTCTTGTCTAAACAGCACTTGCCCAAACACATACATTCCAGGTCGGTGGAAATGACTAATCTGAGGTGCAATCTAGATTTATCAGCCAGTTCGCTTGAAATCTGAATTATAGAGCATAACAGATCAGACGTAGCGGACTTGTACTGATTTGCTCGGTCAAAAGACTAAATGGATTTAAGTGTTCACTTATGCGGCCCCAGACCATGATACTCCCACCACCATGCATGACTGTAGGCAATACACACTTGTCTTTGTACTCATCACCTGGATGCAGCCAAACACGCTTGACACCACCTGAACCAAACAAGTTTATCTTGGTTCCAGTAATCCACGTACTTAGTCTGCTTGTCTTCAGCACATTGTTTGCGGGCTTTCTTGTGCATCATGTTTAGAAGAGGCTTCCTTCTGGGACGACAGCCATGCAGACCAATTTGATGTAATGTGCGGTGTGTTGTCTGAGCACTGACAGGATGACCCCCCACCCCTTCAACCTCTGCAGCAATGCTGGCAGCACTCCTACGTTTATTCATTAAGGGAACCATGAACGCCAACATGTACTGTGACATACTCTTTAATTTATTTCTTCATTATCATATGATTCATTTACATGTGATTCATTTACATGTGATTCATATTCATGTGATTCATTTTCATGTGATTCATGTACATTTTTTCTTCTCTCCTCCCTTCCCTTACCCAAATATTTCATTAAGAAGAAAAAAAAACAAATTGAGCAATACAGCAGCAAACATTCACAGGCCTTTTTTCTTGTTATACTAACAAAGGAAAACAAAATTAAAAGTACTAAAAACCCGCCCCTTCCCCACCCGGCTTATCATGGCTACTCAATAACTGTCGCTGGTTATATAGATACTCTAAAACCCAAGAACAGGCACAAAAATTTAAGTGGGAAGTGTCTGTAACTCCATAAAGTATACAATAAAGGGATGCCTTTTATTAAAAAATAAAACATCATCATAGTTAGGAGCGTATACATTTACAATACCTGTCTTTACATTAGAGTACCAGCAACTATAATATATCTACCATTCGCATTAGCAATAACATTAGTGGACTAACAAAACTGTAACCTTTTGGCAGTTAAAATAGCAACCCCTTTTGCTTTCGAATTAAAGTTTGAGTGGAACACTTGACTCACTCAAAGGCAGTGTAACCTTTGATGATCTTTAATATGTAGGTGAGTCTCCTGTAAAAATACTATATTGGAGTTTAAACGTTTCAAATGTGTAGAAACCTTAGATCTCTTGACAGGATTACCTCTGACGTTCCAACAAATAAATCTTAAAGGCGTGCCTGTCCCAGCCGGAGTGGGACCCAACCCCCCAAACAATCACCCAAAGTCTCCAGAAAAGAAGGGAGACGGCAGTGTTTCCCAGCAAGAGTTGTCCACAATGTGAAAACAACTCAAAGAGTAAGCTGAACTCACCAACAGAATTACCTAAACAAAAAAATTCCAGTAAGAGAAAAGTCCCCTAGTGACAAATCTGATAAATAGTCTGCGCACTTTAACAAATATAATGTCCGTAACTTTTAATGACTTATAACTAATAATATTACAGTGTAGCACGTAAAGATGAGGAAATAACACTAATAAAATCAACAGAAACTCTAACCCAATCAGAGCATCAAAACAGAGAAGCACATTTATGGAAGTATAATAGTGCCAAAAGTCCTTGAAACTTGAATTACATAACCTGAAAAAAACTTGTCACAATAACAATACTTGAATTTTTTTCTGCCCAGCAATCTGACACAAATCGAAAAATAAACACAGCAATATCAGTGCTTGAATTAATTTCCTCACAAATTCAGGCTGCAAAAATTCAGGTCTTCACATTCTGGCTGCAAAAATTCAGGTCTTAAATTCAGGTCTTCAAATTCAGTTCTAAAAATTCAGGTGTTCACATCCGAGTCTCACAGGATGAGCAGTGGATTGCCGATAGTATTATTACTCGCTGCTCAGAACCGCCTCAACGCCCTGGTGGTTGTGGTGTGAATTGCACTTCCGTACCGATAGTGAATCAGAAGATGAACCAAGGGGTAAGTTAAACTATTCTTTATTTATCAACAGCACAGCGGAATATTTTACTACACTGTTGAATTACTTTTCATTTATCCTTTCGGAAAAACTGCTGGATTATATAATCAAATTATAAGTATGAAAAGCTGTTTGATGCAGCTGTATTTCTTACTATTTTATAAATGACATTAATTCAAGACAAGAAAAGTCAAACAGGCAGTTTCATGCACCAGTCTTTTTACACTATCGGGGTACAAAGTGACCAGGGCATTGAAAATGTGGATGTTGCTCGCCTAATGTTCCTAGTGCATGGGGCAGGCAGGGGAAGCTTTATTTCAGGAAAGAGTGTCCGTAATCAGCGGTGTGTTGATTTAAAACCATGTATATTTATCAGTATATCTACAGAGTTTCCAGTTTACAAAATCATTTGACACTGAATTTTACTTTTGTATGATTCATTTATTCCAGTATGAGAGGCTGTGACGAGATGTCTGGACATCGGTGACAAATGTGTATTATGATGTTCTGCACTCCCTAGAGGAATGTGGCTACCTTGACATTTCAGACTCAACTCACCTCTTTTGTTGCCACTATGTTTTTCTTCCACGGCTTCAAAATGACCTCAACTTGTTTTGCAGAACCTGGGACAATCACCCGATTCGCACAGAGGGTAGTATGACTCCTAACCAGTTGTGGGCAATGGAAAGTGTCAACCAGCCTGTACCTGAACCCAACATTGAGGCATGTGGTCTACTTTTCATATGTGAAACTGTCTGTCTTTATTTTTTTAACTAAGAACAATAAGTAAGAATGCTGCCATGAATGGAATGCTTGTTTTGTTGAGAGCTTTAGGAAGGACTTCACATGTTATGATTAATGGTCCAAAATTTGTCTTTTAGGGACTGAGCACACCGCACATTGACTGGGAGAGTAGCGGACTCGTTGCTGATGCACACGCCAGACATCATTGTTCCTACGACTGAATGCCCCCTGAGTGATGAACAAATGGCAGCCCTACAGGAAGCTGTATACCCCAAAACAACTTCACAGACATTTGGCTGGGACATCTATTTTTTCAGTATTTTTTAATTTTGCCAGTCAGTTCTTATGGAGTAATTGTCTATAGTAACAGCAGACCACATGTTTGTTACTTGATAATAAATATTTCAGCATATGGAAATAATCTGTTGCCAAGAACATTGGTTTTATTTTATGTTTTGAAACTGAGTTTAACTGAGTTAATTTAGTCTTAGTTGACATTCGTACAGCTTAATAAATAGAGCCGAATATATTGTTAAAGAAGACACGACTATTGCTCACAATTGAAAAAGTACAAAATGTACATATATTTTGAAATAATAAAACAGTAACATAAAGCATGGAAAAACAATTTCATTTTCACCATTCAAACAGTTTCAACATTCAGTAGTCACTGCATCTAAAATAGTGTGGTGGGGTACAGTACAAACGTACATGCCATCTTGTCAAATATTGCATGTGCCATGCATGTTAAAACAGAACAGACTTAAACATTACAAACAGTAACAGCACTTTCATGCATATGCTAAAGTAGAACTGAAACATTTATGCTGCATGAATAAGGCAACAATGAAAGGGTGAACGTTAGAAGAAATATGCAGTTCCAGCTGCTGAATAATCAAAGTTAAATATGCCCAAAACCATACTTGCATGACCCAATGCACATAATCAAGTCCATCCTGAAAGACTGGTAATCTTTGTAGTGCCCTGGTAATCTGAGGATACAAAAGCAGGTAGGTACAGTGCCTTGCGAAAGTATTCGGCCCCCTTGAACTTTTCAACCTTTTGCCACATTTCAGGCTTCAAACATAAAGATATAAAATTTTAATTTTTTGTGAAGAATCACCAACAAGTGGGACACAATTGCGAAGTGGAACGAAATCTATTGGATATTTTAAACTTTTTTAGCAAATAAAAAACTGAAAAGTGGTGCGTGCAAAATTATTCAGCTCCTTTACTTTCAGTGCAGCAAACTCACTCCAGAAGTTCAGCGAGGATCTCTGAATGATCCAATGTTGTCCTAAATGACTGATGGTGATAAATAGAATCCACCTGTGTGTAATCAAGTCTCAGTATAAATGCACCTGCTCTGTGATAGTCTCAGGGTTCTGTTGAAAGCGCAGAGAGCATCATGAAGACCAAGGAACACACCAGGCAGGTCCGTAATACTGTTGTGGAGAAGTTTAGAGCCGGATTTGGATACAAAAAGATTTCCCAAGCTTTAAACATCCCAAGGAGCACTGTGCAAGCGATCATCTTGAAATGGAAGGAGTATCAGACCACTGCAAATCTACCAAGACCTGGCCGTTCCTCTAAACTTTCACCTCAGACAAGGAGAAGACTGATCAGAGATGCAGCCAAGAGGCCCATGATCACTCTGGATGAACTGCAGAGAACTACAGCTGAGGTGGGAGAGTCTGTCCATACGACAACAATCAGTCGTACACTGCACAAATCTGGCCTTTATGGAAGAGTGGCAAGAAGAAAGCCATTACGCAAGATCAACGCCGTCAAAATGAATATTTTACCGAAGTTTCTTTTCTTGTTCCAACAAGTGCCTCTTTCTCTCCCAAAATCATTCTTTGATTCATTGGATAAGATAATTAGTACATTTATTTGGGGAGGGAAGCCACCAAGGGTTAGTAAATCTTTATTGCAGAAATGTAAACTTATGGGAGGACTTGCATTACCCAATTTTCAATTCTATTACTGTGCTGCACACATCCATAAACTTTGTTACTGGGTTCAATCTCCTGGATCTTCTTGGTCTAAATTGGAATTATCTTCTTGTAGGGAATCCTCTTTACCTGCTCTACTTTACACCTCTTTACCTACAAAACTTTCCCTTTATACTGATAACCCTGTTGTCCTCAGCACACTTAATACTTGGTATCAATTTAGACGACATTTTAAATTTGTAGGTGCATCCTCTTTGTGTCCTTTAGTGAACAACCATCTATTTCCTCCATCGTGTATGGACTCCTCATTTTCAGTGTGGTATGACAAGGGTATTAAACAAGTTAGGAAGTTGTATTCTGATGGTGTGTTTGATAGCTTTGCCAATTTGGCATCCACTTACGATCTCCCCTTGACACATTTCTTTCGGTACTTTCAAATACGGAATTTCGTTTCTAGATGTTTTCCTGATTTCCCTTCTACGCCTCCTGAACAGGCTTGGGAAGACCTGTTTTCAAATAACCCGCATCAGAGAGGAATGATTTCTAAGATTTATGATTTTATTTTGACGCAAGGTGGGTCGAGTAATAAAATTAGGAATGCATGGGAAACGGAATTAGGAGTACAAATAAGTGAGGAGTGTTGGGAACATGCTATAGGGAGGGTACAGACTACCACTTGTGCCTGCTCGCTTGACTTATACAGTTCAAAGTTTTAAATAGAGTCCATTTGTCCAAGTCGAGATTGTCTGTGATGTATCCGGCTGTTGAGGACAAGTGCGATAAATGCCATGGCTCTCCCTGTCATCTTGGCCATATGTTTTTCTTTTGCCCTGAACTCCATGGTTTTGTCTGGTTCTTTTTTACCATCATGTCCACTATTCTCAGGGTAGATTTAAAGCCTTGTCCATTGATTGCGATATTTGGGATTCCTCAAGCTTCAATTCCTTTGAGCTCGATAAAAAAGGATGTTGTTGCTTTCACATCCCTTATAGCAAGACGTTCCCTACTGTTACATTGGAAGTCTGCTAAATACCCATCTATCTCCCAGTGGATAAAGGACGTGATGTTTTTTCTGAAACTTGAGAAAATAAGATATACAATGAATGGATGTACAGATAAGTTTTTTACAAATTGCATCCCTTTATTGCCTACTTTATGGAGTTACAGACACTACCCAAGTAAAGGTTCGCCTGATCTTGGAGTTGAATAATATCTCTATAACCAGCGACAGTTAATGGGTAGCCATGATGAGCCGGAGGGGTGGGTTGTGGGTTCAATTTTGTTTTTCTTTGTATAAAAAGAAAAAAATCTGTGAATATTTTCTGCTGTTGCTAATTTTGTATTTTTGGGAAATGGTGGGGAGGACAGAACAGAAAAGGCAATTTAGATAGCCTTAGCAGTTCAACAGAAATGTTCATCAGAAATGTTTAATAAAAAAGAAACGTTATGCAGAAATGTTTAGCAGAACTGGTTTAGCAAAAATTGTAGAAATGTTCTGTAGAAATGTTCACAGAAATGTTCAATAACAATGAAACATGAAAAAAAAAGAATCCGAATTCTGAAGAGCTGGAAGGCAGAGTGCAAAAAAAGAATAAAAGAAATGTGAAAAAAAAAACTCCTCTATATAGGTGATGCAGTTCACCCCGATATCAAGAGTTTAACGTAATCTCCTGCTTCCTCCGCTGAGATAAAGTCCATCTGGACACCGTTATATGTAATACGAAGCCGAGCTGGGCAAAGTATTTCATAGTAAGCGCCCTCAATACCACGAAGTTGACGCCGAACCTCGTTAAATGCGACCCGGGCCCGGGTTGTCTTTACTGTGTAGTCAGGGAAAATGGAGATGGTCAGATCCCTCGTTTTAATCCACTGGAGCTCTCTCTCTCATACTGTGACATACTGAAGCAGAGCATGATAAGTATGCAGTATTCCAGCATGATAACAACCCCAAACACACCTTCACTACCTTGCTAAAGAAGCTGAGGGTGAAGGTGATGGACTGACCAAGCATGTCTCCTATTGACCTAAATCCTATTGAGCATCTGTGGGGCATCCTCAAATGGAAGATGAAGGAGCACAAGATCTCTAACATCCACCAGCTCCGTGATGTCAGGACTCCAGTGGCAACCTGTGAAGCTCTGGTGAACTCCATGCACAAGAGGGTTAAGGCAGTGCTGGAAAATAATGGTGGCCACACAAAATATTGACACTTTTGGCCCAATTTGGACATTTTCACTTAGGGGTGTATTCACTTTTGTTGCCAGCGGTTTAGACATTAATGGCTGTGTGTTGAGTTATTTTGAGGGGACAGCAAATTTACACTGTTACACAAGCTGTACACTCACTACTTTACATTGTAGCAAAGTGTCATTTCTTCAGTGTTGTCACATTAAAAGATATCATCAAATATGTACGAAAATGTGAGGGGTGTACTCACTTTCGTGAGATACTGTGTGTGTATATATATATATATTTATTTATCATGTCTTCTTAACAAAGTATTGAGCAAACGCTGTGAATACTTATATAAATGTGCTTTTTTTGTTTTTTTATTTTTAATAAATTTGCAAAGATTTCAAATTAACTGCTTTCATGCTGTCATTATGGGGTATTGTTTGTAGAATTTTGAGGAAAATAATGAATTTAATCCATTTTGGAATAAGGCTGCAACATAACAAAATGTGGAAAAAGTGAAGCACTGTGAACAATTTCCGGATGCACTGTAGAAGTCATTCTCTCTGAGAACTCAGTTTCAATTGTTGTACACTGGCCAAAGCAAAGAGGAAAGCACTCTTTCAGAACATTGAAAAATAAATTCCTAAATTTCTGCCCCACAAAGGCATAGTGTTATGAAAAAAGATTTGGACAGGAAGTAAACACAGGAGTAAAGTCTTTATTATTCACTAAAGTCAAGATACGAGGAGGCGGGAAACAAGGTCTAAATATAAAACAAGAACTGAAGCAAAGAACATGAAACTTAATCAGGGTGTGGAAACTAGGACATGAAACTCACGTTTAACTACGACATGAAACTCACGTTTAACTATGGCATAAACAAGGAACAAGGAACAAGGAACTAGACAGGACCTGGAAACTTTACCCGCATGGCACCATTACCCCTTTTAGTCTCTATTAGTCTCTAATACCGCGTGACGTGAGCAGCAACGTGAGGGGTTTAAAAAACCAGACACAATTACCTTAATTGCTGACAGCTGGTAACACTTCACAACACACCCTCGCACTTCCGTCAATAACTGAACAGGGTGGGGACAGAACCAAAGCAAGTGCACAAAGTCTTATCGTCCATGCACACTTCAAGCACGTGCACGCGGTCTCCAGCTGATCGTTTACGTCGTCGCCGCAGTGCCATCTGCTGGCAAGATCATGACAGAACCCCCCTCCAAAAGCGCTCCTCCCGGAGCGCCAAAGAAATCCCCCTCCAACGGCGGTCCTGGGTCCCTGTGTCCTTTGATGCATCAAGAAACAGGGCAGTCTCCTCCGGGCAGCAAATAGGCAGAGCACTGCCCCCAGCCAGCCTGGGGTACTGAGCAATGTCCACTGCGGGACTGGAGCTCGGGGTGACATCCTCAGTGGGGCTGGAACGCTGGGCGATGTCCCCTGTGAGGCTGGAGCTCGGGGCGACATCCTCGGCGGGGCTGGAGCTCGGAGGGACATCCTCGGCAGGGCTGGAGCTCGGGACAGCTTCCTCGGCGGGGCTGGAGCTTGGGACAGCTTCCTCGGGGGACAGGACATTGGGACAGCTTCCTCAGCGGGACAGGACTGCAGGGCAGCTTCCCTATCAGTTGAGACCTCCCCATGGGTCTCTGACTGGAGTTCCGAGGTTGCCAAGTTAACCTCGGGCTGGGACTCCGGAACTGAGTCTGGGTAGCTGAAAAACCCATCAAAAGGTTCTGGAAGCTCCATGAATGTCCACTGTGGAAATTGCATTGAGTCTAAATTGGGGACGGTTGGCGTAGACTTCCTGGCTCTTCGTTTCTTCCATTCTCCTGCTACTCCCATGGTTTTTTGGCATGATATTCTGTTACAAAACACGATGAACATGGCGTGCATTGCCATCTGCTGGTGAGATCGTGACACGTAGATTAAGGGGTTGAGGAAGTAGTGACTGAATGCTATGATTTCCACCCACTGCATAGCCATGTTTATGTGCTCTTGACAGCACTTCATATAGTCAAATTGATGAAGGAACTTCAGGAAGATGACGATGTTGTAGGGCGTCCAGAAGAGGAATGAAACAATGACCAAGACCAATATGAGCTTGACAGCTTTGTGTTTCTTCTGAGATTTCATGGCCATTAAGATGGGGATGATGCACGAGTAGCAGAAAACCATCACCGAGAGAGGAATGATCAAGCCAAGGATGTTAAACTCAATGTAAGAGAAGTACTCCCACACTGTCCCTTGTGGATATTCCACCTTACATTTTAATAATTCCTTGTTTGTAAAAAAAAATTATGTTTGGCAGAGAAGCTCCCAAGATAAATGCCCACATAAACAAAGCCACAGCTATGCCAGCTCTGACAGACCGGTGCTTGGAGAAGAGGGAGGTGTAGGTGTGGACAATAACAGCGTAGCGGTCAACAGTCATGAGGATCATAAAGAAGATACTTCTATAGAATCCCAGCATGTAGAGCCCTGTCACTGCATGGCACATGAAGATCCCGAAGATCCACTCAGAGATGGCAGCATAGTGAGCCCAGAAAGGAAATGAGATCAGGAAGAGGAGGTCTGAAATAGCCAGGTTGAAGAGACACAGATCTGACATGTTGGACCTTTTGTGGTACTTGACCAGGACACACAGCACCAGGCCATTGCCAATTAACCCCACAATGAAGATGATGTAGAGGGTGGGTAGGAAGACTCTGCTGAAGTCACTTACATTGGTGTTGTTGCAGGGTGAGAACTCTCCTGGTTTTAAGTTATTATAAGCAGAATAATTCCACAGCTGTTTATGAAAAAACAAAAAAACACAATGGTCTTATAAACATTCATTGCTTAAATATATAAAAAGAAAAATCTAAAACCTGATGCATGTTTTTCTGTGGGGTTTCACACACACACACACACACACACACACACAAAGAAATACTTAAACTTCGATTATTGGGCTGAAAATTTAAAAGGATTTAAAATGACAGCTGTATTTTTAAATATGAATAATTGTATTATATTTATACTTTATTATATTTGCAATGTAAATGATTTTTGCATGAAATCATTTTTCCAGTCTTTTTTCATTCAGTCATTCAGTGCTTCAGTAAAAAAAAAAAAAAGTGTAAAAATTAAACAATAAAAATAAATAAATAAATGTAAGAAATGCTCAGTAGTTTTTAAACAAAAAATAAATCAGTAGGGTATAGATATCGGACGACGCTCAAGGCTTCAGTATTGGTATTGGAAAAGACAAAGTGTGGTATGGTGCCATCTCTAATTAATACTTCACTAATGCTTTATAATGAATGCTGCTACAATTTAAAAATTGAGTTCTCAAGATGTTATCATTTATCTAATCCCATTTCCCTGATGTGCTAAGGATTAGTTTATGTATAAAGTCATTGTTATGAAAACCATTAGAGTTAAAATAGTACTAAATACTGTATATTAATAATATATTTGTGGACCTTATAGTAAAGTGGTACTGATATTGTCTAGTTTCATGAATCTACACTAAGGCACTGTAAAAGCAGACAAATAATGTCCATGAATGCCTGCCGATTAGTTACTAGAATTTGCAATAATGGAAAACATGTACCTACTCATTGTCATGTTGAAGGAAAATCGTTGCCATGAATCATCAGTCCAAGTGTGGAAGAAGTCTGAGTATATTGGTATATAACAAGAGGCTGATCTCTGATCCTATGATTTTTACCGAGGCAAAATCATTTGTCCTGCTGACAGAACAGTGAAGTCCATAAAGGTTAATGTACTTCAGCTAATGTAATAATGGTAAGATATATTAATGACAGATACCTGAAAATTCATGTTTCCGCAGATTGTTTATGTGTCAGTGTCATCATCACCACTGCTTTCGTTTTAATATAAAGCTCACATAATAAAGAAATATACAAAAGAGAAAACAAATGATCGAATCAGTGATTAGAAATAAGTGAGCAAAGGAAATCATACTCAAAGACACGGGAGAATAAAATGCAGCTTTCAAAAGAACAGAATAGCATGTTTGATCCATTTTAACATGTTTACCTTAATGAATCCTAGGAAGACTAGAAGAAATCCATGTGGACAGTTGTTGAACATTTAAAACTCCATACTGACAGCAACCGAAGCTCAGGATCAAACCAGGAACCCCCGAAAGTGGGAATCAGCAATGCTATTTTGTGGCCAGTAAATACTCAACTTGTGATAATGATTACATTTTGAAATGAGTGAGACAGAGAAATCAATAGACTAGATTGTGTTCACTGGGAGCTTGCAGGAAAGAGTAAGTACACCAGAGTGGGTGATTGAGCCGGCTACAAACGGGCTGTTAGACAGTGTTTTTGCATATATCTGTGATGAAATGAGATGAACATATCGGTTTACACAAACATCCGGGTTCTTAGGAAAAGACAATTTATACAGTTCCATGTCAATGAAATAGGCTAGTCTTAACTCGATTAGCATCTACAAGAAGAAAGACGACCGAAGTGAGTGTGTAAAGTACAGAGGAATCTCTTTCCTGTCGATAGTAGGCAGGATCATGTCAAAGATATTGCTGAATAGAATAAAAACGAGAGTGAAGTGTAGACTTTTCAGCAAGAGGTCAAACAGACATTTTTTTTACACCCAGCAAACAGGGGACGTCCCCTGGACGTTGCGAACGTCCACTTAGGTCCGCATTTGGTCCAGTTTTTAACGTTCGCTGACGGACGTTCCGAGGATGTCAGAGTCATAATGTAAATCATAACACTACCGAATGTGTTCATTTCAGCAAAAGTCAACTAAGCTTCCCGAATGGCCGCTGGACGTCCTGTGAACGTTCCCTTCAACATCCGTAGGACCTCAAGGGGACCCTACACATGGACGTTTGGGGAAAGCTCGTAAAGGCCATTTAGGGGACATCCTGGGGACCTTTTTTTGTCAGCTGGGAATAACGTCCTTCTTTCAAACACACAGTGTAAGTATTTTAGTGTGTTTTCATGATTGAATTTCTACGTAATGATTTGAGGTCATGCTAGTAATTATCCATCTCCATTAAAGCAAGCAGGGTTCATACAAAGTGAGTGAATTTGGCTTTTTGAAATTTAAATATTGGAAACCTGGGGGAAAAAAATGGAAATAGCCATTTTTATCGAGTGGTGATTAAAATTAAAATGAAAATTATTACGTTTTTAGATTATATGAGGATCTTGGTCCTGTTTGCTAACATTAATAAAAATCATTGACTCCTCAACTGCATCTTGACGCCAGCAGTTTAACTCGTTAATTCTTGACCTCAAAATATACTATCTCATAACCACAATATATTCAACTGTAACTTTTATGTCTATTATTATTTTGTCGATTGACCATATTCATTCATGATCTCAATATCTTATCTCATGACCTGAATATATTAACCCGTGACCTCGGTATATTAGTTTGTGGCCTCAATATATCAGTTTAAGTCCTGGATATATTAATATGTGACCAAAATATTGGTCATATAAAATGATATCAGCAGCTCCATATATTGCTAAATATTTGTAAACTGAGAATAAATATAGAGCATATGCAGGGGGTTTATGCATGGTTAAACATACTGGAAACAGCTTCCTAAGAATTAGATGAAGACAGTGTTGTAGGGTTTTTCCGTGTTTGTGCCTGCAGGTTTTCATTCCAGCCGAAATAGGAGCCAAACCTTTGAAATTTGATTCATTTAAAGTTGAATTAGAATGACTCCTGCTTGTTTGGATTGAAAACCTGTTTGCGATTACAATGAAAAATCCCTGCTTTAATCAGCCGTAATGTTTGTGTGGTTTAAGACCAGGTACTGTATGTGTTATTGTCCAGTACAACATGGTTGATATACTTCTTTGTAGCACTGAAAGGAACCAGGCAAACGATTCAATGCTTATAATTTCCTTTCTTTTCTTTGTGGATGTGCTAAAACATGAATACAGCCTACAGAAAGTGTTTGAGTTTCATAGTTATTTGATCAACTGACTGGTGAACAGGTTTTTTTTTTTCATCTTTTCTCATTCCTCGATTAAAATTTTTAGCATTGTGCTGCAGTGCCATCTGTTGGCACACGTATAAGCTGTCAGAACGATTTCCTTCTGAGGAGTGAAAAATTTTGGGGCTCCATATGCACAATGTTATTATATGTGCAGATAGTGTGACGAATATATGACCAGAAAACATATAATGTTATAATGAGATTTAATAATGCATAGCATAATGTGGGTGAACATTTTTTGCATAAAATATTCATAAACTGGCCAAAGCAAAGAGGAAACCACTCTTTCAGAACCTTGAGAAACAAAGTCCTGAATTTCTGCCCCACAAAGGTGTAGATTATGGGGTTGAGGCAGCAGTGACTGAACGCTATGGTTTCCACCCACTGCCATGTTTATGTGCTCTTGACAGCACTTCATATAGTCAAATTGATGCAGGAACTTCAGGAAGATGACGATGTTGTAGGGCGTCCAGAAGAGGAAGAAAATAATGATCAAGACCAGGATGAGCCTGACAGCTTTGTGTTTATTCTGAGATTTCATCGTCATTAAGACGGGGATGATGCGCGAGTAGCAGAACACCATCACCGAGAGAGGAATTATCAAGCCGAGGATGTTCAGCTCAATGTATGAGAAGGACTCCCACGCTGTCCCTTGAGGATATTCCACCCTGCATGTCTTACCATCTGATTCATTCTTTACTTTGGAGAAAATGATGTTTGGCAGAAAAGCTCCCAAGCTAAGTGCCCATATAAAAAAAAAAAGCCATAGCTACGCCAGCTCTGACAGACTGGTGCTTGGAGAAGAGGGAGGTGTAGGTGTGGACAATGACAGCGTAGCGGTCCACAGTCATGAGGATCATGAAGAAGATACTTCCATAGAATCCCAGCATGTACAGCGCTGTCACTGCATGACACATGAAGCTCCCGAAGATCCACTCAGAGATGGCAGTGTAGTGAGCCCAGAAAGGCAATGAGATCAGGAAGAGGAGGTCTGAAATAGCCAGGTTGAAGAGGCACACATCTGTCACATTTGACCTTTTGTGGTACTTGACCAGGACACACAACACCAGGCCATTGCCAATGAATCCCACAATGAAGATGATGCTGTAGAGTGTAGGGAGAAGTTCCATACATTGTTGTTGTTGCAGATCTGTAATTGGTCATTATCCTGACTTATGTCATAGAAGCTATATGAATCAGCAACAGTTTAAGAAAAACATCACCTTTGTTATCATGCATAGTCCTCAGCTGTTTATGAAAAACAATGGTCTCATTATCACTTACACAAAACAACAATGTTTACTCCACAAAATGGGTAATGCAACTGAATCTGCTGGTAGTTTAGCTTCTTTATCGTCTAATGAATATACTGATGAAGATGTCAATTGTACAATTTTATTTTTGTCCTGGAGTGCCATCTATTGGGACATATTGGTATTGTGGTGCAAGGACCACAGATAAATAAAATATATATTAACACTTAACTAATGCTTTCATGAAGAATTAATACATGCACCAATGCTTAGCACATCAGTAAATAAAGAAGCACATGCATTCACAGCCTCTGAGTCATATATGAACAGCTATTAATAATGGTAAGAGTTAAGTACATTGTAGACTTGAGTGTAAATATATAATTGTCGATTCTAAAGTTTAGAGACTCGGCCAGACATTCAAATCAAAGAAGCAGAAACCCACTTTTTGGTTACACAGTGTCATTTTTAGTGAAAGAAATTTTAGACACGCTTTTCTAATTATAGTAATGACCCCTAATAGCTACCAAGCAACTGAAAATGGAAAACATGCACTTACATGGTGTATCTGGGTCAATCGTGGCCATGTTTCATCAGTCCAGGAGTGATTTTGAAAGTGGGCTGAGTCATTTGTAATTAACAAGAGGCTGAGCTATGATTTTCCTGTTGACAGATCAGTGAACCTAGGTTAATGTACTTCAGTTCATTTTAACACATCCATGCACTTCAAAAAAATAAAAATGTAAAATTATTTCTAGTATTTGGTTTATTGTAACCTTTTAATAGGAAATACTACATGAATTTTACTATATTCAAGATACACTGATCAGCTGTAACGTTAAAACCGTAAGCTAGACAAGCTAGACAATCAGGTATTGCATAGAATACGTTATTACCTTATTCCAGGGTACCACTCGGGCTCTGGAGTCTTGAAAAGTGGAATAGAGAGCTTCTAGTAGGTATTTTCTTTGAAGAAGAAACCTACTCGAATCTCCTGTCTCAAGGATTTGTTTTTATTAAAGAATAAAAGTCAAAGAAAATAGTCCAAATTAAACAGAGCTCAATTCTCTATTTAACAATAACTAGATGTGCTTAAAACTTGTATATAATAAGTACCAAACCTGGCCATATTCTCAGCGAATGATCTTCACAGGTCCCAGTTGTCTTGAGATCATTGACAAGATCCTCCTGTGTAGTTCTGTGCTGATTCCTCACTGTTTATGGAAAAAATACCTAAGATGTTAAGAGGAAGAAACCTTGAGAGGAACCAGACTCAGAAGGGAACCCGTCCTCATCTGGGTAACAACGGATAGTGTAAAAAAGTTCATTATGGATTTATATGAAGTCTGGTTGGCCTTAGAAGCAGCCGTAGTCCAAGCAAACACTGTGAGTGTGTCCATCTGGAACTGGAGTAGATGAGCGCTCCATCTAGAGGTAGGGCATCCGAAACGGATCAGGCAGGTCCGGAGAGCAGAAAGGATCGGGATATCTAATATCTCTATAAATTTGTGTGTGGCTCGACAGGGAGAGAAAAGATTATTAGGACTGTGCTTAGGGTAATAGAAAGTCTAGTCAGGGTAGGCTCGAGTAAACAAATACGTTTTAAGCGTAGATTTAAACACTGAGACTGTGTCTGAGTTCCGAACACTAATAGGAAGACTGTTCCATAACAGTGGGGTTCTGTAAGCGAAAGCTCTTCCCCCTGCTGTAGCCTTCACTATTCGAGGGACCGTCAAATAGCCTGCATCTTTTGATCTAAGTAGGCGTGGAGGATCATATAAAACCAAAAGGTCTTCACTGCTATGTAATGATTGAGTGCTTCTTTCTGTAGTGGTTTTATTCCTAGTTCATTTTGCTACCGTGTTGAATAGAAATCTCGAATTGTTTTTGTTATCTCCTATTAAGGTGGAGAGAGAGACTTTTCTAGCTTCACTAAGAGATTTTCTATAGTTCAGTAGGCTCTCCTTCCAAAACCTCCTTTTACATTTCAAGAAACAAAACCATTTTTTTTTCAACCGCTGAGTGAATTTACACTTCCCTATTTGACCCGTGTTCTTAGACGTTTATACATTTGCAGAACAGTAATATGTTTGTAATGCCTTGACCTGCGTGGTTTCACGCTTCCCATTGTGGCTGGTTTGCTAGACGCTTAACTTGCGAAACTCAGCCATACATTCCTGTAGAATGGTCTCAATACCACAATTTCTTGGGTGAGTTGTTCATTGCGTATGTCGATATACTTCCTGGTTTTTTTTCTGTTCTCCCTGATTCTTTGTTTTAGATGATCTTTTTCCAATAACAAAAAACCTTTCTCCCTTCATTAGTATCACATAAGGAAGTTGAACTGAATAATATCCTAACCCCCCACACCAATTCTTTTTTCATGTGATCAGATACCCAATCAGATTCTTTCTGTGATCTCTGTCTCTTTGACATCCACATTTGAATGTTGTGCTGGTGAAATCCAAGGATCTCTTCACTGCTTTGTTTCGTCCTGCTTTCCAGTGTCTTCTGTACTTCTCGGGTCTTTGCTTTCCCTGCCGCTCTGCACTGGCGTCTCCTTTCCTTTTCCTTTTTACTAGGCTGAGTGTGTTATGTCAAACGTTGAGGCCTAGGGCTCTGTACAACACAAGTGAAGTGAATCACATATTCAGAGCATGGACCTCAAGACAGAACTTACGACTGTGAACAAATCGGTAAAATAGTAAAATAATGCTCTGATGCCCTCAGCTCTGGACCAGCTCAAAACCCTGACCTTTGTTGTGCTCATAACTAGTTTCAATCAGAGAGGAATGGAAGATGGTCTTCAGAACAACATCAGGTCACTATTAATATTCTGTAATGCCATATGGACTGGTTAAGCCAAGGTCCAACATTTCTACAGGTGATAGATTAGAAAGTTTTCCATTATTGCAAAACTTGTGTGATCAAAGAAGCCACTCTACAACAATCAAGCAGATCATGCTTGGTATTGGTGCATTGGGAATGCTGGCGTGTTTGGTTGCCATACCTCTCACCGTTTTCTTTGTTTTATATATGATTATCTAGTTATTTTGAATAGAAGTATGGGGTTATGGAGCTTTCAAGTCTTAAGCTCTTCTAGTCTGGTCACTGTTTGAGTAATTGCCTTGTCGCAATATGGGATCTCTTTTGAAACTTCGGAATATTGTTTTCATCTGTTAGTTTTCTCTGGTGGACTCTACCTTGCTGTTGCCCTGCCCAGGATTTCACTCGTGAGGTTACTGTGGACACGGATTCCCTCAGCATGGCTTTAAAGTAAACAGCACGGCAACTACTGATCCTAAACAGGAACTTCTATTTGACGAATAGAATACGTCGCTCTGAAAGGCTCAGTTTTATCCACTTGTCTTCTACTGCCATCTCAGTTCCAATATTTTGGCATAAAGCTGAAAGATTGTTTTGTACTGGTGTTAACTTGTCAGCAATTCCTTGATCCAAGTTTTCCTTTGTGTCCCTGAGTCCAGTTAAAGCGGTAATATTTAACACACTCTCTGTGAATAGCAAGTCTCTGCTTTTGCCGAGATGGACCTTGTGTGTTTAACAGAAACATGGTACAAACAGAGAGATGGACTCATCTTTAATCAAATCACTCCCACGGGCTATGGGTTGATCTCCTGTGACTGTCTGGCAGAGGCAGGGGTATTATGGCCCAGTGTCAGTGCACAGTTTCTTCTTTTGAGTACCTCATTCTGAGTGTCTCTGCCCAGAGCAATATAAAAGCCATAAAAAATGTATGGGGTTCAGCTGGACTAGATGCAACCAGGCCTGATTACTGCAAACCCTGTTCAATCAAATCAACACTTAAATAAAACTTTTACAACAGCATGAAGTTGGTTAAAAGATCTTACCCCGTAACATGCTATGGAAAAATTATAAATAAATTCCAGAAATGATGAGGAAGATTGAAATACATCAGTCTGGGAAGGGTTACAAAGCTATTTCAATGGCTCTGGGACTCCAAAGAACCACAGCCACTATTTGCAAGGGAAAAGCTCGGCTCAGTAGTGAACCTTCCCAGAAGTGGCTGACCTTCCAAAATTCCTCCAAGAGCATGGCAACAACTCATCCAGGTCACAAAAGCCAAGGACAAACAACAAAGGACCTACAGGCCTCTCTTGTGTCAATAAAGGTCACTGTTCATGACTCCACTATCAGAAAGACACCGGGCAAAAATTGCATCCATGGAAGAGTGGAGAGGTGGAAACCATTGCTAACCCAGAAGAACATTAAGTCTCATCTGAATTTTACTAAAACACACCTTGATAATCCTCAAAACTTTTGGGAGAACGTTCTGTGGACTGATGAGTTGAAAGTGGAACTGCTTGGAAGACAGGAGTCCCGTTACATCTGCTATAAACCAAACAATGAATTTTACAAAAAAAAAAAAACATTTTACCTATAGTCAAGCATGGTGGTGGAAGTGTGATGGTGTGGGGATGCTTTGCTGCTTCAGGGCCTGGACAACTTGCATTAATTGAGGGAAATTTATTTCTGCCGTCTACCAGAAAATCCTAAAGGAGAATGTCTGGTCTTCATTCCATAAATTGAAACTCAAATGCAACTGGATTATGCAGCGAGACAATGGTACAAAGCATAGGACGAAATCCTAGTCCTGGAAGTACGTGAAAGGCTGATCTCCAATTATCGGAGGCATTTGGTTGCAATTATTGTTGCTAAAGGCAGGACAATCAGATTTTAAGGGTTCAATTAATTTTTACATGGGTGACAGATGTTGGAAAACTTTTTTTTTCTTCAATAAAAAAATATAAAAATAAAAACTGTATTGTGTGCTCATACTGAAACTTTTTAGCATGAGCTATGCAAAAAAAAAAAAAAAACAAAAAGAAAACCCCAGAAGAAATCAATATGGGGTAAATACTTTTTCACAGCACTGTACATATATTGCCACTGGTCACAAAGGTGTCACCAAGACTTAACAACTTACTGAAATACTGCAAGAGAATAGTTAAATCATGTATGTGTACCCAGGCTAAAGTTCCATGCCCAGCTTCCAAACTCCTGCCCTTATGAGACCCGCAATTACCATGGTCCCAGACCTTATAATAGATCTGCATTCCTCACAGTTGCCCAGTTCTCACCATTTCAATACATACTGGGATGACACCTGCCACTCTTCCCTGGAAAGCCATGCCCACAAATGCACGCCCTGTTGATGAGTGGTTTCAAAAATTGAGGAAGTATAGGAAGAGGCACCAAAAGGAAGTCATAAACAGGCAACCATTTGAGACTCCAACCTATGAACCAAGTGATCACGTACAGTTGTTGACAATGGACCTCAAACCATTTAGGGGTAATAAGTAATTTTAGGGGTAAGTTTACTCAGAGTTAACGGATAACCTCAACTTTTGTTTCAAAAAATGGAGGTAACTTATAATTACCCCAAATTGTTGCCAGGTTTAGTTGGTTTCAGAGTGCTGATGAGCATAACATGCACTTTTGAAGAAGATGCAGTGGATGAGGAAACGCTGATTATACTACATCTCTTTCATACCCAGATGAATATTTGCGGGAGTGTTAACATTTATCGCAAGAATAGTTAATGAAGCATTTTGAAACCTCACATCACCAACATGACACATCATGGATCAGCGCTTTCTGTATAATATGTGGGCGATGCAGAGCAATTGTAAAAGACATTTGAATTCATTGCTTTACCAACAATTATCAACAATAATTGACATAATAATAATAATAATAATAATAATAATAATAATAATAATAATAATAATAATCAGTAGGCAAATACTTTGTCCACCTTTAACCAGTGCTTCAGCAATTCAATTCCAAGCCTGGCCTTTTTTATGTTCAGCTTTTCTTCCCCTCCATTTGAAGTTGTCGAAGCTCCATCTCCATGTCAGTATTTTTTTAATTTACCTTTGAAGATGGATTTTATACAGCTCCTTTGCAGCAAGACAGAATGATAATTCAATATAATTGATATTATAAATGTTTGGGGTTTTTTACACTGTCAAGATTCTGTGTGGAGGTAGATGAACCCTCCTCTGTACGGGAATCCCCAGCCATAACCTTTAAGGGGACAATGACAAGTTTTAATAACCCTGTATTTTTCAAAAAGGGAATGCATTATATGTTAAACCTCTGTAGGCCTCCCAGCATCTTCATTTTGTACCTCTGTCACAGCAGAGATGTTCTCTTCATCTTCATCCTACAGTGCAAATCACTACTGATGTCTGGTCTAGCAAACAGAAACAATACCTGAAGACAATAATCATTTTTCAACTGTGGCAGGACGTGCTGTTGCAGGAGGGTCAATTAATACACTGTGTCCATCAGCAACTGTAAGAAAATGAATGAAATTGTGTTCATTCTCAAACAAATGCAACCAATATACAAAGACATAAGGAACATCTAGTAGGGGCATTACAATTAAGATTACAGTACACACCATATGCTGTAAAATAAAATAAATATGCATAATACACAAGTGAAACACCGCCAATAAAGAGTTATTTTAAAGTTCATATTTGTTAAGACCATGGCAGAGTTTATTGTCATCTTGATTGTTTAAGAATGAATCACTAAAAGCACTGGAAACTTGAAAAAAAAAATACTGAATACTAATATGCTACACATATATTTTACCAAGCCACTTATGTCATGGGAGGTAGCTGACGCTGACAAACTGCTCCCTGGAACTACCCTCTTGATTAATTGACAGTGCCAGCTCCTCAGCCAGAGTGAGTGAAGGTGCTGGTGGTCCCCCACCCATGTTACGGTCCTCTGCCTTCTTCCTGTAGCTATATAGAACCTAGAGAAAAGTTATTATAGAAGGTTGGGAAAATTAGTTAGGTTACAATTTAGGAAGTTTATTTAAAAGAATTTTTGTGTGTGTGTGTTTCTTTTTGACCTCTTGTCCTTCTTGGACAAGTTCTTCTGGGTCCAGAAGGATTACACCTGATAAAATATAAAGCCTATTATATTATTAATACTATTTACTATGTTAAGAAATTGATGGAGGGCTAAAAGTAAAGGGTCTAATAGGATCAATGTTTAATTTTGCATCATAATTAAAGGAAACTTTTCAGATGTTTATGAGCTTATCATTTCACGCATTTACTCGATCCGTTACATTTTGTCAAACCAACTCTCTGTCAGCAGCAGTAGTTACTTTTTTTCATATAAATTACCAGTTACCAGTTGGAGGTCGACTGAACTTACTCCTAACCGGTGTTCTAGAAAAGACATACTCCAAGTAAGCAAGGTTTAGGTTAATGAACTGAGTGTTCAGGGTTTATGTGACGGTAAGTTAACCCTGCTTTCTGGAATTAGCGCCCGACCTTAATCCAATGTTGTGGATAAACCCGAACAAGTAGTTCATGTGAGGAAACCCACCAACATCCCAGAGTTGAAGCTGTTCCATGCTGAGGAATGGGCTCAAATTCCTCAACATTGAATTACACAGCAATTATTGCCGCACAAGAGGGTCACACCAGATAATGAAAGCACATGACCAAGTTCATTATTTCTGTCTCATTTGTTTAAGTGGGTTTAAGTACTATGAGGACTTGTGTGAAAATCTGAGGAAGTTTTTGGTTATATTTATGCAGATATAAAGAAAGGGTTCACAAACTTTCAAGCGTCATTGTAACTCTAGAGTATGTATGTGAGATTATCCAGTAAAGTACTGGGGAATTTTGGGCATGACCTGTTTTTGTTGTTGTTGTTTGTTTGTTTGTTTGTTTGTTTGTTGTATTGTGAGAAATCACAGCTACATATACATTTCTCTCCGAAAGTATTGGGACAGCAAGGCCTTTCTTTTTTCTTTTTTGCACTACACCAGAATTTCAGCATTTATTTCCTGATAGTTACGACTAGATAAACAACTTAGAACACGGCACCTTTTGTGGCAGATCACCCAATATTTTAAGTGAGCAAATGTATTGGAACAGATAGACTTAGAGTAAATAACATTTAATATTTGGTTGAATATCCCTTGCTTTCAATAACTGCATCACTAAACCATTGAAGTCTCCTTTTGTGATGCTTTTCCAGGCTTTTTTTACAGCTATTTTCAGTTGTTGTTTGTTTCTCCTTCCACATTTTCCCTTAATGAAGTCCTTTGTTGTGTTGGTAGTGTGTTTGGTGTCATTATCTTGCTGCATGATGAAGTTACTCCAATTTAGACTGGATTAATTCCTCTGCTAATTGGAAGACAATTTTTTTTTTCTGTAGACTTCTGAATTCATTCTTCTGCTACCATCATGAGTTACATAAACAATAAAGATTAGTGAGAATGTTCCAGAAGCAGCCATGCAAGCTCAAGCCATGACACTACCTCCACCATGTTTCACAGATGAGCTCATATGTTTTGATTCATGAGCAGATCCTTTCTTTCTCAACACATTGGCCTTTCCATCACTTTCATAGAGTTTAATCTTGGTTCCAGAGCTTCAGTGGCTTGTCTCTGTATTTCTTTGCCAATTCCGCCTCCTGTCTGCTCGGTGGTTTGATTTGTGGATGGCCCTTTTTTTGCTTTTTTTTTTTTTAACTTGTAGAAAACTTGAACCGGTGGTAGCATTCAGACAAAACTGAAGTCTGGAGGGCGCACCGCCGGCAGCGTCTCCTTCTCGTGAACCCGCCCCCGCGCCCCGCGCAACCTCCTGCCCCAGGAATCCGTAGCTGCGCTCCCTTCGCCCCTGTGAACCCGCGGTCACATCCGCGTCCCAGTGGTGGCTACGGCTTCGCCGCATTCATTGAGTTGCTGGCTGTAATGAGGAAGGACAACGCTGATTTTAGGAAGGAGTTTCAGGATCTTCTGAAGACTCTCAGGGATGCGCTGTCTACTATCCAGCTTGACCTGCAGGCCATGAAAACACAGCAGGCTAGTGATAAAGTCGCTACCGATGCCACCATATCAACACTGAAAGGTACTGTGGGGAAATGGGGCGCACGCTCTCCGGTTACACCGATGATATAGTTCATATGAAGACTACTATCGAGTCTCTCACTGCGACCGTGACTCAATTAGAGAATAAATGTGAGGATCTGGAGTCGATGTCACGGCCAATAATATTAGGATAGTCGGAGTTCCAGAGGGGTGCTGACACCTGTACAACCACAGCTGTAGCGGCTTTGTTAAAAGAGGCGTTTGGTCTGGAGAAGGAGCCGGTTCTGGACCGGTCCAACCGGCTTCCGCCGACGCCACAAGTCTGGTGAACGACCACGAGCTATTGTGTGCAGATTCCACCATTACAGTTACTGTGTTGATATTTTACGCCCCGCGAGAGGACTCCAGCAGATTAAAGTGAGGGATCTGACCATCTCCGTTTTCCTGACTACACAGTCCAGACAGCCCGGGCCCGGGCGCGTTTAACAAGGTTCGCGTCAACTCGTATATTGAAGGGGCCGGCTATGGAATACTTCATCCAGCTCGACCGCATTGACATACGGGCGTGTCCAGAAGGACTTTATTTCAGCAGAGGAAGCAGCAGAATACGTTAAACCCTTAAAACCGGGGTGAACTGCATCACCTACACAGTGTAGTGTTTTTTATTTATTTATTTATTTGGTATTTATTATTATTATTATTTATTTATTTATTTATTTTTCTGATAATATTCTTTATTCTAATGTATTCTTTATTCTTTATTCTAATTTATTCTCTATTCTTTATTCTAATATTATTTATTCTAATTTCTATTTTATTATCATCTTGTTATTCTCTTCTTGTATTTTATTTTAATGTGCTACACTGTGTAATATTATTAGGTATAAGTCTTTAAAAGGTATGGACATTATATTTGTTAAAGTGCGCAGACTATTTAGTAGATTTGAAGTCAGCAGGGGACTTTTTCGTCTTTTTTTTTTATAATTTTTTTTTTTTCTTGTGGACAACCCTAGGGGTGATACACTGCTGTCTCCTTTTTTTTATGGAGACTTTGGGTGTGTGTCCCTCTTCAGCTCCAATTGGCTATTTATATTCTTATTCTTACTTTAGTTTTTCGGGTTTTATAATTTTTATATAACCAGCAACAGCTATTGAGTAGCCATGATGAGCCGGGGGGGAATTCTTTTTAATTTTTTAATTTTATTTTTTTATAAATTTTAATTAATTAATTAATTAATTGATAATGATAATGATAATGACAATGATTATTGTTATTATTGTTGTTATTTTTTCTCAATGAAATATTTGGGGAAGGGAGGGGAGAAAAGGTAAATGAATCACATGATATATGATCACATTGAATTATATGTAATAATCTTATAATCACAGAAATGAATTATATGTAAATTAATTACATGAATATGACACATGCATGAATATGATACATGAAAATGTATACGTAATTAAATGAATCACATGAAAATGAATAAATTACAGTATAAAAAAAGGTGCTTGTGGTACCTTCCCCCCTCTCTGTGGATGTGTTTGTGGTCACTTTTTTTCACAGCTCTCATAATGTTTATCATCAACTCCTGTTGTTCCTTTGCGACTGTTCATGTCTTTTTTCGGACATTCAAGTGTTTCGAACATCAAACCAATTTAAACAATAGCTCAAGGACAACACAAGTAAACACAAAATGCAATTTGTAAATGAAGGTGTTTATTATTAAGGTGAAAAAAATCCAAACCATCATGGCCCTGTGTGAAAAAGTGATTGCCCCCCTTGTTAAAACATACTATAACTCTGGTTGTCCACACCTGAGTTCAATTTCTCTAGCCACACCCAGGCCTGATTATTGCCACACCTGTTCACAATCAAGGCATCACTTAAATAGGAGCTGCTTGACACAGTCGCGGTCCACCAGAAGATCCTTAAAAGCTACACATCATGCCGAGACCCAAAGAAATTCAGGAACAATTGAGAAAGAAAGTAATTGAGATCTATCAGTCTGGAAAGGGTTATAAAGCCATTTCCAAAGCTTTGGAAGTCAACCGCAACCACAGTGAGAGCCATTATCCACAAATGGCGAAGACATGGAACAGTGGTGAACCTTCCCAGGAGTGGCCGGCCGCCCAAAATTACCCCAAGAGCGCAGCGACGACTCATCCAGAGGTCACAAAAGACCCCACAACAACGTCAAAGAACTGCAGGCCTCACTTGCCTCAGTTAAGGTCAGCGTTCATGCCTCCACCATCAGGAAAAGACTGGGCAAAAATGGCCTGCATGGCAGACTTCCAAGCAGAAAACCACTGCTGAGCAAAAAGAACATCAAAGCTCGTCTCAATTTCTCCACAACACATCTTGATGATCCCCAAGACTTTTGGGACAACATTCTGTGGACCGATGAGACAAAAGTGGAACTCTTTGGAAGGTGTGTGTCCAAGTATATCTGGCGTAGAAGGAACACTGCATTTCATAAAAAGAACATTATACCAACAGTAAAATATGGTGGTGGTAGTGTGATGGTCTGGGGCTGTTTTGCTGCTTCAGGACCTGGAAGACTTGCCGTGATAAAAGGAACTATGAATTCTGCTGTCTACCAAGAGATCCTGAAGGAGAATGTCCGACCATCTGTTCGTGTACTCAAGCTGAAACGAACTTGGGTTCTGCAGCAGGACAATGATCCTAAACACACCAGCAAGTCCACCACTGAATGGCTGAAGAAAAACAAAATGAAGACTTTGGAGTGGCCTAGCCAAAGTCCTGACCTGAATCCTATTGAGATGTTGTGGTATGACCTTAAAAAGGCCGTTCATGCTCAAAAACCCTCTAATGTAACTGAATTAGGACAATTCTACAAAGATGAGTGGGCCAAAATTCCTCCAGGACGCTGTAAAAGCCTCATTGCACGTTATCGCAAACGCTTGGTTGCAGTTGTTGCTGCTAAGGGTGGCCCAACCAGTTATTAGGTTTAGGGGGCAATCACTTTTTCACACAGGGCCATGATGGTTTGGATTTTTTTTCACCTTTAATAATAAACACATTCATTTACAAATTGCATTTTGTGTTTACTTGTGTTGTCCTTGACTATTGTTTAAATTGGCTTGATGTTCCGAAACACTTAAGTGTGACAAACATGCAAAGGAACAGGAAATGAGGAAGGGGGCAAACACTTTTTCACACCACTGTAAATGAATCCCATGAATGAATATGAATCACATAATAATGAATTACATGTAAATTAATTACATGAATATGCATGAATATGAATCACATGAAAATGTAAATGAATCACATGAAAATTAATTACATGTAAATGAATCACATGCATGAATATGAAATACATGAAAATGAATCATACGTAGATGAATCACATGTAAATGAATCATATGAAAATGAATAAATAAACAAAGGCAAAAAAAAAATGGTGGCTTGTGGTACCTTCACCCCTGCTCTGTGGATGATGTTTGTGATGTCACTGACTGTTTTTCTTCACAGCTCTCATAATGTTTATCATCAACTGCTGTTGTTTCCTTGGGCGACCTGTTCATTTCTTTCTTTTTCAGGACATTCCGAATTGTTCTATTGACTATGCTCAATTCTTGTACAATGGCTCTGATAAAATTTTCCCTCTACCAAGAATTGACATTCAGAGCACTTGAAACATGTTAACACATCTAGATTTAAATATCAGGAAACGAAAGCTGACATTCTGATTCTGTCATCTCATAATCATCTTTTGATCTCAAACCCAAATGTCTTCAGTGTATAGCAAAAACAAAAAGATTGACCTTGCCATTCCAATACCTTTGGAGAGGACTGTATATACAGTAGGTGGAGACATGTCTCCGTTCAGCTTCTCTAGCATCAGTGTCTGACTGACAATGATGACTCTCAAACCTTAATGATTAAATAATGTGCATGTATTTATTCATGTGTAACTGGTCAGGGAGGCTGCCAAGAAGATTACAGAAACATTAAAAGATTTGCAGGAATTTCTGGCAAGTATTGGTCACTCCCTACATGTGACAACAATCTCCCGAATTCTTCACATCGCTGGGCTATGGGGTAGGGTGGCAAGAGGAAAGCCTTTTTGAACCAAAAAATAAGTAACAAATAGATCCAATCTCCCAAAACAATGTGGAATAATGTGTTATGGTCTGATTAGACCAAAGTAGAACTTTTTGGCCATAATACCACACATATGCTGTATTGGCACATATGTTTGTCACAAAAAAAACCCACAACACATCACCAAAAAGAACACCAGGGCTGTTTTTCTTCAGCTGGAACTGGGGTTTTAATCAGAGTGGAGGGAATATCAAATAGCTCCAAATGCCAGTCTATTTAGGCACAAAACCTTAATGCTTCTGCTCAAACACTTAAGATGAAGAGGAATTTCAGTTTTCAGCATGACAATAACCCAAAGCAACCTCCAGATCAACAAAAAAATGTATTTGACAAAATAGGTTCAAGGTTTTGGAACAGCCCAGTCAGAGTCTGGACCTAAATCCAATCATAAATCTGTGGGGTGATCTGAAGAGGGCTGTGCACAGGAGACGCCCAGCCAATCTGATTGACTTAGAATACATGTACGTGGAAGAACGGAAAAATACTGCTAAGTCAAGACGTGCCAAAATGATTGACTCTTACCCAAAAAGATTGAATGCTGTGATAAAAATCTAAAAGGTGCTAAGTATTAGTTTAGAGGTGTGCAAACTTATTCAACCAGGTTATTGTACATTTTTTCCCTATTTCCCCCGCTAAAATGATTCTTATTGTTTTACACTTTGATTAATTGGTTAAAATTTCACAATAAAGGTAGAAATTATTCTTACATGTTTTATCTTGGTTTCATCACAAAATCCTGCCAATTTAACAGGGGTGTGTAGATTTTTATGTCCACTGTATACTTTTGCGGAACTTTGTCCCGGACATGTTTTGATAGCACCTCGAAGTTTATGATGCTGTTTGTTTACGTATGAAAATTCTGTAGTTTTCCAGGAACAGGTGTATTTTTATATTTCGATCATGTGACACTTTAATTGCACACAGGAGGACACAATGTAATTTTCTGATAGCAACTGTTAGGACTTGATAGCAACTAGTTAAATCCAGCTAGATAGTTAAGAACAGCCACCAAATTAGCACATAATTTTCAACAAACTTCACAGACAACACTAAGGCACTTATCACTATGAGGTGAGTGATTACATTTATATATATATATATATATATATATATATACACTATCTCACAGAAGTGAGTACACCCCTCAAATGCTTGTAAACATTTGATTATAACTTTTCATGTCAACACTGAAGAAATGACACTTTGCTACAATGTAAAGTAGTGAGTGTACAGCTTGTGTAACAGTGTAAATTTGCTGTCCTCTCAAAATAACTCAACACACAGACATTAATGTCTAAACCACTGGCAACAAAAATGAGTACACCCCTAAGTGAAAATGTCCAAATTGGGCCCAAAGTGTCAATATTTTGTGTGGCCACCATTATTTTCCAGCACTGCCTTAACCCTCTTGGGCATGGAGTTCACCAGAGCTTCACAGGTTGAGACTGGAGTCCTCTTCCACTCCTCCATGACGACATCACGGAGCTGGTGGATGTTAGAGACCTTGTACTCCTCCACCTTCTGTTTGAGGATGCCCCACAGATGCTCAATAGGGTTTAGATCTGGAGACATGCTTGGCCAAGACAAGATCATGCTCATCTACTGTATGTCAAAGTACATGTTGGCATTCATGGTTACCTCACTGAACTGTAGCTCCTCAGTGCCAGCAGCACTCATGCAGCCCCAGACCATGACACTCCCACCACCATGCTTGACTGTAGGTAAGACACACTTGTCTTTGGACTCCTCACCTGGTTGCCGCCACACACGCTTGACACCATCTGAACCAAATAAGTTTATCTTGGTCTCATCAGACCATAGGACATGGTTCCATTAATCCATGTCCTTAGTCTGCTATTCTTCAGGAAACTGTTTGTGGGCTTTCTTGTGCAACATTTTTAGAAGAGACTTCCTTCTGGGACGACAGCCATGCAGACCAATTTGATGCAGTGTGCGGCGTATGGTCTGAGCACTGACAGGCTGATCCCCCACCCCTTCAACCTCTGCTGGCAGCACTCATACGTCTATTTCCCAAAGACAACCTCTGGATATAACACTGATCACGTGCACTCAACTTCTTTGGTCGACCATGTCGAGGCCTGTTCTGAGTGGAACCTGTCCTGTTAAACCGCTGTATGGTCTTGGCCACCGTGCTGCAGCTCAGTGTCAGGGTCTAGGCAATCTTCTTATAGCCTAGGCCATATTCATGTAGAGTAACAATTCTTTTTTTCATATCCTCAGAGAGTTCTTTGCCACGAGGTGCCATGTTGAACGTCCAATGACCAGTATGAGGGAGTGTGAGAGCAATGACACCAAATTTAACACACCTGCTCCCATTCACACCTGAGACCTTGTAACACTAACAAGTCACATGACACAGGGGAGGGAAAATGGCTAACTGGGCTCAATTTGGACATTTTCACTTAGGGGTGTACTCACTTTTGTTGCCAGCGGTTTAGACATTAATGTCTGTGTGTTGAGTTATTTTGAGGGGACAGCAAATTTACACTGTTACACAAGCTGTACACTCACTACTTTACATTGTAGCAACGTGTCATTTCTTCAGTGTTGTCTCATTAAAAGATATCATCAAATTCACAATACAATTTCACAGAAAATATGACAATTTCATATGGAATTGTAAATGTTTTTTATTTTATTTATTTTTTTTATTTTAGAAGGACCTAGTCAACATATTTGAGTGCTAGTTTATTTAGTAAGTTGTTTTACATGTAAACGTTCTGTTATTTCTGTCATATTTTACGTTCTTCGTGCACTGCAGCATTTTTTTTCGTTTAAATCACAAATAAATGACAACATACAGTATGATATTTACAGATTCATATTTTCAGTGAACCTTTGCCGAAATAAACAGATTGTTGTTGAATTGTACATTGGTCTTGTTTCTTATATGTAAATGATATTCTAAAAATATTTTGTGTAAAGAATAATTATTTTTGCTAAGTAGTCTAAGTTTTAAATGAAGAAATAAAAGCACTTTTCCTGCCTTTGTTGTTGTTGTTGTTGTTGTTGTTGTTAAAAATGGGACATTTTTCCTCTAAGCATGAAAAATGTTAAGTATCTGATCCCATTAAGCCGTTTGAGTTTGAGTTTATAATTATAAAGGTGGTTCAATTTTAAATCAGTCTGTTCGACATATAAATGTAATATCTAATATCTAGCTGAACAACTTATTAATTGGGACGATTTAACTTTATTAGTAAAAAAAAACAGCGCATTGGTTTTTATTAAGTATGCAATGTTTAATTAGACCAAGCTTCATTTGTGTCAATAAATACCAATTTGTTTCAAAAATAAAAAGTTTAGAAAAGGTAACTGAATCACATGAAAATGAATCACATGAAAATGAATCACATGCATGAATATGAATCACATGAAAAGGAATCACATGTAAATGAATCATATGAAAATTAATAAATAAATCAATGGATAAAAAATAAAAAGTTTCAATAAAAAGAAATCTCTAATAATAATCAAGAATATCAGTCGGCGAAGGCTAATTGTGAAATACACCTTTAGTGTCTGCTATGGATGGACACATAGGCTCGCCCTCTGTTGCTCGCGCCTAGTTACGGTTGCTATGCTGCGATTGGTCAAGTGTCTTGAAGGGGCGTGACATAAGAAAGGGGTCAGTTCGTATTTAGTCTAGAGAACGCAGCAACCGTAGGCGGATTAAACTTGACTAGCATTAGCACCAAGGACTCGGGCACATGAGAATTCCAGTGAGTATTTTTTTCTTTATTATTATTATTATTATTTGTGTGTGTATGTGTAAAAGTTAAATAAAGTGTTAGCATACTGACGTGTCTCTGCTCAAAGTGTAAGTTAACAGCGACGAAACAGTGTTGAACGGACTGGTGCGGTTAAAACTAGGTTCACTCCCAAACGCGTTCTCACTTCTTGTAGAAGCGCACTTCGTCGAGCACGGACTAGTGGGCGTGAAGGCTTCGTGTAGTGCACTCTGCGTTCGGCTCGGAGTCGTTTGGGATACGGCCCACGTATGGCAACCCAACAGGTGTTTAGAACGCGTGTGGACGTTGGGGATCAGTCAGTCTTTGCCAGTTGGTTGACGTTTCGCCTAATTAAGCCTGCATAAATTTGCATATTTAATAAAACTATATCTAGGGTTTTGAGAGCTATTTCAAGTTGAAATAAAGTTTACTGGGGGGAAGATATTGGTTATTGTATCAAATAAAATATGGAGGGGATAAATATAAATATTTTACAATAAATAATCAGCTTTTCAGGATATGATCCAACAATAATCAGCATTTTGGGACAATCCTGTGTAATCATTTCTAATTAGGGCGTCAGAGGACGATATGAAAATAATAATCTCTCTCATAATGATGATATATATCAGGAAACAAGCTCTTGATTGATATATGACATGAAGGGATTGCGCTAAGGGGGCGGAGCTTAAAGCCTTAATCACAGTTTCCGGTTGGAAAGACATTTTCAGCGTCATATTAATATTTCTCGATTCCTTCCATTAGGTGGTATGGAAATCGACGGGCTGTGGTCTGGAGCGCACGTCCGTGGGCCCCGTTAAAAAGCAGATGAAGACTGATCACTGGATAAAAGTATGGATATGAGTTATTCCGCAAAACCTCCAGTAGGGTATGTGATGTTTTACTTATTCTAATATGCAAAGACGTTTGAAGGGGGGGAAAAACGTACACACACACACACACACTCCGTTCCAGAAACATGTTTGCTTCTACGTCCAGCTTTAGCTTTCAGTAAGAAGTCTATCTGAGATGAATTCAGTTCCGTTTTATTTCTTCTGGTGCTTTTTAACATTAGATATCGTCCCTAAGCAGCTGTACAGATCCCTAATGAGCAAGCCAGACGTGTGAAAACTCCCTGAGACGTCACGAGGAAGGAACCTTGAGAGGAACCAGACTCGAAATGGATCTCGTCCACCGGATAGGGAGATTTATAAATCGTATCGGCGTGGACGAGTAAATCAAAACAGTACAAAGTGTGTTCAGATTGCGAATAAAGCGTTCTGGTGTGAGCACAGGACAGACTTTTTGCGATTCCGGCAGCAGGTGCACATCTACATAATCCAGACGTCGAGGAAAGTGTGCGATGATAACATCAGGTAGTTTGCATGATACTAATCTGTGGTCATAATCTTCCATCACTCGTTCGCCACGGCCCGAACACATGCTTTGTGTATGAATGAAGGTGTCGCCTGGTTTGTCTGGCTTGCTCGTCGCTTCATCTTTTGACCAATTGGAAGTTAAACCATACTTTTGTTTAAAAAAAAAAAAAAACATCTAGAAATGTTTTCCAACATTGTCCAAGGTGCTTAACAGGTCAGATACATACTGTATATTTTGAGTATTTATATTCCATACGTGAGTTCTCAAATCTGATTGGTCAGAAGGTGTTTGGTGTTTTAGATTTGGCTGCAAGGAAAATCACAGGTTCATATGAAGGTGCTCATTCGACTTGGGAAGGAGTCTCCAGTTCCAGCACTCTGTAAGAGTCAGGGGTGAAGCTGTAATTTTTTTTTTACGTTTTCAAAAATGGACATCATAGTTGACGAGCTCTGTTTTTCAATTCTTAACTTCGAGAGAGAGTGTAAGGTAGGTAAGGAATGACTGTTAATCGCTGCTATAATATAAATGATAACTAAATTACTATGACTATAAAAGATCAACATTAGAAATACATTTTTTAAATGGTTTTATCTGTTGTATAATCGGAATAAATAAAACACTCTGAGCATGCGGTTATTGGGAAAATAATCAACTTCGGGGTGGTTGGAGTAACTCCTGGGTTCCTGCCGGTGATTATTTTCCTAAATCAGCACGAATGCACGTATGCTTTGTTTGCTTCATTCCTGCGAGCATTGAGATTGTGTCATCTCTGTTGTAATTTTTGCCAGATTACGCACACCAACATGTTTATATAACCAGCACTCACTTGGGCAGGGGTTTAATAGAAGTCCAGCTAATGCGAGGAGTAGTGGTTATGATTTGAAATTCAAATACTGGAGGAATATCATATTCCAAATCTACGTCAATCACCCTACCTTTCATTCAGCTCTAGGTGTGTAGAACGGTCGTACTGCCATTTGGCGCGCTGCCCCTGTTTGACAGGACAACAGTCCTCTTTGTGCTCCTCGCTCTCGGCCCCCGTTGCTTTTATGTAATCAGACCCCATTCCATAGCTCACTGGGTTTATTTCGAGCCTGCAGTTGGTGAACGCTCTCACAGCAACGTCTCCTCTGGATCAAAGTGCATCTCGTTCGCATATTTACCAAAGAACCTTAATGTAAAAAGTGGTTTAGCGCTGCTTTTACATGCAAAAATATCAATTTTTTTAATGCCAGTGGAGGAAAATTTGATTGATTTATTAATGTAGGTATATTGCGTTGCGAAATCATAATTGAGTTATTTCAGTTATTAAAGCGCACCTATTATGGTATTGAAACGTGATCCTGATTTTGTTTTGAAGGTCATACATGCATCCAAGGTCAAAACACTTTTTAATTTGCTCATAATTTCAATTATTAAGCCCCCCTGTGCCACAAACGACTCGTTCAATGATCCTTTCTAAAGGATTCGCTCTAAACTCCTTTTAGAGCATACTTTGCTCTGATTGGTCAGATGTCCCAGTCTGACTTGATTGGTCTACCACTGTCGGTGTGGTTCAAAAGGAAACGCCCACTACTGCAACGAGTTTCAGCTCCGTCTGTCAGCTAGCAGCCGAGGAAGACCAGAGGCGGGGCTTTTTGTTACAAACCTATGTAGGTCAGTACAGGAAGTAAGTCTAGAATCACTAACGATGTACTAAATATGTACTTGTTGAACATCCCATTCCAGACTTTTATTTATAAGAAATATATTCACTCTTCTGGGAAGGATTTCTACTAGATTTTGGAGCGTGGCTGTGGGGATTTGTGTTCCTTCAGACAGAAGAGCATTAGTGAGGTCAGGCACTGACGTTGGAGGCCTGGGGTGCAGTTCAGTTGAGGTCACGGCTCTGTGCAGGACACTCGAGGTCTTCCACTCCATCCTTGGCAAACCATATCTTTATGGAGCTAGCTTTGTGCTCAAATGCATAGTCATGCGGGAACAGGTTTGGGCCTCTTAGTTCCAGTGAAGGGAACTTGAAAGACATTCTACACAATTGTGTGGGTGAAAGTTTGTGAAGGAACCTCATATGAGTAGGGGTTAGGTCTAGGCTGGGGAATATCATTCCTTTTGTTTCCATCCAATTCCAGTTTGAAGAGTTGAACCACTCTTCTTTCATCCATGTTTTTCTTATTATTATTATTTACCATTTTACCTTTACTATCATTCGTTTCATTCAGTTCTTTTCATTTTGTTCCGTTTCTGTACTCTTTGTTCTTTTCCGTTCATTGCATTCTGTTCTTTTGGGGTTTTTTTTTTTTTTTTTTTTTTTTTTGCTGCTTTCTTTTTTCTCCATTCTATTTTTTCCCCATCATTCAAACACCCACTAAACACTGGCACTATACTGTAAATATTGTACATGCACAGATTCCCTCTTTAACCTAAAAAAAATCAAGTATTTGGTACAAAAATAGATTTAATGTTGAATTTAAAAGGACTGACCGTACCTCTGAAACATTATCTTTGATATAAAAGAAATAGTTTTAATTTGTGTGTATCTGGCTCAAATTTTGTTGCTTTTTCCCCTCACTGTAACAAAAACAAAAAAAAAATTACCAATGAATGAAAGAGTTTCACGACATGAAGTTTTCAGCTTGGGCGTGTATTTATTTACTTTATTTATTTATTTGTTTGTTTGTTTGTTTGTTTAATTATGTGCGGTGGGAAACCAATAGCAAATAGCAAACGAGCCAAAAACGTTTCATTTCGCCCTGATCTAGATTCGGCAAACAGACTAAAAGGTGTGAAGCCTCCCTAACTCAACACTGATTAGAATTTAGCTTACTTAGTAGAACCCGAGAGTTAGCCTAGCTAGCTAACATGCGCTAACATTACTGCTTAATTGTTTGTGGTTTTTGATTTTTTTTTTTTTGTGCGTTTGGTTTTTGAGTTTTCTTGGACCAAGTTTTGGTCAAGTTTAATGACTAAAAATGACACGATTCTTGTTGGTGTCCTTAATTTGATGCATTTTTTTTTTTCATTGCAATGTATTCAAATTCTGCCTTTGCTCCATTTGGGTCTTTGAAGTGAAACCATTAACCTTTAACAGATCAGTAGTGTGCTTTGGTTTCGACTCAAACGTTCTTATAAATGATAAATGTGTCCGTGACATTGGAGCAAAAATCTTTCCGCTTGTGTCCTTCATATTTCCCGGTCTGCAGCTTGTTTGCCCTTGATGTGTACTTGAATAATCTGACTGGGGTTTTACTCAGCAGAGACTTCTTTTTCCACTTTGGTCACACTTGTTAAATTTAGGAACTCCTAAAACGGCACTTTTTTTTTTTCTCTTTCTTTTTTCTTCTTCTTTTTTTTTTTGGAAAACCTTTATTCAGAGGTGATGAATGCTTACGTTTGTAACTCGGTAACCACCTTTTGAAATTATAGCCTGCCGTTTAAGGAGACCTCTTTAAACTATGTTTAGCTCGAGATTGAGGTCTAAGTAAGTATATAAGAAAAAAACCTCTCTAACATCTGACCTCTAATCCTTGACCAAGCCGATCTTGTTTAAAGTTCTGCTGTATTTGTCGTTATCTCCATGATATATCAGCGTCATGGTGCAGCTCAATAAGGTACGCTAAAGACCAGAGGAAACCTCTGACTGTTCTTTTTAAGATGTGAAAATGAGACAAATTAAAACTACTATTACTACTAATGCAAATTCTACTACTAATGTTACTAATTATACGTACTATTACTACTATTCCCATAGAAGGTATGCACGTGACATCACAGTAGCCGGAACTGGCCGCGGTCACGCCCACTGAGTGAAGAAGGTCCACGGACCACAGGTTCTTGGGCAAGTTGTAAGAGTCCCTGTCGAGTCCAACTTACTTTAATTTAAGCTAATAATCATTAGTTATACTAATGTTTTTGCAGCGTCCCCTATTAAAAACCAGCCATTTTGCTGGATGTTTTGCCACTCAGTGTTCAAAGAGACATCAATGCATACCCTACCCTCTATTGCTACTATTACAACATGACTACTACTACTACAAATTCTACTTCTATTCCTGTAATAGAATAGAATTATAGTAATAATATAAGTTGTAGTAATAGTAGCGATAGGAGTAGAGAAATTACCATCGTTACAACTAGTGGCTACTACTCTTACTGCTTCTACTGCTAATTGTACCTCTATTACTACTACTACTACTACTACTACTACTCTTACTGCTTCTACTGCTAATTGTACCTCTATTACTACTACTACTACTACTACTACTACTACTACTCTTACTGCTTCTACTGCTAATTGTACCCTACTACTACTACTACTACTACTACTACTACTCTTACTGCTTCTACTGCTAATTGTACCTCTACTACTACTACTACTACTACTACTACTACTACTCCTACTGCTAATTGTACCTCTACTACTACTACTACTACTACTACTACTACTCTTACTGCTTCTACTGCTAATTGTACCTCTATTACTACTACTTACTATTACTACTGCTACTACTACTACTTACTTATTACTGCTTCTACTGCTAATTGTACCTCTATTACTACTACTACTGTTACTATTACAATACTAATATTACAGTACTAATATTACTACTACTACTATTGCTAGTACTCTTACTGCTACTACTACTAATTCTACATCTATTTCTACTGCTGTTGTTACTGTTACTACTGCCACTACTACTACTACTACTACTACTAATTCCACTGCTAATTAAACACTTACTACTATTAGTACTGATCCTCTAACATTAATAGTATTATTACTGCTACTGAAGGCTGAAAACAGTCGCTCTCTTCCTCACCCAAGTAATTGAACACTCTCGTAAGTATTACATGGCATCTGATGCCAGGGAATTTTCCCATGTGGTAAAATTTTGAGCCAAACTGTAGGTTTTGAGTCGGCGCATTATATTAACAAGCTTCCTCAGACTTTGTTTACTTGAGCTTCAGTCAATGTCTGGCTTGTGTTTGCTATTTATTGTCTCTCGTAACTTTCCTAATTAGCTTCCGTCTGTTTTTCCCGCCGCGTGTGTCGGCCACAACGTGAGGGATCGTTTTTGAAGCGTCTGTCCATTGAGACACATTTCGAACTGCACACAACTCGAAGTTTCGGCAAGTTCAGCGAATTGTAGGACCGCACCACATCCTCAAATTGTCACGTTGCGTTTATGTTGTGACCTTAATATATCGCAGCCTCATGGGCGAACAGGCTGACTCGCATTATACTGGGTAAAAGCAGTTTTATACCACGGCGCAGTTGAATTTTCAAATCCGATCGGTTAGAAGTTGTTCATTTGTTATTTCTTTTTGATCTATTTCTATGACCGCAGCTCTGATGACAGTAGGTTTATATTAATGTGTTCGTTCTAACTGTGGTGTAATCTTTTATTGTTTGCTAGTCTTTGGTGGGTGGATCAGCTCCACTGCACTTCTGAGACCATGTATTCTCATTCATAAGCACTTAACTCTATCTGAAAGTGCTTTGATACGTTTGTGCACTACGCCGTGGATGTTTGTCTGTTGTCCAGCAACCGGAGCTTAAAATAGAGCTTCCGCACTATCATTAAACACCCTCTCTCTCACACACACAAACACTTCCCACCTCAGAAACTCCGTGCCACACCCTGTACTGACCTCTTGCCGCTTGAGAATTAAAACACATGAAGTGTTTCAGATTGCTGGAGCACATATTTTGATATCGGTGTGTTACCGACCAGCAAAATTATAGTGTTCGAGTCGCAGCTTTAGTCGTCTGAGGCGTGTCTGATGCAGTGCGAGGGACAAACTTGTGACACACTGTGGTCTTTGCTCATGTGATGGCTGCAGTAGGCAGTTGTGGTTTTTTAATTTTATTTTTTATTTAATATTCCAAACACCATTACTAATTATTTTGAGCAAATAATCTGTAAACACAATGTACAACAATACAGAGGTGGGCAATATAATGATATTTAGATAACGTTTTATAATACATCTTAATAGGATCCCAAAGCGTATAGTTGGCTCTAATGTTGTTGTTTTTTTTTTTTTGTTTTTTTTTTACAAATTGTATCGTTTGGTCAGAAGGTGTTGATTTAATTTTCTTTAACAGTGGCTCCAGCTGCAATGTTTATATTAATATGCTTTTCGTCTGTGTTCACGACTTACACTAGGACTTGGATAGCGAAAATGTGTAGGGGTGTTTTTTGTTTTAGTTTTTTCTGCGAGGAGACCTTTACTTTGGAAGGAGTCTCCAGTGTCAGTACTTTGCAACAATTCGGAATATAGCTTCAAGACCCATTATCTATAAGAGAGAGGAAGGGGAAAAAAAAAAGATGGTGGGAGAGCAACTGTTTATAGCTGCTGTAACGTACTGTAGGTTATGACGGGTGCTAACCGGTTTAATAGATGTCTATAAGCAGATTGGTATTAAAAACCTTTAGGAAATCACATCATCCCAATGTTGATTATATTCCTAGAAGAGCAAGCCCACAAGTAGTGCATCTAATCATGCATTGGTAATCCTTGGAAACAAGGTCTTTAGGAAATCCGGACGTTCCGATACATTTATCATAAGCCTTTTATGTATCGGATTCATGAGATCACAGTAATCCATCGTCTTGCATGTGTCTTGCATAAAAGCTTGCAAGAGTGAGTTTCTAGCAGCGGAACTAGTGGGCAGCTTGGGGGATCATTCATAACTGTTGTAAATATTTAAAGTTCATGTGCTGACCTGCGTCATATGACCGGTTAGGAGTGCCTATTTTGGGAAACCGCAGTCAGGCGCGTTAGTAGGTAGGCCTGGTGTTGATTTCTGTAGCATCAAAGCGTTGAGAAGTAAATACTCCAACTTACTTACTCAGTCTTATTGGCGCTTACAGTTACTCCTCGTCATCGCACACGTTGAATGTGTGTGTTTGACCTGTCTACACTCTTAACCCCTTTCATGTTCTTGTTCAAATGGAAATGAATATTTATCGCCTTATTGATGGGGTTTATTAAGAGTCAACATGCTTTCCACTGTCACAAAAAATTAATATGTAGACACACAGTCCTCCCTGAGAGCAGCATGTTTTTGAGAGGAACTTTCGGGTTAATCCGATGGGTCGGTTGCAAGAGGCAAGTAATGTACACGTTGAAGGAAGGAAAATTCCCATACCTCATCCTGCACACTAAATGGCATGCCTAAATATACTGGTGTACACTGTACACACACACACACCGATACGAATAAAGCTTTGTTGGATAACTTTCGCCGGTTAGCCTGGGATTATTGGCTATTTTGTGCTTGCGGCTATCCCGCAGCGCTGGTTTTTCTAAATAGCGTTTCCTGATGCAGAGATTTCACCGTGTTTGTTTGGCAAGATCAGAGCACACTATAGAGCCAGTGAAATGCTAAAACGCTAGCCACCTAACCCAAGTTGGCTTATCTTAAACCAAAAGCCTTGCCAAAAGGGAACGTTTACACTATGTTAAGAAGACTGCGGGTGTGTTAACGGGCGATCTCAGTTAATAACCACGTCGTACGTGTACCTACTTGAGCCAGACAGCTCTGACTGGAAATTATTGCGAATTACTATTACAGGATTATCATGTGTTTATTTCACTTTGAATAAAAACAAATTGTACACGTTGTAGCTTTAAATCAACGTAGCTGATCTGCCAAGGAATGTCTGCTAGGTTTGACAGTATACAGTATATAAACTGCATTTGCTTTTATGGTTTCTGACACTATTTCACCTTATCTGTAGAACTAAAACCAGGTCATACTGCAGGTGACAGCCTCGTACCTCTGATACAGTGAGGGCGAAAAAAGTATTTGATCCCCTGCTGATTTTCTACGTTTGCCCACTGACAAAGAAATGATCAGTCTATAATTTTAATGGTAGGTCTATTTGAACAGTGAGAGACAGAATAACAAGAAAATCCAGAAAAACGAATGTCAAAAATGTTATAAATTGATTTGCATTTTAATGAGGGAGATAAGTATTTGACCCCCTCTCAATCAGAAAGATTTCTGGCTCCCAGGTGTCTTATACAGGTAACGAGCTGAGATTAGGAGCACACTCTTAAAGGGAGTCTCCTAATCTCAGCTTGTTACCTGTATAAAAGACACCTGTCCACAGAAGCAATCAATCAATCAGATTCCAAACTCTCCACCATGGCCAAGACCAAAGAGCTCTCCAAGGATGTCAGGGACAAGATTGTAGACCTACACAAGTCTGGAATGGGCTACAAGACCATTGCCAAGCAGCTTGGTGAGAAGGTGACAACAGTTGGTGCGATTATTCGCAAATGAAGAAACACAAAAGAACTGTCAATCTCCCTCGGCCTGGGGCTCCATGCAAGATTTCACCTCGTGGAGTTGCAATGATAATGAGAACAGTGAGGAATCAGCCCTGAACTACACGGGAGGATCTTGTCAATGATCTCAAGGCAGCTGGGACCATAGTCACCAAGAAAACAATTGGTAACACACTACGCCGTGAAGGACTGAAATCCTGCAGTGCCCGCAAGGTCCCCCTGCTCAAGAAAGCACATGTACATGCCCGTCTAAAGTTTGCCAATGAACATCTGAATGATTCAGAGGACATCTGGATCATCAAGAGGAAAATGGAGCTCTTTGGCATCAACTCAACTCGCCGTGTTTGGAGGAGGAGGAATGCTGCCTATGACCCCAAGAACACCATCCCCACCGTCAAACATGGAGGTAGAAACATTATGCTTTGGGGGTGTTTTTTTTAAGAGGACAGGACAACTTCACCGCATCAAAGGGACGATGGACGGGGCCATGTACCGTCAAATCTTGAGTGAGACTCTCCTTCCCTCAGCCAGGGCATTGAAAATGGGTTGTGGATGGGTATTCCAGCATGATAATGCCCCAAAACACACGGCCAAGGCAACAGAGGAGTGGCTCAAGAAGAAGCACATTAAGGTCCTGGAGTGGCCTAGCCAGTCTCCAGACCTTAATCCCATAGAAAATCTTTGTAGGGAGCTGAAGGTTCGAGTTGCCAAACCTCAGCCTCGAAACAATGACTTGGAGAAGATCTGCAAAGAGGTGTGGGACAAAATCCCTCATGAGATGTGTGCAAACCTGGTGGCCAACTACAAGAAACGTCTGACCTCTGTGATCTCTAACAAGGGTTTTGCCTCCAAGTGCTAAGTCATGTTTTGCAATGGGGTCAAATACTTTTTTCCCCTCATTAAAATGCAAATCAATTTATAAAAATTTTTGACATGCGTTTTCCTGGATTTTTTTTTTGTTCTGTCTCTCACTGTTCAGATAAATCTACCATTAAAATTATAGACTGATCATTTCTTTGGCAGTGCGCAAACGTACAAAATCAGCAGGGGATCAAATACTTTTTTCCCTCACTGTATATATCCAAATAAATACATTCTGATATTATTCTCATCAAGAATTAAACATTGGATGTTGCCATCTGAGTGTTTTGAGGTATGAACCCCATGACCCTAATGATGACGTTGGGGAACCCTTTCATAAGTTGCCTATTGAGCAAACCATAGCGTGCTGTAGAGCTTCTTTTTTTTTTTTTTTTTTTCCATGGTATGTGGTATGACATTGCTTGGTGACAAATCCAAACCCAAGACTTTCCTTATCTTGGCTTCGTGTACACTATGCATCGCTTTCCTACCATACCAACGTGAAAGTAGGAAAAGTTTCTCTGCTGGTTAGTGACTAGTGACGGGCACGAGTAGAAAAATACCTGATTTCATTTTATAAGTACTAAAGTCAGTAAGTATAGACACGGGTGCCAAAACTTTTAACTTTAGTGATATGAAAAGGGGAAAAAAAAAAACCCACAAGGGCATTTTCTCTGTTTTTCTGGGTAGATTAATAAAAACTGAAGATCGCTGTGCTGTATTGTAAAGTGATTCCAGCCAGAGATAATCAGAACAATAATTAAACTGATAATTAAATCCTCCACAGCCTTCTTATTATACCATTCATGAGCCTTCATATAGTTCAACCGTAATAGCTATTGATGGATCTAGATATACAGTAGATTTGAGCCCTCCATTCAATATCACAACCGGCCAACACTGAGACAAATCACTAGCTCCATCACAACAACTGAAGTCACCAAAGTTGGACACCGGACATGGCTCAGAAACCTCACATTAATTAGAAACCGTACAAATGTGATTTTTGTCCTTCCACCCCTCCCTCATCATGTCCCAGTGAGGATCATGTAAACCCAGTGGTCAACTCATTACATCCTGTACCAATAAGGCAATAAAGTAGTTTCATTTTCTCCGAGCTCTAACGCAGCAGGTGTTAATTGAGTGTGAAGAGCGTGAACGCACACACCTCCGACGTGTGAAAGTCTGCATGCAGGGCGAGGAGGAGTAATTACCGGTTTGCAGCTCTCAGCTCAGCTGCTCAGGGACTATGGAACCTGCTAATTGTTATTTCCTGCTGCTGCTCCGTCTCAGTCCCCCCCTTGAGCTCCTGCTCTCTCCGAGCCCCAGCCTCTGCACACACTCTTTGTCCCCAGTGGCTACCTCCTGTCTCGTACACCTGTCGTACTAGGTGAACGTCTGTCTTAAAGGGACAGGTTTGTACGTAAGACATTAGTTAGCTTGTTGGTTTAACTGTATCCCTTGAAAAAGGTGTGAGACAGAAAAAGCAGCAATTCTAATACCCTTTGAACAGTCAGAATTAGTCTTAGTTGGGGATGCATTGGCTGTCTGTCCAATACATGCTCATTTACTAGCATAAAATTAATAAAATGCCATCATTTGATTACCACATGACACTAGGCGTAGTATACACTGCAGAGCTAAGTGACTCCCACTGACGGCGATTTGTACGATCAATGATTGCAATCAATGCAAAACAGCACGCTACAGCATAAAATAATACAGTATATACATATAGTAATCTGGTGAAACCTTTTTAACATAAACCTCAGCATGAGGAGTTCATTGCTAGCAGCACACGGCAGCAAGCAACTCTGACTAGACAAGAAAAAACGTTCGCAGTCAATGCTAGGTGAGTGAAAATGGCAGCGCTTAGCCAGTATGTCACTATCGATCGCTGACAACAAGGCATTCTGGTGTGATGTAAACAGAGACGTGCGTCATTCAGTTGTACACTTGATTCCACCGTGGAAACAGAGCTCAGTAAAAATGTTCTGTGACTTCCCGGATTAATTAACGCTAAATACGTTACTCATTTTGTTCAATTTTTTTATTCTAAATTTGGGGACTGTAGATGTAAAGTAGCTTGAAGTCTGCAGAAGTGTTATAGTACTTGGGCAAATCACAGTTTCCCCAATTGATAATTATTACGTTAAAAATGTAGTCCACTTGGATTGGCTCAAAACAGGAACAAGGTTGTGAAATGGTGTATGTAACTTTACTATATGATCCAAGTCAGCAATTAAGACCTCCTGTTTATTTCAGTTGTGCAAGTTGTAGACACACCCACATTTCATTTTTAACATTTTTCATGCGCTCACTTGGTATTTGTAATATCAATAGTAATATAGTCAGCAATAATAATCACTTCTTATTGGCTTGGACTCCATTGAATGTTCCTTCATTGACCTGCAAGAACAGCTCTGGTTCTTAATGGACCGTCGTAAGCATGCTCTAAAAAGCTCGCCAGCCCACATCAAACAAAACCACATCAATTGCTTGGCAATTATTCCGGAACACATGCAAACAATCCGAGCGAAAATGAAAATGCCACGTCTGGGGATGAGGCTCGTGTAAACGTTGCCGTTCCTTTGAAATCGCCTCTTTCAAAACTAGAGACCCATCCCACACAGGATCGGCTAGTGCTGACACCAGCACTTATCGCGTTTCAGGTTCGACGGGGCAAGGATTTCCCATGATGCAAAGCCATGACAAAAGGATCGAGGCCGATAACATGCCAAGAGGGGATTCGAAGCACTACGATTTTGCTTCACGAGATCCTTTTGCTCAATGAGGAGCATCTATGTTGAAGCCATTGCCAGAGGAACAGGCGTATATGCACTTCCAAGGCCATCTGCACAGAAGCACGAGTCAGCTGGTGCTAATCACTTCACTGCTGGACCTGTTTTATAGGCAGAGGAGTTGTGTGTAGTAAATGAAGAATTCATTTTTTTTTTGGTAGGTTTTTCTTTGGTAGGTGAGTTCTTCATTCTGGATATTTCCAGCCAGCATTTCCAGAATGCATCAACTCTCATGACATTGAGTCACCAGCAAAAGTTAGTCATTATTGTAAATACAATGTTTCTAACAAGCGCAAAATCAGATCCTAGGAGGAAAGAAGCAAAACAAATAAGATGACCTGGGCCTGTGCAGACTTTAGCCTCAGATTGCTGGTCATGGCCACAGGAGTGGAACCCTGTACGGACGTCGGCTCCTGTAGGTTTGATGTGTTCGCGCGTTCTGAGATGCTTTTCTGCTCACCACGGTTGTAAGTAGTGGTTGTTTTGAGTTATTGAACAAGCATGAACAAGTTCTCTTCAGAGCTCTCTCATCAACCAGGTGTCTCCGCCAGCAGTACTGCCGCTCGCTGGATGTTGTATGTTTTTCACACCATCCTGTGTAATCTCTAGAGACTTTCATGCGTGAAAATCCCAGGAGATACGATACTCAAACCAGCCCGTCTTACGTTAACAACCACGCCACGGTCGAACATGTGTGAACATTAGCTGAACTGAATCTGGGTGGTTTTGTGTCCCAGGGCCAGCTCTATGTAAAGAGTTTCATTGCGGTATTTATCTGAGAACCTAGTAAGCGACTGTCGGTGAAGTTATGTGGACTGGGGACTACTAGTGATGTCGTGTGATGAATAAGATCACGATAAGTTCATTTAATATTAAAATGTTTCCCCAAGAGAACAGGTGCAGGTAGATGAATATTTTAAACACATAACCCAGATGATCTCATCAACCACGATAACCACGATGAGGGCGTGATATCAGCGTGATATGAAATTTCATATGAGCGCAGACCTGAACGGTATATCACGTGTTCTTCTTCTTGCATTCACATGGGCGAAACATTTAATACGAGGGTTACGAAGGGAATGAATATAATTCTGTTTGGAAACAGGAGGTAGGCTGCCGTTTGGCAAAAATTCATTAAATCCTCTCTGAAGGCGGACGTTTTGCCACATGTGGCTGCCGTGAAGGGAGGAGAGCTCTCTAAATCTTTTGAACTCGCTCTTATGATGAGTAATTGGTCCCAGGACACCACTGTGTGTTTGTACCTCGTGCTTTCCATCTCCCTGGAGAAATCTCCTGCGTTTGTTCCAGCAGCTGTAGAACGTTCAAGACCACTAAACCTCGACACTGTGGGTGAAGGCAAGTGGACGTGAGGCGCATACAGTTGTATCCTAGCATGAGCGATTCACTAAACTTCTCAAATACCGTTGAGCATCGATGTTATATGGCATGACCTCATGCACACACCCATGGGAAAAGGGAGAAGCGATCAACGTCAGAAATGTTCAAATGACCCAAACGCCCTCTTTGAAGTGAGAAGGAACTGTTCTGAACAAATGTTTCACATTACACCCTGAATATTAAAATCCTAATTACTCAACAAATCACGACTGAATCTATCAAATTTATGAGTGGGGTGAGTGAATCATGGATGCACACAGCAGCTGGCTCAAAATTCTCCACTGACTCATTCCGCGTAGAACTTCAAAAGCACTGGATTATTCCTTTAAGGATGGCACTTCATCTAATCTGCCTCTGTAACTATGTTGGACGCTCCCTGGTGAGTTTGCAAACGAATTGCCGCTAACGATTGCAGGTTTCTTTCATGAAGAGTGAAATTGGTTTACGCAAACCAAAGTCTAGTTTTTTTTTTAAAACACCTGTTGGGCTGAATTAGTAAGGAAAGTGTACAGACGCATCTGAAAGTATTGGAACAGCAAGGCCAATACTATTGTTTTCATTGTACTGTACATTAAAGACATTAAAGTTGTGTTCCATGTCTGCTTGTTAGTACACCAGTCGTTTCTTTCTTTTTCAGTACATTCCAAGTAGTTGTCTTGGCTGTGCCTAATGCTTGTGTGTGTGTGTGTGATTTCTCAGGTTCAAAATGGCGTGCTTTTCTCCCACAGACAGCTCTCTGGTCTTCATGTTGGTTTATCCTTTTTAGGTGAAAACTTGGCCTCAACCCAAGAGTAGACCTTCAAAGCTGTAAATTCTTTAAACAGTCAATTTGACAGCGCACACCTGGGCAGCGCGAAACACCAATGAGTTACCTGTTCCAAATTGAATTAGTCAGTTGCTCAGTAAGTCAGCCAGTGAGTTTGTGATTCAGCTAGTACTGTTCTGTCAGTCAGTAATTGTCAGTCATTCAGCCAGTCAGTAATTATGAGGAATTCAATCAGTCAGTAGTTCAACCAGTTAGTCATTACGTCAGTCCGTCTAATCCAGTGGTTCCCAACTTCGCTCATGGATTTCTATTGTATTGCATATTTGTTGTTTCCCTGCTCGACCACCCTGGATCTGCATGTTAATGCAGGGAAACCCTAACAGGTTGGGAACAACATGGTCTAATTCTTTATTTGATTTTTTTTTTCTCGATGATTTTCCAGATATGAAATGTGATCCCTCCATATTTATGTCTTTATCCTTTATACACTCCTCTCACTGTGTTCTGACCTTACATCATGACAGACTCGGTCTAAAATCCCTCGACATCCACACAGCATATGAGGTGTACTAAGCATACAAGGCCCTGAATAGTGATCGGCATGGTTATTCAAATATAAAGATATCTAAACAAATCGCTTCATTAAAATGGCATTTGGGTATTTGCGTATAATATAATTCGAATGTATTCAAATAATTTTGTCAATTAGCCGGGTTCACTTTTAACAGGTTGATAACAGACTCTTACAGATGATACATCACCACTGTTAGCAACATAATTATACCTTTTTGAATTCTTGAATATTTGTTGTCAAATATATTCATTAATACATATATTTGAGCAAATTGCTGTGCTGTAAGAGGAATAAAGCTCTTCAGGGTGGTAATGGTAACTCCGCTTTGCATCAGGTGGAGTCACACCACCCAGTCATTGATAATTTTCCTACAACAGTGCACCACTGAGCGTTTTTTTTTTTTTCTATTTTCACTTGTATTCATAGTGGCAGTCACTTTTATAAGGTTTGAATTATAACATGCAAGCCGTCAGCTAGTTACTATCAAAATGATGGCGCTTTTTCATTGGTCAAGATGCTCATATATACCCAGAGAGTGAGAGTGGACACAGAAAACTGGGAGGCCTAGCAACGAATGCCAGAATGATCCCCCCCACCCCGATTCATCTGTCGTCTGAGTGAAGCAACGGTTTTAGACCTGCAGCTGCTCAGGGTGTGGGGGGCTTTCAGTCCCACCATCTCACTCTACCTCCATGTATAAATCTAGGTTGCTAAGAGATCAGCATGTGTGCTAAGAGGCATGTTGCTCCGAGAGGCTCTGAGCGAAGGAACTCGCCCCCCACACACCGCAAGACAATGCGAACAAAATGGGGAAAGACTCTCGGATACGTCCGAACAAGTGTTAGTCCATTAAAGCTGATTTGTGGCGATGCATGCGTAGGTCATTTTTGGCAGCGTCAGCTGAAACTCCATGTCTGTTTGTTCTGGCTAATTTACATTGAAAAATTCAATGAAATCTGCTTCGTTGATGGATGGTTTTTGTTTTGTTTTTCACCTGGGGATGAGCATTTTGCTCATTTTGATTGCTTAGAATTCCTGGGTGTGTTGGGGAATTCTCGAATCATATTGGTCGGAAAGGTTTGACTAATTTCCCGACGTTCGTTCTGTCTGCGAGGTTTATGTTACTTGAATAAATCATTATGTCTGTCGTAACAAATTGCACAAGGATTTGTATTCTGTATACTCTGTGAGGGGACGTTTAACATTTTTGGAAGGAGTCTCCAGTGCCAGCGCTTTAACAGTCAGTTTGCAGGCAATGGAAATTCTTCCGGACCGAGGAGTTTATGCTTTGCGGTTTCTCCGAAACATGACGAGTCTTATTAACTTCAAGACAAAGAGACTGGGTGAGGGAAGGACTGTTAGAAGTAGTAACAGGAATTACTTCGTAACTAACATTAAACATAGTTATAAGGAGATAACATGCTGTGTTTGTTTGTCATCACTACGCTCTGGTGTAGATCGTACGTTTCCCAAAAAAATGGAACAGAAAGTGTTTTTGTAAAGCTTGTGAGATGCATACGGTGCTGTGAAAAAGTATATGATTTCTTCTGTTTTTGTGTATATCTCTTACTAAAGAGATTCCGAAATTAAGACAAAATCTAAGATAAAACAAAGGCAACCTGAGTAAACACAAAATACGCTTTTTAAATGATTATATTTATTGAAGCAATAAAGTTATCCAATAACAACTAGGCCTGTGTGAAAATGTATTTGTTCCCATAGTTATTAATTCCCCAAATCTATGAAACAGTATTATAATGGGGTTCAGCTGGACTAGACACAACCAGGCCTGATTACTGCAAACCCTGTTCAATCTTTTTCAACAGCATGAAGTTGGTTATAAGGTCTTATGGAGTAACACAATATGCCAAAGTTGAAAGATATTCCAGAAATGATGAGGAAGATTGAAATACATCAGTCTGGGAAGGGTTACGAAGCTATTTCAAAGACTCTGGGACTCCAAAGAACCACAGTGAGAGTCGTTATCTCCAAATGGAAAAACTCAGCACAGTAGTGAACCTTCCCAGAAATGGCTGACCTTCCAAAATTCCTCCAAGAGCACAGAAACTACTCATCCAGCAAGTCCAAGAGCCAAGGACAATATCAAAGGACCTACAGGCCTCTCTTGTATCAGTAAAGTTCACTGTTCATGACTCCATTATCAGAAAGACTCTGGGCAAAAATGGCGTCCATGGAAGTGTGGTGAGGTGAAAACCACTGCTAACCCAGAAGAACTTTTTAAGGCTGAATTTGTCTGAATTTTGCCAAAACACACCTTGATGATCCTCAAACCTTCTGTGGACTGCTGAGTTGGAAGTGGAACTGTTCGGAAGACGGGTCCCGTTACATCTGGCATAAATCAAACATAGAATTCCACAACAAAAAAAAATGCCCATGAGTCTGGCAAGGGATTTATAAAATCTCCAAATTATTTGAAATACATGATTCCACTGTAAGGAAAATCATCTAAAAATGGCAAAGATTTCAAACAACTGCCAATTTGTCCAGTACTGGACTAGCCGTCCCAGCAAATTCAGCCCAAGAACAGACCGTCTGATGCAAAAAGAAGTCTCCAAGAACCCCAAATTTTCATCACAGGATCTGCTAGTAAGTCTTGCAGCTGGTGTCAAAGTGCATGCTTCTACAATCAGAAATAGTGCACAAATGTGACCTTTGCAAGACTACAGTTTTCCGTTGAGCATATAGGCAAAGACCAGGCCTTTCTTAATAATGTGTTCTGGACAGACGAATCAAAGATGGAGTGGTTTGGCCACAGTAACAGCAGACATGTTTGACAGAGACCAAAAAGACAGCTTTTCAGGAAAAGCACCTCCATACCAACTGTGGAAATGTTATGGTTTGGGGTTACTTCACTGCCTCAGGGACTGGACAGCTCGCATTCATCCAACTATGAATTCTGCATCAGACCAAAGAGTGCTTGAAGATAATGTGAGGCCATCTGTCCGAAAGTTGAAATTGAAGTGAAAGTGGACCTTTCAACAGGGTACTGATCCTAAGCATACGAGCAAATCCACCAAGGAATGTCTCAAAAAGAAGAAGCGGGATTATGGAATGGCCAAGTCAAACCCGGATTTGAATCCCATTGAAATGTTGTGGGGGAATTTGAAACGGGCAGTACGGGCAAGACCCTCAAACATCTTGCAACTGAAAGAATATTGCATGTAAGTGTGGTCATAAATTCCAGCAAGCCTGGTGGACAGTTATACAAAACACCAACAAGAAGTTACATCTCCTAAAGGAGGCAATACTACTGTAGCTTCTGAGGTCAAGGGTGTACTTACTTTTTCCACAGAAAAATATCACATCTATTGAGATTTCTGTTGAATAAATGATTGAAAATACAAATCTTCTTTGCGTCCACCCCCCAAAGTGTTCTTTTTCAAGTCCACTTTATTAATAGGCACTGTTTCAAAGATGATCAAAGGTTTTCTTGTTCAAATATGTTAAGGAAGCCAACAATTTCCATCAGGTGTACTTTTTCACATGACTGTGTGTGTATGTATGTGTGTGTGTGTATGTGTGTGTGTGTGTGTGTGTGTGTGTGTGTGTGTGTATGTGTGTGTGTGTGTATATATATATATATATATATATATATATATATATATATATATATATATATATATATAAAATATAAGAAAATAATACACATTTACCTTTATAGTTTACATATATATAGCGCCCTTTGAATCATTCTTTCTGAATCATGGTGGCTATAACTGCCATTTCTTCCATTGTACATTTTTATACCTTTTAGGATTTCTCCTTTCCAGCCTTCCAAAGGAGAAGTTCTTTTTTTTATGTCTAGCTAGCCAAAGGAAACGATGAATCATCCCGTGGTTTTAACAGTTTGTCCTGTTGAATGAAGACATTCAGTGACCGTACATTCTGATACATTCCATTTTGTTCGGACTGAAAAACCCATAAAGGCCTGTATAAAAACAGGATTAATGTGCTGTTATAAAGCTGCCATTGTTTGTTACTTGGCCAACTGTGTACTGGTCAGCTTTTATGCTCCAGTTGCTTGAGGAGGTCTTCTGAAAACCGATTTTCTTTTTTTATTTCAGTCAGCACACTTCTACTGTCATGACGAATTTTGTCATGAGACTTGCCTAGACTCAATGCAAGTGCTCAAACAGACCTAAAAGACTTCTGACATCGAATAGTGTTTTTATTCCTTAGCATTGAACTCGGTGGATGTGCAGATTTAAAGAAATCTCAGCTGCTGTACTGTGACTTGATTAATTACAGTGGCAGGAAAGAGTCTGTGAAGTGAACCCTTTGGAATTACCTGCGTTTATGTGTAAATTGTCCTAAAATCTGGTTTGATCTCCATCTAAGTTACAGTAATCGACAAGCACAATCTGTGTTTAATTAATAACACACAAATTATTGTATTGTTCTTGTCCATCTTGAATATACCATTCAAATGTTCACAGTATAGGTTGGGAAAAGTATGTGGAAACCCTAGGCACAAATTCGAGTTGGAAGTTGGCAAACCTGGCCTCGAATTAATGAGACGAGTTTGGAGGTTTGGGTTAGATCTACCTTGACTTTTTAAAAACTAAACAAACATTTTGAGTTTGCTATTCACAAGAAGCATCTGCCGATGTGAACTTTGCCTTGCAAAAAAAAATGGGATCTCAGAACGGAAATGGAAGCTCCACCATGAAGATGTAGACCATGCCGACTCGCAGAGATGTCCTAGTGCTGAAGCACATAACATTCTACACTGCCTCTAGACGCAACCTCAGCATGAGTACTGTACATTGGGAGCTCCATGAAATGGCTTTCTATAGCAAAGCAGACACACAGAATCCTAAGATCACTATGCGCAATGCTAAGCATTGGCTACAGCGGGGTAAAGCACACCGCCACGTGTCCTGGCGTGATGAGTCATGCTTCACTGTCTGGTAGTCTGATGGACGAATCTGGGTTTGAGGCATTCCCGGAGAACGCTACCTACCAGAATGCAAAGTGCCAACAGTCAAGTTTGATGGAGGGGGGTCTGTTTTTTTTTCAGGGTTTGGGCCTCTTAGTTCCAGTGAACTTTAGACAATAGTATTGTGGCACCAGTTCGTGGAAGGCCCTTTCCTATTCCAGCACGACTGCCCCTGTGCACAAAGCAAGGTCCATAAAGTCATGGTTGAGTTTAGTTTGGAGGAACTCCAGTGACCTGCACAGAGCCCTGACCTCAACCCTATTGTACACCTCAACTGGAACGTCATTTGCGAGCCAGGATTTCTCGTCAGTGCCTGAGCTCACTAATGCTCTTTTGATTGAATGGGCACAAATCCCCACAGACACACTCTAAAATCCTGTAGAAAGCTTCCTGAGAAGAGTGGAGGCTCTTATAACTGCAAAAAAAAGAAGAGGGAGGGGGTGGTGGTATTTAACATGGTATTAACAACTCCATGTTAATACCCATGATTTTGGAATGGTGTGTCCAACAAACTCCTGTAGGTGTGATGGTCAAGCATGTGTTTACGAACCCCACTGCCTGCAGCATTACATAGTATATGGACATGGTTGTGACATGACAATCTATTCAGAACCAGGAACAAGTAGGTATGAGCAAAATAAAGCGCACAACTTATTCATTTCCCTTAGTTTTTATTAACAAGCTTAACTAACAGACTAGCTTGCCATACAAAGCTACATCAATGTCCAGTTTGTCTACCCACTTCTTAGCATCGCCAGCTACAGAAATTAGCACGACCAGGATACGGTTGTTACTGAAGATGAACGAATGCCTGAACGATACATAGTCTGACCACCTGACTGACGTCTCATCAGCTACGTTTAATCGTGGGAATTACTTTTAGCAATCTACACAGTCCACAATATTGTCCTTTACTTACACCAATTACATCATACCCAAGAGCTACACAGGTTTTATCCCTTTCATAAGCTGGTGAGGAAGTACTAGAATGTATATACTAGAAATAATTGACTTCAGTTTTAGTAGCAACTGGTGCCAGTTTCTGTCTGTAAAGAAGTTGCAATCTGATCTAGCTAGACTGGTCATTTTGGTTTTGCTACATCTTCCGCTGTGCAAACATGACATTCGAGAAGACAATAAAACCTTTGAAGGAAATGACAAAGAATGATGAAAGATTCGTACCAAAGAAGAGCTTAAATTTCAACCTATAGGAAAATGGTTGAGGGGTCGATCGGATTTAACAACGATCATGTTGTCAGTTCTTTCTTTCGAAGACCAGTCAAGTTTGCGAATATGAATAACTGCGTACTGCCGAGTTGAATACTAGAACAGTGATCAATTAGACTGCATTATCTAAACACTTGACGCCGCTTTCTGGTAGCTATATACAACATTTTTCCAAATTTGCTATGCAGACGTGTTTTGTTGTTGTTGTTGTAATCGTTAGATTTCGTTTTCTATTGTTCATGAAAACCAGACGGATTAAAAACCCAACACTTTGAATACAAGTTACTCAAAGTGCAACCGGTTCTTCCCTTGTTTTGAGGATAGTGCTTAAAAAAAAAAAAAAAAAAGGTGCAGGCAACCTAATCTGATGCGCATACTCCGAGGCAGAAACTTTCATTTGTAGAAAACAGCCAGCTTTGTTTTTGTGTAGCGTGAACCATAGCCAACTGACCGCTCCAAATACACCAGCTCCTTCTTTCAAGTCAAGTTCTTTTCTCTTTTTTTCCCCCTCTCTCTCTCTCTCTCTCTCTCTCTGTGTGTGTTTTTTTTCTTTTTTTTCTTGAACGAGGTATTTGGACACGCCGTCATTCCAGTTTTGTCTTTTGTAAAAGTGTATTGCTGTGAGCTTTGAAATAAGATCTTTTATCCACAGAAGACATTGTAGGCTATGTGTGTTGCATAGTGAGTTGTACGAAAGGGCCAAGGCTCAGATGTTGTTGTTGTTGTTTTTTGTTTTGTTTTTTTCTTCCATAAGCTGGATGGCTAAATAATGTCGATGTTGAATGTAATGATTTGTGTAACATTTTTAGTTTGACCTTTTTTTGGCAAAAAAAAAAGAATCAAACGGGTCATTTCAGATGCTTTTTATACAAATAGAGAAATCGACCTTTTGTTAAGCTGGCTTTTAAAAATGTCTTTTGATAGAAATGTTCAGTCTTTTACAAGGGAACACAAATAAATAAATAAATAAATACCAAATCCAAGGGGCGAGTAAAACCTTGTGCTGCTCAGTCACGTTTTTGTTTCCTGGAAAGAAATGGTAGCCACTGTAATTTCGGTAATAAATGTGAGTTAGTTAGCTATTTAGGTGCATTAATACAAACTTAGCGAACCGAACGAGCATATGACCATTATCCTCTTCTAACAGCGTTTATAATGCAGCACATCATTTTCCTAGAGCCTTTATTTTCTCCCCCTCTTTTATTTTGTCTCAAACATTCGAACTACTGATTTTTCCATTCTTGTTTAACTTTCCTTTATTTGTACGTCATTTGAGAACTGCTTTTTCTTCTTTGTATTACCACACTGTGCAGTTTCATAATTTGGCATTCTACTCACACAGAAACTGAAAGGAATACAGCACGATGCCTAGTCTTTACCCAAAAGTCCAGCAGACTGTGGTGGTGATTCTGCTCGAACATGCCTTAGTGAATTCTTTATGCCGAGTTGAATGAGGAAACGCCTCAAACTGTGAGGAAAACAGAGGACCAGGTTTCTCTGGCTATAGCAGGTTAGGAGCATGGATTTGTGTACGTCCTGAGCGAGAGAGAGAGAGAGCTAGAGAGCAGAGAGAGAGAGAGAGAGAGAGAGAGAGATCAGAAAGGGGGAGGACGAATTTGGGTCGTGGAATGAGCAAGCAACCATAAGCACTAATCTCTTCATCAGGTTAACATCTAGCACAGAGTTGACATTGCTAGTTTAGCTCAGGGACTTTCTTTACTAGCTACAGTATCTCAGAAAAGTGAGTACACCCCTCACATTTTTGTAAATATTTGATTATATGTTTTGATGAGACAACACTGAAGAAATGACACGTTGCTACAATGTAAAGTAGTGAGTGTACAGCTTGTGTAACGGTGTAAATTTACTGTCCCCTCAAAATAACTCAACACACCATTAATGTCTAAACCGCTGGCAACAAACGTGAATACACCCCTAAGTGAAAATGTCCAAACTGGGCCGAAAGTGTCTATTTTGTGCGGCCACCATTATTTTCCAGCACTGCCTTAACCCTCTTGGGTATGGAGTTCACCAGAGCTTCACAGGTTGCCACTGGAATCCTCTTCCACTCCTCCATGACATCAGGGAACTGGTGGATGTTCGAGACCTTGTGCTCCTCCACCTTCCATTTGAGGATGCCCCACAGATGCTGAATAGGCTTTAGTCCATCACCTTCACCCTCAGCTTCTTTGGCAATGCAAAAGACGTTATCATGCTAGAATACTGCCCTGCGGCCCAGTCTCTGAAGGGAGGAGATCATGCTCTGCTTCAGTATGTCACAGTACATGTTGGCATTCATGGTTCCCTCAATGAACTGTAGCTCCCCAGTGCCGGCAGCACTCATGCAGCCCCAGACCATGACACTCCCACCACCATGCTTGACTATAGGTAAGACACACTTGTCTTTGTACTCCTCACCTGGTTGCCGCCACACACGCTTGACACCATCTGAACCAAATAAGTTTATCTTGGTCTCATCAGACCACAGGACATGGTTCCAGTAATCCATGTCCTTAGTCTGCTTTTCTTCAGCACACTGTTTGCGGGCTTTCTTGTGCATCATCTTTAGAAGAGTCTTCCTTCTGGGACGACAGCCATGCAGACCAATTTGACGCAGTGTGCAGCGTATTGTCTGAGCACTGACAGGCTGACCCCCCACCCCTTCAACCTCTGCAGCAATGCTGGCAGCATTCATACATCTACTTCCCAAAGACAACCTCTGGATATCTTGGTGGTTCGCACGTTCGCCTCACACCTTCAGGGTCCGGGGTTCCCGCCAGGGCCATGTCTGTGCGGAGTTTCCATGTTCTCCCCGTGCTGCGGGGGGTTTCCTCCGGGTTCTCCCGTTTCCTCCCCCAGTCCAAAGACATTCATGATAGGCTGATTGGCGTGTCTAAATTGTCCGTAGTGTATGAATAGGTATGTGAATATGTATGTCATTGTGCCCTGCAATGGACTGGCACCCTGTCCAGGGTGTACCCCACCTTGTGCCCGATGCTTCCTGGGATAGTCTCTAGGATCCCTGCGACCCTGAGGAATAAGCGGTAGAAGATGGATGGATGGATGGATGGATGGAACATCTGGATATGACGCTGAGCATGTGCACTCAACTTTTTTGGTCGACCATGGCGAGGCCTGTTCTGAGTGGAACATGGCCTGTTAAACCGCTGTATGGTCTTGCCCACCGTGCTACAGCTCAGTGTCAGGGTCTTGGCAATCTTCTTATAGCCTAGGCCATCTTTATGTAGAGCAAGAATTCTTTTTTTCAGATCCTCTAAGAGTTCTTTGCCATGAGGTGCCCACTTCCAGTGACCAGTATGAGGGAGTGTGAGGGCGATGACACCAAATTTAACACACCCCATTCACACTTGAGACTTTGTAACACTAACTAGTCACATGACACCGGGGACGGGAAATGGCTAATTGGGCCCAGTTTGGACATTTTCACTTAGGGGTGTACTCACTTTTGTTGCCAGCGGTTTAGACATTAATGTCTGTGTGTTGAGTTATTTTGAGGGGACAGTAAATTTACACTGTTACACAAGCTGTACACTCACTACTTTACATTGTAGCAAAGTGTAATTTCTTCAGTGTTGTTACATGAAAAGATGTAATCAAATATTTACAAAAATTTGACAGGTGTACTCACTTTTGTGAGATACTGTGTGTGTGTGTGTGTATAGGGCAGTTGTGGCATGGGGGTTAAGGCTCTGGGTTACTGATCAGAACTTCAGGGGTTCAAGCCCCAGCACTGCCAAGCTGCCACTCTTGGGCCCTTGAGCAAAACCCTTAACCCTCTCTGCTCCAGAGGCGCTGTATCATGGCTGATCCTGTGCTCTGACCTCAGCTTCCTGACATGCTAGGATCTGTGAAGAGTAGAATTTCACTGTGCTGTAACGTATACGTGATCAATAACGACTCATCATTATATCTACCGCTGAGATGGAGAGTGCGTCTCACGCACATAAGCGGTTAAATATTTCGGTCAAAGTACATAGTAGCGTGCTTTGCTAGGTTGCCTAAATTGTAGGGATGCATCGATACTGATACCAGTATAGGATATCAGTCTCGTTTATCTCATTTATTGTTTTCTAAATAAAAATATACCACTTTGGACGCTAAACTTCCATGAATGCAAACCCCAAGAATGCAAATCCCCAAGTGTCATAAAAACCAAGCGGTCTAACTTTAAAAGGCCGAGCAGATGCATTAGTAACCTGGTAGCTGTGTGTTCTGGGAGTGCCAGCTGGGAAGCTGAGAGTTTCCTGCTCTCCCACAGGACTTGGCTCAAACCTAAAAGACTCTTTGTTGGCGGTGGTGTGCTACTCAAATAGACACCGAGTTCGAGACAAGAGCACTTTCAGAACGTCTTATCCTGTCAACACCGGAGGTGTGGCGATCTACATACCGTCTATCATAATACTGACGCTTCTAAGATACCTTCCTAGATGGCTTAATGTGTAACTATTTCTTAATACCAAATATCCACGTTAACCCTTTCGGTTTGGCCTGGACTGTTGCGTATTCACCCGAACCAGCGGTAGAGGGCATTTCTGATTGCATAAGAAGCGAATGACACAACAAGGTTAGAGTGTCAGAGAATGAAAACTTTATTAATAATTAGCAGGCTGAGTTCAAGGTCTACACGCCATGGCATGTTCATGTTTTCCATCTGACAGCAGACCCGGAGAGACGTCTTCAGTCTTCCCGAATGACCCTTTTTCTTTTGTATTCCTAAATGCCATCGAACGCAGACGGTCTTTCGGAAAGCAGTGACCTTTCAGCCGTGACGTGAGTCCGTCGATTCCGTTTCACGTGAATATTCGCTTTCAGTAGCTTCGCTCTGTCGGTCTGTTAAAACCAGGAATTTATCAGTATACGGATTTATTTATGTATTTTTTTTTTACACTCGTTCTCTTCCAAGGTCTCAAGTGGGAAAATGGTTGAGGACTTTTGCGGATCTGTCGCGCTGGCTTGGAGTTATTGTCTGGATTTTTGGTAGACTGTCTTAAGTGATCGACTGGAAGTAGCTACACGGGAATTCATGAACCAAAAGGACGTTAAAGCTTCAGTGTGCTGCCTAATCCCATGGTTTAGGATTGCATTCGGCCATTCGGGAAGACTGAAGACTGGTCCTATACCTAACTGACCAGGCTAAAAAAGTGGTAGCTAATATATTGTAATTACATGTGGGTAGCCAGTGTGCTAGTTACAATAAATGTGTTAATACAGACTAAGGGAAAATACATGATACTTTTATTTATTTTTTTTGTCTATGTTTAAAAACAAAGTGACTGTGTATACTGTCATACTGTCCGTTATATAAGTCTGTGGCTTATATAACTGATTTGCTCTGCATCACCATGAAGTTCATTCAGTTTGCACATAGCTACGTACCAAATAAAATTACAGAGTACACTTTCTTTTCTTTTTTTCCTATGGTGGTTAGTCGTGCCTTAAAATCTGGTTCTCTGTTCGTTATCTGCCCCATCTTAATATTGCAAAGAGTTTTAATAAGGGGGTCCAGTCACTTTGTAAATAAGCTGAATGATGTATTCAAGCCTCATCAAAGCCTTAAAACGGCTGCGTTCATACATACAGATGCTTCGAAAGCCATAAATGCTCATTTTTTTTCCGAATGTAGGTTTGAGGTGCTTTTATTTTTAATATATAGTTAATTAATATATTTTTAATTACATTGTAAAATTTCTAACATTTATGTGTAGACACGGCTGCTTCCAGTCTGATGAAATGTTATTAAAAAAACAACATTAAAAAAATCAATATACTCATGATATCTCATCTCATAAAAGGGTATTTATCACGCTGGGGATATTATATAGCAGTATCGCGTGTCACTTATTCTGTATCATTTTTCCAGCATGAGGGTGTTTGTTGCTGGTGTTCCGACGTGTACTTGTCTTAACTTCTATGGCAGTCTTCCAGGTGATATCAAGCGTGTCAGATAAGGAAATCATAAAAATAGCTCATGGGAAGGCTCATAAAAATACCTATTCGATTACGTAGAGAATACCTGTGTTCTCACTTTTAAAAAAATTTTTTTTATTTTAAATATGAAGAAATGCAACGTGCAGAGGTTCTTTTAAAGAGATCTTTTGTACCCTCATCGGTTCATTTTTCTCAATTGTACAGGAGCAAAATGAAGGCACGTGCTCCGCCTCCGCCCTCAGTCCCCCAGCCTGCCCCTCGCAAGATCTTCCGCAACGCCGTTCCCGATGGAGGAGCAGCACCCGACACCAAGGAGAATGTGGCACGGAGCACCGTGGACCTCCAAGTCATGCTGCCTAACGGATACGAAACCCTGGTCACTGTGGATGGGAGGTAATTAATATCTGTTATTAATAATAATATTATTATTATTATTATTAATACTTCAAGGAGGTGAAAAATACATTGCTAATCTGGAGTTATACTGCAGATGGCCCTAAATAGTGCTCTAAGCAATGTGTTAATGCGTGCTGTGATCATATTCATCTGACTTCAGATCAGGTTTTTTTATTTAAAAAAAGTGTGTGTGTGTGTTTTTTAATATATATATATATATATATATATATATATATATATATATATATATATATATATATATATATAATAACATATAAAATTATGAATCACGGCATTTATACAATACTTACCAAGTCAAAATATTTTGGTCCTACTAATTCAGCCATTTTGTTTTTCTTTGAAACCCAATTCCCACCCCATTGTCTACGTCTCATTAGTCTGCTAGGATGAGGGTTAAGTTTCCTCTGAGACTCTACCACTGCCTCAATGTGCTTGGAGGAGAGTGCTAACCATATATAGAGTTTTATGCAAAGGGTTTGGGCAGCCTTTGGGATTTTATTGATTTTTGAAGTGAAAAGAAGTTAAACACAAGCTTCTACAGCAAAAGGTTTTTTTGTAATTGTTTGGCCAATAGTAAAAGCCTTAATTAGGCTTTAATTGATTTGTTAGGCAGGTTAAGAATAGTTTTTAGACCAAGACCCGTCTTCGATACTGTACATGAGGGGCAGTGGTGGCTCAATGGTTAAAGGCTCTGGGTTACTGATCGGAAGGTCGGGGGTTCAAGCCCCAGCAGGCTAAGCTGCGCAAGGCCCTTAACTCTCTGTGGTCCAGGCGCGCTGTATCATGGCCGACCCTACGCTCTGACCCCCAGCTTCCTGACATGCGGGAGTATGTGAAGAAAAGAATTTCACCGTGCTGTAATGTTGCTGTAAAGAACAGAACAGCAGTAAATAAATACTTCATTCTGTTTTTAACGAGTTGGATCTAGAGCACGTGACACTCACAGGACGATAAACCTCAGCGCTACGGTGAATATGGTTTAACGCCACTCGTTAGTTATATATCATTTTTGATCTTTTGGATGATGAAATGAAAACAGTTCAGTTGCAATTGCTCTGTAACCCTTGGCTTAATTCCTTAAAGACCATCTACAGTTGAATCTTTAAAAACCGTGCAGCGCTGATTGATGAGTAATAAATCCACGGATGGTCTATTACATTACTTCTGATAAACGAATGTCTTATGACCCCAACAAATTAAAGGCAAAGAGATCTGAACATTTTCTTGAAAACAGTCCTGTACACACCTCTAGCATAAAAAGACACCAACATAACCTGTGTCTCATAGAGAGAACTTCCTAGTGTGGTTTAGTTTAGGTTTAGTTTAGGTTTAGTGTGGTTTAGTGTAGTTTAGTGTAGTGTAGTTTGGTTTAGTGTAGTTTGGTTTAGTGTAGTTTGGTTTGGTGTAGTTTGGTTTAGTGTAGTTTGGTTTAGTGTAGTTTGGTTTGGTGTAGTTTGGTTTAGTGTAGTTTGGTTTGGTGTAGTGTGGTTTAGTGTGGTTTAGTTTAGGTTTAGTGTAGTTTGGTTTGGTTTAGTGTGGTTTGGTTTAGTGTAGTTTGGTTTGGTGTAGTTTGGTTTGGTGTAGTTTGGTTTAGTGTAGTTTGGTTTAGTGTAGTTTGGTTTGGTGTAGTTTGGTTTGGTGTAGTTTGGTTTGGTGTAGTTTGGTTTAGTGTAGTTTGGTTTAGTGTAGTTTGGTTTGGTGTAGTTTGGTTTAGTGTAGTTTGGTTTTGGTTTAGTGTAGTTTGGTTTGGTTTAGTGTAGTTTGGTTTAGTGTAGTTTGGTTTGGTTTAGTGTAGTTTGGTTTAGTGTAGTTTGGTTTAGTGTAGTTTGGTTTGGTTTAGTGTGGTTTGGTTTAGTGTAGTTTGGTTTAGTGTAGTTTGGTTTGGTTTAGTGTAGTTTGGTTTGGTGTAGTTTGGTTTGGTGTAGTGTGGTTTAGTGTGGTTTAGTTTAGGTTTAGTGTAGTTTGGTTTGGTTTAGTGTAGTTTGGTTTGGTTTAGTGTAGTTTGGTTTGGTTTAGTTTGGTTTGGTTTAGTGTAGTTTGGTTTAGTGTGGTTTGGTTTAGTGTGGTTTGGTTTAGTGTAGTTTGGTTTAGTGTGGTTTGGTTTAGTGTGGTTTGGTTTAGTGTGGTTTGGTTTAGTGTGGTTTGGTTTAGTGTAGTTTGGTTTAGTGTAGTTTGGTTTGGTTTAGTGTAGTTTGGTTTGGTTTAGTGTGGTTTGGTTTAGTGTGGTTTGGTTTAGTGTGGTTTGGTTTAGTGTAGTTTGGTTTGGTTTAGTGTAGTTTGGTTTGGTTTGGTTTGGTTTAGTGTGGTTTGGTTTAGTGTAGTTTGGTTTGGTTTAGTGTGGTTTGGTTTAGTGTGGTTTGGTTTAGTGTTAGTTTGGTATTTGGTTTGGTTTAGTGTAGTTTGTTTGGAGTGTTTTGGTTTGGTTTAGTGTGGTTTGGTTTAGTGTAGTTTGGTTTGGTTTAGTGTAGTTTGGTTTGGTTTATAGGTTTGGTTTGGTTTAGTGTAGTTTGGTTTGGTTTAGTGTGGTTTTGGTTTGGTTTAGTGTAGTTTGGTTTGGTTGGTTTGTAGTGTAGTTTGGTTTAGTGTAGTTTGGTTTGGTGTAGTTTGGTTTGGTTTGGTTTGGTTTTGGTTTGGTGTAGTTTGGTTTTAGTGTGGTTTGGTTTAGTGTAGTTTGGTTTGGTGTTGGTTTGGTTTAGTGTAGTTTGGTTTAGTGTAGTTTGGTTTAGTGTAGTTTGGTTTGGTGTAGTTTGGTTTGGTTTAGTGTAGTTTGGTTTGGTTTAGTGTAGTTTGGTTTGGTTTAGTGTAGTTTGGTTTAGTGTAGTTTGGTTTAGTGTGGTTTGGTTTGGTTTAGTGTAGTTTGGTTTAGTGTGGTTTGGTTTAGTGTAGTTTGGTTTAGTGTGTTTGGTTTGGTTTAGTGTGGTTTGGTTTAGTGTAGTTTGGTTTAGTGTAGTTTGGTTTGGTTTAGTGTAGTTTGGTTTGGTTTAGTGTGGTTTGGTTTGGTTTAGTGTAGTTTGGTTTGGTTTAGTGTGGTTTGGTTTAGTGTGGTTTGGTTTAGTGTAGTTTGGTTTGGTTTAGTGTAGTTTGGTTTGGTTTAGTTTGGTTTGGTTTGGTTTAGTGTAGTTTGGTTTGGTTTGTGTAGTTTGGTTTGGTTTAGTGTAGTTTGGTTTGGTTTAGTTTAGTTTGGTTTAGTGTGGTTTGGTTTGGTTTAGTGTAGTTTGGTTTGGTTTAGTGTAGTTTGGTTTAGTGTAGTTTGGTTTAGTGTAGTTTGGTTTGTGTAGTTTGGTTTGGTTTAGTGTAGTTTTGGTTTGGTTTAGTGTAGTTTGGTTTAGTGTGTTTGGTTTGGTGTGGTTTGGTTTAGTGTGGTTTGGTTTAGTGTAGTTTGGTTTAGTGTAGTTTGGTTTGGTTTAGTGTAGTTTGGTTTGGTTTAGTGTAGTTTGGTTTTGGTTTAGTGTGGTTTGGTTTGGTTTAGTGTAGTTTGGTTTAGTGTAGTTTGGTTTAGTGTAGTTTGGTTTTGGTTTAGTGTGGTTTAGTTTGGTTTAGTGTGGTTTGGTTTAGTGTGGTTTAGTTTGGTTTAGTGTGGTTTGGTTTGGTTTAGTGTAGTTTGGTTTGGTTTAGTGTGGTTTGGTTTAGTGTAGTTTGGTTTAGTGTAGTTTGGTTTGGTTTAGTGTAGTTTGGTTTTGGTTTAGTGTGGTTTGGTTTGGTTTAGTGTAGTTTGGTTTAGTGTAGTTTGGTTTAGTGTGGTTTGGTTTAGTGTGGTTTAGTTTGGTTTAGTGTGGTTTGGTTTGGTTTAGTGTAGTTTGGTTTGGTTTAGTGTGGTGTGGTTTGGTTTAGTGTGGTTTGGTTTAGTGTGGTTTGGTTTAGTGTAGTTTGGTTTAGTGTAGTTTGGTTTAGTGTAGTTTGGTTTAGTGTAGTTTGGTTTGGTTTAGTGTAGTTTGGTTTGGTTTGTGTGTTTGGTTTGGTTTAGTGTGGTTTGGTTTGGTTTAGTGTAGTTTGGTTTGGTTTAGTGTAGTTTGGTTTGGTTTAGTGTAGTTTGGTTTGGTTTAGTGTAGTTTGGTTTAGTGTAGTTTGGTTTAGTGTGGTTTGGTTTAGTGTAGTTTGGTTTAGTGTAGTTTGGTTTAGTGTAGTTTGGTTTTGGTTTGGTGTAGTTTGGTTTGGTTTAGTGTAGTTTGGTTTGGTTTAGTGTAGTTTGGTTTGGTTTAGTTTGGTTTGGTTTAGTGTAGTTTGGTTTGGTTTAGTGTAGTTTGGTTTGGTTTAGTGTAGTTTGGTTTTGGTTTGGTTTAGTGTAGTTTGGGTTTGGTTTAGTGTAGTTTGGTTTAGTGTAGTTTGGTTTGGTTTAGTGTAGTTTGGTTTGGTTTAGTGTGGTTTGGTTTAGTGTAGTTTGGTTTAGTGTAGTTTGGTTTTGGTTTAGTGTAGTTTGGTTTGGACTGGGTTAATGTGGATTAGTTTTGTTTTGATTTGGTTTGACTGGGTTAAGTTGTGTTGTATTTAGTTGTGTTTTGTGCTTTAATGGTGAAAGAAAAGAAACCGTACCTTTCTCTCTCTCTCTTTCTCTCTCTCTCTCTCTCTCTCTCTCTCTTCAGTGTCACATGGTGTAATTACACCTCGTTCTGTTGGCACTAAAGACTTGTAACCCTAGCCTTCTTTTGCCCTCCTGTCTCGGTCTCTGTCTCTCTCTCTCTCTCTCTCTCTCTGTCTTTCTCTCTCAGGAAAGCTCTAATGGACGTGTTGGTGGACTTGTGCGCTCAGTATCACCTGAATCCAGCTGAACACACACTGGAGCTGGCGTCGGCTGAGGGCCAGCCTGTCTCCTTTAAGCCCAACACCATCCTGGGAACACTGCACATCAGCCGCGCCCTCATCAAGGAGAGAACTTCAGAGGAGCGGGTACCCAGGAAACCCGCGCCCAAAGTGCCAGAGGTGAGCCCCGTTTTATACACACAACCAGCACTGAAATATTTTGAACATGAGCACGTATTATATATGTTAATGGTGTGTGTGTGTGTGTGTGTGTGTGTAAGCGCTTTGTGTTGTGTGGTCAGATAACACTGAAACTAGTTTTGTTCACCACTTTCTGTTCGACGATAGACGGCATCGATACGTGATCTTTACACTGACTGCTGAATTCGAGTTCTGAGTAGCCTGACTGTCCTGAATGTCCACAGCATTGTTTAAACAGGCTGCTGCTGCATTTTTACTATCATTTGCTGATTTATTTATTTATTTTTATTCTCTTCTCTTCTTCTTTATCTTCTTAAATATGTATTCAAGTAACAGTATCTACATCATTATTATTATTATTATTGTTACTGATTACTACTATCGTACACGCCTTTCAGAAATATATTACTTAATGATGTTGATAACGCGTGACCGAATACTAACAGAGCTGATATCAGGGTCTAGTCAAGGCTTAGTCGACTTTAACAAAGTGTCTGTGTTAAATCTGAAATGGAATTAAGGTTATTAAAAAAGCAACATTCAAGAAAGGTCTGCCATCGTCTGTCTGTTTAGTCCTGTGCTTTGCATAAGTATTTACCCCCCCAGGACATTGTCTACATTTTATATCGTCGTTATCTGGAATTAAAATGGGATTTGCCGTTCGGCATAGACAGTACGTCTGACATTTGAAGGTGCACGTGATATTTTTATCATCCTCTTGGCTGTTTAGAATGTTTTTTTTTTTTTTTTTTTTTTTTATGACCAAATCCTGATCGTCTTGAACATGGTTTGCTAGCTCCTCGGTCTTCATGATGATGTTTGTTTAGGTACGGTCTCTAACAAACGCTGGGTTGTTCCAGGTATTTAAATCCAGGTCACATGACACTTTAGTTTTTAAATTTAATGGCAATTGAGTCAACCGTGTGACTTTTAATATGGACTTATGATACTTATATGATGTGATTTTTTTTCTCTCCCCCATTCCCCATTACAAAATAGCGGCTTAGTTGAATGGGGGTGAATACTGTAGTTAATAAAAGCACTGCCACTTGCATTAACAGGTTTAAATAGAGCTCAACTTTTTATTTGACTTCTTAGTAGGTGGAAAACTGATTTTGTCATAGTTATAAGTTGTATTCTTGAACAATAAGGATGCACGACATTTGAAGAAAGGACCAGGATAAAAGCAGTTCTCGAGCGTTGGCCACGTTGTACCTTTTTCTGCTTTTGTTCACTAGAGTGCTTTGAGCGGTTTCAGAATAAGCGTCAGGAATTCGCTGAAATATGACTCCGAGAGCTTAATCAAACCTCATATTCCTGTAGAACGTCCGATTTTTGCCTCTCGCTTTCATTCACGACTGCCATTACGCCAATACAGCGGCTCTTTTTATTTTATTTTCTTGCTTTGAGAGGCGTAAAGCCAGCCGATTTCTCTTCACCCGAACTGCCGTAAAACATTTGGTGCTTTCTGCCCTCTCCCGCATACACGAGCTCGGAGATGCCCATGACTGACAAAGCACGGCCAGATCGTGCTCTTTGTTTTCAGAACTCGAGCTTGCGGTCTCGTTAGAATAGGGCGAACGCTTCCCTGCTACGAAATTAGGAGCGTAACGTTCTTTTCTTTTGTCCCGTTCGCTACTGAGCTTTGGAGTTCATTTGGAATTCCACGCATATGATGTACATTGTCCAACGTGTTCGGTTCATCAGTTCCTTTTTGTTTTGCATTTGCACTCATGTCTGATTCACTCAGAAGATTGTAAGCTTGCTTCATCGTGTTATTTTGTGTAACTTCATCTCTGCCCTTTAAACTAACTCAGCAGGAAGAGCCGGCTTCTCCCGAACACACTCGAGCCAAGGTACAGTGGCCTCCACCTCTTCGTCTCGAGTGTCCATTTCTCTCTCTCTCTCTCTCTCTCTTCTCTCTGGAGTCTTCCCTCCTTCTGGCATGTGGTGAATTTTTAATGCCAGTCTTACCTTTAGTTACCATGCATTATTGCTGTCTCTCTGATGCTCTCTCTCTCCCTCTCTCTCTCTCTCTTCTCTCTCCTATCTCTCTCTCTCTCTCTCTTTTTTTTTCTCTCTCTCTCTTCCACCCCCCCTCTCTCTCTCTCTCTCTCTCTCCCCCTATCCCTCTCTTTCTCCCCCTATCGCTCTCTCTCCCCTATCTCTCTCTCTCTCTCTCTTTTTTTTCCTATCTCTCTCTCTCTCTCTCTCTCTCCTTCTCCTCTCTCCCCCCCTCTCTCCCTCTCTCTCTCTCTCCCCTATCTCTCTCCCCCCCCTCTCTCTCTCTCTCTCTCTCTCTCTCTCTCTCCTTCTCTCTCCCCCCCTTTCTCTCTCTCTTTTCCCCCCTCTCTCTCCCCCCCTCTCCCTCACTCTCTCTCTCTCTCTCACTTGCTCACTCTCTTGCTCTCCTTCTGACCTTTGACCTCAGCTGTCGTCATGACTACATGACATACTTGTGACTACACTCAACTACAGAAGCTGCAGTAGTCGATGACTAGCCCCACATTCATGAGTGGGATTTTTCCAATCTGCTGCTTGTTACAATAAAGTTATTTATTTATTTATTTATTTTTTTATGTGTTTTCTCTCGTGTCAGAATATTATTTTTCCATCACTGTGAAGTAAATTAATGGCACTAAAATGAATCGTGTCTTTATGTTCACCACGTCAGGTCTTTTCTCACCTTTTAATGTGTAGTTGCAAAGTTTACAACTAAATTGAAAAATAAGAAACTTTTCGGGGGGCGACTTGGTTGCCAAAGTGTGCACACCTCTTAAGTAATAAACCTCCTAGAGCCAGTGCTTCAGGTCACCCCACAGAATTTTTAGTTGGATTCAGGTCTGGGATTCTGATCATCTTTTGGATAAGCGGTTCCTTCGTTGATTTGTGGATGTGTGATTTGGGTCATTGTCATGCTGAAAAGTGAAATTCCTTTGCATCTTCATCTCACTAGGAGACACCTGAATATTTTGCATTAAAATCGACTGGTATTTGTGGATATTCATGATTCCCTCCACCTTCCAGTTCTGGCTGAAGTAAAGCAGCCCTAAAGCGTGATGCTTCCACCACCACGCTTCGCCGTGAACCGATCTCATGTTCCTTTGTTGATGTGCTTTTTTTTTTGTGCCAAACATACCTTTTGGAATTGGTCTCATCAGACAAAAACACATTGTGCCACATGGTTTGGGGTGATTTAGTTGGGCTTGGATGTTTGTGAGAAAGGGCTTTGGTCTAGCCATCCTACCCCATACTCCAGACATGTGAAGAGTATGAGAGATTGTTGTCACATGCAGAGAGTAATCAGTATTATTAGTCCGATATTCCTGCAGTTCCGGGTACCACTTGGTCTCTTGGAAGCCTCCCTGGTAAGTTTTTATCTTGTCCTTATGTAAATCTTGGGAGGGTTGTCCTGTTCTTGGTGTTGCCACTGTGGTGCTCCTTCTCAACTTCACGGTGTTCCATGAACAATCTAATGTTTTGGAAATCTTTTTGCGCCCCTCTCCTGATCGATTCCTTTTAACAAGTGCACGCTTTGTCAGCTTTTCGCAGACCATGGCCTCAGCAGTGGGCTGAATCCAAGAAGATCTCAAGAAGATCCTACAGAAACAGCTGATCTGGTTTCATCAGAATAATTGCATTGATGACAGCTGTATGATGATTACTTTTGAACACGAGCTTGAATGAGATTTGGTTCATTCTGTACACAGCAACATCCACAGTTATAAAAGGGTGTGCACACTTATGCAAACAGGTTATTGTAACTTCTTTTTCATATTTTCCCCTAAAACGTTTCTGATCATTTGTTGTTGTTTTTTGTTTTTTTTTATACGTATGAGGAGTGCACTGGGATTTTTATTTTTATTTTTTGCAAATAAGTTCGTTGGTGCCGTTAACACGCGTACACGACCGTGTCAATTTGCAATACTTTCTGGGGAAGTTCTCCTGGTGTGTGTGTGTGTGTGTGTGTGTGTGTGTGTGTAGATAGTAGATAGATAGATAGATAGATAGATAGATATTAGTGTGAGCTCGATCCTTACTTGAATGACCCTTGCACTTTTAAAGTAAAGGAATGGCAACCAAGGGGATGTCGATGACGAGGCTTTTAAATGCATTACTGAAAGCTCAACCTATCTTGGTCTCTCTCTCTCTCTCTCTCTCTCTCTCTCTCTCGCTCGTACAGAAGACCGTGCGTCTGGTGGTAAACTACCACTGTGGGCAGAAGGCAGTAGTGCGTGTGAACCCACTCGTACCCCTGCAAAGCCTGGTGCCCGCCATCTGCCAGAAGTGTGACTTCAAACCTGCACGTGTGCTCCTGCTCCGTGACGCCGTCAGCCAGCACGAGCTGGACCTGCACAAGTCGCTCACTGAACTCAACATCCGTGAGCTTTACGTGCTCGACCAGGCACTGGGTAAGCACCAAAACACACACACACACACACACACACACTATGTGCATTTTAAATTGGATGTTTATATATGGCAAGACAGAACGATAGACAGATGGACAGAAGGATAGATTGTCAGACAGAATGACAGAACAATAGCTGGATAGACAGACAGGACAATAGTCAGATAGACAGAAAATAGACAGAAGGACATAATGATAGCTGGATAGACGGACATTGGGTGGACAGGCAGAATGATAGTCAGACAGACAGAAAATAGGCTGAAGGACAGAACAATAGATGGCTCGACAGACAAAAGATAGGTAGACTGACAGGTCGATAGACATGCGGAATGATAGTCAGACAGACAGAAAATAGACTGAAGGACAGAATGATAGATGGATAAACAGACAGATGAGAGATAGACAGACTGACCGAATAATAAACAGACAGTCAGGACAGGACGAACAAACTGAACAGACAAAATGATCGGCGGACGTCCAGACGCACAGAGCACTGGTGGAATGGACAGAATGATGGATGCACAAACCTACAGAATGCTAGATGGATGGATACAGAGAATGACCGACTGACTGATGGACGATGGACACCGAATGATATATGGACAGACAAAATAATAATCGGACGGGACGGGACACTACTTTACTACAACGTAATTAAATGCCCTGTCGGTGTCGTTTCTATTCCCAGTTCTCCAGCCTAAAATGGTCTCGGCTCCTGTACTTAACTACTCAGGTATCACTCTCTCAACGTAGCCGCTGCTGCTGCTGCCGCTGCTGCTCAGTCATCATACCGTCCGTAGCTGCTGCTTTTTGTGTCCGGTTAATTTGCTGTCTTCACGAGCATTATTAACATCGCCCTGCCTGTCTCTTTTTGTGTTCATGAAACAAGCTTGAATTTGTCATTAAGCATTATATAACATGCCAATGAGCCCTCGAACTCACCTTTATACCGTTTTTAATACAGGTCGGTCTCTTTCTCTGTATCTGATTACGCCCTGTGGAATGGTTAGAATTCTGTGCCAACCCCATCCAAATCATTTAAACTTCAGCAATGAGGTTTTACTATTTTTGCACAATTTCACCATTGCAGAATGGGTATTTTGGCCATGCTGTGCAATCCTGGCCTTACAGTAGGACCCAAGACAGCCCTACTACCGCCCTAAAATCACTAAACTTATGGTCCTATTGTCTTTGATTGGACAGCGTATAATTAGTCTGTCTGCGTTTAGTTCCGCCTACATTTTGGTCATGGGAAGGCTGATTTTAAGGGTAAATTCGCGTTCATTACTCCCGCATCTGGACGTACAACCATTGGTGGTGGTGGATCATGGAAAAAAAAAAAAAAAAGAACCCTTTTTTAACTTTGAAAGACCGGGAGGTTCCCAGCCCTGCTCGCCCATTTATACCAGCCGCCCCTGCTTGTAGATCTTATAGAAACGCTGCTTTTGTCTCAGTCTCCACAATTGCTTACTGATATAAGTTGAAAATCTGGTTAACCAAAAGCAGTCGGGATAATAACACACCAGGACGAGAACAAGGTGTGTCCATTGTTTGTGAATAAGGAGTATCAGCGGAGTAGCCCTTTCCTAAGTTCTTTATAATGGGTGAATAAAAATCTATTCTTCATTGTAAACTTTTGGACCCAACTGTACATCCAGTAGTTTTCATATTCATCACAAGTGAGCTTCTATATTGTTTTGTTTGTTTGTTTGTTTGTTTGTTTGTTTTATAGCTCATTTTGTGCCATATCAAAGCACAGATTTGTGGGGAAGCTTGAAATGGATTAGTCGTAATTTGGAACTGCACCGCCATCTACTGGAAGAGCACAACCTCACCCAAATCAGTGTGGCTAGAATGTTGCAGGCCAGACTCCTTTGAAATTTGTAGGGAATTTACATCTGCTGAGTTTGCGAACGTGTTGTGGACTGGAATGTAAAGCTCCAGTCTGAAGAACACACGTTCCCTTAATGAGACTGTTTGGAGGCGCAGCACAAGAGAAATGCACACTGGATTGGGAAATTGACACTTAAACCATTTGATTAGCTTTGGTTACATACTGCCTAACACATGAAGCTTAGCACAGCTTGGTCAATGAATATCCCAAGCTGCTTAACTGATAACGATTATTGGTCACATATACGTTAGAGCAGCGGTCCCCAACCCCCGGTCCGTGGGTCATTTGGTACCGGGCCGCACAGAAAGAATAAATAACTTACATTATTTCCGTTTTATTTATTATCTGGATCTGAAAAATGAGCGGATTCTCTCCGTTACATCCTTCTACGACTCACTCTTGACGCATGTCAAGACGCTTGTCTCGGTCACGTGATACGTTGAAACCTTACCATAGAGACCAGAGAGCGTTAGGGGGGAGAGAGGATGTTACGAGGACGCTGCTAATAAAGCTGCGATTTCACATTGGATTCACGTTTATTATTATATTTTAAAAAATATCCCAGTTTTTATGCCGGTCGTATCATTTTATTTTGTTGTATTTATCCGCCACACCTTAAAGGCCGGTCCGTGAAAATATTGTCTGATATTAAACCGGTCCGTGACGCAAAAAAAGGTTGGGGACCGCTGCGTTAAAGCACAGTGAAATTCTTTTCTTCGCATACTCCAGCATGCCAGGAAGCTGGGGTCAGAGCGCAGGGTCAGCCATGATACGGCACCCCTGGAGCAGAGCGGGTTCAGGGCCTTGCTCAAGGGCCCAACAGTTGGGCTTGAACCCCCGACCTTACTATCAGTAACCCAGAGCCTTAACCACCAGGACATCTCTGCCAAGGCCATAGTTTTCCCCCTCATTTGAATGGAGCTTCTCCATCATATCTTTTTATATCTTATTATAGCTGTGCTGGGAAACATCGACACAAATTAAGAACATCATCCACACATTTAGTTTTATTAGCCTCATTGTACTGCATGAATTCTAGCAGCATGTTACTAACAGAGCCCTATTCTGCATAAGTGTGTTTTCTGCTTTTGTACGAATCCACTACCAAGAACTGTTAATTTAATCACGTAGTAAATGTTTATTAAACCTTTACCCAGTATATTTATTATAGCTGTTACAAATGTTTTTCATTCAAACGGTCTCTACTGAAGGAACTGTTCAGCAAAAGTCCATTTCACATAACGTTGCACTTGTGTAGCTGATCAACAAAGACATGTTTGACATGTGCTACAAGACTAGCGTAGGCTAATCTGTTCTGTAAAGCCCTGTCTCGAGCTACACCCGTTCCTTCAGTGATGTCATACAGACCTGCTGATGTGGTGTAGGAGCATTAGGAGGCAGCCATCTTGACCAACCGGAACCCTTTTTTTTTCTTTTCTTTTTCCTTTCCCTTTCCCTCAGAGTAAAATGGCATGACTCTGCCCTCCTGGAAGTCTGAAGATAGAAATTATACTGCAAACTCCAGAAGTGATGCAGATGATATTGTTTGATTTTGCACCTAAAATTGTAAATATAAACTATTCATGCTATTTTACACAAAAATGAGATGATTTAACCTAACGCTATGGAGAAGATTCTGTACAGGAGCGCAAAGCGTGTGCAGAAAACTTGCCATAGTGAAAAGCAAAAACTTTACTGCTTTACTCTTAGGTTGCTTGATTGATCTTCAGTGACTAACAGCAGGGGAAAAGTTCCTTTTAACACTTGTTATTGCTAATCTGCCAGTACAAGATCATCCCTACTGCATTCACTCAATAAGGACACCCTTGAAAAATTGTAAATACTATGGCTAAACCCTAAATGTTGGTACCTATGTCTTGATATATTCGTGAGATGTACTAGTTATTAATTGATTTATAAAACACCAACCAAAAAAAGTTCTTATTAGTGGACTTGACCGTGTTTATGTGAGTATTCATTCCGTTCGTTCCTTTGCTACTGTTATTAGTTACGAATAGTGCAACTGTTTACATTTCAGCAGAGTCTCTCAACTCCAACGCTCAAAGTGCCAGTGGAGGTGAGAAGAAGGGACTCCTGGGCTTGTTCAGCTTCAGTCGGAGGAAATCGAAGGTAAGGGGATGTACACTAGTCATATTCCTGTATTATCTTTTAGCACTGCTTACAGGTTATATTTTTGGGACCCGCTCACAGCTGAGATGTAAACAAAGCTGTCTGACATTGCTAGTTTAACTGTCTAGTAGTGTTTGATGGGATAACGACACAAGTAACGTGGTACCAATTTCATGAAAGCGCTTTTATCCATATTAAAGTCGAATAAAAATTATTTGTACAAATTGAAGTTTTAATATGTATTCTTTAAACAGATATAATGAACTCGTTCCGCAGTCATATCTTAATTACATGACACGAGTACTTTAGCTGTTCGTCGCCGTTATTGGAAAAACATCACACCACAAATATGCATTTATGACGGTTTTGTTACTGAACAATAATACAAAGTAAAAAAAAAAAAAACTTAGCAACGCTTAAAACATCCAATTGCTGTTTTGTATTTTGACTCATTACAAATTTATGGATTTATTTGTAATGATTATCCATCACCAGTTCTTCATTACCCATTTCCAGCACCTAGGTATTATTCTAGTACCCATGTATAAGGAACACACTAGTGCAAGCATAAAATCCCCTAATTAACAAAACTCCATCATTTTTGAGACTGAATGCTGTACATAGGCTATAAAATGCTTTCCATTTCAAGTGGTCCAATGCATACTGTGCGACCGTTTTTAATTTTCCACAAACTCGCAAGTTTTTTGCAGCAGAATGCTGCTATAGAGGATTTGTATCTGTGAAAATTTCAGGTTCATATCTGGTCCCCCACCAGAGATATTCAACCCGGAAGTGAGGAACATTCAAAAAAATTGCACATTCTTGCCCCCATTAAAAATAATAATAAGAAGAAGAGGAAGAAGAGAAATCTCAAATCTGAGATGTTCTGCGAGCACATTTTACTTACCCAGATACCCCCTAAAAATTTTAAGACCGAGGCCCGAACCCTTCCCGTTATAAACTGACCCTAAAAGTGGAACTGTGAGCAATCTTGAGCGTTACATTTGGACTAAAGTTCTAAGTCTATGGAACATGAATGTGCAAAATGTTTATATGTGTACATTTACCTCGTAACGTGCTATAGAGATCGGTTTTTGTTCCGAGCAGCTAGGACCATCACGAGCCGAGACATTGAGGTTTTTGTAAACAGCTATATAAGCAAAATTTATCGTGTGCCATGACGCAGAGGTGGTCATCAGAGAAAAATTAAAAATGGCCACACAATCGGCTTTGCAATTATCGGAACGCTTGAGATGTCTAGCGACCCCCAGTGGTCTGTGTGTGTATCAGGGATCTAACGCAGTGCCATTACATTTCTGTAGTACTCCAAATATCTGCATCTGTGTTCAGATTGAAACTTGAAGTGTTTTTTGTTTTGTTTTTTAATATTAAAAATGCCACAATATGACTATACTGTACTATGCCCCAAGAAACACTGGAAAACTTTGAGGGGAACCTCCAGAGATTAAAAAATAAATTTAAAAAAATGTCAGCATTGTGTGTGAATTCTAATTCTGACAGTTCCTCAACCCCATCTACATCTCTCGAGTTCCCAACTAGACACATGCAGCGAATAATGTACCATCCCGAGTGTGTATGTAGAAGCTCTTTGCGCTCCCTGTTTCAGACCGAAGAGTTCTCTGATGACATGGATCTGCACGATGGCCGGCTAATGCAAAACTCACACACTAACATCAATGTAAGTACTAACCCCTGTGTGTGTGTGTGTGTGTGTCTGTCCTCTTACTAACACCGATACATTCTGCCTTTCGCACTCTCTCTCTGTCAGATAATAAGCTTGAGCATCTATTGTGAGCTGTGTTCCTGAAATGAGAGATTCTGTTAAAGATACCGTCACTTCTTCTTATAACGCTTTGTGCTCTAAAGCCTCACCTTACACTTGCGTCCGAGCTCTACACGCCACCAGAGGGCAGTACTCGCACACAGGACAGGCATACGACTGTCCAGTACAGTACATTATCGACTTGAAAGACTGTGGAAAGTTGGAACATGAGATATTTAATGAATATTCTACTAGAGATTGGTGTTTATGTTTTAAAAGATTTGGGACCAAAACGATTTGTTTGAATATCCGTGAACGATATTTGACGACCACACCAGTACCACAAAACACACCCGACATGCCAGTCCAGTTGATTTATGATCGTCGCCTCTATTCATTTCAGTCATCGTCTTTTAAATCGATGTTTCGATCCAAATCTTCAGATCGTTAGATCCCGAAAAGGAGCTTTAACTTGTTTATAGATGTAAAGTCTGCTTAAAAATAAAGCACCACCGGTCCTTAAATACAAAGCTTGTTTTTTTTTGTTGTTTTTTTTTTCTTTAGTTCAAAAAATACGTTTCTTTATTTAACCCTCTTACCCCTGAGTTCCCACAGTATTATGTCCCATAACCCTATATTCCCCAGAGAAACAGCACGTCAACCCTGAGTTCCCTGGCCAAACTCAACATTTTATCCTTCCATCAATCCATCAGGGTGCCAGTCCATCGCAGGGCACAATCACATACACACTCACACACCCATTCATACACTACGGACAATTTAGACACGCCAATCAACCTACCATGCATGTCTTTGGACTGGGGAGGAAACCCCGGAAGGGGAGAACATGCAAACTCCGCACACACATGGCCCCGGCGGGAATCGAACCCCCGACCCTGGAGGTGTGAGGCGAACGTGCGAACCACTAAGCCACCGCGTATTTGTGTAATCTTACTTTGAAAATGAAGCAGTTCGGTGTTTTTACTAAACTTCGAGCACAATTCTTAACTAGAGAAATTACAAAAAAAAATGCTCGCTAAAATCCTTCTACTCATTTAGACGTACCATCCGAGCATCAGCGTGTAAATTCAAGTAAATAATAAATAAATGCATTTTAGCGCCAAAAGTCAAGTTTCTGGTGATAATCAGAGCAGCAGGTAGTGTTTTCACGAATGCACAGAGATGGTCACGTTATGACTCCAAACCCCTGCAGTTCTTAGTCGCACTGGTTGATGCTGAAGATGAAGACGGATCAGGGTCTGAATCAGGAGAGTTTGCGTCACTATCAGTTTCGGTTTCAACATCGCCTGAACTTTCACTGCGGTCACTATCTAGAATCCTCGCTCTCGCCTGTGTAACTGTGTATGTTTTCTTTTTTTTCCCACTGTTTTAGATGTACCTGTGTTCATTGTAGGTGTAACTTTAGCTGGAACACGATTAGCTTTTCACTTTGGCATTTTTAGTTCACTCCTACTATTACACCAACATTCACGCTTGGATCAGCTTCATCGTAATGACGTCGTGACGTCATCAACCTTCCGGGTCAAAAAAGAATAATTCAATAAGTAAGGAATCATAGCAGAGTAATGCCGGTATACCGGACTTACGGGGATAACGTTTACATTGTAAATCCGCTATATCACTATATCGGCCTTACGGGGATTTGGCATAGACAACCAAGCCAGTATTTCGTCCTTATGGGAATAGATCAAAGACGGGCAAGCCGGTTTTTCGGCCATCCGAGGTAAGAGGGTTAATTCTTTATTTTGTGTGTGTGTGTGTGTGTGGAAGTAATCCCAATTAAATATACCGTGGAATGAAACACTAGAGGGCGATACAGTAGTGTGATGCGGCCTGACGCGATGTGGCGTTACAGTTACACGTCGATTAATCGTATACCACATTGACTTTCTAACTGTAACAACCCTTTTTCCCGTTAAAGATTCACACCATTCCTTTTGATTCTTTATACTGTAGTTACATTAGACCTTCGTTCCTGTTATCGCTTACTTATAAAAGCTATCAACCATCCGGTTCTCCGCAGGTTCTCTCATTTTAAATCAATAAGCCAAAAAACAGCTTGTCATGTCATATTGTCACTGAAGGACTTCTTCGTTATATAAGTAAGTTGTGTTACAGAAAACGTTAGCATATATGTAAAGGGAGTAGTGGTGGCTTAGCATTTATGGCTCTGGGTTACTGATCGGAAGGTCGGGGGTTCAAGCCCCAGCACTGCCACTGTTGGGCCCTTGAGCAAGGCCCTTAACCGTCTCTGCTCCAGGGGGCGCTGTATCATGGCGGACCCTGCGCTCTGACCCCAACTTCCTAACATGCTGGGTAATGTGAAGGAAAGAGTTTCACTCCGCTGTGACCAATAAAGGTTCATTATGATTATATATTGTGCCGCCTTCAATGACGAGTTCCTGTATTACTATGTTGTTTCATTTAGTTTATTTACAGCAACTAAAACCTCAGTCTACATGCATCGCATTTCAAATGTAAACCTTGAGCGAGTTAGCACGGCCGTGCACGACGATAGCCGTAACCTACTGGACTTCCCGATCGAGACGGTACACCTCAGTGAGATCGTTTCGCTCCATACAGAAATTGCGAGGTACGAATAAGGTCAAAGACGGACCTGGGTTATTCCGAACTAAAATGATTACCGTAGGTTAGATAGCGCGTGTGCCGCGATTAAATCAGACACGCGAGATGAATTCGATCGGTCGGAATTTTTCCCAGTAGGAACAAAGCAAAAGGTTTAGAGACTGGAAATATTCCCACCATTGAAAGCATGATGATAACACTACCAAAGTCCCATTACTTATTTATCTCTTATTTCGATCGTTTTTTTTGTTGTTGTTTTTTTTGTTGTTTTTTTTTGTCATGGCACACATGCTACAATGCCAGTATTGTTCATGACTGGTGATGACACACACACGCTCAGTGAAGCGCTCAAGATCTTATCACGTGTGTAAACACCGTCTCGTTGTTTCCACCTAAAAGCCGAGTCGGGTCACACCGTGTCCTTAAACACCTTTATTTGATTGTACTTCAGGTTCCTGGCTCGCTTTTGTGTAAAAAAAATATAAATATATATATATATATATTAAACTTCCATTTTAGAAAAATCCTATTCATCAACCTAGTGTCTAGTGTCTGACATTTGCTGCACTGGTTCAGAGGTGGACCTACAAGGAGTGGCTCATGTAGCTCACAAGGAACGGAAGTTCGTGTTAAATACTTAGGGGTGCGCTATTCTCGGAAAACCATGGGAAAGGTGATTAATTTCCCATAGCGGGAGGTCTCGCAGTGTTTCATTCCTTTTATTATACCGCAGCAATTTTCCAACGATTTGAATTTTTCATTCATTAACAAATGGCATGTCATGCGTTTTTTCTTTTTTTTTTTTTTATCCATTTCTAGATACATTTAATGTAATGGAACTTCCGTGACACAAGTTCCTGTCATCAGGTATATTGTGTTATAAACAGGCGTTCCCTCACCATACGTTCGATTATGCGGAATATCCGTCGTACGGGTTGTTACTATAGAAACGAAGAACGCGTTAACCTAAAGCCGAGATTTGAATCGCGGCCGGAACCCCGGTCAGATCTAGTGTTCTAGAACGCGAATCAACCGCTTCGGACCAATCAGAATCAAGAATTCAAAGAGAGATTTTTGTTTATTTGTTCTCCTGACGATCGTTTAGCCCCCGTTACACCAGGCTCGTGACGCCGCTGCTAGACAGTGTGTTGTCTGATCGGCTACGTTTGGAAGAATCCTACCCCCGTGTTTTCTTCTAGCGTTAATCCGTGCTATCGTCGTCTGGGTTTCGCGTTTCTTCTTTTACGGCAGTACGCAGATGAGGCGCTCGGGTAGTCGGCCAGCTGTCCGCGACGAAACAGCCAGAGATTTTCAGTGTACGGCCTGTGCGTACTTTTCGAAGAAGGGCCTCGTGTTCCACAGCTGTCTATTAAGAAGCAGCATAAACGGCACAAACAAGGACGTCACGTGGGAACGGCTGCGTTCTTTATAGCAGCTTTAACGCATGTCACTTGACATTTAACGTTCAGTCATACCTTCTAGCTTGCATCACTCTCAACTCCGCTGACCTCACACGCACACACACACACACACATAAATCAGTGTTCAGACACGTCTGTGCATGTTTAACCATCGTCTTTGCGTCCGTTTGTCCTCCCTCAGGGTCTGTCGGCCGTCAGCGGCGTGTGTGCAGAGGCTCGTCCTAACACTCTGGGCCAATCACAGTCGGCCATGAACCTCTCCAGGCTGTCTCCCAAAACGGAGCCTAAGAAACGGCGCGCTCCGGCTCCGCCTCCTCCTTCAGCTCAGACTCTCCCGCAGACGCAAACGCAGTGCGGTCCGCCACCGGTGGCGCAGGTGAAATGCACTCACCGTACACACACACACACACACCTCAAAGAAAGATACACTCACACATACATACAAGCATATACTGGGAATTGGTTGTCTGCAGTAGTATCCAGTCAAGTGCAAAAGTTTGCATCCCCGTAGTCTCTGGAATGGGGAATAGTCTGTTTGACATTTTATTTACCAAAAGAAGAGTGACGTATAGATGGATAAAGATGGAGATCTTGTCCGTAATATCGCACCATTTTTGTTGCTCGTTAAAGGGAAGCGACCGGTTTGTCAAGTAAATAAATAAACGAACAAGCTAGACTTATCTAGTCTAGATACGTGCGCAGACTTTTTGTGGGGTGTTGGGTGTCAAATCAGTCTTTGGCCATTTAATAGCATTCTTATAAGACCGTGCTCAAGAAAGTCATTAAACAAACTATTAATAAAGCCTACACTAGAGCCTCTCTTGTAATGTTAGTCTGCGCTTCCGTACAGGAAACGCAGTGTTAGGAAGACGCACCTCATCGTCCTGGCCTTCCGCGTTGTGTAGTTGTGTTAGTTCCATATGTTCTTTGGGTCCTGAGGAAGTGTGAGTGAGCGAGCAAGTGTTAATAACAAACGTGTGGAGAGGAAATGCATCATCGCTCAGTACTCAACCACGGCACTCGGCCTCAAATGACTGCAAAACCTGCACAATTATTGCTAAGAATTCGACTAGCAGCTGTAGATTTGATGTTCGGAGGTGTATACTTGGAAGAAGTGTATGCATGGTAAAGCATTACTGCATCACTGAATTCACCAGTGGCACAGCACTGTCAGGGTGAACTTTTTCAGCTGTACCCAACGAAGCCGGGTCAATTTAAGACCGTTGAGACCGCTCGCCAGCCTTTTAAGACCAGGAGCTTTCGCCTCCTCAACCTTTGGCCTCCAGTCAGATCTTTCGGAGACCGGTCCACGCACGGCTGTGGCGTAATATAGTGAACGCTGATTGATCGTTGGATCTACTATCAAAAAGATTCTTGGCTGTTTTATTGGTTTCCGATCAAATATTCAATAAAGGACAAGCCCCACGTTTCCACCGGTTCGCAATGAGGCAAAAACGGAAGACTAACCGACTTTACACCCTCCCTACAAGTCGCACGTTACAAGGATTTGTAATAGATGCTAGGTTTGCAGCCGAAAGACTTCTAGAAAGCGGCTGCGCCATGTCCGCGCACGCCCTCGTGTAATCTGAGCGCAGTCACATGAGGACAGCTGCTGCCTCCGAGCTTATTTTAGCCCACTCACTCACTCGCACAGCTCAGCTCACAGATCGTCTCCAAGGGCCAGCTGATCGTCACATCCCTCAGATTGTAAGCCTGATCATGTCATTCTCAATGGATTCCTGGTCCAAACAAGACGTTCTTGCAAAAGTTATGCTGTAGATAAAGGCATAAAATAGCGTGTGTACGAATTACGCTTAAAGAGCTTTCAATCGGAGTAGCTTACCTTCTTTACTTTTAAAAAGCATGTTATTTGAAATATTTGTATTTCAGTTCATTAAATTTTTATTTGTATAGCATTTTAATTTCAATGGAAATCGTCCCAAAGCAGCTTTACAAAAATGTATCATTAAATGTATAAATTTATCCCTAATGAACAAGCCAGAGGCGAGGTAAGATGGCAAGGGGAAAAGTCCCTGAGATGATATGAGGAAGAAACCTTGAGAGGAACCCATAATCATCTGGGTGACATCGGATAGTGCGATTATAAATAATTCCCTTCTGTGAACTACATGGTCAAAACGGGGCAACCTGGGACATCACTCCACCATCAACAAACCTGAGTGAACGTGTCAGAGTGGGGAGGCGACAGCATCCAAACATCCCAGTTCACCACAACACTCTATGGCCGTGAACTCTCTAGAAGCTTGAAAGCTTGACCAAGCAAGTACGTTTTCAGCCTAGACGTAAACACTGAGACTGTGCCTGAGTCCCGAACGCTCCTTGTAAGGCTGTTTCATAGCTGTAGGGCTTTGTAAGAGAAAGCTCTTCCCCTTGCTGTAGATGTACCAACAAATATCCTGCACCTTTTGATCGAAGTTGGCGTAGCGGATGTTGAGGCTTACCTTATCAGTGGCTTGCTAATCCAAGTCCACCATCCCAAGTTGATGGTACAGAGAAATATCCGATCATTCATCATTTTCATAATTTCGCCTCTGTACACCCCCTCAATGGATTTGAAATGAAGCAATCAAGATGTGATCGACGTGTAGTCCATCACAAATATTAGGATTATTTTTAATGCTTGGATGTAAATCCTTTGCAGTCAATGATTGCCTGCAGCTTAGTGGTTAGCACGTTCGCCTCACACCTCCAGGGTCCGGGGTTCAATTCCCACTGGGTCCATGTGTGTGCGGTGTCTACATGTTCTCCCCGTGCTGCGGGGGTTTCCTCCGGGTACTCCGGTTTCCTCCCCCAGTCCAAAGACATGCATGGTAGGCTGGTTGGCGTGTCTAAAGTGTCCGTAGCGTATGAATGGGTGTGTGAGTGTGTATGTGATTGTGCCCTGTGATGGATTGGCACCCTGTCCAGGGTGTACCCCGCCTTGTGTCCGATGCTTCCTGGGATAGACTCCGGGTTCCCCGTGACCCTGAAAAGGAGTAAGCGGTAGAAGATGGATGGATGGATGGATTGCCTGCAGTCTGGAACTTATGGACATCATCAAATGCATTTTAACCCAGGCCCAGTTGATATTGGATAACTATTTTGCTTCAATAAATAACATTATTATTTAAAAACGGTATTTTGTCTTTTCTCAGGTTGCCTTTGTTTTATTTTCTGAAACGATTTATTAGGAGATATAGATAAAAACAGGAGAAATCAAGATTGGGGGCAAATACTTTTTTCACAGCACTGTATGTACTCCGCAGTAAAGAAACTGGCTCCTTGGAACAAATCAAACGTCCTTGTGCGTAGTTGCACAAGTGGTGGTGTTGGGCTACAAGTATTTGCCCGTGGGTGGGTAAGTACATGCTGAAGATTGATTGAAACTGAAAAGAAGGAGTAAATCAAATGTTCCAGCTTGAGAGCAGGGTACAGGACGAAGTAATTAAATAGCTCGGCTTTAAGCAGGAACCCGCTTAACTTTTAACGTATTCATCATGCCAGTATTGCACAGGATTACAGGGAGTGGGGGTTGGATCTTCTGAAGTGGCGCTACTTCAGGGCGCTACTGAGAGAGCCTTTATTTTAGAAGGCATGCTATTATTATTTTAGCGTTTTATTTTAAATTGGCACCAATCAAAACGCACACACTTCTTTACATGTAGTGTAATTTACACCGAGTCCAGCCCATCCACCTACTCAAGAGTTGGGGACACCATGTTCGTAAACTTCCACTCTTATACGTTGTCTGTCCCCAGTCAATAAGAAACTAGTGAGGAATAATAACAGGGTTTGAAGTTTAATTTGTCAAAAATGAGGTTTTATTCAAACCTCATCAGGTTCCTCAAAGACTGTTACAGCCTTCCCATTCATCCTTCACTCCCTTCCCTCCTACTTTACTTACTTGTGGTCCGCTGCATTGTCTGTCTTCTTTCCCATATCCCTTCCTTTTGTACCGCACCCCCCTCTTTCCTTTATTTTCTTTGCTGTAGATGTACTGTTGTAGTTTGGAGTGAAGGGTGATGTGTGTGTGTGTGTGGTGTGTGTGTGTGCTGTAGGAATGAAGTCTGTACAGTACATTAAATATGCATCTCCTGGGAAGGTGCTGTTGGTGGGGGGTGGGGGTGTTAGTATGAAGTTCAGCATGAACTTTACCCTAGAAAAAAATCCTCCAATAACAGGAGGGGGGTTGTGAATAGTTCTTAACAGAGAGTGATTGCATCCTAGGATTTTTGAACTCGCAATGTTTCAGTCATTTTTCTTCCTAAAATTCATTTGTCAAATAATGACAGAGAGCCACGATTGATGCCTTGAGCAGGTAGGGATTTTAAGCATCTATAGCTCGCAACCAGAAATAAACTGAAGCTGTTGTGATGTTCAAACCCGTGGCCCTAACAGCACATAACAAAGACCCTGGAGACGCTGGGTATTCGCTCACCTTCGACCACTGGTTAGGACAACGATGGACCCCCTTGCAATTTGAGTATCAGGATAGCATTGGAGTCGATCTAGCAATCTTCCTGAGCAGAGTGTACTCCTATTTGGACAACACAGGCAGTATAGTGAGGCATCTTCAGTGTATTCAACACCATACAAGTTGTGTTGTTTGGGTAGAAGGTTGGCGGTGAACAAAACCATCCTCTCTGGAGGATGCAGGTGAAGAAAACCATCATATCATGGACAATGGACTGTCTTACTGGCAGAGCACAGTTTGTGTGACTCACACAAACTGACTCACCATTCTCTTTGGTTGTTCTGTTGGGGAAACAGTGCTCTGGTACCAATACGCTTATGAGCAACATTGTACTCAATGTGTGCTCTTGTTTATCGTCAACCTGGGACTTGGGAGTATCCCCAAAACCAACAGAGATCATACCCTGTACGGATATATGGCCGACTATAACTAGTCCATACATTTCTGACTTACATTTATATTTTACATGTATTTATTTAGCGTGTTGCTTTTATCCAAAGCAACTTACAAATGAGGAAATACAAGCAAAGCGATACATCAAGCAGAGAACAATACAAGTCGTGCTACGATACAAAATCCATTAATTGAGTTCCAGAAGAAGCCAAGTGCACAGAGTAGAGATGTAAGAGCCATTGTAAAAAAAATATTATATATTATATATATATATATATATATAATTATTTTTTTTATATATAATGTGGGGTTGGTGTTTTAGGGGTTAGCTATGTGCTAACAGAAGAGGTGGGTCTTTATAGCTGTTTTTTGAAGATGGTGAGAGCTTCTTTGGTCCAGATTGAGGTTGGAAGTTCATTCCACCACTGAGGAACAGTTAGTGTGGAGGTTCTGGAAAGGGGCCTTGAGCCACACTGAGTATGCACCACTAAGCGTCGGTCGTTAACCAATCGCAGATTGCGTAAGGGAACGTAAGCCTTCAGGAGACTGTTGAGGTAGGAGGGTGCTGTTCCAGACAAGGGCGTGTACATAAGTATCGAGGCCTTGAATTTGATACGGGCGGCTACAGGAAGCCAGTGGAGGGAGATGAAGAGAGGTAGTGTCATGCACATGTTCTTAAGGGGGGGTGGGATCGTGTGAGAACTTCTCTCAGGACTCTGTTGAGAGAGATTTTGTTTTGGAAGGCATGATATTATTTTTTGAATTTTATTTTAAACCGACACAAACCAAAACGCACACAAATTGATGAAGTTGAAATTGATGTATATGCAAATATCTTGTTTCCTTATCTTGTTTAAGTTGTTGTGGCACCTCATGTTTCATTTAAAGTGTAATACATTTACACTCCTAAGACACCATGTTCATTAACTTCCACTCTTCTACATTGTCTGTCCCCAGTCTATAAGAAACTAGTGAGGAATAATAACCATGTTTGAAGTTTAATTTGTCAAGAATGAGGTTTTATTAAACCCTCAACAGGGTCCTCAAAGACTGTTACAGCCTTCCCTTTCATCCTTCACTCCCTTCCCTCCTACTTTCTCCTGGTGGTCCGCTGCATTGTCTGTCTTCTTTCCCATATCCCTTCCTTTTGTACCGCACCCCCCTCTTTCCTTTATTTTCTTTGCTGTAGATGTACTGTTGTAGTTTGGAGTGAAGGGTGATGTGTGTGTGTGTGTGTGTGTGTGTGTGTGCTGTGTGTGTGTGTGTGTGTGTGTGTGTGTGTGTGTGCTGTAGGAATGAAGTCTGTACAGTACATTAAATATGCATCTCCTGGGAAGGTGCTGTTGGTGGGGGGTGGGGGTGTTAGTATGAAGTTCAGCATGAACTTTACCCTAGAAAAAAATCCTCCAATAACAGGAGGGGGGGGGAGTTTGTGAATAGTTCTTAACAGAGAGTGATTGCATCCTAGGATTTTTGAACTCGCAATGTTTCAGTCATTTTTCATCCTAAAATTCATTTAAAAAGGTAAGGGAGTAAACCTGCCACCCTATTTTTTTTGTCCCTTCGGTTACTCCAGTTTCCTCCCCCAGTCTAAAGACATGCATTGTAGGCTGATTGGCGTTTCAAAATTGTCCGTAGTGTTTGCGATTGTGCCCTGCGATGGGTTGGCACCCCATCCAGCGTGACCCCTGCCTCATGCCCAGAGTCGCCTGGGACAGGCTCCAGGCTTCACCGTAACCCTGTGTAGGATAAGCAGTATGGAAAATGGATGGATTTAGGCACCATGTTACATTGTATGTCTCAGGTGTTCTTTATGACAAATAACGTAACATATACTGGATTATTCTGGATAATTCCAACTGAGATTGACACTACGAACAAATTAAATATAATAATTTTGTCGTTAAATGAGAGTGCTTTTAGGCAGTGACTGTTACCTAAAGATGTCTAAATCCTTGCTAGAGAAGTATGGTTTCCTTACACATTGAATATCATGCTTTGATCAAGTAGTTGCTATGTACGGTGGTGAAACACAGACATCAGTACGCAGTTTGTAATCAGATGCCGGCTGTCAAAATGTTCACAGAGACAAATGTACACCATGAGAGAAACGGATGAAAGGAATGGCTTCATCTGTTCTCAAAACGTCCTTTTGTCCTTTTCATCTTTCCTAGACAAAACCGAGCTCACCAAGTCAGCTGAAGAAACGGCAAGCCCCGCCTCCACCACCCACCGTGCATCCCACCAGCTCCTCGCCCGCTCTCGCCGTGGCTGCTGTCAGGGTACCCAGTGCCGCGTCGGCATCCGACAACTCCACGTCTGATCTGAGTCACAGCATTGAAGACTCCGAACCGGCTGCCTCCATCTGCAGCAGCTCCAGCAGCGATGCCGCCGCTGAATCCAGCAGCCTGGCTGAGGAAACCACGGCCGAGCCGGCCATCGAGTTCGCGACGGGCTTGACCTCCAAGGTAGAACCAGTTCCAGAACTGCATCAACAGCCGGCACGCAGAGGCTTTGTTAAGCAAGTGCCCGTGGAGACGGAATCTGCACTGGAGCTTAAAATGGACGAAGTGGAGAACAACCGGCACAGTGCGATAGGTTTGTTACAAAATACCTCCATGTCTAGCTGTCCTCGTTTGGTCAACATTCAACAAAAAAAAAAAACGCCCTGATCCTGATTAAAATGCAAGCATGATCTTATGACGTGCCAACTTGCTAGCAAACCTATCCAGCTACTCAACATCATATAGCCAGCCAGATAGCTGGGCTAGTGTTAAACGTTCATTGCAATGCTGTAGAAATGGGGAAAAACAAAGGTTAGTTGTGATGTCCCATGATCAAGTTTGTGATCAGTTAATCCAGAGTCGATAAAATCAGGAAGTGGCATGGGGCTTTATCTAGATCGTGTCTCGAAACATTTTACTCACAGTAAGTGGACAGCTTCATAGCTGTGCCAAAAACCACAACTAGTCTTGTTTACACAGGATTATCTGTGCCAATGCGTTGTCATTTTACTCTCAGCTTTGTTTACAGGATTCCCACGACTGTAGACATACTGTACATAGAGTCCTTGTTACACAATGTTTTTATTTGAGTCGGCCAATTTAGTGCAATGAGCCTGAGGGATAAAGACCGCTGGCAGCTTTTCCGAACATGATAAGCATGACAAGATTTCTCAGAAAATGTAGAAAATGTGGTATATGCGAGCACCTGCTTAGAACACAGTACTAGGAATCAACAATTTAGGAAGACCAAAATTCATCTTGTTGACATTTTGGCTACGCCTTCATCAGTCTTCATCAGGCCTGACTCGGGGCAGAATTTTCTCTCGGCAGGTTGAAGCCTGTTCTCTCGAGGAGAGAGAGAGAGAGACAGAGAGAGAGAGGTCAGCCAGAAGACTATATTGTGCAACTGACAGCAGTGACACAGATCCAGAAACGCCACCCAAAAAACTTCCTGACCCAACTTTTACCGGGCAAATCTACAAACTCCCCGGTGCACTTGCAATAACATACAAGTGTTACGTCAGCCTTGGGGTGAAGCATGACTTGTAAGCATGTCAAATAGCGTTTTGCTTTACTGTGTGTATTAATCATGTACTGATTCTTTTTTTTTTTTTGTCACACATTGTCTTAGAGCACGAAGCACTAAATAAATAGCTGTTTTATTTTAAGAAGGTTAGCCGACACGTATCACATGGCCCTGCTCTCTCTTGAACTAAACTCTTTGAGACCCGTTCCATTAATTCCACAAATTCACTCAAAACGGGGCTTTTTGGTTGTTCCCTGATTTTAGTTGCTTTACGTATTTAAGTGTATGGAGCGTCAACTATTGCTTCTGGAAGAGAGCTGTCGAAATCATGAAGCTAGATGTTGACTAGATCTAGATCTCTCTGTCTATTGGAAGAAATTAGAGGCAGTAGTAAGAAAACATTTCGTAGGTAGGGTCAATCATTAATGCCAATTTTAAAGGTTCTGGAGATCGATCACGGGACCAGCAGACTGGCAGCACTGGGATCTGAACTCTCATGGCATGAGCTACTGAGTTACCAGTGCCCCTATAACAGTAACCCCCAGCCCCCCCCCGTGAAGCCTTTAAGATCAAAGAGTTCCTCGCATTTTCCTGCCATAACTGAAAATGAAACCTCTACAGTGTATTCGTCTTGTCTCTGTTATTATTTAGATGAACAGTCTAGATGACTAGCTAGTGTGACTGAGTTCTGGAGGATCGTATACAGATTTAAATGTAATCACCGGCTGAAACCAGGTGTTATTGTCAACAGGACAATTTTGGAAGGGAGGGTAAGCGTTCACCTAGCTAGCTTAGCTTGCTGGCAAAACAATATATTTACCAGATAGGATATTGTTCACTATTTTAGAGGTTGCCCATGGATGTTTACCTAGCGTCATTTTGAATATTTTTTTTTTTACTGTGCCATGTTTCGAATATTCGAATAACTGTAGTTGGTGGAATATGTATTAGTGACATATAAAGGTTTTTCTGCAATTTTTGATTGGAAAGAAAACGAGTGGTTAGTATGTATGTATTTGCGTTTCTTTGCATGCTGGGTAACAATCAGTAGGGGGGGGGTGTCTATTCAGGGAAGAAGCTGCCACTAGTGAGAGCAGTTCTGGAAAAAATGCCTTATGGGCCATTTCAGGGCCACAAGATGGACTCTGTGGTCTGATTGCTGAAAGCTGTGCCGAATCAGCAGTAGAGGCAGAAATGCATAAAGTAGACAGTGAGGATAATTGTGGGCCAGTGCGTCTTGACCTTACAGACTGTCCAGCTGTGCACCAGAGAACCACATTGAGGTTTTGCATCGGCAAAGAGTTCCAGATGTGGATTGCCAATTGTCTACCAGATCTGGGACAACTATTCTTTGTGCAGCTGGCACTGTCTGTCTCAACCGGGTGTTGATCTATGGGCGGGGTCACCTGACCAGTTTTCGTGCAATACGGGGAACGCCGTTCAACCGCATGCCTCCCTGGTGACTGATATATCTGACTGTCACGACTGACCAGCGGCATACAGCACAAATTGCCTCAGATTAATTTCTGGACAATGCTGAAGTCAGAGTTCAACTCTCAGTTCCCGGTCAAACGGAATGTCTCCCAGATGTGGTTATAGTAGACGTAGACATCCTCAGATAAGGAGTGGATCGGACCATCTGCTGAAAAGCGGAAGCTTCAATTGGGTGAGGTTCAAGAGCGTTAAAAAAAAAAAAAAACAAGGCTAGAAGGCTAATGGGGGAAACCAACCAAAGGGGTTCTGAATGGTTCCAAAAAGTAAAAAATAGACACAGTGCAGCCGGAAGAATATGAATGGAAATGATGAGCAGTCTTCTCGCCATAGTCACCAAAGTCACAAGCTGTAATGCATGTAGCTGGACATGAGGTCAGACTTTTATGAGGTAAGAAGAAGAAAGGGAACCGTGGCCATATGACAATGGTATTCATATAAAATTCATATAAAAGTTTGTCGAAGGTCTTGGCATGTGTGCTCAGGTGATTCTTGGCATGTGATCCTTACCATGCCTGGCAGTTCAAATGGACCAATAGGCAGTTGGTGAAATCAAACTGCATATGATGTTGGTAACTAATGAGAACTGTTGAAAAGTCTGGTGTTTCTTTTCTTCTGCAGGGAAAAAAAAACTAATTATATTTTGAACTCCAGCAAAAGCTTGGAAATCTAGCCTGAAGCAAAGGCAATATTAAACACATTATTTCAGTTTTCATTCTTTATTTATTTCCTTTCGAGCAACGTTCGCACGATGCGAGTTAACAATGCATGGCTAACATGAGCTCGAAAAGGCTACTGTGGTCATAAGGCCGAGGTTGCCGTGCTAACCAAAGACAGGCGTTAAAGCTAATGATGACGCTCTTTAGATTTTCTGGCATCCATCCATCATCAGCGCTCAGCCGTGCTTAGTCAGCAGCGTTCAGGGTGATCGTTCAGCGCCAGGAGGACATGACTCTGCCCTTGGGGACGAGCTGCAGCGTGCGTATGAGCTCTGAGGAAGGAGAGATTAAGATGATGGATTTGCCTGGTGTCAGCAAATCACAGATAAAGACTGGCTGAGGTGATGCAACTACCTTTAGCATTACCGTGCTCTGGGGATCAGGAGGTGTTAAAAGAAACATGGTTGGTTTTACAAGGAGCGCATATAAATTTGTTGGATAATAAAAATGACAAAAATTTGTCAAGGAAGTAGGACTGTTATGATCTATGAACTCTGCAGCTCCATTTCACCGCTCCTTACCATCAGCGGTGGTGAGGATCATTTGAATACCTTCTTGTCTGCTTGCACACACATGCCGGAACCTTCAACAAAGTCATAAAGTGACTGCCTGATGTATTATGTGATATAAAACTTGTTGTCATGTGACTATCCTTCACTTCCTTCTTCTGGACAAGATGCATGCAGGTATCCTGGCATAAGGATACTGCCATGTTTGGGTGGCTAGATCCCACCATGTGTCCCCACCGAGGAGCAAGCCATTCGGACATATCCCCCAGTCCTTTCACACATCGTGACATTTGGTCTCGTCCCATTGTAGATTTAGTCCCTCTTTTTGCTGTTATAATAAACTCCACTCTTCTGGGAAGGCTTTCCATTTGGTTTTAGAGTATGGCTATGGGGAATTGTGTCTATTCCGTCACTACTAACACTGAACTTGTGAGTGAAATGGGCGGTCCAGTTTATGGTGTGCAAGCATGAAATTAAGATTTCTCAGTGAGTTGTTGTTTATTCATAAGTAACAATATAAGATTTTTCAAGCACAGGTTTGTGTGTGGACTCAAACTTTGGACCCTACTATTGGTGGAACTCCCTTTTCTCTCCTAACCAATTCCACTAACTGCACTGCTAACTTTTTAGCATGTAACCTACCAATCAAACCCAACTGGGACCCCTTTACAGAAGCTGAGGGAGCTGGACATCAACTTGGGAATGACTTCTCACAGTAGGTCTCCGCCTTTTGACCTCAAACGCATCCACAGCCCTGTCTCCGTCCAAAAATCGAACAAATTTCGAAGAACTCTAATGACCATGAACAGTTTCATTAGATTCCACACTGAAGAAATTGTAAGAGATACTTTGTGTGCTAACCCCACCCCAATCCCGGGATTGTTTCAGTACAAGTTGGCTCTTGTGAATTCTAATGAATTCACTCCTAATCCAAAGCATCGACTGGTTTCTTATTAATCCACTGCCTGTGTGTTTTTTTTTTGTTTGTTTGTTTGTTTGTTTGCTTTTTTGCTTTTTTTTTCCTACTTACTTATCTGCTGGTCAACTGCTACCCTTCCCTTTTGGGTGATGGCTGCCAATCTGGGATAATGAAGGCTAACACATGCTTGTGAGAGCTGAACAGCTTTAAAGGAGAGCACGAACTTCCATTCTCTATATACAATAGATGGCACTGATGGCGAAAGGGGAAACACTGCCTTGCCACTCCAAAAGCATGGCCAGTCACGCTCTGTTTCTGGCTAGCACATGATCAACAACTCCCAACGTAGCACTGCCAAGTAAATGAATCGAATGACGGCTGGTGTAACAAGGTACACAGTTAGTCACTGAGAACTAGCCTCAAAAAAGTTGGCGAGCTGGTTCCCGGGCTGTATAGCAATGGTGCTTTGATCAAATACTACACTGTACTGGTCTGAAGGTATCCGGACGATTCACGCCATCACACTCTCTTTTGACGCCTTGGCATGCATGGCTGTGACGTCATCAGTTCAGTCTCCCAACATTAGGATGATACCTTTCCTCAACAATCTACACGAGTAACTAACCAAGCGACAGCAGGTGCAGCAAGATACAGTACATGGTCTTAGTAGGGTTTCCGCAAAAGTAATTCCACCCTCGTTCCGGACGGGAAAAAAAACGCAGAGCAAAACGATAAGCGCTCGCAGTCCGAGATCCTGAAATAAGCGCCACGTGTTCCTCTGCCTTCATTTATTACTGTGAAAAGATGTTCCATTCAGAAGGCTTCTACCGTGTGTGTTGGTAACGTTTACACGCGCAATTATGTCAAGGCCGAGCAGAAATTCAGCCAGCGGGTCAGCCTACCCTCATCGCTTCCTGACTTATTTTTTTTTGTTGTTGTTGTTGAGAAAATATGCGCAGAGACGCATGCATACCAGCACGTCCGTTTAAGAGAAACTTGAAATGTGCTGTTATTGTGAGTCAGTAATGAGACAACCATAGACAAAAAGATATAGTGAGTATAATGTTAATATTTCACTCTACTATATTACTGTAGTCTAATCTAGAGTTGTTTCTAGTCTCCTATTGTTTTTTCTTTTTCATTTCTCCTAAACAGCTGGGATTGGGTTCTTTTTCTCTCTTCTTCTTTCCTCTTACCTTTCCTTTCTTTTGCTTCTCTTCTGCTTTCATTCCTTTTACAGTATACTGCTGCACACCCGTCCTGCTGCACTCCGGACGCCGATGAACAGACATCTCGGCCAATCCCTCACTTCTCTCGCCTCGCTTCATCCTCCTCCTCTGCCCACTCTCCGTTCTGTTTTTCCGCTTTTTGCCTTCCATTATTTTATGACCATGTTAATGTTCTTTAATCAAGCACAAGTGTTTTTTATACTGAGGCTCCTGGGGCTGTGTTCTTAGGGATTTTTGGGGACCCGAGGACCATCAAGTTTGTTTGCATGTGATTTGGGTGATCGATTTTGGAGGGGATGAAGGTTTGTTTGTTGGTTTCATGTTTTTGCCGGTGAATGAGTATCGAGGATGACCGTCTTTACGCCTGAGGGAAGAGAACGTGATTTAAGTTGGTGCCGTTGCATGCTGACTAAATGGCGTCACGTGTGGAAGAGAGACTGTGGCCATCACAACCCAACTCATTAAGCCATTAAGATTTGAGACATATGGTATATCTATGTTCTACTGTGGAAACTGAAGTAAGACATTGGAAATAGGAAATGCTGCACCTGCCCTTGTGGATGAGCCGGCACTGGGGTGCAGTGACATACCAATTTTACAAACTTCGCTCACAAGACTGCTTCAATATATATTTGGTGTTATTTTAATTGAGGTTTTGCATGAAGATACAGCCTATGCAAGGTTTGAGTATTGTCGGAACAGCGGATGCCTTTTAGCTACAGTTTCATGAAATCTTGAACGCCTCTCTTTTGGGACGCACCGAAATCCAGTTACCCAAGGGGGCGTGAGCAGGCGACCAACTCTCGGCAGCACCAATCGTCTGCCATTTCAGACGTCTCCAGTTAAGATGTTTTCCTTTGAACGATTCAGAAGACTTTGTAGAGATTTTTCTGTTAGCATGAGTGATGTGTGTGTGTGTGTGTGTGTGTGTGTGTGTGTGTGTGTGTGTGTTGTTTTCCCCTCATCACCCTTCCTTAGAGATGCACCAATACTAGATTTCTCAGCCGATACCGATAACCGAATATTCAGAGTGATCTCGGCCGATACCGATAGTTCTGCCTTTTAAATGAACAATAATTAACTCCATAATTCTGAAAGAAATGCAAATAAATGTATTCTCTCCATTTCAACAAGTTGTTTCACAGTAACTGGTCTCATCAACAGAAAACACATTACTCTAATCATCATTAACACGAACTCAATTCTGAATATTAAAGTAAGATTATGAACTTAGGGTGCACGGTGGCTTAGTGGTTCGCACGTTCGCCTCACACCTCCAGGGTCCACTGGGATCCCGTGTGTGCGGAGTTTGCATGTTCTCCCTGTGCTGCGGGGGTTTCCTCCGGGTACTCTGGTTTCCTCCCCCAGTCCAAAGACTTGCATGGTAGGTTGATTGGCAGCTTGGTAAATTGTCCGTAGTGTATGAATGGGTGTGTGATTGTGCCCTGTGATGGACTGGCACCCTGTCCAGGGTGTACCCCGCCTTGTGCCCGATGCTCCCTGGGATAGGCTCCAGGTTCCCCGTGACCCTGAAGCAGGAATAAGCGGTTGAAGATGGATGGATTATGAACTTATTGAATGTTATTAGTTCATATTAACACTGACTGAATTCTAAAAAAAATCCTCCTGTTAGTCTCACATTCACTCTCCACAAACAAAAGCATTATATATATTTTATTTTTATTTTTTTTTGTGAACTCATCTTCATTTACGTGCGAGCAGCGTGGGGAAAAAATATTTAATCCAACTCTATTCCGAATCTCCCGCTTCACTGCTGTAACATTTTAGCGGTGCAGAGATTACAAACGGCAGATTTATCGTCATTCCACACAAGAGATATTTATACACAGCACGAACTTGATGTGTTTTCTCGCCCTCTTTTGATTGACGGGATACAATTGGCCCTGATCATCTGATGAAAAACTGCCTTTATCGGCCGGTACACCGGTGCATCTCTACCCTTCCTTTAAATCAGTCAGGTTGACAAGACAGAAAAAGTGCCTTGTTGCTTTCCCAAATGGGACAAAGACGTGATTGTACCGCCCTGCGTTCATTAAATGACCGAATGCACAATCCGTTAACCTAGACTCTCCGGCTCCTCCTGTCGTGCCGGTTGGAAAGCCGCGAAATGTTGATAAAACTGCCACTCAAAACACCAGATAAACACTGAGCCCAAAACTGAGCCATCACTGTTGTAGAGGTGTTCTCATTGTCACGGCGTCATCAACTCGCATGAACCAGTCCCACGGACAAGCGAGCACTCGTCCGACGTCGGGGTTGAATCAAGAGCAGATTGGAATGAGTTTTAAAGAGCTTGAGGGTGGTTGTGTGACATTTCCAGCTAGTTTTTTTCCCAGTTTTCATCCAATCAAATGTGTCCCCTTCATTTCTGGAACCGAATTGAATAACCGGAAGCTGTTATAGACGTTTTCTTTTACTAACTAGTAATTTTTTTTTTTCATACTATACAATCAGGGTGGGGCGCACGGAGGCTTAGTGGTTCGCACGTTCTCCTCACACCTCCAGGGTCCGGGGTTTGATTCCCGCTGGGGCCATGTGTGTGCGGAGTTTGCATGTTCTCCCCGTGCTGCGGGGGTTTCCTCCGGGTACTCCGGTTTCCTCCCCCAGTCCAAAGACATGCATGGTAGGCTGATTGGCGTGTCTAAATTGTCCATAGTGTATGAATGGGTGCTTGAGTGTGTATGTGATTGTGCCCTGTGATGGACTGGCACCCTGTCCAGGGCGTACCCCGCCTTGTGTCCGATGCTCCCTGGGATAGACTCCAGGTTCCCCGCGACCCTGAAGAAGGAATAAGCGGTTGAAGATGGATGGATGGATCGATGGACAATCAGGGTGACTTGACATGTGACACACGCAATGCAAACGTAGTGCGGACCGAAGCAACCGGCCCGAGAGTAAGAAGGTGGTGAGTAAGGTGGTGTCTCTGTGATTGAAGTCCAGGCCAAAGCTTTTCTGCGTTTTGGTTCATTGCAGGATTTGCGGTTAAACCAAACAGCGAACGAATCAAAAGTATCAGTTTGAAGTGAAGCCACCTTTAGTTGCTGGTCTACCAAGTACTCGAATTCCTTGGCCTTTTCATTAAATACAGTATGGGCCACTCTGTAGGTATAAGTATAAGCGAATGTAGACCATCTGTTACTCTGCACGACGTGCAGAGTAACAGAGTAATCAGAACCCTGTCAACGGGAAAGGACAAGAAGTGAGCAGATGTTATTTCACCGACGGATCGTTCTGAGCACAGCAGCGACGATGAGCCGGTGGGTACGAGTATACAAGGTACAATGGTGTCCGTGCATGATGGGCCACAAATCCCGAATCTTCCACTAACAGCCGTGCCGTGGTCAGAACTACTAACGGAAATGCATGCTCGTACCGTACGACGTCATTAAGCTGATAAAGCAGCTAGAGTAAGATCGTGTGCGCTCCTGTCGCCATTCGAGCAAACAGAACAGAAATAATAGCACATCTAAAGAACATACCGTCTGACCAATTTCATTGAGAGCAAAGGAACACGATTGGACGAGGAGAGAGAAAACGAGCATTTGGGGTTGCCAGTAGATTTTGACTTTTTATACGAAATGTCATTAAATACAATTCTGCGGTAGCACCGTGAAGTGATGTTTATTTGCCTTGGTGTGACTCTAGAGGTGGTGTTTTGAAGCACCGGTGCTGTGCATGCTCATATTGGTTACTAAATTTGCACAAGCATGTTTTGCTGTGGTGTGGAAGTGTAACGAGTTCGAACCGCTGTCCAAGTGCGGTTCTAGATCAGGGTTTAAGTAGAGTTTGAGCACATATACGAGTGTGCGATCATGTGTCTGGCAAGTGCATGTCATTAATTGTGTGTGTGTGTGTGTGTGTGTGTGTGTGTGTGTGTGGAAGAGAGATCTGTGGTCGCAGCTGCCATGCTTTAAGAACTCTGCTGGGAAACGGTTGGGAAACAGCATGTGACTCATGATACATCCAGGAACTGGAGTCTACATCTCGTACAACTCCTCGCTCTCTCTCTCACACACACACACACACACACACACACACACACACACACACACAGACCACATGACCCAAGTTTACCAAGTGGTTGGTTCAAATAGCTCTATCTTTCAGGTCATGAATATAAAAGCAGAATTACCTTTCATCTCACTTTGTGCCTGCTGTAGAGGGTTGATTTTATTTTGGTTTTTGGGCAGGGGGGGTTTGGTTTTGGATGACTGTGTGTGTTCTGAAATTGGAAGCAGAAAGCAGCAGGAGTGAGAGGCTGTAGTCAGGACAGCTTGAGTGAGCTCGAGGGAGAGAAAGAAAAATTGAGCGAAAAAGTCAAAGAAATAAGGTCACGCCAGGGCATACAGGCATGATAACACAGTGCGAGAGGAGAGAGTGCGTAATTCTACAACTTGTTTAGCTTGGCTTCCTTCCATAGATTTCAAACCATTTGGCCCTGGTTACCAAGCCAAGGTTCGTGAGGTTCAGTATCGAAGTGTACAGTCACAACAACGTCTTTGCTCTTGATACACTCGCTTCTGTAACTATGAAGAGATGATTTCAGGCATCTGATTGAGTCCAAGTAACTGTGTTCATAGCAGTTTAAAGATTTGCACTATAATATGCAATATTTTGCGTCATCCGACATTGAAACATTGAGATCCTGGGTACGACTCCCGTTTGCTCTCGTGGACACGCATTCCCCAAGGTGTTAAACATTCCTTTAAGATTTTGGTCCATGTCGACATGATTACGTCACATATTTATCAGCTGCTTGTTTATACTGTGAGTCTCCCATTCTGCCACATCCCAAAGGTGCTCTACTGGATTCCGATCTGGCGACTGGGGAGGCCATTAAAGTACTCTGAACTCATTGGCATGTTCATGGAACTAGTTTGAGACAATTTGCGCATTATCGTGTTGGAAATCGGCGTTATAAGATGGGCAGATTGCAGCTGAAAATGGATGCGCACGTCAGCAACAATACAAACCACAAAGATCGGCTGGTATTGAGGGGTCCAGTGTGTGCCAAGAAAACATTCCTCACACCATTACACTACCACCACCAGCCTGAACTGTTGACCCAAGACAAGTCGGGTCAGTGGATTCATTCTATTGGGGCGGTGGTGGCTTGGCAGTTAAGGCTCTGGGGTCAAGCCTCTACACTGCCAGGCTGCCACTGCTGGGCCCTTGAGCAAGGCCCATAACACTCTCTGCTCCAGGGGCGCTGTATCACGGCTGACCCTGCGCTCAGACCCCAACTTCCTGATATCCTGGGGTATGCGAAGCAAAGAATTTCACCGTGCTGTAATGTATACGTGACCAATAAAGACTCATCATTATACCAAATTCTGACCCAACCATCTGCATGTCGCAGACTATCTTAAGATTCACCAGGTGATGTTTTTCCGATCTTTAACTGTTCCAATCTACCGGCCTCAATACCATTTTCTAAAATTCCTTGTGGAATTACTATCATTGAGTGAGAGTCCTTACTAAGAGTCGTAAATGTGCCTCTCCGCATGGTCTACTTTTAAAAAAAAATAATTTAAATTTCAGCTAAGTTCTTGAGCTTCTACTTGCGATCTTACATCCTGACTCCTCAAAGCTTTTCGATGATTGATGTTGCTGGATGGCTGTGCTGCTGGCTTTTTAATCTTTTTTTAAAGTCTCAGTGAGTTGTGAATGCAGCAGCCATTGCCTTACCCGAAAAAGAATATCTTATTCGATCTCCATTGTCTCCCTTTTTAAGTTCTACAAAGTCTTGCTTATGACTTTTTTTTAAATATATCTTATCCAGGCCAGGCCTACTGTTAATCCTGAGGCTCTGTCACAGCTGAGCCAGTGGAAGATCGTTTCCTTGTATGTCCCCTAAAACCCAGCTTTCCCTATCCTGAAACTCCGAAATGGTGTCGAGGTTCGGAACATTTTATAGCTCAATTTGTGTAAATCCGTATTAAAACCGTATTTGTCAAAGCTGATACGTTCAAAGTTAAGCAAACAGGTGTGAACTAGAGACTTTGCAAAGTAAAGGTGACCCAGATGAGTGTCATTAATACTCGAGTGACTGTGAATGGGGAATGACTTCATGGCTATCCCAGTTCCCTTACTTGAAACCCATAAAAAAACCTGTGGGGTGAAGAGGAGACTCCACCAGCGTTTGAAGGATCTGGAGAGATTCTGTATTTAGGAATGGTCTCATATCCCTTCCCATGTATTCTCCAAACTCATCAGGTGTTTATAGGAGAAGACTCTAAAGCTAGGTAGCACAACGTTTTGAATAAAAGGGTGCCAATAATTGTTGCATACCTATATTTAATAAAGATTTTATTTTGATAAACCTGTGTTGTGTTTGTAATTGTTTGAAAATCACGAGAGCAGAGAATTTTTAGGAGTTATTTGAACAAAAGATCAAACGGTTTTTTCACAGCCTTCTTTGCTCATATTTACCAAGGGTGCCAATATTAAGTGTTTGGATGACTTCTGGCATTGTTTGCCCAAAAGCGTTGGGAGTCACGTCTCAAAGCTTGTGCAAATGCTGGCCAAAATGTCAATAACAACATCTGCGTGTTGAATATCACAATGTATTGTCTAACCAATGGTAAACACATGCCTCCAAGTAACACACTCTTAAGTCAGGTATACACTGTATGTTTTTTTTTTTGTTGCATCACGGCTACATTGTGTGTAAATCTGAAGTGTTATGAGACAACAATGTGTTCCACCAAAATAATAAGTTATTATCCCGATGCTAACACTTTTTTTTTTTTTTTTTTTTTCCCCATTTTGTCCCGGACCTCAGTCTGGCTGCACGCAACGGAGCAGGAAGCCGAGACGGTGTCCATGTGCAGCAGCGAGAGCTTGGCCGATCAAGGTTACGCGGCGTCTGAGGGCATGGCCGACTCTCCGATTACCTCCCCTGAGGACACCGTTTCCCTGGGTCCCGATCCCTCTCTGAGCCCCACCCAGCCTCAGGAAGACTGCGACAGCGATGAGGGCTGCGCCACATGGGGTTCGCGGCACAGGTACCTCATATATTCAGATGTTCTCATAAACGAAGTTGATGGTAGAACTCAGTAGTAGGGAAGGGCTGCGAGTCGGGGCAGAGTACAGGGAAAGAACAGGAGAAGGGTGAAGTTATAGAGTTGAATTTTTTTGGCTCTGTACCATGGTTTTTACAACATCTTCCCCCACCCGCGGCACAGAAAAGCCAGCATCTCATTCGCTTTCACACAAAGGAATAAAACATTAACTGTTACGTTTGGGTTTTTTGTGTGTGTGTTTTAATTAAAGAGGAAACATTGTGCACTTAATATAACTTTAGTTACATTTAATGTTGTGGAACCTCCACGAAACAAGTTACCAGTTACATTGTAGCAGCTATAAACAGTCTGTCCCTCACTAGGCTCTCGGTTTTATATATATATATATATATGGGTGTGTATTTTTTTTTTTCCTTCACTCGTACCTTACGCTTGGGCTTAGGATATTATATTCATGTTTAATCTTTTGCAAAAGCTCCTGCCTGGGTCTTTGTCCATTGTGACCAGCTGGGAGCTCTCCCACGTTAAGTGAACATAGCACAGCCTGGATTGTGTTGCTCATTGCTTCTGTAAGGCTGGCTGCGCAGTCTGGCTTTCTCAGCCAGCAGTGCTAACGTGCTAATCTGTGAGCAGGAGCTGCCTGTGCTTGCAGCATCCCCTAAAACTTGTGCTTCAGCACATGTCCAAGAAAGTCTTCCAGGAAAGAGCTATTGTTCTAGCTCAGGCATATAAAAAAAAGGTACATGGTAGAAGATGTGTCATTCTGACTGTGGGCGAAGTCTTTAATTAATTTACCTCACACCGTACATGTTCTGTAGTTCAGAAGAAAATGCAGGTTGTGCATGGATTCTGTTTGGACAGGTTGAAGTTGCACCTGCATCGGATCTCTAGTCTCACTAAGAGAAGATAAATGCTCGATCACTAGCGAATTGTTCGCGCACGTATGGGAATGAATTACTGTCGTTCGGTGACTGTGGCGTTCCCTATGCAAGCAGCAGGAACATGCGAGCCGGGGACCAATCGGGGAAGAGAAACGACCGCTACGAGGAAGACCCTGAGATCACTGCACAGATCCACTTAACCTTGGCTGATTTGGATGCTGACTTAGCAGATGGTACAAGTAACTTTATACATATTATATATACACTCTTAAATTAATTAAACTCCATTTAAAAACCAATAGATGATCTAAAATGGATGAGCATCTAGTCTATGGTTTAACGTTTTTATTGCAACCTAAAATTTTGTCCTTGTGTGTGAGTGGGAAGGAAACTCTAGCCTTAATTCCCTGGCTGTTACTGAATAACTAATATCCACTTAAACTCTCTTTCCTGTCGATTAGAAGTTAATCGCTCCGATGAGGCATCTGTGTGCATGGACGATGAGATCCCAGTGTCTGTGGTTGATTTGGATGTTCCGGTTACCGCCATCGACGAAGTCGTCGATGACAACCCATACGGCTTGGGCGTTTATGAGGCAGCACTATCGCGCGGTAGCCAGAAAGAACAACATGGCTCAAGCAAACAAATGGTAGATCTCCAGAACCAAAACAACAACGCTCGCCTGTCACAGAAAGCAAGTATGGGTCCATCCCGAGGAGATCTGATTCGGTCATGTGACAAGAAGGCGCAAACAGAGAAGGTCCCTATAAGCCCTGGGATTAAAGGTAAAGTTGAACCGGGTAAACCGACGCTGCCAGAAACCTCTCAATTTCCTGCAATGTCTATGGTTACCCATAGTGCACAGAATGTTCCTGAAAGCAGACTTAAACCAACAGAACAGAACCACAGCAAGCACCACACCGAAGTGAACAGAGCCTCGTCTGTTAAGGCTCAAAACATGATCAGCCAGAACCCGGTGTCTAGATTCGGCTTGAAAACATTTACCATTGTGCCTAGCAAACCAGCCATGTCCCAGAATCGCATCGAGTCCGACGGCTCCTTGCGTATAGGCGCCATAAAAATCGATGAGTTTGGTAACATGGTCACACCGAGAGAGACTCGAGACAAATCCGACGCGGCGAGCGATGACCGAGATTCTCCACTCCTGGACAAAGCTAAGGCCTTCTGGAGCTCAGGTAAGACGGAGGATTCGCCAACTACTACCTATACAAGAGCTTCAATAAAGACCGGAGAAGCTGAAAAACCGCTCCCCGTCACAGAAAAACCCAGTGTTACGGAACCACCGAAACAGGTCAACGGACCAAGCAGCAACCTAGCATCCGCAGTCATGAAAAAGCTCGCCGTTTCAGATCCTGCCGAAAATCTCTTTTTCTCCGAGCAGAGGAAGAATCGTTCTTTCGTCACGCCTTCCAGAAGAACGTCGAGTCGTTACGTGGCTTCAGCTATTACAAAGTACACGGGGAATTCCTCGAGCGAGGTCGAAGGAGTTCAGGCACGTCCAGAGTCAACATCTGCTGGACAAAAGCAATTAACTAGCCAAGCCTTCAAGAATGACCTAAGACCTGTGCAAGCAGTGTCAAACCCCATGGCTTCGAATGTGTCCACAAACTCCGTGTCTTTTCTCGCTGCCGCCAAACCTGACCGAAGTTGTACTCCACAGGAGCAGGCGGTCTCCAGGGAATATCCGCGTATCGTTGGTACAGACACTTCTGGCACTAAAGTGCTGGGTTTTAGCACAGTACATAGCAAGCCTCAACAGCAAGCACGGATGTCTACATGCCCTGAACCCAGTGCGTCCTTTTCTAAAGACTACACATCCATGAAAAATGCCCCAGGAAGCCCCTTGTCTCTAAACAGTACGATAAGCACTACCCGTCCAGCAGTAGCGAAGAAACCGGAGTTACACAGTCTTGGTCTGCAGCCAAGTCCGTTTGGGCCAGTCAAAAAGTTTAAGCCTGTGGTCCTGAAGTCGGTGGAGAAGGAAGCCTCTCTTCACAGCTCACTCATGGATGCAATTCAGTCAGGAGAGGGAATGGAACGCCTCAGAAAGGTGCGGTTTTCAAAACATTACGCAATAACCACAAGATAAGAGATGGCATGTTTGTTTCAGCTTGTAATTGCTTCACATTCGGTTGCTATGAAAACAAAATGTACACTTCATTATTAATTGTATTCAAACATTTCCATTATAACTTTCTTGGCCAGAAGTACCTAATATCATATTGTATGTAGAGATGCATCGGTACGCTTTTTTTGTTTGTTTGTTTTTTCTCAGATCAAGTCTTGTCGCTACTGAAACGAGTAACCAACTTATTATTAATCAGTCAGGGACTGTCTCGACAAATTATATTTAGCTCGGTTTAATACGTTCTCTCGGATACATAGTGACCACTTCCTAGGCTCGTTATTTAGAACGTTAGCTAGTTGGTTTTTAAATGAAGCGCATAAGCTAGCTACATGTTTCCGTTGTAAGGTCGCGATGAGTTTGTGCGGGGGAAAAGATGAAGTTTGTTTTTTGTGTCACCTGTTCATTGGTGTGATGACGTACGCTTGGCTTACGTCGGAAAGTATCACCGTCGCACGTTAAAAATTTCGGATTAAATATCGCAAATATCAGTATTGGTGCATCTCTATTTTCCCCCTCAAAGTCTAACACATGATACAAGGAAAGAAGACATTAAAAAAAAAAAACACACATTTACACGGCTCTCCTTTGTTGCGTCCAGGTATCCGACTCCTCCAGGACAGGCCCCCTGAAGAAACCATCTTACCTGGAGCCTGAAAACGAGCGTTCCGCGCTCCTGTCGGCCATCCGAGCCGAAAGTACTTCGGCAAGACTTAAGAAGGCAAGCTTATCGAGTTTATCAAGTATTCCGTTTCCGTAGACGTTTCTAACTCTTCGCTGTGACTTTCCAGACGAGCTCGTCAGCCGCCGCAGAGCTGGAGCAGTTCAGGAAGTCTGAGGAGAGCAGGGTTGATCAGAGACATACAAGTACCCCAAGTCCTCCTGCGTTCGCACCTCCACCACCACCACCAAACTTTCCACCACCACCACCAAACTTTCCACCCCCACCACCGACCTTTACAGCACCACCGCCGCCTCCTACCTTGCCCTTGACCAAGCCGACTGTAGTGCTGCCTACACGGGGAAACCCAGAGTGTGCCAGAGAGGCACTGCTGGAGGCCATACGCTCTGGCGCCGGAGCCGAACGTCTTCGCAAAGTAAGGCTCTTTTCAGAATTCGGAGCGTACAGCATTAGCAGTAATCGTTAATGGATCTTAGTAGACGTTTACAATCTTCTAATTTTGCGTTTGGTGATTTCTCAGGTCCCGGTGACAACAAAAACGGTTAAAGTGAACGGAAGACTAGGCATCATCCAGGCGTCAGCGTCACCTCCTCAAAAGCCCTGAGAAGCTCTTTCCCATAGCCAAATTTTCATGTTGCATGCTAACTCATTTGCTAAACTACGGCTATTTAATTTTTGTTATTATTATTATTATTATTATTATTACTATTGAATTTTTTTAATAGTCGCATGCTGCTTTCAGTCTGTGCCAATCATTTTTTATTTTCATTTTGTAATTAGGGGAAAAAATCGTGTTAAAGACAACATGCTGTACATCTTTCACGTGAACCTTTACACTTCCTAATAATCTGTCAGTATTTTGAAGGGATTTTCTGTTTGAACACACAAGTCACGCTAAATCATTTCTTTTCACTAGATTTAAAAAAAAAAAATGATAATAATAATAAAAAATGATATCATCTGATTTTATTTGAATCTTTTCCGATTTAGTACTAATCACAACAGCGCTGAAGTCGGTCCGTGATGATTGTTTAAACAGCGAAGGACTTTTCTTATTTTGTTTCTTTGAAGCGTCGTAGCGAACAATGCATTATTGTAAAACCTATAATTACTTATTAATACCTTTTCGCCATGCTGCTATTTGATAATATATTATTTATGCCATTTTGATCAGAAGGGAGCGTGAGACGTACGTCACTGCACGTTATGAATATACTTAACACGTCGTTAATTTAACGGATAGAAAGCGGACTGCATGACGGACCTACAGAAGGTCTAGAAAGGTCCAACTTTTTTTTTTTTAGAGAGTTGTATATTTTCTACATGTTCATAATTAGAAATTGTGTCTATGATTCATTTCGAGTAGATGCCACGTTGTTGGTATAAAGTTGTTTGTTGTTGGGGTTTTTTTTTATTCTACTTTTGTACATGAAGTGTGCGGTATTTTTTTTGGGGGGGGGGGTAGGGATTTTACACAGAAATCTTAGATGAAAATAATTAAATCAATAAACCATTTTGTAATCATTTCAATGGGATTTCGACAGGTTTTGTGTGGCTCTGTGTCCGAGTCTGTCTAATTAGTTTGTCACGCAAGCCGACAATCGATTAAAACCCAGGACGTTTAAACTCGGAAAAGAAAAGAAAAAAACTCAGGGATAGAAAATGCCGACTGAACGAGTGCGTTTTGTTTGGGGTTTATAATTAATAATAATAATTAATAATTAATAATCGAATAATATGATGACGGACGAGTCTAGTATAGAGCCAATGTACTGTTTTGTATTTAACAACATGGCTTCCAGAAGCCATAGTGTGTAGTCGTGGCTTGGCGGTTAAGGCTTAACGGGAAGGTCGGATGTTCAAGCCCCAGCACTGCCAAGCTGCCGCTGTTGGGCCCTTGACCAAGGCCCTTAACCTTCTCTGCTCCAGGGGGCGCTGTATCACGGCTGACCCCGCGCTCTGACCCAACCTGACATGCTGGGGTAATGTATATGTGATCAATAAAGACTCATTATCATTAACGTAGCACTTGATCCAGCACATCCTATTATTTTTCCTGAACACTGAAGTGTGCGATTTTGGTATTAAAATGCTCCTTGCATGTGCAACTCAACCCTGATTATGGCTCATTGTCAATACATTACACTACTGCGGTGTTTTCAGCCTGAAAGACGTCACAGGTTCGCTGAACAAATAGTAGAAGGGGAAGGACGAGTAGAAGTGAGGCTCGCCTCCATTCTTTTATACCCCCTGACAGGTTTTATGGACTGCCGATGACCAATTTCTCTCCTTTGCGTCCCCCGGTGGCCTCGTGTTTAGTCGGGGCTCGATGACCCGCAGCAGCGTGCGGCTCCTTCATGCAGAACATGCCGTTCTGAAGAGGCCCATCGATCTTCCTGCCATCATCTAGCATCCATAATGACCATAAAGAGCTCCTGAAAGACAAATCAGAGCAGCTTCAAAGCTTTTTACACCCGTCCCTTATTGTTACGGACATCGATATGATCGTATATATCTAGGGGAATAAAATAGTTTTACGAGATATTCCTGTTTAAATTTGATAGTTTGTCACATCTGGGAAAGCATTGAAAAATTTTTGATGACTCATCCTTACTTATCTTCCTGCCAGAGCGCATGTGTCTTGCTCACTCGGAGTAAACCCGTTTCTCCGGACGCTTTTTATTTTGCTGTGCGTCTTCCCGTTGATGGTCGGAGTTTATCCATTTAGAAGAGGTTGGAGTTTGCTCGAGTTACCTGACAGGCCCTTTTCGGAGGAGCGTTTTACCAACTGAACGTCGCTACCTCGGACTGATCGAGAACGTGATTCCACAGTCTGGGTTTCTCCATCAGGAGGAAGAAGAACATTTTACCTACCATTTAGACACATCAGACGCCACCACCATCGGTCACCATCGGTGTTGCTAACGGTCGACCTCGGCTCAAACGCGTTCATCATCTCGCCGTCTTGGGTACCGTCCTTGTGAACGTCGACGGGCGCGGGTGAAGGCTGAGGTGAGAAACTCCGTATAGAGGGTTTTTTTTTGTGGTCGTTGCGGCCAAAAACACGATTTTTCTGCGGCTTTTTAAAATTTTTTTGGCTTGAATCGGCGAAATTGCAATGGCACGATATAGTTTTGCAGTGATGTTTGTTGGTAAATGAGACCTTTTCGGTGTCCTCGTGTTCAACGCACGTGAATCGAAGAGGTTGAACGCGTGCCATCTCGGCCCGAATCGGTGGGATATCTGCGATGATTGATTTTGTAAAACTTCCCAACCCCCCATCTATTTCGCCATTTCGTTGATCTTGCCTCCATTTCTACAACCGCAAAGTTGCCAAATCCTGGAAGGACCGCATATTTAGCTAGTTCACGAAGCTACCTCCATAACCCCCACTTCAATATCACCGGTTAATATTTTGTGTAAATATTTACTGTACACAACACACTGTGATCAACAATCAAAGGCGGAGTCAGAGTAGAAGGAAACCTGAAAGTACGACCGTTATCTACAAACCTTTTATTTATTTGTAAAGAAGGGAAAAAAAAATCTCCAGCGATTGGGGGTGAAAGTCTGAAAAACACTCGTGCCTGCCTCAGTGAATGAAACCCATTCACTAAACGTCTAGTTAAGTTGTCAGCCTGCGTGGATTTACAATAATTTCAGTCCTGCATTACCGTGCTCACTTCTGGATGAGTCAAATCCTGGAGAAAAGCCACGTATGGATCTGTTACTGGCAATCTCGGCTCGTTCCGGTCTCTCGGTGACTCATACTTCAGTCTGTTACGTTCTCCGTCTACATCCCTTTTTTCTTTCCTGAGCTCACAACTGTGGGCTTTTACTATAAATGCCTTCATATTTACGTTTATTGATTTATTCGTTTGATATGTCGTATATATCTGGGGCAAGAAAATTCCTGACATGAGTCCAGGATGGTCTTTATGAGTACAGCAGCAGCTCTATAGTATCGATAGTATCCTGGTGAGATCAACCACTGAATCATGGGTGATTTTGGGGGTATAAAGTGTTCCAGGAAGCTCAAGGCTTTAGGGTATCGGTATGGAACCATATGCCTTAGTGATCTTCCTTATACACTTTCCTTGATTAACCACCAATAATGGTTTCATCCTTTGGCGACTACCTTTGCTTTCTTAACCCCCTTGAAAAGGGCAAAACTTGCCGTCCTGTTTCTGAAGCCTCAATTCCTTAGCTGGAGCATCCTGGAAGCTGGAAAAGAACCGAAATATGGACTGGCTGGAAAAGCCTCAAGGACAGCGTCGAGTCCAAGTCCGGTCCAAATGTTCTTTCTGTTCACAAGTTATTTATGTATCTCGTCAAAATACCACATTTTCCTGTTCGGTCTCCTAAAAACGGCTCGTCTTTTCTCGTGCAAATATGTTATAATTTCCTTGAGCCTGTACGTTCTGAGGACTGTGGTCTGGATGCTTCGGCCTTCCCTGTCTCACAGCGGGACTAGGGTAATCCCTTCCATGGCAGGCGGCTATAAATTCTTCCCGACCCACAATCCCTCTGTTGGTCAGAGCTCAGGCACATTTGCGGGCACTCTGATCTGCGTTACGAAACTGCTAAATGACTGTTTGCTTCCAAAACCGTTGGAGCCAATAGCAAAGGAAAACAAGTGCTGGAGGAATGAGTATGAAGGTATGTTATACATGCATCTGTAGGTGTGTGTGCCGGTTAAAAATAAATGCAGTATTGTCCAGTATCTCATTATTACCGCGGCGTGTTATATTGCGGGGGGTTAAAAATGATCTGCCATTTTGATTGGATTGCTCCGTTTCCCTTATCCGGGCGAGCAACTGGGTGTTTGTTTCTCTGTCCATTTTTGATTGGATTAGAAGATCTGGAAGGTTCAAGCCGTTGCTCACTCTCAGTCCTCAAGTGCTCAGCTCTGTACTATGATTGGATTCAGTTGTGCGTCGCTTTTAAACATTTCCAGGCAATGCGCGTTCGTTTAGTTTGTCTTTTGCAGTGTCCAGCAGTTTTTTTGTTTTGTTTTGTTTTGTTTTAGGATCCAATGAGAAACAGTTGTAGCTACATAGAGCTTCTAAACCAGACGAGTTAAATACAAATGATATCATTCACTAATCGATGCTTTGCGATAACGGCACTTCCTGAAGTGTTTTATTCCTTTTTATAGTCACAGTCAATTGCCCATAATTAATAAACCACATCTCATAGGGGTTATTCGTTTATCATTGTTTTCAACGCTGTAGACAAGACATGTTAGCTCCTGTTATCACTTTGATTACGTCAACTGTAAACAGTCATTCCCTCAAACAGCCTCTCTCTCTCTCTTCTCTCTCTCTCTCTCTCTCGGCATGTTACTGCAAAACCAGAAAACTATTCTTATTGACCTTTACAAAGGTCAAGAAACTGTGGACTCCTTCCAAAAATGTTAAATAAAATTCTCCCTACTCAAAAGGTCCGCGTGTTTAATACAACATGCATAATATGAGCTTGTGATTTACCTGGCAGCCAGAACGACTGTCCGAGTGGCTGTTATAGGAAACGAGTACGAACCTTCTGACCAATCAGAGTCGAGGATTTCGACTGTGCAGCGATATGACGTAACGCGCACGAAGACGCAAAATCTAAAGGATGGCGTATGACCCAATGTTGAACTCGTCCCTCCACAGCTCATCTCTGTCGGCAAAAGTGCCTGATAGATAATTAATCATGTGAACCGCACTATACGAGCCAAGTTTTCTATTGGGGGGGGCACACACACACACACACTCACTATATCAGCTTTCTGAGTGGCGCAACTGTTTAAAAACACACAGTATGCGGAGCAAACTATATCGCCCATTTTTCCTTCTGATACAGTGCATGATCTGGGTTTATTGGAATAATTAGACAAAAAGTATTAGACTTGGTCGTTTACTGCATTCCGGTGTGCAGTTCATTTGAAAATGTTTTCAAGAACAAGGGATCTGTCAAAGTCTGGTCTTGTTCGTAGAAGTGTAGCATGGTACGAACGAAGGAGATTTCCGAAGACCTCAGGAAAAGAGTTGTTGATGCACATCAGGCTGGAAAGGTTACAAAACCATCTCTAAAGAGTCTGGTCTCCACCAATCGACATCCTGACAGATTGTGTACAAATGGAGGAAATTCAAGACCGTTGTTACGCTCCTCAGGAGTGAAGACCAACCAAGATCACTCCAAGAGCAAGATGTGTAATAGTCCACGAGGTCACAGAGGAACCCAGGGGAACTTCTAATCAACTAAAGTCCTCTCTCACATTGGGTCATGTTAATGTTCAAGAGTCCACCATCAGGAGAAGACTGAAGAACAATGGTGTGCATGGCAGGGTCGCAAGGAGAAAGCTACTGCTCTCCAAAAAGAACATTGCTGCCCCGCTGCCGTTTGCTCAAGATCATATGGAGAAGCCAGAAGGCTGGTGGAAAAATGTTTTGAATGTTAAAATGAGAAGCGTTATGTTTGGAGAAAGGAAAACACTGCATTCCAGCATAAGACTGGACAACTGAGACTGGACAACTCGCCATAATTGATGAATCTGAGGAGAAAGAGACAATGAGAAAGAGACAAGACAATGATCCTCAACACACGTCGTTCTATCAAAGAACGGTTAAAGAAGAATAAATGTCATTTTTTTTTTGGAATGGCCAAGTCAAAGTCCTGACCTTAATCCAGTAGAAATGTTGTGGAGTACTGATACTGTGCCAGATACTGAAAGCAAAGTTTCATATACATTTACCTCTCACAGAGATGTAATATTAGATCATTTTCCTTAATAAATAAACGGCCATGTATAATTTTATTGTCTCATTTGTTTAATCGGGTTCTCGTTGTCTACTTGTAGGACAAAGGAAAATCTGATGATGTTTTAGTTCATATTTACGCAGGTTTACAGCAAGTTCTCAAGCTTTCAAGCACCACTGTGTGTATATTGGGCCACATTGATCGATCTTTTAATAAAGTTGCGCGCAAATGTGTCGTGTAAACCGAATCGAACGAAATGTTCCGCTGGATTTACGAACGGTTAGGAAATTGTACGTAATCCGTACAAATTCGATTTGAAGTGGATCGAGTCGAGGTTGACGTCCACTCATGTATGAGTTTACACACACTCGAGGGCACGAATACGAATACGAGTAGGATACGAATGTTTAATTTTCCAAATTCGTGCAGTTTTCATGAATACCGAATTTCTTGTGTAAACACTCTTACGAACGATTTACGCATAAATCAGTTCGTTTCCAGCTTGCTAAACGGGGCTCGCTGTTTATAAAGATAATGATTTTTTTTAGTACTTCAAAGAAGCATTACAGTTTTAAAATACATTTTGAATAAACTGCATCTTTAACACGTCTTCTCTTAAATTATAGTTAGCAATAAAAAAAAATAAAATGCATTACAGAGGAAATACACAAAAGATTTTATACTGAAAATGTAATATTAATAGTCCTCAATAATATTTGTTTCAAAATAATGCATGGTCATTATTTTTTTTTAAAACAATCAACTTCAGTGTAAAAAATAAATGTTTTACTTCTAACAACATCACAAATTCAACTTTAAAAAAAAAATAATAACCTGTATGCTTAATTTACATAAATAAAACCATGCATCCCTAATTTGCATAAATAAACATTTAAAAAATGGACCCAGTTCATCGCTAACACCTTGCTTTAATTAATAAATAATCATTTAACAATGTAATATATATATATATATATATATATATATATATATATATATATATATATATATATATATAAATAATAAATATTTCTCGGGTTTTATTTCACTGAAAACAAAAAGCATATGCGCGCGCGCGACACGCTGCCACAGAGCTTTGTTTATCCAGCGTGCGCGTGTGGGGGTGTGGCCACAGCGCGACATCCTATTGGCTGGAAGAGGGGCGGGTGCACTTCAGTGGGCGTGTCCTTGTGAACAACAACTTTGAGCAGAAGCACACACGCGTCAGCGTCGCGCGGCATGCTCTTCAGAAGAGGTAGGGAAAGTCTTTCTCGCAGATTTCCCTTTTCCCTGTATTTAAATCCGTTACTGCGTGTGCTTTGAGGAAGTTTAAAAATAGAAATAAATAAATAATAAGATAAATAAATAATAAAATACTTAACACGAGGGAGGGAAATAATAATGTGCTCATACTCCTGAAATGGGCGCGTGCTGACTGGTTTCCATGACTACGTCCGTATGACGTTCTGTACTAAATGGGCTTTAAAGGTTACGTCACCATATTAAAACTATAGTGCATGCTCATATAGTGTACAAAATACTGATGTGTGTGTGTGTGTGTGTGTGTGTGTGTGTGTGTGTGTTGTGATGTTTGAAGTGTTGTGCATTCTGAGATGCTTTTCTGCTCACCATGGTTGTAAAGAGTGATCACTTGAGTGACCCTAGCCCAGCTCCTCTATTCTTCTCCATCTCCCATCAACAAGGTGTTTCCATCCACAGCAATGTTTGTTTGTTTGTTTGTTTGTTTGTTTGTTTGTTTCCATGCACCATTCTCTGTAAACTCTAGAAACTGTTTTGTGGGGAAAATCCCTCTAGACCAGCAATTTCCCGAAATAGTTTCCGACATGCTGTGCAGCTTTTGGACGTCCTGTCCATTCTGAGATGCTTTTCTGCTCACCGTGGGTTGTACAGAGTGATTATTTCAGGTACTGTCGCCTCCATGTCAGCTCGAAGCTGTTCTCCTTTGACGTTTCCGTGCACAGCAGTTCCACGCGTCGGAACTCAACCCGAGAGACTGGTTTGTGTGAGAATCCCAGGAGGCTAGCGGTTGCTGAAATAGTCAAACCAGCTGCAGTTAAAGCCAATGAGAATTGATTTCCCCCATCCTGATGTCCGATACGAACTCCGACTGAAGCTCTTGACGTGTATCTGCACGATTTTCTGCTACCCGATTGGCAGGTATTTTAACCGATTCCTGTAACTAAGTTTGGCGGAACCTATCGAAAACCGATTAATCAAGCGATAGTTGTTTTTTTTATTGTTACTGAATGAAAAGTTTATTTATTTATTTAGTTATTTTTTTTACAAAAATGAACTACCATGATAAATATTAATTATATATTAACTGTTAATTAGTATTACAGTAAATGAAAGATACACGTCCAAACTGGAGCAAATAGTAACGCTCCGAATAACAAATAAAAATCTGAAATGCATCAAAAAACACTTCAAATATCACAACAAAGTTTGTCAGTGCTGATTTTTATTTCGCCTCGAGAGGCCGCTCTCGTACCGCGTACTGACCGCGGCAATCGAGAAAAAGTGTGAATGTTTGTAACCGATAGTTACAGCAATCGACGTCTATATGTAATATTTATAACTTATATACCGGGACACGCTTCAGATCCACCATGACTTGGACAAAGCAAAATAACTGCGTAATGATCTCATCAGGAACTAGGCGTGTCACATGGCCCTCTTAGTGAAGAGGAACCTCAGTGAGACTAGCAGACCAGACGGTTGCGTTTCAGCGTGGAGATGATATCATAGCCTTCAAGTCAGACACGGTGGGGGGAAATAAACAGAACGAATACATCTGAACTTCATCGAGTAGTTTCATGCGTGTGTTTATGAGTGAAGATCGCTTTTTACAAAGTATCTGGAACGTGACAGTAATCGACAGAAAGCACGTCACTTGCTGGAATTTTCAGCTAGATCTTTCCCCTACACGTGACCGCTACAAGCCATTGAGGGTGGGGCAAACGCATAAAGCCAACGCGTGTTCTCCCTGTGCTTCCCGGGTTTCCTCCCCAGTCCAAAGACATGCGTTGTATGCTGACTGGCGTCTCATAAATCCCTAGAGAGCCCCTAGCGATCGGCGCCAGGCTTCCCGGTGCCCTCGAGTTCCTTGGCAGAGGTTCCTGTGACCCTGTCTCGAAAAATCGGTATGGGATATGGAAGTTTAAGAAGTAAACTAGTGATGGGACACAGGTACATGTGGGACAGATTGCAGGTTTGTGTGTAGTCTGAGTGATTAGGGAGTTGTGTTGCTGAAGAACTCAGTCACACACCTGAGAGTATTATTGATCTGGGTGGCTTGCGGTTTTGCACGTAGTCACGGTGTTACGGAGAGTTCCGGGCGAGGGGCGTGGCTTGGTGATGAAGTGGATGGGCTTAGAGGCGGGGTTTGGTGTGTGTGTGTGTGTGTTGGAAAGTCAGCTGAGAGACTGTCTGTACCTCAACGGGAATATCAGCGTTCGAGGGAGCAAAAGCAGCGCTTCTGGGTGAGGAATCCACTTTTAAACTGCATTTGATTCCTGCGCAAAACTTTTGGTACCCGCCTAGAAATCCGGCCATGTGGGTTGGTTGGATAGATAGATGGATGGATGGATGGATGGATGGATGGAGGGAGGGGTGGTGGTGTTGGGCCGGTGTGTGCACTCTCTGATCGCGTGCTCCTGATCTAAACGGTGAAAGTGTTTCAATCTTGCAGCGCGTTTAAAACTAACGCACGCGACGAGCAAAGCGATCCTCGCGCTGGATCCCCGGCGGGGTGGATCTAGTTGTTCGCAGCGTTGCTCACGTGGTCGCGTGCACGCACCGTTTGGCTGCGTTTCTTCGAAATGATCTTTCGAAATTCCGATCACGTCGTGAATGCATCGCGCGCTAAACCGTCTCGCTTTCTAACTATCCGGATCGTTATGGTTACATGATGCTTCCAGATATTATCCGATCTAGTGACCGTGATCCGTTATTGGCTGAGGATAACTTCATGCTTAATGTTGGAGACTTTTTTCTTTTTTTTTCTTTTTTTTTGTTTTAAAGTTGATGAACGATTCACAATGGAATCGATTCTTTTTCTTTTCTTTATTTTTGAAGTGGACGACTCCTTTGAGCGAGTCGGTTGGTGCGAATCGGCACAAATGAATCGCTTTTTAATTAAGGGGTGTCAAGCTGGACCTAAAGAGCTTTGATGGCTGTTTTGCTTCATTAAAGAAGGTTTAAAAAAAATAAAAATAAAAAAAGCTGACTTGATGTATCACAGGCTTATAGATAGACTGATCTATGTAATTATCAGTCAAATAAAACCAATTATTTTGAGGAAAGGTGAGAGTGCAGGCTTTCTTCAGTTTGTGGTTCAGGGGTGTTCAGTGAAATGAATTAAAACTGGTGAAGTTCAGTTCACTTTTTTGTTTGTTTGTTTTTGTTTTGGTTCGTTTAAAAGAATCGAATCTGTCAAATGAATCATCAGTGATTCATACCAAGTGTCCTGTCCCTGGATTGTGGTTTTTTATATATATATATAATATAATTTTGCTACAAACTGTGAGTGCAGAACCTATGGTCTATCTGTTTTCATATTTTTGTATTATTTTTATTTATTTGTTTTATTATTTATCCTTTATTTAACCAGGAAGACCCCATTGAGATGTCAATGTCTTCTTCCAGGGAGACCTGGTCAAGACGGCAGCACGTAGAGTTTCACACAGAGACAATCCCCTAAAACAATACCCATAGAAAAGCATTAATAAGAGTGAAATCAGGAAAAAGCACTCGCAAGACTCCTTTAGTACCATTGTAAAAGTACTGGGAGGTAGCGATCAATGATTCGCATGGTTCTGATTGGCCAGAAAAGTTTGATGAATTTTCTATACAGTCCCTCCAGGATTTTGTGATTGCGGAAACGAACAGGAGACCAAGGAAACGCAGCGATATTCAGAGGTCGCGATATTTCCCGTAGGTTTGGGCGCCGTCGCAACGCTCGTTCGGCCCGAGCCCGCTTCGATCCACGTGCGTCGAAGTCGGTCTCGTTTGCCAACAAACGTCACAGCGGATGGCCGTGCAAAACAATTTCGTGCGATTGCTCCTTCTGATATGTTTAAGCGTCTCTAGTAAACAGTTCATTTAACCCGATTCAACCCGAACACTTCACATGATCCACGTTTCAACTCTAAGTCTATTTTTAAACTGTATTGTTAAACAAGTAATCTAATGATCTGACCTTATTCTGAATAAGACGATATTCTGATTAAGGTGTTTACATGAGTTGTTATAGAATATTCCTTTCGTGTTTAGGTTTCATGTGTTCTAGAACGTAGATGGATTAACGGTACACGTCGTTACGTGCCCACGCCACGCCGTCCGATGTCCTGGTACGTTCAGAATTTCACGTATCGACATGCAGTTGGTCTTCGTTATGGGACCGTATACAGTTTTATGTGTTTCGGCTGTAATTTTACATAAGTTTCAAGTGCGGTTAAATATTTGTCATGCTGTGCAAATAGACGACTGCTTGAAGCCGTGGGCTGCGTCCCAACCCGCGTACTTACCTACTATATAGTAGCCGAGATACATGTATTCCTCCTACTATATACTGTATATGTTCCTGCTCACTATATACTGTAGTAGGTATGTACGCGGTTTCCGACGCAGCCGTGCTCTCTTGTTTGCTGTAAAACTGTCGAGCGCTGCAGTGCGTGTACGTGTCCTGTCGCAAAATGCGGTGAAAACTCCCACACGACGTTAACAGTGTGTTTAAGGTGTGTACGTGTCTGTAACGCACGTCGATAATGCGACTAAAACAGGAATACTCCACACGTCTTAATTCCATCTGTGTTTACTTCGAGTATGACTTTAATCAGATTAAGGTCATCAATAATCTCTGTTTACATGCTAATTTCTTAATCGGAGTATCGTCTGAATCAGGTTAATATCGGATTATTGTTGTCCATGTAAACGTACGGAATGATGCAATTAATCTTTCTGTAAACAGACATTTTTGGAAGGAGTCTCCAGTGTCAGAGCTTTATAGCAGTGAGCATGTTCTTTGCCCCAGGGACGTCTTCAGTGCAGAGAGCTTTTCATTTTCCTGTTTCTCGTTCGCCTGATATTATGTCACTACGATCGCGGTAACATAGCTAGAAATGGATCAGATGGACAGTGTGTTCTTTTTAATAAAGTGAACATTGGCGAATTGCTGTGGGGAATTTAAGAGGAATGAAATGCTTCAGGACGTTATCCGAAAAGAATCTTTTTATATAACTCCGAGGTAACGCCAGTTCGCGTTGTGCTGCATCGCATCACATCACATCACACCACCCCGTCGTCGATTGTTTTCCGACGTATATCTTCCACAGGGTTCGGAATATCACAGTTGTTTCTAAAAGTTCTTATAAAACAGCGAATGTCTCGAATATATATTTTCTGTTTGTTTGTTTTTCATCGCTAAACTGTGCTTGGATAGAGTTAGATATCCGTGGTGTACGGCGCCCCCGGTGTATGCTGTACGCTCCGTTTCGGGACATATGACTGCACATGCGAAGCCAAACAAATCCTACACGTTTGGGATGAGGTCATTCTTGCCAAAGTACCCTTTATGTGACTTAATCTATTGATCTAGGACTGTGCTCCATGAGTTTATGTTCGCTTTAGATTCCTGCAAACCGTACGAGATGCTTGAAGGCAGAATGACACCGGGCAAACAGGAAAGCTAGGACTTCCTTACTACTTTGTTTGCACCGTCATTGCTCGCGGAACAAAATCCCCATTGTATTAGATGACGGCTGGTCAAGACCGTTTCTTTTGGGCAGCAAAGATGGCTTGCCTTCCCTGCTGTTAACTGATCAACTTTAATTCAGACTTTGAGATTGGGATGCGTTGATGATGATACGGGTAAATCAAATGTATGAATGCAAAGCTCTTCCTGAGTTTCGTAAATCAATGGAGTAACGAGATAATCGACACACGAGTTTGTGTAATATGTCCTGACGTCGTGTGTTCGTCACAGGGGCTCATAAGGTTAGTGTATCGCCGGTGCTTTATCCAGCTATTTCGAAACGATTCCGTGTAAACATCAGTGTGTGATGGCGAGCACGAAGCTTCATGAGTCACTACACAGGAACAGCGGTTAATCATATGCCTCAGTTAAGCTCTCAATAAAAAAAACGTTTAGCTGTCTAACCTGCCTCGCAGTGCTTGTTGGCCAGATTTCTTGCCAAGTTGACTGCTTTTGCAGTTTGTTTGTTTTTTTTGTTTTTTTTTTTGCATTCAACTCTACACCAGCATGTTGGTTCTTAGAGGAGATTTAAATCTTATTAATAAATGCCCCAGCTGGCTACGATGACTTTGATTAACATGTCTATGAGCACTTTAATTCGATTCAAATTCCCAATCCAGGTTGACCTTCCGAATTTATGTCCCATCTTTTCTGCTAAGGCTCGGGAGCTGGCTACCTTGACAGGAATTCTGAGATTTAATGGCTATTCTAGATCGGCTCGTACATTTCTACTTCAATGCAAAGACCCAACTCTGTGTATGTCCTGCAAGACACCCCCCCCCCCTTTCTGTTAAACATATTTTATTGGAGTAGACAACTAGTGACAACTTAACTTTATGTAGTAAGCTCACTTAAGGACTTGTTTAGTAAGATTTTTTTTTCTCGAAAGGGTTTTAGAATTTTTTTTCTTTTTATCATATGTAAAAGATCTTACACGATCTTAACTGCAATCTTGTTTCGTTTGTATTTTTATATATGCAACTCTTGTGTTTTTTGGAATTCAGTTTTTGCCATGAAGGTACATTCAGATGCTAGCATGGCGTTCAAATCTTTACTACTACTACTACTAATTACTGGCTAATGATATCTTCCCAAGCTGACCTGACTGGGTTTCTGAGAAGAATTTTAGATCATTTCCTCAAAAGTTTCAGCTGACTAACACGAGCTAACCTGACATGGTTTCCTGTGAGGAATGTTCAGTAATGTTTATAAACGTTCCAGCTAGCTAAACGTTCTAGCGAGCTAGTCTGGCGAGAGGATCAGAGATTTTCCATGCAGCCATCAGCCATCCCAGGATCTACAACCCCGATTCCAAAAAAGCTGGGACGCGGTGTAAAATGTAAATAAAAAGCAGAATGCAATGGTTTGCAAATCTCATAAACCCGTATGTTATTCACAATAGAACATAGAAAACACATCAAATGTTTAAACTGAGTAAATGTAGCACTTTAAGAAAAAACGTAAAGTAATTTGATGGCCAGAAATCGTCTCAGAAAAGTTGGGACAGGGCAATAAACGGCTGGAAAATTAAGTGTTATTAAAAGGAAACAGCTGGAGGTTAATTGTCAACAGGTCAGTAACATGTTTGGGTATAAAAATAGTAAAAATAGTTCTTTCAGCAGTAACGATGGGCAATCTGTGAAAAACTGCATTTTGTTGAACAATTTCAGGATAATGTTCCTCAATGTAAAATTGCAAAGACTATGAATATCTCATCATCTACAGAACACGTCTTCCTCAAAAGATTCCGAGAATCTGGAGAAATCTCTGTGTGCCAGTGACGAGGGTGAAAATCAATACTGCACGCCCGTGATCTTCAGGTCCTCAGGCTGCACTGCATTAAAAACAGTCATGATTCTGTAGTGGAAATCACTGCATGGGCTCAGAAACACCTCCAGAAAAACATCAACTGTGAACACAGTTCGCCGTGCCATCCAACAAACTCTGGTTAAAACTCTATCATGCAAAGAAGAAGCCATATGTGAACATGGTCCAGAAATGCCACCGTCTTCTCTGGGCCAAAGCTCATTTAAAATGGACCGAGGCGAAGTGGAAAACTGTTCTGTGGTCAGACGAATCAAAATTCTTTTTGGAAACCATGGACACAGCATCCTCTAAAGTAAAGAGGACTAAAGAGGATATATATTAGTTGCAAAATGCTCCTCCAGCTGTTTCTTTTTTTAGTAACACTTATTTTCCCAGTCTTTTGTTTCCCCGTCCCAACTTTTTTGAGACGTGCTGCGAACATCAAATTCAAAATGACCTTATTGGGTTGTTTTGTCTTTTTTTACCTTCAAAAACGGAACATTTCCTCAGTTTAAACACTTGATATATTTTATGTGCTGTTCTGAATAACACACAGGTTTATGAGACTCGCAAATCATCGCATTCTGTTTTTATTGGCGTTTATTTCGATTTTACACAGCGTGGAATTGGGGTTGTACTTCTACATGTGCTCCAAGTCTCTTTCCATGGCTACGGGGCAACTTCGTGTGAGCCAAGCACATTCCATTCAGCCTTGCGTCCGCTTGCTATCACTCACTACAGCCTATAGAATGCTAATACCCTCTGAGACACTGGGCATGTGAAGCTATAGAGTGTGGCGTGGACAGTACTTACCCTTGCTATTCATCCTTTGTGCTTTTATGTACAGTGATGTGGGTATCCATGGGGAATGATTAGGCTGTATTCGGTCAGGTGGAATTCTGAGCGGAGCTTCTTTCAATAGAATGGCACGAGCTGTCAAAAGTTTTTAGTTACAGTTAGTTAACATGAACCAACTTGAGCATTTCGGAGAGGATTTTCCGCTCATGTCATATGTATGCGCATTTCCACAGCTAGCACTAGCCTTGTTCTCGAGAACAAAACAACACTTTGGACGTAAATATATTCAGACCGAGGCCCCTGAACACCCAAAAAGTTCGATTAATATCATTACGTTACAAATTTTTCCTTTTGTTCTTTAAAAAAAAAAAAAAAACAAGCAGCTACTAAGTAAATTCACATAAATTCGATATGTTCTAAAATCACTCATGAGAGCCAAACCGGTTCATAAAGTTATAGTGCTCGACATGTTTAACACCTCTTATCTCTGTCGTGAGCAGCGATATTTTATCATACTCCTTTCAAAAAATTTGGCTGACGAAGCTTCATGAATCAGTAGACAGGAAAGGTAGTTAATCATATGCCTCAGTTATGCTCACAATCAAACCTTTAGCTATCGAACCTGCCTCGCCATGCTTGTTGGCGAGATTTCTTGCCAAGTTTCCTGCGTTGGCTGTGTTGCAGTGGAGGTGTTTAGAACATGTTTTGCGTTCATTCGCTCACTGAACTCAACACTAACCAGTTGGCTAATACAAGTTAACATGCCAGGACTTATAAGTGGAATTTTGGATCAGATTTATATTAATAAATGAAAGTTTGCTGTATGTTCAATACTATAACGTGGTCAGTTTTGAAACGTTCGATAACTTTGTTGTTGCACATTCAGATTGTATGTGATCATTTATTAATTTTTTTCGGGTTTATTTTTTAATAAGCGCGATAAAAGATTTATCTTCTAAACAAAGATGGGGTTAAACATGAGAAATGCTGTAATAATAATAATAATAATAATTGAAGACAGTTTTGTTCATATATTATAGGAAATTTCTTCGTTAGAATTTAGCGCCAACGGTGTGCCTTTGTGGGTTTTTATTTGTTTCCAGCGTATAGTTCTGATTTCGAGAATCGTGATACTACGCCTTCTATTCGTATCAAGGTCATGGCCTCAGGTCCTGAAACTTTGAAAGCAAAAGCATGGTGGCTTCGACTTTCCACAGCGAAGTCTTTCATCTCTAATAAGATTGGTCTGAGCTGTCTAAGGAATGTTGGTTGCATAATGCAGGTATGAAAATCCCACATACATGCTGTGTAATGGAATTTGCAGTTCCAGCACTTTAAGCAAACTAACATTTATGCCCAAGTCGGTGAGCAGTTGGTGATACGGCTGGAGCAGTAGTCCCGTCATTGGTTGATATTAATGCGCTCATGTTATTAGAAGTCACTGCTGATTCGCTGGAGCTCATATTTTTGGACGGAGTCTCCTGTGTAACAGTTCGAGGTAAAGCTGTAACTGTTTTCTGACACAGGAGAATCTTCTCGATGGAAGGCTTTGCAGTACTATAGTTATCGGCAAATTGCTCAAGTATAAGGGGAATAAAACACTTTTTTTGTTAAAATTGGGGTGTTAACAGGAACTTCATGCCATGCCATCTGTGATGTCTCATTAAAACACTATGATCAAAAGTAAACACAAGTAAAGCCAGCGAAACCACAAGGTGCAGTGAAAGTGCGTTTTTATTATTGATTTAGGACTGTAGTTTAATTAAGTGATTTTTGTGCATCCATAAAAAAAAATAATTGGGCATTAATACTATAAAAAAATAAAAATAAAAAAAATATATATATATATATATATATATATATATATATATATATATATATATATATATATATATATATATATATATATATATATATATATTTAAAAATGTATAATTTATTTTAGTTTATATAGTGTATTTATGCATATTTTTTATGGATGCACAAAAAGCAAAGAATTAAACTACAGTCCTAAATCAATAATGTATGTTCATGTGTGTGTTCTTTTCTGTTTTGAACTGAATAGTTGTGTAAAGTTTTAGTCTGAAGTTTATATTTGTAACACTCAGTTTGTGGATTTTATTTTAAATAAACAAGCAAAAAAAAAAGGTACTGAAAGTTTGCCCCGGCCCATCCGATTAATCGGAAACAAATTATCGGCCAACTAATTGATTATGAAAATAATGGCTCAGTTGCAGCCCTAATAGATATAAAATCGTACCATTGTCTAACTAGTAATAGCTGTGATCTTGAGAGCCTCAGAAACACAAACATTGATCTAAAATTACAACTGATTTTCTGTAACCAAACCAGTTCTAGATTGTCCTCCTCGGCTTCACGTCCGCCTTCCGCCGTACTCGTTTTCGCTCTGCACGTGAGCTGCGAATGGGTCGCGGACTGTCTCACACAGAAATGCATCATCGACTAGGCTTTATCGTTATAATCGAGGGACATGATAAGACTAATTCTTATCATGGGGAGAATTTCTACCGGTATATCGCAGACGATAAGATCTCACCCGTCCCTACTAACCACCGCATCATTGATTATTTTCATATAACAGCAGCACCCCCCCCCCCCCCACCCGCCCAATGTTATTCCTTATTACCTCTACACAGTCAAAAGCAATTCTTTAGTGTGTTGGTCAAGTTTAATGTATAAAATTTAGAACAAATTGTATTCAAAGTCACTTGCTAGTAAGAACTGTTGAGGCGGAAGAGCCTTGCTTGGATTTGAAGTACCAACCTTCTAATTATTAGAACCTTATTATTGTGGCCTTATAACTGGTAGTCAAGTAGAGATGTTCTGATTGGTTGCGTGTTGGTGCTCCCGATCATTTCTTTCTCTTTCCTTGTTTACAAAGCTTGGGGTACCACAGTTTCTTTTTGTGTTTTTGATTTACACTTGGCACAATGTGATAAAAATGTAACCTTTAACCTCTGAACTATCACTTCTACACAGAATGAATGAATGAGTTTAGTTTGGTAGCAGTGCATGAAAATTGTCCATGTACCCATTTTCACATCAACAACACTTTTTGTTTTTTTGTTTTTTTCCCCCATGACACAAATCTAACTTGACAACCGTATTTTTGTTGCCTTTCTCTGAATCGTGAATGGGACCTGTTGAATTATAAAGTTGGAAGGATACGCTCAGCCCACCCACGCAGCAGTTATGGGCACAGAGACAAGAGCTCCTGTCCTATTAGTTCACTTTCCTAAGAGCCTTGTTCCTCACCGACTGAAACCGTCCTGCAATTAGAGACCGCCCGTGTTCCCAAAAGCCTTTCTTCAAGTGCAGTTTGTCCTTGTAATGTCCTGTTAATTTCAAAATAATTACTCAACAGTGGAAACTGTATATTGCTCACGTCCATGAAAAATAGTTTTTTCTATATTGCTTTCTAAACAAAGTCTCTACTTTAGGTTTTGTCTTGTTGTGCGTTAAAGATCTATACATTCATGAGTAGACCAAGAATAAATACACATAAGGACTTAACACTGACGACAAGGCTAGGAGTGTTTGGGGACCAAGCAACTTGTACTCTATATGGCCAAAAGTAAGTGGATACCCCTCCTAATAATTGAGGTCTGGGGGTTTTCGCCACACCTGTTGCCAACAGGTGGATAACATCAAGCACATAGCCATGCATTCGCTATAGATGAACATTGTCCTGAAGAGCTTGGCGACTTTAAACATGGCAGTTATTGAACGCCACCTTTGCGACGAGCCAGTTTGTAAGATTTTGTGAAACGGGCGCGTCTAGGACCAACAACAGCTCAGCCACGACGTGACCTACAAACCCTAACCCTACTTTCGAGACTGCCATTGGAAGCAACATCAGCACAAGGACTTGTGTTCTATTAAACGGGCTTCCATGGCCGATCAACTCCACACACGTTTAAGATCTCTATCCTCCATTCCAAGAGTCGGCTGGAGTGGCGTAAAGCACACTGGACTCTAAAGCAGTGGAAACGTGTTCTCTGGAGTGATTGCTCACTTGTTGGGTCCCAATAGACCCAACAGGTTTTCACTCATTTATCATCGGTTCCTGGTTCATCCTGGTCAGGGTCACTACGAGTTATTAATTTGTTTATATTTTAACAAACCGATGTTTTGTCTGAAAATATCACGGCAAGTGTAGGAGCTGGTGGGATGGAGAATGGGGGTTTTAATACAGTCCTCTGTTACTCGACAAGTAAGTATCTGTCTGGCAAGTTCCTTTTGGGCCCCCAGTTTTACAGCCAAAGAAAACAAATTTTCTAACAACCGTTCACAAAGAGTACTCCTGATGATATCATACAACAGCACTGCCAAAAATGGAGATTGTTTATAGAACAGAAAAGGGGCTCAGCTATATGATTACCGCTGATATGGTAGTAGTACTTAAGAACCTGTTTATAGCAATGTCTATACTTGAGCCCAGATAGCTACTTCTAGCCTAGCACTGGCCATGCTATTTCTGTTTCCTAAGCCTACCCTCGTTTAAGCGAAGACGCAGCGGCTGTTGTCACACCACCCAAGCTTGACACTCTTGTTATGCTGTGGGTAGATCCCATCTGGCCTGGATTAACCTCCTAAGCAGAGGGCTGCAAGCTTCAGTCATGCAGGGTACGTGTGAAAAATCACTGAGTATTTATAGCCTTTACGAAATATATCCAGCCGGTCTTTTAGAGTCGCACCTTACCCAAAGCCAGTAAACATAAAGAGCGATATCTTGCGAAACAGCTTCATTCTCTTGGCTCCATGTTTCTAGTCAGCCTAACTGTGGATGGGACAAAACTGGATCCTAATCAGATTAGGGTACATTTCACTTTTCCACTCCGTTCCTAACCTATCCTTTCAATTGGATATGAACCGAAGAATGTTTTGGTTTTGATGGATATTATCAGGGGAACGATCCGTTTCCATCATCATTCTCTGAGTATTTATTCTATGCTGCAGCCTACATGTGTGTACTTGTGTGATGGCCTAATGAAGGTTCCTACAGGTCGTCCGTGGGGGCGGTTAGCTTTTACGCATCTAGCCGATGTAGGAGATTTGAGCACTACAGTCATGGCACATCAACTCTAAGCCTGTCAACATGGCTGTAAGTCGACACTCTGCTTTTTCTTTTGGTAATCTGGATCTTGACAGGCTCGTGCAAGGGGTATTTGTATAGCCTTGAAGGGTGTCTTATGTTATAACGCATCAAAGTGGAAGCTCGGCAGCAGTGCCCTCGCAAATTTATGCCTACATTGACTGCAGTTTGCATAAATCTGCAGACTCTCTCTCTCTCCTTTATTGTCTTTCTCTGGTTTTGTATTGCATTCTCGGGTTACATGATTTTGCCGTTGTATTGTTTTGTTATCGTACTGGAGTAAAGTTACAGTAGGTGTCTCGTGGACTTAGTGACTGGTGCAAGGGGCGGATTTTTTTATTTTATTTCATTTTTTATGGTACCTACCATTTGCAGTAATGAGTGGCACGGTATGGCGTCAGAAGCTCTGGTCTTGATCGATAATGACTGATGACAAATACACAAAAAACCCTTTTAAGGGTTAAGAGTAGACATTAACTGGAACGTATCTTACCTAGTGTCTGGAGGTAAGGACGCTCCACATTATCTAATACTAATAATACATTTTAAAAAGTGTGTTCTTTGACAAAGAAAAATGGTAAATAGCGCACTTATATAGCGCTTTTATCCAAAGCGCTTTACACTGTGTCTCATTCACTCATACTCACACACACACTCGCACACCAACGGTAGCAGAACTGCCATGCAAGGCACTACCTTGCCATCGGGAGCAACTTGGGGTCCAGTGTCTTGCCCGAGGACACTTCGGTATGTGGAGTCACGTGGGCCGGGAATCGAACCGCCAACCCTACGATTAATGGACAACCCGCTCTACCACCTGATCCACAGCCGCCCCATTTATTGTTAATAAAAGTTTATGGAAGGAGTCTCCAGTGTCAGTGCTTGAAGTTTTCCGCTACCGGAAACTCTTTAGGGTAGAGCACACTGTGGTTTCATTACAAGCTGCATTTGTTTTGTTTTTTTATGAAATTAAGTCGGGGGAGGGGGGAGTTATGTTTATATCTACCACAACATAAGCGATGTCTGTGAAACTAGTTCCCGCTGTTCCGCACCATTACGTGAGCATTTCGCTAAAAGAGAGTGTGGTGAATCTACATAGTGATTCAATTAATGATTCTTAACTGTGGACTGTTGGGCTGTGTTTGTTTTCTGAGCGTCTTGGCAGTGAGAATACTTGGCCTGCCAGTTGCAACGGTACAAGATTACAGTTGAAATACTTTCTTGGAACTGATGTGCTTAAGCTTCTAAATTTAATTTAATTTAATCATTCAGGAAAGCTTTCAGTGTTGCCCAGGCATAGATTGCATGTCTCATCAGAGGTTAAACAAGGCAAGCTCAGCGATTAGAGCCGTCTCGCCCTGAGAGAGAGAGAGAAAGAGAGAAGGGCGGGTGCTGCTCGGGATGAAGAAAAGATTCTGCGATGTTTATGCAGAACCGCTCATGTGCTAGTAACTGTGAGGTTGTGAGTGCAAGTCCTAGGATTAATGCCAGATGATGGTCCAACGAGCAAAACCCTTAACTGCTCAGCTGTAGTCAGGAACGTGAATGTAAATATGTACATCTCTTCAGACGCTCAACCCCGCCCACCTGTGGGCATTTCTCTCAGGCTCTGGATGCCACATCTGGACAACAGTACAACCCACATTCCAGCATTTCATTCTCCTTGCCAGAGGTTCTCTCCCTCTGTTTCTCTTCCATCTCCTTCCGTTGCTCTTTGGCCCACAAATCAGTGTGTGCCAATTAGTTGCTCTTGTTCTGACACCCCGTACGTTGAAAAACATTCTCCTAGCATTCCTGAGCAGGTACAGTGATGATGAAATAAAAGCCCATGGCAAGTGTGCTGGTTGAAATGATCGGTGATATCCTGAGGCATTTACAACTCTATAGCAAAACATTTTTCACACAGGTCCTTTTAGTATTAGCCATGGATTACCATTCTGGTACCTCTGAATGAGCTGTTTACTCTAGAAACGAATTGCACATAGTGAGCACCTTCAGCTTAAATTTAAAACGTCACCACTAACATAGATTTATTTATATTTTTTATTCCTGAGCACAGTTAAAAAATATATATATATATAAATATATATACAAAAAAAACCTTTTACGTCCCCACCTACATCTATATTTAACTGCTCTAATGAAATTTTTATGGAAATGATATTGTTTATGCATCAACTCTGAGAAGCACTCCCACACAAAACAGGATGTTTCCCCCAGCAACACGGCACTGTTTCGACAAAGAGTTGAGTCGTATTTTCTTCTTTAACCCTTTAAACTCCAGTCTTGTTCAGTCGAGTTTCCTCGAGCGTGTTATTCGGTCACTGATTAAGTTAAATAGCTGTAACCTTTTGCAACGAATAGCCTTAATGAGAGTTATGCAAGTTCTTTGGCGCTGAAGGGGACCGCATAAGTATAGCTAAAGATTAGAGTTGGGTTCAAATGTGAATCCTGTTTCATTTTTGGTAACTTTTTCTTATTTATTTTTTTTAATAAATGTTTTACCTTTTAGGGTTAGTTTTTGGGGTTTTTTTCCATATAAGATTACTCAGTCAGCCATGTACATTCGGTGATGCTTCTTTTAAATACTAAACTTGTTTGTTTCTGTGTTTTTATATATGTAATGTATATCGTTTCCTTGCCGAGAGATTTATTAAACGTTGTCTCCTCAAATACATCCAAAAATTTTGATCAACTCGTATGTACAGTTTGTAAACCCTTTTGAATTCTCGATATATCTGCGTAAATATGACCTAACAACGTCGTCAGATTTTCACACAAAGCCCTCAGAGTAGATAAAGATAAAGAGAACCCGATGAGATTGGAAGAGATAGTATACTTGGTCAGTGCAAATCAGGTTTATTGTCAAAGTGTACAGACTTTCAGCTGGTTTGCGATGAACAAATGAAACGAAGGCAATTCAAACGGTTCGACATGACTAATGATTCAAGTGGTTTCCCACCGATTCAACTGAAAACGCAACTCAAAATTATTCACCCCCTTCGTGGCGAGCATCTTTAGTATCCCACCATCGCGTCATCGATTATTTTCCTATAACATCGTGCGTCGTTGTGTGTTGTTCCATATTTTTGAATAATGTATCATTTCGTTTTAACGCACTGAATTTTTACATCGTGTTGGAGGTAGTTTTTGGTGCTGTGTCGTAGCTGGTATGGCCGTGCTTGGATATGCATTTGCCACCAAAAAGAAAAGAAATCGAGCCTTTTAAAGCTGCAGTATGTTTGGTACTTCAAGCATGTATGCCTCCTGTGTCTCTGTTTTGCTTCTGGACAGCCGCGTCTATGAATAACGCAAATATTTGTAAGCGCTGCCCGATTTAGGAGAAAGAATTTCTGACCTCGTGAATGGCGTGGAGCTGGGGTGGGACGGCGAGAGATCTCGGCAGACGCAGCACTTTTTTTGCTCTGACGCTGCCCACAAAAACTTCCCTTGGGGATTTTGTGTCATCACACTGGCATAGAGCTCTGCCTCTCCCAAGCCATACCCCTATTTTAGACCGCTGCTTTCTGCCTTTCTGTGCCCCTTGACCTAGATTTTTTTTCACTTGTAACACACGATGTTTTGCTTTACAAGTCGGATCACGTAAATTACATCTGCAGATTTTTCACTGCTTTTATTTTCTTTTAAAGCCACCTTGAATTCCTTGCATTCATTTGCCGATTATTTTTTTTTCTTCCCTCTCCAGCGAAGGTGAATGCCTCCTGATTTTTTTTTGGATTTGGGGGGGGTTTGCGAGTGCACAAGGGTTTCCCTCGGAGAATAATTTTCCCACCTCCCATTTCTAAGCCTTTTTCCTAATCACTTCTATGAGCCTAAATAAACCCAGATCGATTCTTCATTATTAGCTTGTTATTTTATCCGAGCTCATTTATTGACCTGTTCTATATTATCCGAATGTAACATGTAAGGAATAAAAGATTTTGGGACGTGTGGTGTAAAGAAGAGTTACTGTGACTCGAACTCAAAGATCGTCGTTCTGTAAATGTTAAATCAGTGTCTCCTTACAGAAAACTCAATGCTGTGGAACATCCGCCATCACTTCCTGCTTTTATCCGTTCGATAAGACCAAAAATAAATCGCAGTAGTTTGGAAAAGTCTCGAATTGCGCTCCTAGTTTTTTTTTTTTTGTTTTTGCGCTTAATTATACAAAGAACCAGATTTCGGAACCCCCACTAACCACCCCAGGTTCAGCTCCGCTCCGGACAGAATTCCCAGCAAATCGTTTCGAGATCAAGCCCCCAGATGATTGGCCATGCTAGTGCACCTGGGAGAATTGTTCTTATTCCTCTGTATTAAAGGATTTAGTGTTCCTTTCCTTCTGTCTGCAGTGAATATCCAGTAAGTGCTGTGATTTCTGGTATAGAGAATGTATGAGGATCCACCGAGCGGCTTTAGCAGCACAGTCGGGACGATGTGCTTGGCAAAGCCTCCTTAAAAAAAAAAAAAAAAAAAGATGACGACTTTTAAGGTTTAATTATAATCCTGTGTAATTGACTTGGATATGTACGTCAGTGTGAAAAGAACAAGGTAAAAAAAAAAATCCGTATCATCCATTGAAGCTGCGATCACTTTGCTGGACTAAAATCGCATCGTCTCATATCTCGAAGTGTCGGACACTTGAAGAAGCCGTTGATTCGTTTGAATAATTAAACGGCAGCTCTGAGAGCGAATCAGATCACCGTGTATTCGAACACGCCCGCTCTGATATGTTGTCGGTTATACATATTAACAGCTGATTCGCTGGAAGTTAAACGAGTCTAAGGCTAGGAATAAAACGCCTTGTTCTGTAACCAAGGAAACGTCTAGTTGTTGATCATGGCGAAGCTTTCTGTAAAGACACGTGTATTTAACATTTCTAGAAGAAGTCTCCAGTGAGTTTCCCACCCTGTGAATGTCTTCAGGACTGAGGACTTTGCGCATTGCGGACAGCTGCGTTTTTATGTATGTTTACATATATAATAATAACAATAATGATAAATTTTAGTTTTTAGAAAGCGCCTTTCATGACCCCCAAGGTCAATTTACAAATACAATTCATAAAACACTAAAACACAGTGTTATGTATGTACAATCCTACACCTATGTGTGTGTGTGTGTATATATATGTGTGTGTGTGTGTGTATGCACGCAGTATTATACATGAAACACATTATAATTAAGTATTCTGTAACCGTGCCACAGAGAAGAAACAAGCCTGACGAGATGAGTTTTTAAAGAGCTTTTGAATCTTAAAATGCATTCCCAGTTGCGGATGTGATGGGGGAAGTGAATTCCTGAGCTTAGAGGCAGTGTGACCTAAAGGCTCTTCCACCCATGATGGTAAAGTTCATGTCCAGTATTGCTAGTAGACCTGTTGAGGAGGATCACAGTAGGTGGGGAGGGGTGTAGTTCTCCAAGAGGTTAGTGAGGGAAGTGGGAGGATGATTATGTAGAGCCTTCAACGTGAGAAGCAGAATTTTGAATTTAATTCGATAGGCAACAGGGATATATATGTGTGTGTGTGTGTGTGTATATAAATTATTAACTTCATGAGAGAGTAAAAAATAAGTATGGGTCTGTAAGGGAACGACTGTTTATAGCAGCAATAACGCAAGTCTCTAACTTGTTTCCCTGTAACAGTAACGCTACTGTTAATTTACAGATCGAAAAATTTACTGTACATAGATAAAGCTGATCGCATTCCTAGGCTTTGGTGTTACTCTGGTGTTAATCGCAGCAAGGCATTAACGCTCAGCATGCACAGTATAAGTACTCATAAAGTTCTTATCAGAAAATCACCCATGGTTCTTGTTTCGTGGATTCCACTGCCAGGTTTTACCTGTTGAGCACAGCACCCTTCTCCCATTCTAGAGCTGATGGGTTTCTTGCTTCCGGCAAAACCTGCCCTCTTAAAAATGGCAAGTTTTTAAAACACCAGCAGTGCTTCTGTTGACCAAACATGGGACTGTGGAGGAATATTCCCTCGGAATTATTTTCCTGAATGCTCAAGCCCTTACCGAATAAGAATATTCGCATGGCATCACTTGCTATGTATTGAAGATGACCTATCATTTTGAGAGAAGTTGTATATATGGAGGAGGGCACGGTGGCTTAGTGGTTAGCACGTTTCCCACGAACCTCCGGGGATAGGGGTTCGATTCTCGCCTACGCCCTGTATGTATGGAGCTTGCATGCTCTCATGCCCCATGCATAGGGCTATTTCCTGAGTCCAAAGGCATGTGTTGTAGACTGATTGGTGTCTCTAAATTGTCCATAGTGTATGTCCATAGTGCGTGATTGTGCCCTGCGATGGGTTGGCATCCCATTGAAGGTGTCCCCTACCTTGTGCCCGAGTACCCTTTGATGAGCTCCAGTCTCCCTGCGACCCTGTGTAGGATAAGTGGTACAGAAGATGGATGGAAGTATATATGGATATGGATACCACCAGATTGATTGATCTGATGTATTAATTTATCTTCAGTACCGACGTCTGATCCTGGATGGAACACCACTCCGTTGCAGTCCATGGACATGGATAGGTCCTTCAAATCTAGAGGCAGTTGGGTCATTTGCCAATTCTCCTCCGCTTTCCTATCACACAACGGCTTCCAATGGTATCTGGGGCAAACCTGTGGTTCCACCGAGACATGGGAAGCCAGCCCCTACATCTTTTTGAACTGCTGCTCGTGCTGCTTCACTAAGAAGTGTAACACACTCAGAGGAAGTTGCTGCTTTCCCTCTTCCGCATACATTAGTTTGGATGACCGCGATTGCCTAATGTCATTCAGATTGACAGGGGAAAGAGTGTATGTCGTCCCTCCAAACCAGAGAGTACGGCCAATTGTGCTCTCTAGACCCCTGGCCGTGGGTGGATGGATGAGATTCAAACTCGTGATCTCCTGATGATAGAAACCGGAAGAAACTCTACACAGACTGTAGCCCGAGTTCAGAATCAAACCAGGCAAACTGGAGCTGTGAAGCAAAACCAGCCTACCACCAAATTTTCCCAAATGTCTTTTGCATAATTACCCTCAGGGGTGGGGGAAGGTTCTCATCAACTGAGTCACCGGCTCAACAGGGATTCCTGGAAATCACATCTTTTTCGTCCTAAGAAAACACAGTGAGACTCGATGCACTGTTTTGTTTTTTCAGTGCATTGTGGGACATTTTTAGGGCGCGAACATTCCGGTGCACTGGAAGGATTTCGCGATTGAGACGACCCTTATAATGGCCGACTCCCTGATCGGTCTCCTTACTACTCATGTCTGCCTTTTCTTATCCGAGACCTAAATCGAGCAGTTACCTGATAGTTCAGAATTCTTTAAATGCCAAATTGCATGACCGTGACTCATTTCACTAAATGTCGTACCTTTTGAGAATCAGTTCTGGCCAGATCCTTACATCACCAAACCTTCTAAACACACTTTTCCACCCGACAGCGCAATACGGTACGCTAACAAATCCGTGATCCCATGTTTCGTGAGATTTTACAGCGTAACCAAGCCAGGAGCTGAATTTAACACGGACCGGTTCAAAGAGAGACCTGATTGCAGATTGCTTTCAGATTGAATCTGAAGTCCAAATCCTCAACTGCTGGACGTGAACCAGTACAGGCTGTGCTGTGCGTTATGGGTTACACAGAAATTACTCGTAATTCAAATGAGATATGTACATGTAAATTCATTTAGTCAACGATTTAAAAAAAAAACCCCAAAACTTTTCCTCGTTTTCTCCACAATTTGGTCAGCTACCAACAGCTATCGGGGAAGGATGAAGGTGCAGGGCAGCAGAACAAGCTTGGTGGAAAGCCGTATCTGCCATCTTGCGCGTACGTGATCTCACCGATGTACGTGATCGGCATGGGAGAGATAGTATGCCATTTCTTTCACCAAGTCGGCACGATTGTGCTTCCATCACTCCTGGCCGTGGCGTCAGAAGTATACGAACGCGCAATGTTCCTTACGATAGGCCGAATACTTTTCCGCCGCACCACTTGGGAGCCTAAACTCACCGTGTATTTAACGCCAGCCCTGTTTTTTGTGCTTGCTTGCTTGCTTTCTGTGACTTCTGTGTGCTCTTGCCAAATGTTTGTTTACATTTCCCGTCTCCGTATTTCCGACCAGTGGAACAAAGAGTACATTCTCAGCCCAGCCTCTTCCCACACATCCCTCACCAAAGGGTTTTATTGCTTTTTTTTTGGGGAGGGGGGTCGGGGGAGGGCGGTGTAAATAGGTGTAGTGTGTAACTGAATCAAACAACCGAACGAGAAATGTATCGATTTTGGTGGTGCTGATTTATACAGCGACTCTGTCGAAGCTATCGTGTGTTTTTTGCGCGACACTTTTTAAAGTCCATGCGCTGCTGCGTTTTCTCTCCTTGGGAACGTGTATTTATGGAGCAGTTTAAGCTCTATGAGGTATTTAAGAGGTATTTTTGGTTCTGTGATCCTGTAATTTTTCTGCATTGGGCCTCTGAGGCTGTTTTCTTCTCAGTGTTTGTAAAGCGTCACGGGCGTTATCATCGTCACCAGTGTTCGAGAGTACAGAACCAAACCGATGGGTTCCTGGATCAATTATTCAGGATGGTTTCGTTTTCTTTCATACAAGACCCTAGAGAGATGAGCAAACTCTGTAGGACCTCGTAAAGATGTTCGGCTTCATTTTACAAGTGTGTAGGTCTGAAGTGTCAGGATTAAGAAGTGTTCTTTGATTATGTAGGTAGACATCTAAGCGTTTTTTTCCTTTTCAGTTCTGAGTTGTTGTTTTTTTGTGTGTGTGTGTGTGTGTGTGGGGGGGAACTTATAATTTTTTTTTTTTTCCAGGCTCTTTTCCTGCTCCTGTTACAAGTGAATGTACAATCAAGAGGTGAATGTTTATTAAGATGGCAGTAGCTGAATGTCCGGATTACTTCCTACACCACCCGAAATATCAGGTAAAACATGGTTGTGTGGTCTTCTTTCTTTCTTTTTCTTTCTTTCTTCTTATTTTTTTCTTCAAATATACGCACAAACATGGCCTTATGTTTTGTGAAATGTTACAGAAGCATTACACCGAGCATAATGCTCGTTTTAAACCTGACCCGATAAACACACCGCTTTTGCACAGTCGTGCCATAAAGCTATGCGAATTACCTTAGCTTTTTAAACGATCTCTAATCTGTCTAATCTCCGTATGTCCAAATACGCCAACACACACTATCGTGTTCACGACTTGCGGAGGCTCCACCCAATTTTAACACAAACGCACTCAATCAATCAGGGGTTTATTTTGGTGTATTCAGCATCGTTATGCAGTTTGATTGACACCCTGAACGGTTCTGATTAGGGCGGAACATTTGGAGTTAATATCGGATTAGATATTTCTGAAACCGACCGTTACGAGGACTGTTTATGAATCGCTGCGAAACGCTTTAAAGCTCCATTTTGTCCCTCGTCTGTTCAGGGCGATATTTAGTTCCTGGGCTAAATTCATTTGTCGGTTGTTTGGAGAATGTCGAAGAAACCTCAGTGTAAAGACGCGCTAATGATGGTTTTACGTTTAAAACGCTCACGGAACAAACCATCAAAATGTCGACCTGCTCTTATGTAATATCCTCTACGGCGCACAGCAGGGGTGTTCGGACTCCTTTAAACCGTGAAATCGATTCATCGTCCTCCCCTCATACATACAACGTAATCCGACTATTCAAGTATCGGGCTCGTGATTTAAACGCGGACAGTAATATTTTGACTCCGTTTCGGAGCCGTCGAGGTTTTTTATTCTCGTTGTATCCTTGAGAGGTTGGAAGTAAATGCGTTCGAGTCAATTAACCAGTCAAACCAGCTAACTATAAACACTCAATCAATAAAGTAACTTTTATAATGGTGGGTTGGGATTTCCACCACAAATTAAAAACTAAAATAAAACTGCTAGACCCTTGTTGTTGTTTTTTTGTTTGTTTGTTTGTTTGTTTGTTTTTTATTTTATTTTTTTATTAAAGAAATCATGAGACATATCGTGGATTGATAATGGCTAACGAGTAAATAAGAACGTTTTTGACCGAGAGAGACGACGAGAGTGAATGAGCGCTGCCCCTTGTTTTCAACGTACCTGTCATAGCTTGTAAGTTTAAAACCCGTGCTTGAATGAAGACGAGGAGGAAATGAATGGACCACGGCATGGACTTGCATTCCTTTGGGCTGAGCGCATCTGATTCACATGGCGCAACCTGACGTAAGAGCATCTAAACAAAGGCTTAATTAGCTTGTTTTGAAGGGCTCTCTTCGCCATTGTTTGTATCCACGTGCAGTGGTTCAAACCCAGTGGGAAATATCCATCAGCGGCTTCAACCCCGCAGAGAGCTGGCTACGGCGGAGGCCTTTCATTTCACCGCGGCTGGTCCACCATAGTCGCTTTGGGACACTGTGTTACAGGCAAAAGGGCATGAACGCTGCTTTAATACCAAGTGCCTTTTGCGTCACGTTTCTATCCTGCGAAGAACCGGAGACTGAGGCATTTCATAGGCTGATTTGCAGGAGTTTTTATGTCCAGAAGATACAAGTCGACTATGGAGGATTATGTAACTCCGGGAGTGGTGGGACTCTGGGCTGAAGTCCAAGATTGGGCTCTGGCTTGACCTAGCACTCGAAGCAAATCTCCCTTAACTCCTGCCTCCAATGTGGAGCTTATAGAGAAATAATTAAAACATTAATCTCAGCTCGTGTTTAAAATCACCTTGCTGTAACAAGTTATTAGCATGCCAGTTATTAGCATTCGTCCATCATGGTGACTTCTTAAACATTTAACATCCATGTCGAGTGTTTTAGCAGGAAACCTAGCTAAACAACATAAATCTCTCTTTCATTGAAAAATGTTTTCATAGTCCTGTCCTTGTGGCCGTCGAGTCCACATCGGTTAGCGGAGTGACTCATGTGACGGCTCCCGAAGAAGATCTGCTTGAGGAATTTGGGTTTGACATCAGTACGATGGTTGCGTTTGCTCAATCCGCGTGCTGCATAAGTCATTACGGGCCCTCCTCCCTTCGTCCCCCGGACACATCGGCAGCCCAAGGGCTGTAAATTTTTCGCCTCGGGTTTTATGGATGTTTTCAGAGTGAATCAGTTCGACTTTTGGCAGCATGCGGTTCCTGTTCCTGGAAGTCAAGCTCGTAGTTGTTGGTATTTCTTGGAACTGGGAGATTCAGGATCTGGCTCTTTTTATTGTGTTGTGTTGAGGGGGAACGTTTTGCTTTGGACCCAATCAAAATAGAAGCACCATTCACTCTCGGCTTGGCCGACAAAACCACCGCTGTGCTCGTTTGAAACAAGGTCAAAATGTTTCTTCACTTCGCCGCTTTCCGTTCCACTCTAATCAAAGACCGGGTTTGATGTTAAGCAATTGCGGGGTACTATTTTAAGCGACTGATTTTATTTATTTATTTATTTTATTTTCCATTTACCAAATAAATAAATGCTGCTGTCGTATTCGCTTTTTAATATCCTGAGAGCGCTTTCACTAGCCTACACACACTCCTTAGCGCTACAGTCTTTCCGCCTGTGGAATGCACAGTAGCCTGACCTCTTGGGGACTAAAGCTAAGCCGGGCCAAATTCTAACCTTTCTGTGCAGTAAGAAGACTGCTGAGTCAGAGCATAAGCCTGATTTTGGTCCAGCGCTGACATTTAAAACACCATGTGGAATTTTTTAATATACCCCTCTATAATTTTAGAAGACATCAATGTGTGTGTGTGTGTGTGTGTGTGTGTGTGTATATAAATTTGGACGAATGTCAAGTGTAATCAGATGTCTTATATCTTGAAAAAAAAATCTTCTTTTTTTCCTCTCACATTGGTGTGGCGTCAGTGCCCTGGACTCGATTATTTTCCTATTGCAGTGTGCATGGGTCTTTTTTTTTTTGTTGTTGTTGTTGTTGTTTTTGTTTTGTTTTTCTTCATTGTTTATAGTTTTTTTCTTCCGAATATCACTTATGTTATAGCAGCTATAAACAACCATTTTCTCACAAGCCTCACTGTTTCTCTCTCTTTCTTGAAGTGAAGTTGAAATAAGACTGGAAAAAAAAAAAAAATTTTATCAACACCTTCTGAAAAATCAGATTTGGGTTTTTTGGTAGATTTATGAAACATTTGGAAATGTCAGTTGGGCCTGAGTAAGTGTGTAACCTTTTTATATGAAGGATTATTATTATTATTATTTATTTATCTATTTATTTTATATTATTTTTATATAAAATCCCCTAAAAGCCTGTATAAAAAGCACAGACATTTCGGATCAATGTTCGGATTTAACACACAATAATTCCTGTGGAATTTCAAGAGTGCTGTAGTATTTATGTACATTGTATTCCCGGGTAGATTCACCGCTGTTTGTTAATTGTGAATGACCAGTAAAAGCACACAGTAAATCTAAAATGTATGTATTTATTTTTTAAAAAACATTGGCGACTTCTAAGAATAACCGACACGTAAGCATGCCAGTAGTGAACATTTATTGCGAATAGAAAATGGAAAGTGAAAAATAAAGGGTTCTTAGCATTTTCCTAGATTCTACACTGACACCCAGCTACTCTTTAAAAATAAATAAATAAAACGATAATAATGTTTTGGTCAACCATTAGTCTTGAGTTTTCCATGACAACCAGGCAAACCGGTTCTGTGAGAGAAGTTCTGGGTCAAGAAAGAGCATTCGTTCAACTAAATTTCATCTCATCCGTTCGCTTTGTAACCACAGTTGGGAAGGTTTTCTGTTGGCAGTGGTGTGTGGGTATTTTTTTTTTTTTTTTGAGCTTTACTTTCGAGCTATAAACACACGCCAGCCTTTAAAAGCAGTATAGACATGTTTTATAGGGGCATAGTGCAGTGTTGCAAAATTTTACTGTGAGACTCTGAATCTATGTAATTAAAGCATTAGTGTTTAGGTCAGGTTTGGTATATGTTGTTCCTACCTAAGTAGGTTATGCTTCTTTTCCAAAAAAAAAAAAAAAAACACGAAAGACGCACTTGTACACGGAGCACAGAATGTGTAGAACATTAATCTTAAGCATACATATGCTTTTATTGGCTGGGTTATATATTAATTTGCTGTTTGTACATTTTGAACGGTCGGCAATCTAAGATACGAATGACATATTGTCCTAGACGTTCTCAGTTACACGTTTGTTAGGGAGACAAAGCGGCCATTGTTGTACAGTGTACCACAGAACGCGTTGTAATCCCTGGTAATGGGGAAGAATACAACTTGCGCAGTTGTTTGGGGAAGTGTGTACCGTATCACCCGTTAACACCAGGACTGCAGAACTAGAAAGTTACGGGTACTTGGGTTCTAAGAACTGCAGGTAGGTCAGTGTGCAGTCAGTTGTTGGTGCTGGCTCCGGTCAGAGAGATCTGAACGCTCTTCTGGGCAGGCACGCACTCAAACGAAACAAACCCAGAGAAGCGGGGGACTTTTTAATAATTCCAGATTTGGCATGTGCTGCTGGGAACTCGGAGCGAACCTTGCAGTGCTATGTCCTGAAGGGTGGAGAAGCTTCTGGGGAATGAGCTAGGTGCAGTCAGATAGAAACAAATGAGCTGCTCCTGCTGTGACTTTGGGTGGAAGTCAGGATGGATCAGTCACACTTGACTTGTTGTACCTTGACCTTGGGCTGCTGGTACCCCCACTTCACCACCAGCCCCTCCCCCCTCGTTTTTTGGCCGCCTTAGTCCAGACATCTGGACACGTGGATTAGACATTTGGAGACAATCCAAAGCAACCTAAATACTTTCCATTAGATCTTATCAATAAGGCATGTCTTCATACCAGTTACGGAGATAATTACAAAGTCGTAGTTGCCATCTTGAGACTTCTGGGGTGAAACCAATAATGCAGACTATCAAACAGGTCGTAAGTACACTAGGTGTACACTAGGTGGCGCTGAGTGGGAGTTGCTGAAATATACTGTATTTAAATGTTGTTAGTAGGAATTCCAGCTGATGGATTGAGCTGATTTGGATGCATAAAAGATTGTTTCCTAGCATGCTGAGAATCAGTTTTATAAGATAACCAGAGGAAATACCATGTGGTTATAAAACTTGTGCTTTTGAAGAAACGTTGCTGCTGTGTTGCTCTCTCAGCTGTGCGAATAGCCGAAACAGTAATGAAGTGTGTACAGTGTCGTATCGGGTGGCCTCGTGAAGCTGTGACTAATCTGCTTTCTCAGTGAAATGGAACACTTTCAGGCACTCGACAGCTTTTGTTGTTGTTCTTTCCAAATCATTTTGTCTCACTTTATTGGCCAGCTTTGAAGAACTTGACATTGCATCCGTATGTGTGCGGCACTCATAAACCGTGCACGCTGGCATTGGGAAGAAAACAATCGCCTAAATTTCTCTGGAGAGCCTTCACGGCCACATTGGAGCGCGCCGTTAGGCTTTGCGGCCCGCCTCGGAACATCTCCAAACATAAAAGAGCCACAAGACATTCTGTTCCTGGCTCCTGCTGCGAAAGCCCCAATCAGCAGTGCTGCCCAAGATAGTTCTCTGCTTGCCTGTCGTGCCTTTGTACCATGGCCAAGCACGAGGAACTGGAATGATGTTGTTTTCGTCTGTAGAAAGAATTGGAATACTTATATCGAGCACTCTGTTCTTACTTGTGGTCTGCCATTGGCAAAGACAAAAGCAAGCACCTCACCAGGTTTGTCTCCAAGCCCCTCCAAAATCTGCCCATGACCCTACTGAGATGTTGTATGAGATACTGATGACATAACACAAGCCCTCCTGTCCTCTACTCAGATCTCGAATGTTGTCAATGATACCTGCTGCTCCACTGCCCTGCCTTCTTTCCAAGCTGTATGTATCATTATCATTTTTCTGTCCTACCTCCCTGGGTACTCTAGCACTAGGGTTAGATCCTGAGTATTACTCAATGTGCAGAGTTTCGCATGTGTCCATGTACACACAGGTTTTCTTGTTTTCTCCCAAGAAGCTGGAATCCATACAGGGTTCTCTAGATCAGTGTTTCTCAACCCTGTTTTGGTTGTTTCCCATTGTTTCCCTTTTTTTTTTTTCCTTTTATGCCACAAGTGAATACGTTGTCTTCATTTGCATTTGATGAAGTGTTTTAAAGCAATGTTGCATACTTGGTTGTAAAACAATTGCTGTACTCTATGGCTTTTGACTCAGCAGGACAGTGTCGACCGATCTGCCAATCACAGACCAGCGAATCTAATCGGGTCAAGTTTCCAACAGGCGGCCAGTCGGAACTCTCCTAACCACCAAGGTTAGTACTTTTTACTTCACAGTACTATGCATGTTTTAAGGGTTCTGAGCTGCACCTTTTGTATGAATACTTGTTGCACCATTTACAGCTGGAAATGTGCTCATTAAGTCTCATTTGTAATTATGGTAGTATTAAGTAGAGTGTGTGTATATAATTGTTTTTATATTTTTTTTGCGGCCACAGTGTGTCCATCTCTTGAGCACAACCTACTAAAAAAAAAAACTCAAAACCTGATAGCATAAGCTTTAGAATAAACTGAGGCGTAATATTTGCTTAGTATGGGAAGCATATCAAGTGTTCGGTGTTTCTTTTCTCTTTTTTCTTTTCCTTTTTTTTTCTTTTTTAAAGTGTCGGTGCTGTTACAGGGATAAGTGTAGCAGAAACGTCGTGCGTTTTGTTAATGTCTCAATTTCACACTACTGAATGGACGCCAACATGGCGAACTCCGTACGTGGCTCCTACATGACGGGATGATTTCAAAATTCATGCTTGTCTTTTGTTTCCCTTGGTTACCTTGAGCCTGTCTCTGTCTATTCTTTAGACTGGAGTGAATCTAAAAACCGTGTAGACAAAATACACAAAAAGCCTTGTTTAAGAATAGCTACTGCTAATAGGCAAGGTTTTTAGATAATTGCTGGGTTCCGAGACGCCTTTCATGCTCCTTCTTTGGTTGAAGAATCGAAAAGGAATTCCTGGCTTTGATGTCAAAACACCAAGCCCTTGATTCCTACCAAATGAGGTACATGTAAGCCGTACACTTGTTGGCCGTGATTCTTTGACCGCTTTGTCCTTGACCACTAGAGAGGATTTGTTTGAGGTTTAGCCGTGTTTAAGTTCTTTTAGAGCATCACATTCAAAGGAATCTTTGGAAGCCAAGAACAATAGCATCTACATTGGCTTGTTTCTAAGTCTTGCAGTCTGCACCAGCAAGCTCCTGCAAGCTAGTTGAAATTGCCACGGGTCTCAAGTAGAAGTCAGGATCGGATTGAGGGATCTTCTTGCCTTCCGTACATGAAGCGAAGGCTTGCGATTGTGGATGCGTAGTGTTTTGATGATAACCCTGAAACTCGATATCACCACCATATTCCTTAAGAACAGGTCCTGATCAAACTGTCATTGTACTTGCAGTGGCTTAGTGGTTAGCTCGTTTGCCTCACACCTCAAGGAGGTTTCCTGCCTCTGCCTGCCCTGTGTGGGCGTCGCTTGCATGTTCTCCTTGTGCTTCTGGGGTTTTGTCCGGGTACTCCGGTTTCCTTCCTCAGTCCAAAGACATGCTTTGTAGGCTGATTGGCATGTCCATAGTGTGTGAAAGTGTACGATTGTGCCCCGCAATGGGTTGGCACCCCATCCAGGGATGCCTCGCCTCGTGCCCAGAGTCCTCTGGGATAGGCTCCAGGCTTCACCGTGACCCTGTGTAGGATAAGTGGTACGTGAAACAATTCAAAGTGCTCGCAATATTTTCTAACAAACCTAGCTGGTTCTTTTTCCCCTATATATATATATATATATATATATATATATATATATATATATATATATATATATATAATGTATGTATTAGTCATTCACACTGTGATTCTGACAAGGATGAAGCCGTTACTGAAGATGAATGAGCGAATGAATGCGGAACAAGCGCCAATTGATAAACCTACATATTTCCATGTTAATATACATGGTCTTTCTTTTTGATGCTTTTTTTTTCCTTCAACTGCCCAGTTTCGGTAAGTCTGTGGCCACTGTAGACTCAGATTCCCGGTACTGGCACGGAACCCAAAGCGGTACTTGGCGTGGGACCCAATGCGGTCTTCTGTTGTCGTAGCCCTTCGTCCAAAAGGTACAACCTTGCGTTCTCAGATGCCTTTCTGCTCACCTCGCTTGTAAAGAGTGTTTGTTTATTTTGGATACTGTCTGGTCTGGTTATTCTCCTCTGACATCTCTCAACGATGTTTCCACCTGCAGTATTGCCTCACACTGGATGTTCTCTTTTTTTTTTTTTTTTCAACCATTTTGTGTAAACCCTTGAAATCCTTGAGACTTTGGTTGTGTGTGAAAATCCATTGAGATCCAGCAGTTCTGACGTACTCAACCCAACCCGTTTTTCACCAACAATCATGCCACGGTCAGAGTGTTTTTTGGGGAGGTTTATTTATGAAATTTTTTTTATGTGAACATTAATTGAATCACTTGACCTGTACTTGTAGGATCTTATGCACTGGCTGATTTGGATAACTGCATGAATGTGATATTTTCCAAGTTTCTGTTCAAATCAGTTGATCATCTTCACAGCTTGGAAAGATTCAGATAATGTCCTGCACTAATATACCACTTAGCCTACAGCTTGTGAATCTACTGTAGTTTCCTCTTTAATGAAGCCGGTGATTGAGCTGGAATAAAGAAGCGTTCATTTCTGCAAAGCCCCCGACTGTGCAGCAGGCTAAGCACATATGACTTTGCTCAGGGTCCGGCTTATCAGCTGGTGCCTTTCAGAGAAGTATTACCCATCTGTGGAACTCTCCCGCTGATTTGATTTAGCCGCCTCAGGCGCTTTCAGCGGACAGTAATATGATTACAGTGGTCTGCATGCTGCAGTACATGTTGTTCTCACCTTCGGGGTCACGTAAGGAATGAATCACAGGGTGGTGTGATGTGGCCTGATGCTGAGCGCACGCGATTATTGTCCTATGACGTCATGTTCTGAAGGTTCTTATTTCTCTTGTACCACAGCAATTTTACAGCGGTAACAACTGTACTTTATTAAAGGATGACTCGTCATACTTTTTTTATCCGTTTATACTTGCATTTAATGTTGGATAAATTCAATTAAAGTTAAAAATATTGCTGAATTTTAAATATTGATGAACAAAAATAATCAGTACTGACTGTACCGTGAAAATGTACTGTACTTTTTAAAAATATGGAATAAATAATATATTAATTATTAATAAATATCAAAGTACATAAAAGATATACATCCAAACTGAATCAAAAAAATTTTCAAAAGCCATCCAAAATTAAACACTTCAAATGACGCGACAAAATTTCTCATTGATAGTTTTTATTTCGCCTCTAGAGGCCGCTCTCGTATCACGTTTTTCAGCGCAACACAATTCCATAGCAGTTCACTTCTAGACACTTCCACCATCTACCACCGGGTCACTGCCACGTCTCCTGACTCTGCTCAACTGTCTGGTCCTGTGACGTTGCTGTTTGATATTTCACTGGAGGTTAATTTATGCGTGTAATACAGGTCCACCTGTCCTGTGGAGATCACCTTGCATTTGATGGCCATTTTGTATTTAATGGCCCCGAAGTGCCTTCCAAGCCTTACTTGTAAAATCTTCTAAGTGGGTAAGGAAGAGGAAGGACACTGACTGGGGTTAGTGTGCTCCTGCACTGCAGTGGTCAAGGGTAGATTGCTCAGATACTTCAATTATTAATGAATTAACTTCTGTATGTATTTCACTGAGGCACTCTCTTCACTTCTTGGTCTTTCGGGGGGGAAACCCCCGCGGCTATGCTGTAACCCTGTTTACAGCTCCCTGGAGTCGAATAGCAGTTTTGTTTATTACCCTGTGAATCAGCACTTTGTCAGTTGTCTTGCCAACGCACCGCAGTTTTGTACAGTGACCGATTGCTGCCCAGGTTTAAAATCGTGATTGGTTGGCCATTTAGAAAAGTCTTTGCTTAAATGATCTGTAACTAGGTTGTAAATTCTCTTGAGTTCAAGATTAGCTGTGTTGCAAAGGCTTTTACGTCCATTTCGTGTTTGTTTTGGGGTTGTTGTTGTTGTTGTTGTTGTTGTTTTGTTTAATAAAAACATGTCCAATAATGGCAACTTCCTTGATGATCATTTCAACCAGGAAGTCGGGTGTGCAACGTTAGCGGACTCGCTCGAGTTTCCGACTGGGAATTCCCGCTTGGGTGTCGAGTGGGGGGTCCATTTACACTTTTCACTGCAGATGCGGTTCTGTCTCTTTTTTTTTTTCTTTTTTCTTCGAATCAGTGCCATGCAAGAAATTAAAGGGGTCAGTGCACTAGCATGCATAAGATTATGCTGTTACAGAAAATGACTCACCGCCTTCTGTTCAAAAGTTTACACCCCTCCTCCCCTTCTTGAGCATCAGTGAACGTTTTGCACCTTCTGTAATAGTCGTGTACGGGTCCCTCAGTTGTCCTCGGTGTGAAAAGATGGATCTCGACATCGTATAGCCGCTGTTTGAAAGGGATCAAATGTGTCGAATGTGCCGGACCTGGAGGAAGTGCTCAGGAGAAACGAGACTCCATTAAATCAAGTACAGCGTTTGACACCGTTTTTAAAACCCCAGTAGCACTGTTGCACCTCGTACGCTTAATATCAGCAACACGTCACTATCACGGAAGTGGATCTAATAACCCAGGATCCATAAGCGGAGCTTACCTGTCTCTATTAATGCTGTGGGATTAGCCAGCAGAGATTCAGGTAGCTGACACATTTTCAGAAAGAGGTTCCTAAGTGTTCAGGCCAGGCTGAAAGAAAGAAATGAACAGACGGTGGATTAGTGGTTGTTGTTGTTGTTGTTGTTGTTAAGATTAAGATAAATCGATGTCAGGTCCGAAGTGAAGCAGGCCGACAGTATGGCGCTACCACCACCATGCTTCACCCTGTGGGTGTGGGGTTTTGACGATTGTTTTTGTGCCGAATGTATATTTTAAAAATGATGATTCATCAAACCATATCACATTTTGTTACATTGTTTGGCGTGATTGTGTGTGTTTTGGTAAAGTGTAGGTGGGCTGGGATTGATGGATTGATTGATTTATTTATTTATTATTTTATTCCCACCCTACCTCATAGCCCAGACATAACGAATACTGGAGATATTCCTGCAGCTCCTTTAATGTTGTCTCTCAGCAAGCGCTGCAATACCTTTTCATCTTCTCCTTTTGTTTGTTTTTCCCTTGAATCTTCTCGGTTGCTGTAGCACAAATAAAGATGGAAAAAGGTTTAACATGATTGATCTTGGTTTCATTTTTAACGTCACAAAAAAAAAAAAAGCAGCCAGCAATTTTAATGAGGGAGTGTAGCCATTTTTTTTCCCTGCAATTTTTTATTTATTTAATTTATTTTTATGTCCGGTGATTTTTAATCTCCCGATGTAGGGATTCGTGTGTATGACGCTGCTGTTTTTACATGAAACTTGAATCTGTGGCTCCCTCTTGTGGCAGGAGGCTGAAATGCAGTCTCGTACATTAGAGCCCCTACATGTACATTGCGGTTCAATTCTACTTGGTGATGGAAACGGTTTCGATTTCGGTTAACCCTTTATGTGGTCGACCTTCTTGTGATTTTTCTTTAGTAACGTTAAGATGTTTCGTTTAGCTGTGGCATTTACAGTTTGTGTCACGTTGCTGCTGTCATGACCGGAGGCGAGGCAACGGCATTTCACTGAAAGGAAAAGGACGCGAGGTTTGCTTCTGGTACAAGTTACTGACATGGCCTCTAGTCAGTAAGAACTCAAGGTGGAATGTATTGTTTAGCGTTGATGCTGTTCGCTCCATATTGGAGACATCTGGTACGCTGACCATAGGCTAGGGTTTTTGTGCCAACACTTCAGTAAACCCTCTACAGTTGTCTTGTTAGCAAGCTGGCACCCCAGTGGCCCGGCTGCGAGACCGAAGACTTGGATGTGAGCTAGCACTCGCGTGGTCGTTTGAACCGAGAGGTCGGGTGTGTGTTTGCTCACAAACGCACCTGATTCCACCATGGCAGGTGTGTGTATCGTTCCAGCTGGATCTCGCCCAGGTTTCCCTACTTCGCTGACGGGTCCGTTGCACTTCCCCCCCCATAAACGAGTTCCATAAACGTCACCGCGAGGCGTCGTGCGAGTCGTGCTTTAATTCCGTTTCTGTTTTTCCGAATCAACAAATTAAAGGCGGCGAAATGTCATGCTGTTCTAGACAACGAACGCACGTTTTCTGACCAATCGGAATTGAGAATTTAACCGCCCTATTTAACGATTCGACGGTCTGTTTGTTGGCCGTCCTTACCGCTTACATGTCCTTGCAGTGTTTAAACAAGTCTTTATTTCTCTGTCTCCGTCTCAGAGGACGATGTGGATCTGGAGGCGCTGGTGAACGATATGAACTCCTCGTTTGAGAGTCTGTACTCCGCCGGCAGTGTGCAGTGCGAGGCGGCCCCCCTGTTACACAACGGCCAGCACACGCACGCACACTCGCAGCCCATCTCGCTGCACCAGAGACTGCGCCGCTCCCAGCCCATGCACATCCTCGCCGTCAGGTAACAACACACACACACACACACACATGCAATATGAGAGCGAGAATAAGACAGAGAACTGGATTATAGGAGTGTAGTGAATGTTGTGTGGTTTGGGACACATCCACAGTAGAATGATAATGGTGAGACGTATATGTGTGTGTGTGTGTGTGTGTGTGTGTGTGTGTGTGTGTGTGTGTAAGAGAGGCAGGGAGAGACCATCCCACACTGGAGTAATGAGGGTGAGCCATTTTGTGTGTGCGCACGTTTGGGACACGTCCACACCGCACTGAAACCGTGGCCTAGACAGTGAGTAAGGTGTCTGTGATTTGGGACGTGTCCCAAATCATCTTTACGTGTCCCAAATCATCATGGTCATCTTTACAGTGAATAGGGTGCGTATGTGGTTTGGGACACGTCTCCAGACCATTTTACTGGTATTTACAGTATGTGATGAAATAGGACTTGACATTGGGTTATGCACACACACACACACACACACACACACACACACACACACACATGGTTTAGCATTTAGAAGTCCAGCAAAGACATGCACTTAAACGTTAAGCCAGCTGAAGAATTTTACGCCCCGTGGCTCTTTCCAAAACAGAATAATCCTTGTACCCGTTAATACCGAGTCTCCTTTTAGAATGTTTCACTATTTCGCTACAAACCACACACACACACACACACACACACACACACACACACACACACACATTTCCACCTCCTTCCTCACAGACGAAGCCCAGCTGAAACAGTTTCTCACTGGGTTTTGTTTAGCTTTAATGTCGTGTTATAGTGATAGACCATAAACCTTTTGTTGTTGTTGTTGTTGTTGTTGTTGTTGTTCAAATCCTGTTTCTGAAGAAAATCACAAAGGCAACCTGTGTGCTTGTCTGAAATGGATTCCCCCCCCCCACACACACACACACTTCCTCAATGCTCTCTTTCTCATCAAGTGTTTGACAACTCAACTCAACTTCAATGTTCGACTGTAGACGTGGACACGAAGCAGCTTCACTGAACTCCGGGTGCAGGTTTAGATCCCAAATAAGCAAGAAAATGAGCAAACTCACTGAGATGACCTGAGAAAGAAACCTCGAGAGGAACCCATGACTCCTTCTGTGATCTATTAAACATATATATATATATATATATATAAAGCAATTTAAAAAATAATAAACGCAATGTCATGTTCCTGAGAAACCGCAAAACGCACCTTTTTTTTTTTTTTTTTTTTTTTTTTTTTTATAAACACCGACACTCCTTCCATAAATATTAAATAGAAAGAACTTCATGGAAAACTTAATCTTTTGAACAATTGCATGTTTTTCTTTATTAAATAACATGTTTTATTTATTTATTTCATTTATTTTATTTTATCAGGGTGCAGAAATGCTTCACTTCAGCAGCATTATCCTATTCATCCCTTATGTGTCTTATGTATATCTGAAGGATTCAACGAGGCGTCCACTAGATGGCGCTTCAGAGCCGAAACATCTGGTTTCTAAGTCGGACTGTACCATTTAACGACTGACGAGCTCAGTTTCTCGTTAAAACCCACTGCTGTTGGCGTGATCATCGCCATGATCCACGTCTCAAATCAAAAACCCTTACCGTACATTTAAAAAAAAAAAAAGAAAAGAAAGTTATTTGCTGATCTCGGAAATCCTGAAGAGCGGTACTCAATGCGACCTTTGGGTGTTGGTACCCAGTAACCAAGCCTGTTCCTGGAGACCTACCTTCGTGAAGGCTTTAACGCCATCGTGCCCGCGTCGTTGCCTTAAGACGTCCTTGATCAGCTACAGCAGGTGTGTTAGACTTTGGTTGGAGATGACACGTGCAGGATGGTTCGATCTGAAGGAAGATTTGGTGACCGCTGGACTGTAGTGATACATGAGTTTGTGATTTGAGACACGACGTTGGTTTGTTTATTCAGATGCGGACACGAGGTCACATGGCGCTACACTGCGTCCTCTAGTTGCGCTTGATTTGCACCGTGTGGACGAGTTGCATTAAGATCTGAGGACACGTGATCATGTGCAGCGAGTAGAAACCAGTCTCAATACCCAGGATGTCTACAACGACGTGTATTGGGACGGAACTGGGACGAATCACTTTATATGCGCAAAAAATGTCGGGAGCAGCAAACAAAACAATCCCTGAATATATAATCCATATCTTTACCCCTGCTGAGTCAGTGTAGTGATTTAACTGGTGTGTGTGTGTGTGTGTGTGTGTGTGTTCCTTTTAATTTGGGTTCACCCAGAGTTTAGCAGTCATACTTAGAACTGACCTCTGTGTGAGAGTCCCTACTTCAAAGCTTTCTAGTTCAAAACACCCCCCATGGCCCCAGGTCGGTGATGACTCGTGTGTGTGTGTGTGTGTGTGTGTGTGTGTGTGTGTGTGTTGGTGAGAGAGAGAGAGAGAATCAATAATAGCAGACCTAAAATTGAGCACAGAGGCCACGCCTCCTTCACTTTGACTGTCGGGCACTAAGTTTCTGACAGTTGGGATTGACCGGTATAAAGGCCACACCACCTTCACTGGGACTGATGGGTACATAGGCCACGCCCCTTTAATTAGGACTGATGGGCATAGTTGCCACACCTCATTCACTGTAACTGGCAGGTACATATAGGCCACACCTCTTTCATTGGTACTGATCGGCATTGTTGCCAAAACTCGTTCATTGGGACTGACGGGCAGAGAGACCACGCCTCTTTCATGGGTACTGGAAAACCGTGTTCAAAGTATAAAGAAATGGTGCCCGTCTACCTCAAATGTAGTGAAGTGTGAGTGGACATTCTTTTTCTTTTTGTAACAATAAACAAACGTGCAGAGAGAATATTCAGACAGGTTTCGTGTTAATATCAGGATTTCTCCCACTAAAAAAAAAAAAAAACCCCAAAAAACAAGATTCGTCTCAATTTTATGCAACGTGTTCAAACTTGAGAGCTCGGCGTCCAAGTTCAGCGTGTACTCTTATCGTTCCAAGCACGCCGAGCCGAGAGAGAAAAGAATAGCACGTTCTTCACACTTAAGAGAATGTTCTGGAATAAAGAGCAGTGAAGTTTAAACATTTCATAAATCATCACCGCTGAGCTTTTTCTTTTTTTTGCGTGCGGTTATAAAGGTCACCGCTAGCACAGCACCTGGTGTCCGTGATAATCCGTAGGTTTGTGCAAAATGAAATCGGACTGAATCGATTTTTCTCTCTCGTTCAGCTCGTGTCCATGTCGGGGTGTTTGTGTTGGTTTTAGGTTTCTTTTTTCATTGATTAGTTTCCCCCCCCCCATTTCCAATCAAATATATTGATCACCTCAAACTCTCTCCATCCTTTCCTTTTCTTTACCTCTCTCTTTTTCCTCCCCATCCTTCTTTCTCACTTGACTTTTTCTTTCACTCCTTCTCCCCTTCTCTCTCTCTCTCTCTTTGTATCTGTCTTTCTCTCTCTCTCTCTCTCTCTCTCTCTCTCTCTCTCTATTGTCTCTGTCACTTTCTCTCTCTTTGTCTCTTTCTCTCTCTCTCTCTTTCTCTGTGTCTCTCTCTCTGTCTCTCTCTCTCTCTCATTGTCTTTCTGTCACTTTCTCTCTCTTTGTCTCTTTCTCTCTCTCTCTCTTTCTCTGTGTCTCTCTCTCTGTCTCTCTCTCTCTCACTCTCTCTCTGTGTCTTTCTCCCTCTCTCTCTCTTTCTATCTGTCTCTTTCTGTGTGTCTCTGTCTCTTTCTCTCTGTGTGTCTCTTTCTCCCTCTCTCTCTCTTTCTATCTGTCTCTTTCTGTGTGTGTCTCTCTGTCTCTTTCTCTCTGTGTGTCTCTTTCTCCCTCTCTCTCTCTCTTTCCCTCTCTCTCTCTCTCTCTCTCTCTGTCTTTAGGAGGCTGCAGGAGGAAGAGTTTCGGACATCATCTCTGCCTGCCATCCCAAACCCCTTCCCCGAGTTGTGTAGTCCAGCCAGTTCACCCACAGCCTGTCCCGGCTCTTTACCGCCATGCCAAGCCTCAGACAAGCACGTAAGCTCGGTTCCAGCAGTTTGTGTGTCTCTGTGTGTGTGTCTCTGTGTGTGTGTCTCTGTGTATGTGCCTCCGTGTGTGTGTGTGTGTGTGTGTGTGTGTGTGTGTGTGTGTGTGTGTGTGTTTGCATGTATGTGCAGGCAATGATATGGTATTGATTGCTGTACATCTGACATTTTGATTGAGGGGCGTCTGTGCAATATTCCAGGTGGCTTTTAAGCCAGTAATGTGCAAATGTTTGTGTCACTATGTGTCCTGAGGGTTTAGCCATTCACTCAACACACACACACACACACACACACACGTGCACATATATAACCCAGAACAATGCACAGGTCTAGGATATCAGCTGGGGGCTTTGTGTATGTAGGTGTGTGTATAGGTCTTTATGTTCAGCTTTTTTTTAGTATGTGTATACGTGTATTCCACACTCTATTCATTCTCGTGTGCGTGTCCACACACCTGCAACCGCATACGTGGTACTTCTTACCCTCTACTTGATCTGCGATTGTACTGGAGGTACAAACGACCATCCCGTCCCCATGCCGAAGTTATCATTTTTATTCGTACCTGCCTGCGATGTTTGTTTATTTTCTAACAATCTCAGTTGGTTCTCTTTCCCAGAGTATAAACTTCACGAACTTTTACCATGTGAAGGTTCTTATCAAGGTGCCACGTATATAGTAGGTAGGAAACCATTCTTGGGATTCGAAGGTGAATTTAGCTCCCATCTGCGAAAGGACTCTTCCCTTATAGAGGAGAGTGAGGTCTTAAATATCGAGTCTGCACAGACCATGTTCAAGTCCTCAATAGAAGGCCCATTCGCAAGAAACTCTGGCTAGAGAGTGGTCATGGGTTACCCTAGGACACACCAGTGGTAAGGGAAGTTGCGACAGGTGAGAGGAGAGCGAGGAGGGCTGCAGCAGAACAAGAACAGTTGCAGAGCTCAAGTGTGGAAGGAAAAGAAACTTTTAATATGGCCTCAAAGATATCCTTGCAAACCATTCAGCACCTTGGAGGACAGAGACGAGATCATGCACAAGTCCTGCTAAGCAAGAGCAGGGGAGTGTTAACCTCCACGTACTATGGTGGCTAGAAACCTTGACAGCGGTATGGCTGTAGGTGTAGATGAGATTCGGCCAGAGATCTAGAAGGTTAGGGTTGTGTTGTCAACGTGCCTCAACAATGTTGAATGGAGCAGTGCCCCTGGATTGGCCAACTGGGATGCGTTCCAATTATAGGGAAATCAAACTCCTCAGCCTCCCTGGAAAAGCCTGTTTCAGTGTTTTCAGTGGACCAGCTATTGACTACAGTCTGCATGTGTTTTTTTTTTTTGGATTTGGCCTATGCGTATGCTTCTTAAAATGTGTTATGGGAGGTGCTGTGGGATTATTTGTTTTTGGACTATGTAACGGGTGTGTCTTGTCTCTGGTCCTGATCGCGAGTTTCATGGACAGGGTGTGAAGACCCAGCCAAGGTTGGAGAGGTTTCCCAAATGGGTGCCTAGAGGTATCATCCCTGTTATGTGCAGATGCTTGTGTTCTCTTGACACAATGAGAATTTGACCATGCACATGTTTTGCTGCTGAACGTGAAGTGGCTGTGATGGAAATCGCCACCAATTCTCCAAGTCGTCGGTCATGGTTCTTTCCCAGAAATCACAGGGATGCTTCCTGCAAGTGAGGGGAGAGACCTTGCCCAAGGGTGAAGGGTTTAAGTACCTCAGGATCTTTGAACATTGTTTTTGACAAAAGGCAGTGGTAGCTCAGTCGTTAAGACATCAGACTACTGAAGTTCATGAGTTCAAATCCCAGCACTGCCAACCTGCCACTGCTGGGACCTTGAGCAAGGCCCTTATCCGTCAACTGCTCCGTTGTATAAAAGAGATAAATGTAAGTCAGTCAGGATATGGAAGCTGCTGAATGCCTCAGGTTGGGGACACCTGTATTTTACACTCCAATCTAAGATCATGTATTATAGGATTGTGGATTTCTTTCTTTGGATAGTGACAAGAAAAATGAGACCGTTAGTACAATCTCTGTGTACCAGGCGAGCCTCAGAGTAGAGCCATCACTTGTACATGGTCAGTTGAGGTGATTTGGACACCTTATTATGATGCCAACTGGTAGGTGAACACTAGAGCTATGGAGACCCCAGAGCAAGACCCGGACCCTCGAGAGATTATATCTCACGGTTGGCTTGGGAATCTCCCAGGGGAAGATGTATTCTGTGTGGACTGACCGATTGTAGATTACGCATCGCAGTTTGTGTTGCAGTTGACTATCCCCCAGTTATCACGTGCAAGGTTACTTGATATTCATGAACCCCCTCTCGCCCCATCCATCTTGTTAATCATCTCCACATGGAGTTTTGCTCTATTACCGTAACACACCCTCCATTCCTGTAAAAATCCTCTGCACGCTTGATTCAATTACTATAATCGCCCTCTCTTGACTTTTATTGTCCTATGGATTTGACCCAGCGGCCTTAGAACGAGACAAAGCCCTCCTAGCGCCCTACTCCTGCAACAAGCGAGAGTCTGGAAGTAATTTAAAGCAGTCAGCACGCCTACGCTGGCCATCCATAAATATCAGCGAGGACGTTTCGGAGCTCCTTTGCACGTGAGATGCATATGAATCGCTGAGATTCTTTTCACGCAAAGAATATGCCTGATATGGACTGCATTCGTATGGTCTTCTGTATGCAATGCGCTATCATGCTCCGAATTCAATACGAGGACAAGTTTTTAAGACTTTTTAAGTGACAAGGACATTTAATTTTCCAGTCATGTGAAGTTACTGAATATCTGGGATTCTACTTGTGCGTGTCTGGCGCTGACAGGACCAGAACGAGATGCGCCTCCACGGCCATGGGCAAACGGTGCGACAGAAAATGAGTCCAAGATCTATTCCCCTGTTTCTTGTTATACGCAAACGAACACAATTCATGCAGATGTCCCTCTGGCCTCTCGCACACTTGCCGAGAAGCCAAGCGCGCTGTTTACAGAATTTTCCGAGCTGCAGGCGTTTTTCTGACAGGCCCTCGTTCCTTTGGCCGACCCCCACGTGGGAGGCACGCGAGCCAGAGAGCTTTGCAGAACCAGTTGCAGTATTATTCCACAGTGCTGTAATCTGATCATCGGTTGCGGTTCGTTTTCTCTTCTCTTCTTTTCTTTCATGTTGGCAACACATGGACCTACACGGCAAGCCTTTTTTCATTTAGGCTTTAGTAGTAATTAAGCGCCGAGATCCAGATCTAATGACTGAAGGCAGGTTGACATGTACATTCGCAGATATCGGTGAGAATGCTCAACGCCGAGTCAGCCCAGGAGTCAGTCATGTTCCACGACGCAAACGTTTGGTACATGAGCCCTTTACGGCCTTGTCTACATCCTATTCGATTTGGGATATCACTCAGCGGAATCAAGTACATCGAATAGCACTGTGGAAAACGTAAAATAGTCGAACACTATTATTAAGTAGCCTTCACGTCTGCCGTGTGCTTTCTTGGCATTCTTTATGTTTGATTACTGGCATGCATACCTGTAACCCATCCCAGACAGAACCTTTTATAGAATGTTTAAAGCCAAAGCACCTGAATGCTTACGCTAGGCTGGTGGACATTACGACATGGTATTTTTGATGTAGTGGTTTGATGGTTGAAAATTTGCTTTTAGTACGGTTTAATGTCAATTTTACGCGTGGCACATTTCTTATTTGTAATTGGTTATTGTTCTTGGAATAACCAAAAATCAAATAAAGTCAAGATTATTATTACTAAACCCAGTATTGTCAGATTGTAAATTGTTCCTTGTTAAATATAAATCACAGAAACTGTCGTCTTAATTGGGACAGCTTTTTAAATGTTCTTTGAGGGGATCATATAAATACCTTCACCTGTTTTGGCGAGACTTTTTTTTTTATATAACAATAAAACATGTATTCAGTGTAATAAAATGGTGTGAAATATGTGTTATGTACTTTTTTGGGGTGCTCATCACTGTCCTCCGGTTAGTCCTGAGCTCTGCCTTAACTTTTCATTCACTACATGACGAGAGAACTCCTCGTCATGCCTCCTTGCTCTCCTACCTATTCTAGTACTTTTCCTGCACCTCCACGTAGGGGACACGCAACTTGCTGCGAACGTCTCTGTACGTGGGGTTTTTAATCCATTTAAAGCGTTCACTGACCTCAGACACTGGCACCGGCTGCGAATGAGCAGAGCAGGAATAAAGGGATGAGCAATATCTGTAATGGCATCTTGCCTGCCTTTACGGCGGGAGCTGCTTATTTACTCCAGGGTGAGGTAAGTGTCTGAAAATAGAGCGGTTTCACACTGGCCGGGGCTGTTCAAGCTGATCTACTCCTAGAATCGAGGGGGTGTGGGGGGGGGACACGAGCCCTGCTGTTTTCTTGGACCTTTGGGTTGTCATAACAATTTTAACGCAGGACTGTTTTTTTTTTTTTTTTTTTTTTTTTTTTTAGGGGTTTTTTGGCAGTAAATTGCTAGGAGCCATTGAGCAGCTTAATAATACTCAGGTGCAAGGAGTGGAAATTGATAGCCATTAAACAGCGAGAAGACAGTGCAGAGGGAAGTTAGACAGGTTGTTAGCACTTGTATCATCTTTCACCATACATGGCTTTACGTGTGCCCAAAAGCACGATAAATGTGGCGCGTACTATAGGAGTCGTTTGAATCCTTGCCTTCAGTGCAAGTCGTTGTCACGATAATTACGTTATCGACATATAGAACAATATATGGACATGACCTCAATCATTTTTGCTGACATTTTATCATACATGCTGTTTCTGTCCTCTCCCCTGCTAAATGTCTAGTCGCCCGTCCCCCGTCCCCCGTCCCCCCCGCAGCTCTCCAGACCACCAAGACGACTTGGTCGTTTTTAGCCTGTTGAACCGAGTACCAGTAGGCCACTTGAGCTTTTGGAGGCCCAGTAAATGCACTGGGTTACTGATCAGAAGCTTTTGAGTTCAAATCAAGTTTGACCCTTGGGGCCTTGAGCAAGACCCTTAACCCTCAACTGCTCAAATGTGCCTTGTCTCAATTGTAAGCCTCTTCAAGACTCGGTAATCCATCAGCTCAGTCCAGACTGGCAAGACTATCTCACTTTAAGCCCTTTTTTTGTTCATGGGCCTACATAAAGTACAATACACCCAGGTGGACCACACGCGTCTGCAAATACGGATTTGTTAAACCTGGTTTTGGCTAACGCCAGGCCCTAATGCAGCTGTTTCCAGAACAGTCTGGCGTACACCAAACCATCAAATAACCGTTTTATCCCTTGAGCACCTACGCATGCTTCAACCTGCCCGGATTACCCACTGTTGCATAAGGTGATGTGACAAAGAGCAGATTTCACAGAGGTGCTGTTATCTTAACGGGGGGAAAAAAAAACACCTGCTAATACTTACTTAGATAAGTCTAGTGACCCAGAGCAACCGCATCACCTATGACCTCTCTCTAAAAGCCAGAGGCTTACGGATCTTTACGACTAGCTCTAGAGATCTGGTGGCCCTGGGTTCATGGCTTCACAAAATTTGCAAGGATATTCTATTCGTGGATTAGTCGCCCTCTAACAAGGCAGCCTGTGTATGTATTTAACTAAAGTGTGTACCATTGTGTACCAATATTTGTAGTGTGTCTCCATGTGCGTGCCAGTGTAGCGCACATACTTCTCATATTACACGCTCAGAAAACCGCTACAAGCTTTTTGCAAGGAGGCCATAATAAAACGCCACACGATGTTTAACTTATTGCTGAAGAGGTTGTTAATCATTTTCCAGGATAGAGCTGAACTCACATAGGTCACACAGACTTGCAGGGTGCTCATGCTCTCATCTGGAGCCAAGACAATGAAGAAAGCTGGAAATGGAGAGAAGGAAAGATAACTGGAAGGAACGCTCTTTATCTGTGCTTTTTTACCTACCTGTTCGATCGGCAAATCCATGGAGAAATCCAATGCAGCTTACTTTCCGAGAGTGCCAATGTTGTGCTGCATGACCGAGAAACAGAGAGGAAGTAAAAAGAAGACTGTTAAACACTGCCCGGATTTGGCGGCCACCCAGGGAAGTCTCATTATAAAGGCTTCATCAAGACAGAGTGTACTGTACTCTACCAAGCATTTTTAAGCAGAATTGTCTTCAATGCGAGAACATTTTTTTCTCTACCCTCATTCTGGCCCGGTTTGAGTGCTGCACTCTCATCCCTCGATATCTCCGGAAGTCACTTTAGTTTTGTGTTTTAGATTAAGCTTGCTGATCTTCTAGAAGACGTCTAAGAGGTTCGGATTTGTGTCTTTGACGCTATTTGGGCCCTTTCGCAACTAATCCTCTTTCACCTCTCGCGTAGGTGTTGGATAACTGCGTTATTCCTTCAGCACTTTGTGACAAAGTCACTTGCCAGGCAAGATAAACCAGTGCATTTGAAAATAGGCACCGGTTTAATTCCATGTCATCATCTTTATGAGAACACGGACTACATTTAAGCGTGAGCTGTCATTATGCACCCTGTTGGACTCTATGGTATCATTAGTTAAACAAATCTGTGAACCTGTTTGTCAGCTTAAGTGTTGCCATCAGTTTCTCAACATTAGACTTGCGTTCTGGCTGATGTACCCCAGACTTCCATGTTTAATAATAAGTATTCCTTTGCCATCTTTTTATATAGATGGTTGCATCTTTTGTCTTTTCTGCTCTGTTAGTACATCACTTCTATTGCATCAGTTGCCAAGTGGTAACTGGGTGGCCGTGAGACGTGGGCAGCATCCGTGAAACGGTGGACAGTCAGTGGCGCTTTTCCTGAATTAATTTGTTTGATTAAAGAGTATGATGTCATTCTCTGCAGGCGTCCGGTGGCCATCCCCAAAGGACAATGATCCGCTGTTGGGCTGAACGGCTTCCCCTCCATTTTGAGGACACCATCAAAATGCCCGCTGCTATTGAGGAGGCATTTGGCTCGCCCTCGTCTTCCATCCCAGTTGGACGCCAAGAGCTAAAGAGGTCTACCATTCAGAAGCATATTGTCGGGGTCTACGTGTATGGCAGACGGTTGATGAGGAGCGCGGCTGGACGTGACTGCTGTCCCGTGTGATTGATGTATCCATATATTTATATATATGTAATGATGTAATTGTTCATTCATTTATTTATCCTTTTAATACCCCAATTCCGCCATGACTGGAAAAACTTTATGCTGAAAAGTGAGGCGAATAACATTATTATTATCGAGGGGTGGGGTATATTTATTAGCCAGCAAGTGTCCAGTCAGTTCTCGAAGTTGACGTGTTGTAAGCAGGAAAAATGAGCAAGGATTAGAGGGACTGTGACAAGGGCTAAATTGTGATGGCTAGACAACTGGGTCAGAGCATCTCCCCTGAGTTGCCGGTATTCAGTGGTTAGTACCTACCAAAAGTGGGCCATGGAAAGATGACCAGTGAACCAGCGACAGGGTCATGGGCTCCCAAGGCTCATTGATGCATGTGGGGAGCGAAGGCTAATTTGTCTGTTCCGATTCCCCAAAAGAGCCCATGCTGACCCCTGTCCACTGCCTAAAGCATCTACAATGAACACGTGAACATCAGAACTGGACCATGAAGCAATGGAAGATTTTGGCCTGAACTGACGAATCACGATTTCTTTCACCCCATATCTACAGTCGAGTGCTTGTGTGTCGCTTACCTTGGGAAGAGATGGCACCAGGATGTACTGTGGGAGGAAGGCAAACCTGCAGAGGCAGTGTGATGCTCTGGGCAATGTTCTGCCGGGAAACTTTGTTTCCTGGCATTCACTTGGATGTTACTTTGACCCTTATCACCTACCTAAACATTGTTGCAGACCAAGTACACCACTTTTTATACCCCTTGAGCAGGATAATGCTGCAAAAATTCTTCAGGAACGGTCTGAGGAACATGACAAAGAGTTTAAGGTGTTGAATTGACTTACAAATTGCCTACATCTGTATGATGTGCTGGACAAATCAAGTCTGATCCATGCAGTCCCCACCTCGCAACTTACAGAACCGCAGCATACCTTCAGAGGTCTTGTGTAGTCCATGCCTCGATGGGTCAGAGCTGTTTTGGGGGCGCAAGGTGGACTTTATTACGTTATTAGGCCAGTGGTTTTGATGTTCTGGCTGATGTGTGCGTATGTGTATAAATTTTGTCAATGGAGTTTAACAGCTGTCCATGTTTGGGATGTCCTAGTTCTGTTCTGGTAGATGTGATGGTAATGCTCCAGTAACAATAGCCCCACTGTGAGTACAGAGGTGCCAAGTTCTACATTTCAGCTAAAGCAGCGGTTAGACCAAATGTAAATAGATTTAAATTGGTAGAAAACCCAATGCACCGAAGGGCAAAGGATGCAGGACGCGACAGATACTGCACATCTTACTGGGTGGGAGTGGTTACTTTCAAAGTAAAGCCCTGACCTTATCTAGGTGAATCTTTGAACCACAATCCTCAGTCTTGTGAGCAATAGAAACCATGTTTCCATTGACACATGCTATGGTTTTAGTGCTAAAAATCTGTTTTTGTTTAGTTTTTTCCTCTTTTCCTGTTAGGATTTCCTCATTAACAATGATGACACCTCTACATATATCAGTACCGGCACTGCTATTCCCATTTTTCTGTCAATATACCGTCTTGGATATGAGATGGAATGCCATGTGTTTGTTACAGCCCAGTGTTATTGTTGTTACTGTCTTTTGTGTGGTGAGAATACTGATGACAATATGTTATTGCTGTGGAACTAGAAAACCTCAAAGTTCAGTAGTCGGAGTCTTATGAGCAGCCTCGTGATGCAGATTCATCACTTTTCAGCCCACCAGGGACCGTCGCAAACTATTTTAGAGCACTTCTAATCATACGTTTGCCCCTGTGCTGTCTGTCCACGATCAACCTCGGTGCCGTATAGTCGAAGCAACACTTTCGCACTGTTTTTATTACTATCAGTGTTGTCATTCTAAATATATGGTCGGAAAAATCAACAGTTGCTTGTGCTTACTTGTACCTTACTTCTTTACAGTATTCATGAAAGGTTCTCGGATACATTTTACACCAGCTAATTAGCTGTAGCGAATAATGTTCGCTATCTCCATAGAGTCCATTATGTCCTTCTCTCCAGCCATTTTCACAAGCTAAATAATACATGACTCGATGCAAAGCTTCTGATAATCAGGGAAAGCCGCTTTAAGTGGTATTCTAACTGATGCATCAGCGTAACGTATTGTTCTCTAATAGACAGTGAGTTAGACAGTTTGTTTAGGCCAGTTATATGCAACATTGTGGATTAGCCTGGCATTTCAAGCCCAATTTGAGGAGAAAATTAGACTACTAGTAGCGGTTGATTCTCAACTCATGGGTCAGCACGGTTAGTCAGACAGGCATTGCTACTAAAAAAGGGTTAGCTCGGAAGTACATCAGCGCAGGATAGGGACGGGGATATCACTTTCTGCAGGTCTCTGATTGTTCCTGCTGTGGGTTTTACTGTCTTTTTTGCTGTCCGTTGTGGCTGTTGGATGTTGTTACCCTTTGGGGCAGTGGTGGCTTGGCGGTTAAGACTCTGGGTTACTGATCGGAAGGTCAGGAAGGCTGGATTCAAGCCCCAGCACTGCCAGGCTGCCACTGTTGGGGCCCTTGAACAAGGCCCTTAACCCTCTCTGCTCCAGGGGCGTGGTAGCTACCCTGTATATGTACCCCGCACTCTGACCCCAGCTTCCTGACATGCTGGGGTATGCAGAGAAAAGAATTTCACTGCGCATATGTATATGTGATCAGTAAAGACTCGTTATCATTGTTTCCGCTGTGATGAACCAGCACACTGGGTTCTTCTCACTGTTATTTTCCTCCTAGATATCGTTTCCTTTAGATAAAAGTGTACAACTCTTTCAAAGGACAGAAGACAAAATCTTATTTACATGAAAGTTTTTGAGTCTGAAGAAGGAAGGTTGTTCTTCAGTAGCTAAATAAATAAATAAATTCAATCCAATTACTCGTAACACCACTCTGCAAATGGTCTCAATCTTACGACTTGTATCTTGTGGCCATTTGGCACCGTTTCGGTCATTACTTTCGTCACTGGTCACGTTTGGCGGTCGGCCATGGTGACTTTTTTGCATTTGAGTGACTTGAACTACTCTTTATGATCCTATGCGATAAAACTTCTTGAGACATTGCTTAGATTGGATGACATCACCGAGGGAGGTGGTGCTGGAGGGGGGTGTGTTTTTTGGACATGTGCCTGACTGATGTAATTTACCAAAGAAGTATTCGGAAGTATCTTTTTCACACGCCCACGCACCCATGGCTCCAGTCCAGGTATACACAGACCCAGACAAAGACAAATCTTTCGGTTTCAGGGAAGATACTAAAAAGAATGAAACAGTTCAAATAAGGCTAATGTGAATTCCTTAACCGAAATCGAAACCTTGCCTGCGTTCGAAGGAAACGCAAAAACAGCCCCAGATGAGACAGGAAGGGCTGGAATAAGTTGTCTGAAAGGATTCAGTGGAAAAAGTAGAGATGAATATCCTGCTGACTCAGCCTAAAGGCATGCGCAAATGCTGAAACAGGAAGAGCTTTTTCTTCTGAGAATTTTCTTTTTTTCTTTCTGGAGGGTAGCGGGGGTGGGGTGGGGGTTGGCTGTCAGTCTGTTCTCAAAAATGAACACCCTATTTGTTCCCCTACAGCTCTGAATGGAAGGTTAGCACGCTTCGTTTTGCATGGCAGCTTTTACATATGGTTTTCCGCTGCTGATTTTAAGATTGACGGCCTTCCGGCCTGAATACTTTTTCGGTATGACATCGGAATGGTCTACGTAATTGGAACTGCTATACGTAATTGTACGGTTACAGTTGTAACCTTTAAAATTGATTTTCCAGAATACCTACTTTTCTTGGTCAGTGTGTATAGCTGAATATGGAACATCGTAACACCTCAGTTATTTGCAACAAAAAGGCCAAAGAAAAGAACATTTACTCATTTGAAAAGCAGTTGAGACACGAGGCAGAATTGAACTTTCACAGTTAAATTTTAAGTGTCTTGTTCTGCGCTACAAGGGCCACTCTTTGGCAGCTTATGGTTTAATCTCAGCAGAAAGAAAGAAAGAAACTAGGCAGCGTCCCTCCAGGATTTTGCGATCACAGAAACGAACACTAAATCAAGGAAACGCCGCGATATTCGGAGGAGTTTGTGATGTATTATTTTTTCCTCTCTAAATTACCACAGATTCGAGCCAAGACGTGTCATGTGACATCATCACTAGTCTTCGATTCGCGTGTTTTGAACATGAATACAGCTAATTTGCGATTTGCAATTTACCCAACGCAAGACGTTTTCCGTCAAAAATGCACCGAAAAATCGTCGCAAATTTTTTTTTTTTTTTTTAAAGCGCAGCAAAATCGAGCGTTTTTGGCCGCAACGATCACAAAAAGAACTCTGGGAAATTCTTCACGGACAGTTTAAGTAGGTAGACCGTAATTAAATAAGAAAGAACGACAAAGTCAGAAACTAAGTAGGCAAGTAAGGAAGCTATGATAATGAGTTAAGAAAATAAGAAAGAAAGTACGAAAGTAAGTAAATTAACATAAAAATGGAAGTTGTTGAAAGAGGGGGTGGGTTTTTTTGGGTGGGGCGGGGTTATGTGCTCTGTCACAATATGTATATCAGTGCCTTCTCAGGTTCATCTCCCGTGAGCTCTGCCCATCACTTGGCTGACTGTCTTCCTTGGAAAGAAACGAATGCGCTCTACTCGTCCGATGGCTTTGTTCATCGTGTAATGCGTGTTGCGTTCGCCAGCGCGCTGTAATTGTCTTGCTTAACCGAACCCAGGGTGGAGGCCGCCGCCGGGCTAGGCCGAGCTCGAGGCCCCTGGCCTGTTGTAGGTGTCTGTGGTCAGTGTGGAGCTGGACTGCTGTGTAATGAAAGGCTTTGTTTATTCACTAAATATCAGCCACTTCACACAACAAGGGGGCACGTAAATAAAAGACTACCTTTGGACTACCTTTTTTTTGGTACTCGTCGATACTGGTACCTGCGTAGTGTCAAGCAGTTTGATTGGACTCTTTAACGTTGTTCTATCTTGAATAGAAAGAGTGCAGATGGCCAACCTCGTCATTAAAACAAGAGCGAGGTGCCGTGACTGTTGAGCAACTTGCACTCGATTCCCGGCCCACATAACTCCACATACCAAAGTGTCCTTGGTGTCACTGTGTGTGTGGGGGTGGGGCTATATAAGTGCGGACCATTTACGTCTCCGTGCTTGTAAACAGTTCATGTTTAATGAACACGCCCACTGATACTCAGACCAATCTCGCTCGCTCTTTTTATTTTGTATTTTTTTTAAGGAGACTCGTTTGGTATCGGAACAATTTATTCAGAAGTATTGCGCCAATACCCGATACCGGGCTTATACCTCATGTGCCAAGCTCTTTTGAAAAACCTTTCTGCCATTATATTCTTACAAGCAAGACCGTTTCAAGTCTTTCGCTCCTGACCTTAAGTCCTCTCAACGAATCATATTCCGATACTCTTAGTGGCTTTTGTTTGACTTTTGACCTAGTATTGAGCGATGTAAAACGACGTGCGAGTCGTCATTACGCAAACGAATTCGCACTGACATCCCGGTCCTTCGCACGCTCGTAGAGCTGCTGGAGACGCGACCAAATAAATGAAGAAACTGTTCCTCCAGTGCTATCCTTGAACTATTCATCCATGATGGGAAATCAGCGGCTGCAAATGAGCGACACGAGGGAGGAGGAATTCCCCGGTCTGTGCGCTCGCTCGCTCTCTCTCTCTCTCTCTCGCTCTCTCACATACACACACACATTTCTGTCTGAGTGATTGGAGGAAGAGGGGAGGGGCTGTCCGTCCAGCTGGAGAGTTAACATGCCTTTTATGTGACTACTCTAAAAACTCTTTCTTCTGCTTCCTCTCTCTCCCTCCCACCCCCATGACTAAATCCCCCCCGAGGCACTGAAAGAGCCTGAGTCATCCTACCCCTTCCCCCCCCCCCCTTTTTTCCCCCATTGCCACAGTTTTTGAGCAGTTGTTTTAAGGTAATTTTGGAAGTCGGAGCGATAAGCAGACTAAAGTCACTGCATGTCAAACACAAACTTCTGATTGTAGAGGAGAGAGAGAGAGACCGAGAGAGTGAGTTTGTGTGTGTAGGAGTTCCCAGGTTTTGTTCTTTTTCAGTGAAGGGTAGACTACAGCAGAGGCAGAGCCAGGTCGATTTCAGTGCACTAATGAGCCGCAGTCGCGAAAGACGTTTCAAACTTCGGAGTTCAGGGGGGGAAAAAAACCCAAAACAATTAAGTCTTCTCTCAGAATGAAAGTTCAGATGACTGACTTTTCTCCCCTCTTTCAAAATATAAAATATGCTTGCTTCCCTCTCTTTTCTCTCTCTCTCTCTCTCTCTCTCTCTCTCTCTCTATCTGTGTATATATATATATATATTTTTTTATTATTTATATTTTTTTTTATAAGGTGGCTATGGAGCAGGCAGGAACAGAAAAGTTGGCTGTGCATGCGCATGACTGTGCGTCTGTGTCTGTGGGCTGTGCATGCATGTGAGAAGGGTGTGTGTGTGCGTGCGCGCGCCCGAGTGTGTGGGAATGATTACATCAGCCTGAGCAAGGCCTACGATTGGTTAGGGAAGTGTGGTTTGATTCGCTACCTAAAAGGCTGTGCCTTGTAACCCTTTGTGAGGGGAACAGAGCGAAGTTGTCGGCCAAGCTCGGAACAGTTGCCATCCGCTTCCTCTGTCCCGAACCAAAAGCGACATAGAGAGTGAGAGAGGGAGAATAAGAGAGTGAAAGAAGGAGAGAGAGAGGCAGAGAGAGATTAAATGACAGGTATGATCCAGTGAGCCACTGACAGCTAAGCATCTGTCCTGAAACTGTTTTGTTGGGTTTTTTTTTCCCCCGGATTTGTCCTATATATTTTTTTTGCGGAGTTGTGGAGAGCGGCGGAGAACAGCTTCGGCTCTCGGAGGAGGCGAAAATGCCATCTTGCGATCCCGACTGGTGCCTGCTGAGGCCTGGGGAGGTAAGGTTTCTCACTCGGCCCAGAAATACGTCAGGGGACGCATGGGGAGGAAAAGGGAAGAGCGGTTCTCCTCTTTCAGGGATCCAGAGACGGAGGAATCTGGAACTTTTTTTTTCCCCCCCACGGGAAGCTTGTGGTATCCATGACGTTGGATATTTGTAAACTGTCAGGCAAAGCAGATCAGATCTAAGACGTTGGAAGTCTTTGAGAGGTTCACGAAACGGGATCGTGAATGTGGGAGATGTGCAGTAGGAAAAGGGGTGTGTGGGTTCGAGGAAAGCTTGTACTTGGGTGCAAAAAAAAAAAGTCATTTGTGAATAGGAAGTGGCTTAAGATCTGAATCTAAATTTGTATTTTATTTTATTCCCCCATTTTATATTTTAAAAAAAGTTTACTTGAGTAAGGTTACGGATCGTAAATGTGCCAGACGCTCTGCCAAAAAGCAACATTCAACGCACTGACTTGTGTCTTAAATTTTTTTTCAATCATTCGTTCATGCATCGGGTTTCTGTGTGAACGCGAAATGAACCTGTGACGCAGTTCCGCATCTGCTCCATCCACAGACCCATTTTTACGGTGTAAAATTGCCTTGTATTTCTCGGGCTTCTGTTCCGCACCGTCTTCAGCGATGGACTTCTTTTCGTTGCAGATTGTTAAAATCTTCGGCGAGGACGGCATGGGCAAGGTGGTGGAGATCCCGTCCGACATGACGGCGCGAGACCTGTGCCAGCTGCTCGTGTACAAAAGCCACTGCGTGGATGACAACAGCTGGGCGCTGGTGGAGCATCACCCGGCCCTGGGGCTCGGTAAGGACGTTATACGTTTCCATGCAGGATGACCATTTATTTATTTATTTATTCATTTATTTATTTATTTATTTTCCTCCCCCATGGGTGTAGCACAAAATGATGGTCTTCCCTGAGCTGCGTAATATGCTTGTCGTGCAAGCAGCACTGTATAGCGCATTACTAATGCATGAGTAGTGTACTAAAACTAACAAAAAAAAAGAAATGTGGACTGTGGACACTTTGCGTTTGAGATCACAGCAGTTTTGTTTGTTTTTGTTTTTTTGTTTTTATTGGTTTGTTTTTCCGTTTTGTTTTATTTAGGTTTATTTGTTTGGTTGGTTTGTGTTCCTTTGTGTGTGTGTGTGTGTGTGTGTGTGGGGGTGGGTGGTTGGTTGTGTGTTTGGTGTGTTGTTTTTTTTTTTGTTTTGTTTGTGGGTAAAACAGAACCACCCAACCCCTTTTTTTTTTTTTTTTTGTCTGTCTCTCCAAACCCCCGCCCATAAATAACCTTACGTTTTTGGGCCTAAAGGGGTTTGTTTGTTTGTTTGTTTTTGTTTTGCATTCAAGTGGACCGGCTTTATCACCAAACGCCTTCTTTCCTTTTCTTTTCGCGTTAATCTGACTGCCGCGTTTATGCGAGTCTTAAGAGGAGCATCCGGATCGCACGGTCACGAGCGAACCGAAACGCAACGGTTATATGGAAAAGAGCGTTTTTACATCCTTTACATTATTAATATGCCATAAAAACCTAACGCTCTGGGCTCTCGGTGCAAGCCTTATCATGCGCGTCTGCACAATTTGCATGAAAGCAGATGGCGGGAAAAGGAACCGGGGAGGAGACATGGACGGATCCTTTATGCCAAAACCAATGAAGTTCTCAGAGGCTTGGGGAGCTTCACGATGGAAAACTTTCCATGACTTTATGTTTTCACATATGGCTGCTGCTTGCGTTTGATTAATGGCGAATCAGGATGCAGAGATGGTCTCATGCACTCGGCTTTAAAAAAAAAAAAAACACACACACACACAACATAAAACGCTGGTCGTCTTCCAGACAGCACAGCTGTGCAACATGTGCAGGTGTCTACTTTGATGAATGGGGCTCAAGTGCATGAGTAAGCGTCGGTGGTAAGGAATGATGAGGTGATGTCACACGTCAGGCCATTGTGAAGCTCTCTGTACTGGTGTCGGTGAATAATGGTTCAATCTCTCTGTCTGGGAGGTGGGTGGAACACTCTCTCTCTCTCTCTCTCTCTCTCTCTTTCTCTTTCTTTCTTTCATGTCCTAATAGTAACTTTCAGTTTTCTTATGACTTTTTTTTTTTTTTTTTTTGCATTATCCGAATCTTTACATTTCGGTATCTCTTAAGCAGTACTTTTATCATCTCAGACGTGTACTCCTCATTTCAGTTGCCAGATGACCTTTTTTGTCCTTATAATGATCATAAAAATGCCGTAATCCGCTAGCTAAGACTGAACTTGGACCCCAGCGATGAAGCCTTTCCTTTCATTGTCTCTTGTGAGCGGCGCCTTGTAGCCATGCTAATTATTTACTTTAAAAAAATCTTTCTTAAACGCGTCCTGGACGCGTCCTCGCTCTTTTGTTTCGTCCTGCGAGATTCCCCCGGTTTGATATTCCGAGCACAACCGGCATCAAGCATTTGTTATGTATTCACCGTGCCGTGCCGAAAGCGTGCTGAATGCATGACATCATCCCTCTGCAGTGTCTAGCGCTCTGCTTTAAGGGAACGGGTGTTCTGTTGATCAAGACCATGTCTAGATTTTACAGCAACACAATCGGCGAGTTTAATTTATAAACAATAGTTACGGTGTCCCCCACCCCCCAAAAAATAAATCCCCTGCAGGTGGGAGAGTGAATAAGAGATTAAAGATACTGAAGTACTACTGATAGCAAACGATTTCCTGAGTATCTTGGAAGACGTACTCGGTTCACGTGATTTTTTAATACAAACGTATTCCAAACGCAAGTTGCGCTCGATCAGTAGTAGTAGGTCACATGGCTATAGCAGCATGTACGTGAGCTATACCTGTGCTTGGAACTCGGTGACTTAGTTTCGTTTTTGATTTGGGCAGGAAACGTTCGGAAAGATCGAGCGCTTCGTGGAGTTTTCACTAACATCTCCAAGGTAAAACATGGTGCAATCTTTCTATGTGTGCACGCACAGCTCTGGAGTAAAATCCCAGAGATATTCTGGAATTAATTCCATCTCTGCATGTAAAACAAACCCCATTTAAATAGGACTTTTTTTATCCCCCACACAATTCCAAGTGTCAAAATGCCGTGGTATAAGTATTATAATAAAACCTCGCATTTAAGCTCTAAGTACAGATTTGAAACGGGGTCGTTTTTCACCCAGGCCGTCCATAAGCGTTATGGCTTGAAATATAAACTAGAGAACTCCACTGCGGAGAGCGAGTGGGACACGGGGGTGGTTCCTGACTTCCAGACAAACTCGCTTTTCATTACACGAGAGCCGCTTCCCGTGTTTATTTATTTTTTTTTACTCGGACCAAAGGGGAAGGCGAGCAGACGATGATGTCATCCCGAGTACGCTCGAGGGCCGTCCGCTCGCAAATATCCACTTGTCGTTACATGCGGGGTACGAGTTCCATGAAGGGCCGAGTAATTATGGAAGCGCGTGGCTTTGTTGAGAACGAACAGCTTGGCCCTTGTCTGACCGTCTGCTTCTTCCCACAGAGAGATGCTTAGAGGACCACGAACTTGTAGTCCAAGTGCAGGCGTCCATGACTAGCGAGAGCAAGTTTGTCTTCAGGAAGAACTACGCCAAATATGAATTCTTCAAAAATCCTCTGGTAAGTCGGGTCTTGGTGCTGTCATTTGGAATAACGGGGTTTTTGGGGGGGATTTATATGTGCGCTAGGGGTGGAACGCAATGACGTCATTCGTATATTTATCTGTTTTGTGCTCGGAACGGCGGTATCTATTTTCAGACCTGTCTCTTTTGTGGCCTAAATATAGTACAGTTATTTTTGTTTTAGTCAAATCTGAAATCTACCTCTCCTTCCCCCTGGAAACACCGGACGAGATGAAAAATAAATAAATAAATAAATCAAATCTCAGAAGTGTCAGCAGTTCTTCAACCTCGCCTTTATCGTTCTAGTTCACAATTGGTCTCAACTCAAGATCTGTGTCGATTAATCGAATCCATCACGTGAATTTCTTTTAAATGCTCAACGACATGAAGATGCTTCTGGGGGTTTCTTGCTTTCATCTTCATTCCCTTATTGTAACTGAATCAGCTATTTTAACTAAAGCGATTATGCTCAAACTCTTTGATTGTACCGGTAACTTGATAGAATAAATTTTGACCCACAGCTATTAATAGCACGTGGTGATTTTGTTCAGGCAATGTTAATACGTTTAGTCTGACGTGGACACGGCGTTTGGATCTGAATTAAGACAGAACTCTACTGTATATCATATCGGCGCATATCAATAAAGCATGCCTGAGTTTAAGAAGAACTGGAGATTTGAATCTGATTATGCTCAGAACAGACGCTATCTGATCTTGATGCATGCCTGCAAAGAAAAGCGTCTTGTTTAAACTTGAAGGTTGGAGTTTCTCTTTGAGCTCCATGTTGCAACTTGTTGAACAGTTTGTTCCGTTTAAACTGGGACGCATCAACGCAGTTTTTTAAAAAATTTTATTATTCAACTTAAACTTAGATTATGGACCCGGACCTTCAAAACGGTGCAGTCAAAAGGAACTACCACTTATCATCAAAAAGTCTGTACGAAAATACATCTTCTGCAGGTCATACACGTCTAATTGGAACAAGAGACACTGAAGTTCAGACATGGCTCTCTTGGTACACAGTTTAAACTCTTGTTTCTGAAGTATAATTGGAATACATTCACTTTCGGTTCCTCTTTTTAAAAAAAAAAAATGTAAAATGAGATCACCATCTCAGCCTTGGAATAGAGCGTCAGTGCCTCAGAATGGACCAGAGGTGTCTCAGGCACCTTCCAAAGATGACCCCTAGTCAGCGTCGGTTAGAGCTGTATCAGGTACTCCGTTCCACTAGATTGAGACACCGGGGCAGTCCCAGGTCACACTGAAGGGAGATTATGTCTCGCAGTTGGTTTGGGAATGTCTGGGGATTTCCCCCCCCAGAAGATCTGGAATCTATGGCTCAAGTCTGGACTGACTTTCTAAGCCTGTTGCCAAGACAACCCCCAGCAGGAAAGGTGAAAGGATAATGAATGAATCACTGCAATATACTATAAATTTGGAACCTTACACTTACAACTCACCATATCAAAAGGTCTCCATGAGTAAACATGTTATAGAGCTTATACTCCTCTAAACGGATAAATGTTTCCGTCTTGATGGGATTGGTCCCTTCCAGGATGTCCCCATCACATCAACAGGTCACAATGTGCTATGGCCCAGATCTAAACCTAATTGTACACCAATTGGAGATTTCAGTGCTGCATTGTTAGACAGCACTCTCCACCACTATTATCACACCCCCAGCTGAGGAAATATTATTTGGAAGAATGGTACTCATCCCTCTAGAACAGTTTCAGGGACTTGACTGGTTCTGGTAACTTACTTGTGGGCACCTAACTAGCACACTTTGTTTTGCGTTTCCATTCCAGGTTTAATTGTCTTTTAGTATACATTGTTCAAACTCAACTTTTGGAGATACATCTCTTAGGATCATTCCTGGTGTTTTGGTGCCAAGAGATGGTGTTTTAACCTGGTACAATTATTGGAACAACTTTTGTCTGATGAATCTCTCTCCTTGTCAACAGAACTTCTTTCCAGAGCAGATGGTGGCCTGGTGTCAAGAAAGCAACGGGACCATTCCTCCATCTCAGCTGTTGCAAGTATGCAAGGATGTCCAGTTGCATCTTCCTTAACGTGTTTCATCCTAACATCACGTTTTAACCTCGTGCTCAAATGGTACTTCTTCTTGAACGTCTCGCATTCTCTGCTCCTTTTTTTTTTCTTTCTTTAGAACTTTTAAATTCCAGCAGTTGTCCAGAAATCCAGGGTTATCTGTATGTGAAAGAGACGGGCAGGAAGTCGTGGAAAAAGCTGTACGTGTTTTTGAGACGCTCGGGATTGTACTACTCGGCGAAAGGAACGTCAAAGGTATGCTATCCTCTGTGCACTCCTTATACCACAGCGCCGTCTCGAATCCGATTGGTCAGAAGACTCGGACAGTAGTGCGGCTGCAAAACAGAGGTTTCTAGAAGAAGAAGCCTTTATTTGTCACATATACATTAAAACACGGTAAAATTCGTTGTTGTTTTATTTTTTCGCATATCCTAGCTTTTTAGGAAGCTGGGGTCAGAGTGCAGGGTCAGCCATGATACAGCGGCCCTGGAGCAGATAGCCTTAACCATTGAGCCACCACTGCACTCTTTTCTGTTTCTATAGTAACAGCATAGACAAAGACGCTCCACATAATCTAGGACTACCTACCAAGGCAAAAATGTATCATCTACTAATGCATGTGATGTTTCATTCCTTATTTAATGCATGCATTGCAGTCATTGTCTGTGACCGTTGGATGTAGAACATAAACTTGAGTTTCGCCTAGAGACAGCGTTCCCACGAGTCATGGAATTTCTGGAATGTCATGGAAACTTAAAGTCTACTCCAGTCATGGAAAGTCAGGGAATTTAATCATTTTGGGAATGAAGTCAGGGAATTTTTTGTTTTAAAATTTTCATAATGTATTCGCTAAAATGTAAGGTGTGTGTGTGTGTGTGTATATATATATATATATATATATATATATATATATATATATATATATATATATATATAACATACATACATACATACATACACACCTCTTACATTTTAGCGAATACATTTGAAAATTTTACATATATATATATATAAGGCGCACGGTGGCTTAGTGGTTCGCACGTTCGCCTCACACCTCCAGGGTCCGGGGTTCGACTGTGTGTGCGGAGTTTGCATGTTCTCCCCGTGCTGCGGGGGTTTCCTCCGGGTACTCCGGTTTCCTCCCCCAGTCCAAAGACATGCATGGTAGGTTGATTGGCATTCTGGTAAATTGTCCATAGTGTATGAATGGGTGTGTGAGTGTGTATGTGATTGTGCCCTGCGATGGACTGGCACCCTGTGTGTGTGTGTGTGTGTGTGTGTGTATATATATAAGAGGGAGGGGGTGGGGGGTGGAATCAGTCTTTTCTTTTTTTTTTTTTATTTTTTTAAACAGTGTGCTCATTTGCTGAATGTGACGCGATGTTATGGGTTAAAAATGTACTTAAAATGGCTTACGGTACCTTGTAAATGAATTTTATTTCCATTAAAGAGTATATTTTGTTTTATTAGGATCATTTTGTTTATGAGGTGTAAAGACTAGTCATGAGATAAGTATATGTTCTTTTTAAGCAATGAAAACTACGTTCTGCTCTAAAAATGTCTGTTAACCAGGAAATCGAGCTTACCGATTTAATGGGTTCAGTACTCAGCCATTACATCGTACCATTCTTCATCCAGTAGGTCATGGAAATTCAAGATTTTGGTCAGGGAATTTTAAATTTGACTTGGCGTGGGAACCCTGTAGAGATCCAGGGTTAAACTGCTTGTTCGAGCGGATTGGTCGGGATATTTTGTCTTGTGAAGTATAGCAGGCATAGTCGTATAGTTCCTTCTGTTCCTCCTGATGATCTAAATATTTAGTGTTAACCTTAATGCGCTGCTTCCATGTTGTTCTAAAGTGATATGACCTTCTGCAGGAACCGAGGCATTTACATTTACTAGCAGACCTTGAAGACAGCAACATCTTTACCGTAATAGCAGGCAAGAAGCTTCACAATGCGCCAACAGAGTACGGGTTTTGTATAAAGGTAAGATTACACCAGGCTTCCCATCAGGCTTTTGGATAAACGCCATCGCAGACAGTAAATATGAGTCATAGACCAAAGAAATCTTGGCTGAAACGACTCTTTGCTGTCAGTAGTTATTTTGGGAGAGCCCCTTTTTCCTTTTTTTTTTTTTTTTTTGATACAGCACAACTTTAGAGTTTCCTGTGAGCCAAGCTCTCTGGCCTGTTTTCTTATTCATCAGTGTTTCTCCCAAAGCCCACTTTCTAATTTTTAATGAATCAAGGATCAAGTGAAACGTGTATTTACAGCTAAGATTTCATTTCTTAAACTACATAAAACTGTTTTTTTGTTTTGTTTTGTTTTTTAATGTTTCTATCATGCACATGTTCCCAAATAATGGGGTTGTTGCTGTTTCTTTCATACACATGCAGATGGTTAGTCGCTACCAAGAACTGTTTGGCCTACCACTGTTTTGACTATTGATATTATGAAATCCGAGATAAATCAGAAGATCCTGCGAGTAGAGTAGAGAGAGGGGGGAAAACAACTAGAATTTTACCACAAAAACCCCCTAGTGTGTGTCCGACCACAGTCCCGCCCACTTTATTATTGGCTCACAGAACATTAATGCGAAGTGAAAACTACTGCTACTGGCTCGTAGTCCGACTCGACTACTGCTTTAGTCGCGAAAGCAGAAAAGCACGGTTTTCCGGCATCTAAACCATAAATGCGTGATGTGTAAATATCCCAGACGTGGAGAGACATTTCACTGCATTAGTTTTACTTTTCCAACGCACTTAGCCAAATTCTTTTCAGTTAGCACTGTAGACTAAAGACTTGACTATATGTCTGGATGGACATTAACGCACGTTAACTCTCTTGTCGTGATCAGCCCAACAAGGTCCGGAGCGAGCAGAAGGAACTGAGGATGTTGTGTGCAGAAGACGAACAGAGCAGAACGTGCTGGATGACGGCCTTCAGATTGTTTAAGGTACTCCGAGCTACCCTTTATTGATTGATATGACGACTGTCTAGCTTCCTGTTCTGAATTAAGAAAGCAAGAATTTAAAAAATATATAATTTTTTTTTTACCCAAAAGTGTAAGTGTGGTGCGTTGAAGTCCGCTTCTTTCTCCATACAGTATGGAATTCTACTTTATCAGAACTATAAAATCCCACAGCAGAGAAAAGCTTTGCTCTCGCACTTCCCAGCGCCAATGGTGAGTTCTCGTTTTTATCAGTCTGCTTTTCTTATGAATCCGGCTGTTCAGCGTTCAATGCAGTGTGGGCTTGATGTTGAATGGGCAGCGGAGTATTTTGCATGCTTTTAAATGCACTTATACCACAACATTGTTGAATTGAAAATGTTTGATTCTGATTGGTTAGAAGCTGTTCGTTCATTTTCTATAACAGTGGTTCTGGCTGCAAGGTTTAGATCAATGCACTTGTTCAAATACGCAGGGAATTATACGTTTTCTCCGAGGAGATTGTTCGAATTTTTTGGAAGGACTTGCTAGGACTTGCTAAGACTGAAACTCGACACTGCATGTTTTTTTATTTATTTATTTATTTATTTATTTTTCTTATTTACTTCAAGAGAGGCCTGTGAGGAATGACTTGTTTCATGGATGTAAGAACTTTGGGACGTTCAGATTTTGGGTTGTAAGAGTAACATCACTTTACATCACACCACTTTGTTGTTGATTATTTTCCTATAACAGCATGACCTTACATTAGTGCCTTATTCATTATATATTCATTTATTATCATACCTTATAATCCAGTTTTGGGAATTAAAGAGTCATAGAACGCTAAACTACATTTTCTGAGATTTACCGTTTTCTTCCCCTGCCACACCCACTCCCCTCCCCTCTTCTCACAGCCATCCACGCCCATTGAATTTGCATTTTTCAAAAAGATTGTGAGGTAGACTTGAGCTGAAAGAGAGAAGGGGGGAGGTTGAGAGGGTTCATGGCCCTTTTAATATGGGTCTTGGGTCGTTGTCCTTTTTGGTTGTTGACTGGTGCTGAAGAACATATCGTTCCTTCAGCTATGTTTGTTTACTCTCGTGGCATGGAGTTTGAATTTTTGCTTCTAAAAGACGTACTATTTTTTTAAGGTATACAGACAGCCTTCAAAATCCCAAACATGTAAAAATGGTCTGTTCTGTTTGAAGCTTTACGAACTTATGACTCACCTTCTGGTCCTTTGGTTGGTCCCACATGGATACCCTAAATGGATATACTTCTTAACAATAGTCTATGCCCAAGACTCATTTATACCCATGCTTAGAGTGAATAATCTCACCTGTAATCTCAGCTGTAGAAGACAGCTTCAAAAGGTTCCCTTTTGAGTCAGGTTCCTCTCAAGGTTTCTTCCTCATGTCGTCTTGGGGAGTTTTTCCCTTGACTCCCTTGACAACAATCTAAAGCTACATCCGGAATTCAAAAAAGCTGCTTTTTGCTTTGACGTGCAGATTATTTCAGTGCATGTGAAGGCGATGGATGAAGCTTAAAACTAATATTTACTCAATCTCTCTGCAGAGGAGTGTGTCAGAGAACTCTCTAGTAGCCATGGATTTCTCAGGGACAATAGGCAGGGTGATCGACAATCCCGTGGAAGCTCAGAGTGCCGCTTTGGAGGAGGCCCATGCCTGGAGGGTGAGCATCAATACGCAGGGTTTATGAGAAAAGTCCGTCTTGGGTACAAGTTTGTTCCAGTGTCTGTTTGTATCCAAACTTGTGCTACTTTTTTTTGGTCACAGAAGAGAAGTCAGCGCATGAACACTTTGGGGAGCCCTAGTCCACTCCACCCCTCATCGTTAAGTGGAGGTACTAATATTTATTTGATTTATTTAATGTACTTGATTAGTGGCTCTTATTTGTCGAATCATGTTGATGCAAAAAGTCTAGAAATACTGTTTTCCGCCATGATATTTACAACCTTTTGTTTCTTCTTTACCTCTCAGTGATACACAAAACTCAGCTTTGGTTTCACGGTCGAATCACAAGGGAGGAATCGCACAGGATGATGCATCAACAGGGCCAAGTGGATGGGTATGCATCTTTATAAATATAAGGACATTCTATCAAATTTAGCCTAGTTCCCATTTATTGTTGTCATTTTTTTATATTTCTCTTCTGGGGTCAGATTGTTTCTCTTAAGGGACAGCCAGAGCAACCCGAAAGCCTTTGTGCTTACCATGTGTCACCACCAGAAGATCAAACACTTTCAAATTTTACTGGTAGGCAATATACCGCATGCTAAATTTTCTCACAGATTAGCATTTTGAACTTGCCAAGACCATACAAGACATGATGCTTCATCCAAATCAACAGATTTCTTGACTTGCAATGTCGTTTGTTCTGGCAACTTCAGTGTGAAGAGGACGGTCAGATGTTCTTCAGCCTTGACGACGGCACCACCAAATTCACGGACCTGATCCAGCTGGTGGAGTTCTACCAACTCAACCGAGGAGTCCTCCCATGCAAACTCAAGCACCCCTGCACCATGGTGGCCTTATGACCTCCCAAACCTACCATTGGTTCTCTTGAGATTCGGAATGTTTCACCTGGCGTAATGATGTTCAAGTGACTGGCTGTCCACCGACAAGTACTCTGCAGGCATTCCTATATGATATCTAGAGGACCTGCAAGCACTAACAGGGTTTTGATGAAGCTATCTAGAAGCTATCTTGGTTGGCAGCAAGCCTTGATCCACTGGTAAACGCTTCCTCGTATAGTCATCAGGGGGTCCTTCTTGATGATCTGAATATCCTGTTCAATATAATCAGGTGGTCCGTTGTGTTGGAATGATCTCCATGATGGTGGAGGGTGGACCGTCGCAAGGTCCGTCGTTTGGGAAAGAGCTCTTGAACCTGTAGATGGTGGAAGACGGACATTTTTACATCTAGTTTGAGTTTGACGTTATAGCACAGGAAACAGCTGAGCTATAAACAGTGTAGTCCGAAACCCAAGTGTCAGTTGAATCCTCTTGTCTTTGTAGATATATCTAAGATTGCTTGGAGCGATAGGAGGTAAGAGGTCAAAGCACAGGACTGTAAAAGAGACTTTGGAGATGGTTTGTGAATTAAATCATACATTTTGCTCTTTGCTAGGCCTCTTTCTTCAGCTTCCTCCATCTGGATCAAAAGAATGCTACACTGCTCATATGGTTTATTTATACACACACACATATATATATGTATATATATATATCTCAAATATAGTTTATAAGCTCTTTTGGATTACTGTCCACTTGACACAGCCCCGTTTTGCACTCTGTTTTGACTCTGTGTCACTGTAAAGCCTCAGCTAATGTCCAAATGTTCCTCCAACCCTCGAGACATCATTTAAACATTTGATGCACCCTCTGCTGGCTGTCCAGGGTATTACAGCCTGAAGTGGGTGCTTGGATCAGCTTCACTACTGCCACCATTAGAAAGAGCGCCTTGAAATGGACAGAAATTTGAAAAAAAGAGAAAAAAAACAGTGGAAAAAAATAACCACTACAATCCCCTGAAAAATGTCAAACTGCAGGGAGCACCGTTATAACGGATGCCGTCTTTTTATTTTATTTAATTTTATGTTGAGATGAAATCAAGTGGCAGGAATGACCAGATCTGCTTGTTTGACCTTTCAGTGTATTGGTAGATCAATAGGACAGTGCACTGTGAAGCTTCCAGAACAGCTGGGGCTCTGTTTCCTTTACTGCCTTGCTCAGTAAGTAGCACGATACGTGGACGAATTTGTAACGATGTTTTCAGATCGTGACTTAACGGGAGAGCCGTCTTCTTTAGTATTTACTTAACATGTTAAGCTAGACGGAAGAGGCCTGGCCGCGGTGTCTACGAGCTCTGCCGAGCGATCGCGATTTTTACACAGATATAAATGCAAATGATGCAATCATTTTTACGTGTCGTTTCCGTGGATCTATTTATTTATCTGGATCTGAATGATTACTTGAAATTTAGTGAACTTCTCAGCGCTGTTCTGTACTGCTCTTCCGCAAATTCGTTTTTTTGCAAACGTATCGAGCCTCACGTGTTTGATTTCGCCTAATATACTAACCCAGTTTTGTCAGTTTTGTCGAGCTCTTCACTATCGTCTGCTGTATCGTCGCGTTGTACTTTTAGGCCTCGTCATCTTCAGCGTTACGTCGACAAACACAAAACGTTTTGTCGTGCGTAATCGTGGCCATATTTCCGCTTTGCTCACTGATTTTCTTCGGTCTTTCGTGAAAAAGGGAAAGACTCGTATTAATGCGTTTTGGGGTTTTTTTTTGTTTGTTTGTTTTTTCTGAGATTTGCACATTATTGCATTAATGAAAATCGGAAGAGTTGTGCTCATTTTGCTCGTGTTTTGTGCTGTCGTTGGCCAGAAATTGGTCCACATAACCCCACTGTCTTGTGAGGAAACACACTCTTTTTTGAAAAATGTCATTTTTCTTGTATTAGCACTTTTTTTTTCTTTTTTTTTAATCCTTGGAGAAGATTCCAGGCCAGAGAGAACCGTGAAACGCAATATACAGATGGCTTATCGTTCATGACGTGAGGATGACCTACACGTTTGGGTAATAGGCTAAATTCGGGCCTTCACTGGAAAGCAAACCCTTCATCGCGTTGCTCATTGCTAAGCAGGTGATTTTGCTTTTTAAGAATTAAAGTGACACTCTAGTCACAGCCCTAAGGCACACTCGTAGGGCATTGTTTGTACTCAGAGAAGGACCTAAAGGCATCCTAAAAGGAACATCTCCCTGAAGAAGTGCTTCCTCTCATTGGAGGTTTCATTCATATGAACTAGATGTCGATTGCTTGGAGCCTCTCCATGGTATCACGGTAGAAGACCTACTACAGATCACAGACGCCACGTTGTGAAAATGCAGGAACATTCACAGAATAATCATACACCCTTGAAATTGACGATTCTGCCGACGGTTATACGACTTTGATCTTTTTTAGCGTTTTACTTTGAACTCCTATGAAAACCTCGTTCTTGTGAGCCAGTAGGAAACAGCTGGGCCAGGAAAAACATTTTTTGGAGGAGCTGCTAATTATTATATAGCCTCGCTGTTTTTCTTACTGTTGCTTGGCGCGAACCTGAAAAAAAATATATTAACGCCCTGTCTCGTCTCCCAACATTTTGAGATTTCCTTGAAACCGCGTAGCATCGCAGCCCTAGTCTGATTTGTAGCAATACCGTTTCAGCTCAATCTATAATTTCATCGACGTCTAGTTTCATCCAGTTACATCTTTGTGCTGCTTTTTATCCCCCCCCCCTCATTAAAATGATTATTTCTGTCACCTTCAAAACACTAACAAATAATAACGATTCTGTGTCTGCAGTGATAAAACCGTAAAAAGCCTATAGATTTGACACTGTATTTTAGGTTTCCAATCACTATGTTCACGTTGGTTTTTTTGGTTTTTTTGTGTGGGGGGGTGTTTTGTTTCATTTGATTGTTTTGTTTTGTTTCCCGCGATGGCTTAAATAATGAAGAAACTTGACATTTTTTGGGGGTTGTGTGGTTTTTTTTTGTGTGTGTGTGAATATAATATTTTATTCTGTTTCTCAATGTTCAAGGTCATTTAACGTTTAAATTAAGCTGGTTAAAGAAAAAAAAAAGTCTGGGGTGAACTTTTTGTGGTCACAGAAACTATTAAGCTAAAAGATGGGGTTTTTTTGTTTGTTTGTTTTTTTGTTTTTTTTCTCCACAGAATACACTTTGAAAATGCTAACCTAGCCGTCGTGGACAGTGTGTTTTTGTTTATACACAGTGAAAGCTTAAGCATAATGTTGTGATGTTCAGATGGGCTGGTGTTGTGAATCATTTACAGCGTGTCAACTGTCGAGAAAAAAAAAATATATATATATGTATATGTATGTATGTCTATATATATATATATATATATATATATATATATATATATATATATATATATATATATATAAGAAATGAATGTAACTGGGTTGCTCAGGGTTGATGTGGAGCCTGATGAGGCCCGGTCCCCAGGACTGGCGCCGTTTCTAGAACTTTCTATAAACTTCTTAGTCTTTTACCTTTGACCGCTCATGATGTTATCATTGAGTTTTAGGATATACCCGTCTTTTCTAGTTTTTGTGTTGTTTATCATGCCGTATAATGAACGTGAAACAGTGCTGAAATGTTAGTTTCTTCTTGGTTTTAGCTTTACTTTGTATTATGAAGCATAAAATCCAGCAGGTGCCTCAGACCTCCACCCTTGTCTTCATTTATGTACACCAACACACTAACCAGATTTTTGTGTATATATATATTCGATGGCTAGGATCGGTTTCTGTCTTTTATATTTATCTGGGCAATAGAGCGGCAGTCTTAATACCGTACACCTATTGTAATCGGGTTGGTCCCTGGATCTTACTGACCTGCAGTGCGTAAGCCCCTTTCTTCAGTACCAATAACACGTGTCTTCGCTCCTCCTGTTACCGTGCAAAAAAAAAAAAGTGTGACTGTACATACACATAGATATATACATAGAATATATGTTTTTCAGGGAATTAAAAAAAAAAGCAAGAAAAAAAAATTTTTTTTTTTCCTGTATTGATAATGTTCTTTGCTTGGTCTTGTAAATAGCTGAATTGCTTAAAACAATGCTAACTGTAACCTTTTCAGGTATTTTTGTACAAATTAAGGGTCTGCTATATTCTGTTTATTGTAAGTAGAATAAAACATTACTACATTGCTATAACTTTGCCTGGGCTTGTGTCATCTTAGCAAGTGAGGTACAGCAATGAAAAATTCAGTCAGGAAAATAAGACGACACAAGGCGACATGGTGGTGCAGCAGGTATCGTTGCTCGTTTACAGTTCCAGGGTTTCTGGTTTGATCCTGAGCTTCGGTTACAAGTTTGTGTACATGTTCAAGCTCCCTGTGTCCAAATACGTCCCTCTGGAAAAAAGTCTTCCAGTTTTCCTCCAAAAACATACAGGCAGGTGGATTGGCTGTGATAAATTGCCCCTAAGTGTGAATGAGTGTGTGAAGTGTGCCCTGTGATAGACTGGAAGCCCATCCAGGGTGCATTCTCCACTCTACAATCCACTATGATGTAGGTTCCTAACCCTGGTCCTGGAGAACCCCTTGTTTTACTCATTTCTGCATACCTGATTCAACCAATCAGCATTTCTGAGTTAAAGTGGGCATGTGGAAAACACAATTGTGAAGGACCATTGGTTCTCCAGGACCAGGGTTGGGAACCTGTGCACCTGGAAAGAGCAATCACTGAAGACAAGTAAAAAAGTGTGGAGCAAATGTCAAGAAGGGAAACGCTTATGAGATAGACATGCCTTATGTGGAATGAGTCATCATTGTCACAGGGATCTGTAAAGCCCATTCTAAACCAAATCCTAAACTGCTACCATCCAATGGGGGCAAGTCTTTGGACAAAATAGGCTTTTAATGAGGAATAGGTCAAGACTCAAAAAGCAGTGGGAGCATCAAAAAGTCTAATTAATGCTCAAAGAGCACATCCAAACCCTGGGATACAGTAAATCCTACCACGGTATCAAATGCGTATCATAAAGGGTGTGCTGAAAAACAAGCAGTCCTGTCAAACTGCATGCCATGCAGCATTGGCAGACAAATCCTGTAAATGGTGATGAAAGAACCTGAGACAACAGGTTCCTAAACAATGGGTCTCCCAATTATCTTCAACAGGGGCAGTAGTAGCTCAGTGGTTAAGGTGTTGGTCTACTGCTCAGAAGTTCATGAGTTCAAAGTTGGGCCCTTAACTCTCAATTTCTCAGATGTATGAAGTTGCTCTGGATAAGTGTATGCCAAATACCGTAAATGTAATAACCAGTACCTCACTATTCACCCTCCAACGCAATAAGAATTGAAGAGGACAATGCCACAACACTATCTGTGAGCAGCAATGCCAATGTCTATGGTTTAGCTGTAGTGTTCCACTACAGTGGAAGTAGTGTTCCACTACAATGGTGTGGGAGACTGGTGGAAAAGCCAATTCACCGAAGGGGAAAGATCGTGAGAGATGTCTATCTTCTTCACCTCAGGGCAGCCAATCTGCCTACCAGCATGTTTCATAGGGATACAACATCCACTAGAGGGCAGTACTGTATCCCCTGTTTCCATGTTGACTTGTCATTGTATCCATCCATCCATCTACCGCTTACGCCTTCTTCAGGGTCACGTGGAAACCTGGAGCCTATCCCAGGGAGCATCGGGCACAAGGTGGGGTACACCCTGGACAGGGTGCCAGTCCATCGCAGGGCACAATCACACACACAGAAATGTTATTGTGTACACACATGAACAACCACTGAGGGTTTTTTTTTGTTTGATCTAAGTATCAAAAGTTATACAAACATAAACTTTAAACTAGTTACTAATCAGACCCAAAATATTCACTAGCTGAGGTGCGAAGTGATAATATATTTTGTTACTCTACTAGAATTTTTCTTTCTTTTACACTTTAAAGCCAAAAAATAAAAAGCTCTACATTTTACTAACTACATTTCCAAATACGTCAATGTTGATCAATATCTCTAAATATATTCCGTGAAGTGATGATGTGGTCAACAAATCTAAACATTAACCGAAGTCCTAACCGCACTCCTGCCTTCCCTGAAATGTTTGGTGTAAGGCAAGGGTGTTGAATCTTTTCCACAATGAGCCGGTGTGGGTGCAGGTTCCCAACAAATCAGGAGCCTCACCTGATTCCACCTGTTTCGTCAATTGATTTTGCATTTCAAATGTAGATCCTGCTTGTTTAGAATGGAAAAAAAACCCTCCGGTGGAAGTCTAAGCCTTTACTAGAACAGAGTCCTGTGTATATATTAGAACATTTTCAAATGCATGAAAGGCATAATACTAGCTAATAAACTAGGCCAGGAAAATAAAGTAAAGAGATTTACGTCCTACAACTGAAATTGAATAGCACAGATATTTAGGAAACCAGACCCTCACCAGATCTGTAATAATATGTACACTTCTTTTTTGGATTATGGTATCTGCTTAAAAGACGTGAACATTAAATGCTGGTTGGTTAAGGAAAGTGTTAGCTTATTGTTTAAAAAGACTTACGAGGATCACTCCTAGCATTTAGTAGTTTGTTAAACAAAATACAAATCGCATTAGATGACCTGATTTCAAAACATGACCGAAACAAACTACAGATATTCCACCAAATTGAGTGGAGATATGAAGAACGTCATACTTTTTGTCTTAACAATGCCAAAACGGTACCAAGATCAATGTAAAGGTTCATTCCATTGGTTGGGTGTGATGGTACATTGTGCTGAGGGAATCTGAAATAGTAACGTCAGCTCTAGAAGTTGAAGTGTTGGAAGCAGGAAAAATTGGCAAGTAAGGATCTGAGTGACTTTGACTAGGGCCAAATTGTAATGGCTAGAGACTACTGGGTCAGACCTTCCTCTAAAACGGCAAGTCTTGTGGAGTGTTCCCGGTATGCATTGGTTAGTACCCACCAAAAGTGGACCAAGGAAGGACAACCGGTGAACAAACCAGGGAGCGAAGGCTAGCCGATCTGGTCCCATCCAACAGAAGAGCTACTCAAGCACAAATTTCTGAAAAAAAAAAAAAAAAAACGCATGCTGGCTCTGATAGAATGGTGTCAGAGCACAGTGTTAACATCACAGCTTGCCGTATGGGGCATCAGAACTAGACCATGGAGCCATGGAAGAAGGTAGGCTGGTCTGATGAATCTCATTTTCTTTTACATCATGAGGTTGGACTAGTGTGTGTGTGTGTGTGTGTGTGTGTGTGTGTGTGTGTGTGTGTGTGCCGCTTACCTGGGGAAGAGATGGCACCAGGATGCATTATGGGAAGAAGGCAAGCCAGCGAGACAATACTGAACAGCCTTATCGATTGATTAAAGTATTTGACTATGGACTCAACGTGTTCAACATGGCATTACCTCCTGTACACAGCGTATTACGTATCACAGCCCCCCACAACGTTAAACATAAGCATGTACACACCGCAGATGACTAAGATGTCACACATACCTGTAACAGGGCCACTTTGTGTAGTATTGTTTTTTTGATGATGGATTTGATGTGTCTCACATGTCTGTCCAATAAATCCATTACTTTTTAGGAATTATGGTGAACTTCTGGTGTGTTTTATTCCCGTCAGCTGTGAATTTCCTGAAAGGTCATCCTGTCATTATTTCATCTGGTCGGCCAAATAAAGACATGTACATTTGCATTTTTTGCGCAACTGTGTAGCTTCTGACCGGTATGGGCATTTTACTGATGTCCATGAATCTTGAACAGATCCAACGCCTGGTACTGCCCTGGCTTTGTGGGTGTTTTGGGTGTATTGAGAGGTTCTTTTGGTTGTGCGTCTTGATGTTCTACACAGGTATTTCAAGATCTGCACAATTTTTCATTCTCTGTTTATCTTTGTCCAAAAAAAACTCTCGAGCTTACCTGTGTGTTGTTTTAGATACAGTGGTGGGCTGCGTGGAGTCAAAATGTTATCGATCGTGGATTCTGGGAAAAGCATTTGTCTACCCTTAAAGCACACCTATTAAGTTTTAAATGTCTCATGCAATAGATTTTCATGCATCCAAGATCAAAAAAACACTTTAATTTGCTTATAATTTAAACTGCAGATGTCCCAGATTGGTCTCCGCGGCCGCCGGGGCCCCCCCCCGGCACCACCACAAATAGAGTTTTTTTTTTTTTTCCCTCCCCCCTCGTTGCTCAAGTAAATATTGGTGCCACCCCTAAACCCTTGTTTCAGCTGTTCAGAATCGGATCCTTCTTTGGGAGAAAAAAAAATTCCCTTTTTTTTTTTTGTTTTTTATTTTTTTAATTTTTGAAATTTTTAACATTCACAAACAGCTCTATAACACACTATGTGAACGGTAATATCTGAAATACCATCATAGGTGCACTTTAAATACAACTCCTGCTTCTATGACAGGTTCATCTCGGAAAGGCCAATCGCAGCGTAGGTCTTTTGCGTAGGCAGGTCTTGAGTTCTGTCTGGCCAAACTTGATGGATGACTTATTTTAATCCATTGAGCTTTTGGGTCTTTTGCAGTCTCTGTTCGAAGAATATCCTGTTTGTTCGGGGAGAAGTTTACGATTGCAACAGTATGAAACTGAGAGTCTTCAAATTCTGTATCCAGCCCATCAATGTGCTAATTAAGTTCAATGTCTTCGTTGTTTTCAGGATTCAGCAGGCAGCTGAGAGAGTCTGCTAGAATCATTTGACTTGCAGGGCGATACACGATGCTGTAGTTGTATCCTGGGGGGAGCAGCATACAGAAGCTTTGTGCATATGGTGACGAGAGGTTTATGGTCCATTACAATGGTGAATGATTTTCCATTTGAGTATGTGTGATATTGCTGCATACCGTACACAAAAGCAAGCATTTCTCTTTCGATGTTGCTATATCTTGACTGATATTCAGTTAGAGTCCTTGAACTGAAAGCAATGGACCAGCTTGCACCAGTGCTACGCCAATGCCTCACTGTGATGTGTCTACCTCCAGTGTGAGGGTAGCTGCTGGATTGTAGTACTTCAAGAAAGCGTCAACAATCTGTCCCATGTCCATTGTGAGTCACTTTTCAGCAATCCCCTCAGATTGTGAGCTTTATCTGCAAACTATGGTATATAAGGGGACAGGTAGTTTAACATGCCCATGAATCGATGAAGGTCGTCCTTGCTCTTTGGCCGGGTCTGCTTCGATGCCTTTGTCTGTGTACCGGTTTCCAAAGAAGGATATGCTCTGCTGCTTGATGATACATTTTGTCACCTGTTTCTACAACTCCTTCCATTAGGCTTATCGGATTCCTGTCGTGGTCCTCCTCGTCAGCTCCACATACTGCAACGTCATCTGCTTTGCCGATGAAGCTCTTTTTAAGAATTTGGTCCATTTTGGCTTGAAAAAGGTCTTGGGACACACTGAGACCAAATGGAAAGCATCTCTAGCAGTCTCTGCCAAAAGGAGTGTGAAATGTAGATTTGTGACTCCTCGTCAAGGCGTTTCGACCAGTATCCGGCTTTTCCATCTAATTTACTGAACACTTGTGAGGGTACCTCTTAAGGCTTTCATTTCATTTCATTTCTGTGGGTCTAGACGGATTGGAAGGCAAGACTGGAACACCAATCTATGTGTTCTTTGACTTTTCGCAGGACTCCTTGGTCGACAAGTTTATTTAACTTGTTGAAGTTTGTCCTTGATGAGGATACTACATTTTCGTGGTGGGTTGATGAATGGGTTTGCACTTTCCTTTAGGATGAGCTTTGCTGTGCCACTGAAACTGGCAATTTTATCGAATTGGTCTGGGTATTTCTCTGTTAGTTCTTTAAAGCTTTTGTGTTGTCGAGTACTCGCTTTTGTTGGTCTTCCCTCATGTCCATGATTTTCTCTTTCAGCCATCGCATCAACATTTTCTGTCACAAGGCTGAGGAGCTCACTTGTGGGTAGTCTAACTACAGCTGGTCCAGGTACTTCAACGACATAGAACTTTGCATCTATCCATCTGGATTGTTTGTGTTGGCATGGTATGTTGATGGTTCCAAAACAGGGGATAACATAACCGGTGTATGAGGTTAGTTTTACATCGGATACTGGTTTTAGATGTTCCATGTTTTGTGGTGATGCACCATAAAGCTGTTTCATTGTACGCAGCGGGAGTCTGTTTCCAGATGCCCCAGTATTTATTTTCAGTCGAAAATGTATGCATGTCCTTGCAGGAGAGGTGGTTTAACATTCAGATTTGTATATGTCTCATCTCTGGGTGGTTTCACACGGATACTCTTCTTTGCATTTGTGGTCTTTCCTTGGGTTAGTGTGGCTTTGGTATCTGTTGTGTATGCGTGACTTACTACTTCTGCATAGCTGTCATTTCTTAAAGCGACAAACGGAGTACTGGCAATGGTGAGCACGATTAGACGTTCTGTAAGCTCACTTTCGGTGATTTGGTATTTCAGTGCTAAAGTTCTGGCTCTAGTCACAACGTTATCGATGCTGTCATTTTGTTTTTTGTCTCTATTGCGTGGAGTCTGTGGATTCTGAAATTCACATTTAATTTTCATTGTCCTTCAAAGAAATTCCACAAGATATCTGGCTTTTTCTTAGCTTCATCACTGAGCCCTCTTGCATCGAGTCGTTTTAATCCTTCAACTCCAAATAACGCAACATAGAAAACGTATATCAAATGTTTAAACTAAGTAAATGGAACTTTATTTTTAAAGGGTAATTTGATGGCCACAACACATCTCAAAATAGTTGGGACAGGCAACAAAAGGCTGGAAAAGTAAGTGTTACTAAAAGGAAACAGGTGGAGGTTGATTGGGAACAGGTCAGTGAGATGACTGGGTATAAAAAAAGAGTATCCCAGAGAAGCAAAGTCTTTCAGAAGTAAAGATGGGCAGAGGTTCACCAATCTGAGAAAAACTGTGTCTACAATTCATGGAACAATTTCAGAATAACATTCCTCAATGTAAAATTGTGAAGACTATGAATATCTCTGGATTCTGTGAATCTTTTGATGATATTATGTGCTGTAGATGATGAGATTATGGGTTGATACCAAAGCAAGTAATTACCAAGTCTTGAATAATTTTCAAATGAACATTCTGAGCGATATCAAGAGCACATCCAAAACCTGGGATAGATCTGTTAATAGGATCAAATGTTTAGAAGCTGGGTGTAAAGGACATTCACCCTTTATAAAGTAAAATGGGAGGGTACTGAAAGACAGAAGTCCTGATGAACTCCGCAGGGCATGCAGCAACGGCAAACAAATTGTGTAATTGGTGATAAAATATTTGCATGTGAGATAGGGACAACATTTTCCTGAGCAACAGGAGCTGCCAGGGTGGCACCACTGATTATAATCATTTACAAGTGCCTCACTGAGTAATTGATGATAATTGTTCCAACACTATGTGTGGGAACGCTTAAAGCAGCATGTATGCCCATGGGTAAGCAAGCGTACTTGCACCCAATGCCACATTACTATCTGTGAGCAGAAGTGCAAATTGGCCATGGTTTTGCCATAGCATTTACAAACCGTCAAACCACAGGTCAGAGCAGAGAGGGTTAAGAGCTTTGCTCAAGAGCCCTACAGTGGCAGTTTAGTAGTGCTGGGGCTTGAACCACCCACCTTCTGATCAGTAACCCAGAGCTTTAACTACCATATAACCAGGCTCCAGATCCAATCTGACACAGGTTCCCAACCCTGGACCACAAGAACTCCCTGTTCTGTACATTTTAGTCATTCCTGCTCCCAACACATCTGACTCAACTAATCAGCAAGTGGGCATGTTACGGTGCTCCAGGACCAGGGATGGGAACCCGTGCACCAGAATGAAGTAATGATTGGGGATAATAAATGTTTCAAGATGGAAAAGGCTTAAGAGGTATACATGCCTTATATGAAATAAGCCATCAGGGTAAACCCCAACCTAAACCCAATGCTAAACTTCTACCATCAAATGGGGCAAGTGTTGGGACGGAATAGGTCAAGACACAATAAGCTGTAGAACCTTTTGTGTCTTGTGTTTTGTGAAAGTCATCATATCTGTAAGACGAGAGAGGTAATATAAAGATTATTTTGCTACCAAACTACTGAGCCAAAGTGCGAAGCTTCTGTGTGATGTCAAGAGCACATCCAAAAACTGGGATAGATCCCACAATATGATCTAATGCTTTGAAGCCAGGCCAAAAGACATTCACCTTTTAGAAAGAAGCATATGAGAGGGTTTTGAATGCCAGCAGTCCTGTTAAACTGTGCCAGGCATGCAGCAATGGCAAACAAATTCTGTAATTGTTGATGAGATATTTGCACATGAGCCTGGGACAGCAGGTTCCTGAGCAAAGAGAGCTGCCAGGGTGGCACCCCTAATCTTCTATTAACAATTCCTCCCTGTGGGACAATGGGTAATGAACACAGGCTTTCTCTGGAAGAAGGCAATATGAGGGTTATGTGTAGGAATTCACAATGCAGGACATTTGACTGTGGGTAAGCAAGTGTGCTCACACCTAATGCCACATCATTATCTGTGAGCAGATGTGCCCATGCCTATAGTTTAGCTTCAGCATTTATCATTTTTGGTCCCTTGCTTTGGCGATATGGGAGTGGAAAGGGCAATTCACTTAAGGGGAAATTTTGTAGGACATGATTGACATCCATTTTCTTCAAGTAGCAGTTAATTTTGGATCACAGTGCCGTAATATATGTGTACTATGACCTGTGGATTCGCAAACTTTGGTCTTGAGAGCTGATGGATACCAAGTGGACAGGACTCTGGTCTCTTTGGTTGGTAAAAATATAGAACTACTTAATGATCATCATACTGGACATTGGCCTCTCTGGGTACTTACTGTTGCTTGGTGTACATCTGAGGTGGGAATGCTATCTCTTTTACTGACCTAGAGTTTTTGTAATACAATTCTCTCTCTCTCTCTCTCTCTCTCTCTCTCTCTCTCTCTATCTATCTATCTCTCTATCTACTGGATTTTCTTTTATAAGGATTGGAGGATGGTGTGCATGTGTGAACTAAGCAAAGAGACTGGTCAAATCCGAGGATCAACTGCTCTTATGCTAGGTTAACATTTATTGGTGCCGCCCTCTAGTGGGAAAACTGAGATTTGATCCTCATTTGTCCCATCTAGAATATGTTTAAAATACATGTTGAAACTAATTTTAGTCTTGGGTTTCAGAATCAGAATATTTCATTTGCTGTGAACAAAGAATTGAAGTCAACATCAGTACTTGGGGTCTTGTGGAAAATAATCAACAATGGGATGATCTCATATGCCCCATTGCAAACCCTAAACAGGACTTTTTTTTCTATATCTGCACATCTTGAAGTGTTTCTTCCACTCATAGAACTCCAGTTTGGCAATGATTTCATTTTTTTAATGTATTAATGGACATTGTACTTCATATCCATCTGTAGGTAAATTCAGTGTTCCATCACCACTCACACTGAGACTAATAGGACAAAACAATAACATAGAGTGTTACTGAAAGTACTGCCACTGGACACTTCTTCCAGAATGTTTTGTCTCTTCCAAAAATGATTCGATTTTTACATTTGTTCATTATTAGAATTAGATTATGTGGAGCATCTACCATACAAGTTCCTGTGTGCCTCCTGTGTGGTGGTGGTGGTGGTGGTAGTGTTGTTACATTAGAAATGATAATGTATCAGAATAAGTTCATTAATAATATTATTTCATTGTTGTTTATATTACTGAATGTGTGCTTTTTTTTGTTAAATATTTGCTTGTGGTTGGTGTAAATCTCAACCTTGACCACTAGATGGCAGGCAATTACTAGAACAGAGTCCGGTGCATTCTCAACACAAATGAATGAAAGGCTTCTTTCTAGCTGCTAAACGAGGACAGAAAAATCAGGGAGAGGGATTTACACCCTACAAATGAAACTGGAATAGAAGACTAGACCCTCACTACATGAGAATATGTACACTTCTTTGGTATGTCATGGAATCTCTTCACAAGAAGTCAACATTAAAGTGCACCTATTATGCTTTTTCAAATATTGCCTTTCATGTAGTGTGTTTGTGAACGTAAAACGTCTGTGAAGTATCAAAATCAAAGCGCACGACAAATGGGGTTATTGACTCCCAAAAGAAGGGACCGATTCCGAACAGCTGAAACGAGTCGTTAGTGATTCCAGACTTACTTCCTGTACAAACCTACGCACAAAACCCCGCCTCTAGTTTTCATTGGCTGCTCGCGAACAGACAGAGCTGAAACTCTTTATGGTGGTGGGCGTTTACTCCACCCTCCCCTCTTCTCCACATGGTAGACCAATCATGACAGACTGGGACATCTGACCAATCAGAGCAGACTATGCTCTCTGAAAGGAGGAGTTTACAATGAATACTTCAGAACAGATCGTTTAAATTTGAGTCGTTTGTGACACTGGGGGGGAGCTAAGCTAATGCTGCAATTTGAATTACACCATAATAGCTGAGCTTTAAATGCTGGATGGTTAAGGGAACGGCCCACTTATTGTAAAAGGATTTACATACTTTATATACTTTTGAAATCAAGTCATCTAATAGTATTTTTTTAATTGTTTAATAAACTACTTAATGCTAGGAGTGCCTAGCATTTCATAGTTTATTAAACAAAAATAAAAATCCCCTTTAAAAATTGTTTTTTTTTAAAGCGTGACCAATACAAACTATAGATATTTAACCTAATGGACTACTAAGATCCTACTACAGCTGTTTTTGAGAGTGAAATTATGAAGAACATAATTTTTGGATTAACAATACCAAAAAATAAAAGAAATACACCAATATCAATGTTCGTGATTTTAGTTGTTTTTGTGCGTGGTGGTATATTGTCATGCTTTTATTCTATTCAATTCAATTTTATTTGTATAGCACTTAAAAGCAGCTTTACAGAGATAAAAAAAACAGGTATAAACAGATAAACAGAGACAAACAGGTATAAAACAAATGGAATTTATCCCAACTGAGCAAGCCACTGAGTGGCGACGGTGGCAAGGAAAAACTCCCTAAGATGTTTTTTGAGGAAGAAACCTTGAGAGGAACCCGACTCAGAAGGGAAACCCATCCTCATCTGGGTAACACAGAATGTGAAGGTAACACAGATAATGTGAAAATGAGAAGTATGTATGGCCTTAGGAGCAGCCGTAGTCCCAGCAGAAGATTTGGGCTCATCCAGAGGCAGAAGGGATCTGGATCTCCAATATCTCCATAAATTCGTGTGGGGCACGGCAAAAAGAGAGAGAGGGAGAAAAAATTATTAGGACTGTGAAGTAGTGAGATATAATCTAGTCAGGGTAAGCTTGAGTAAACAAATATGTTTTTAGAGATATTCTGAGTAAGACATACTGAGGCTGATAATTATTAATAATATATTACAGAAAAAAGTTCACTAGGAATATGCTGCGGCATTTGTAAAATGTTGTAAAAAAAAAAAAAAAAAAACTGGAGCAAAAGGTGTTTATACATAAATTAGCAATAACTCTATTTAAAATGATGAGCAAACACAAGTCACATGAAAAAACTGGAGCCCCAAGGACAAAGCACTACGTTAATGACCTTAGATCATTTTATACATCCTTAACTTTGAATGATGCCAATAAAGAAAGTCAATAAGAGAAATTTATTACAATAGAAATGATTTTAAATGCCGGTGAATTCTTAACAATGAAATGTGTTCCTTTAAAACACACATCTGTATTTGAAAGCACTGAAAAGCAAAACCATTTAGATATAGACGCATGGTTTGGTTTTTTTTTATTTATTTATTTTTTATTATTTTTATGTGTGCTGTTTATTATGTTTTACAGCGTGATTCCCTGAAATGAATTACTTTTGAATTTCAAGGATGTTCATTTGTTCAGGTGTGTGATTACAGGTGCGATAGTGATCTATTTCAAGGCTCTGAATTCATTACTAAGAACCTGATGGCGTTTTTGGCAAAAGTCTGTTAAATCATTTCTATTATGGAAAAATGATGTTTGTCTAAAATCTTCACATGTAATAGTTTCAGTGTTTTAAATGCTTTATGAACTTGTGTGCTTTTATATGCTATGAATTGATCATTATTTATCATTGTTTTGTCCTGAAATCAAATAAGGGATGGACTAAAATGTTGCGTTTATGTGTATGCAGATGGAAAGTGAGTAGGATCTTGTTAACTCCTGAATCAGCTTTTCCTGCTGTGCAGTGCCGCACTCTGATTGGCTGACTGAAAGGTGCGCTCAGCAGATAAAGACCCGGGCTCCTGTATGCCAGTCTGCTCTGGATGAGGGTGTACTCTGAATGTGTGTGTGTGTATGAGTGTGTAGGTGTGTGTGCGTGAGTGTGTATGTGTGTGTATGTGTGTGTGTGTGTGTGTGTATTTTCCACATTGAAAAGGGTGTGAGTGAACACAGAGGAGGAGGAGGAGGAGGAGGAGGACTGGCTTTTTTTTGACTGATACTGTAAGTAGACCATTGCCTGTTCAAGTGCAGAAAAAGCAAACCTCTATTCGTATGAAACTGTGTGTGTGTGTGTGTGTGTGAGAGAGAGAAGAGAGAGCGAGAGAGAGAGAGAGAGAGAGAGAGAGAGAGAGAGAGAGTCACACTTGTTGAATGATCAGGTTAGAGAGCAAGGTTCAATTGCAGTGTAGAAAAGTGCTCAGTAAAAAAGCAAAAAAAAAAAACAAGGCACTTGCATACTGAACTTATTGGCTTGTGTGTGTGTGTGTGTGTGTGTGTGTGTGTGTGTGTGTAGAAACATCTGTGTATGGCTATAGAAATGACTCTGCAACACTTCCTATGAACCTGAATGCATAATTTATTAGAATAGTGCTTATTCTTAACTAGACACTGCATCTGCCTTTGCTTCTGTAATCTCTTAAAGAAAATGCTTTGTGAAGTGTTCTATATTGTTTACAAGGCTTTCAAATGCTGCTAATAATGATTAGAAGCACAGGCATAAAGCTTTATCAACACTATGGGCTTTCGCAGAAAGAGAAAAACAACCTCTTGATTAGAGGTGAACAGATACCGCACTAGATTAGCACTCATTCAATTATAGGAAGGTGTATGTGTGTATGTATATATATATATGTACGTGGATCTATCTCTCTCTCTCTCTCTCTCTCTCTCTGTCTCTGTGTGTGTGTGTGTGTAAAATATATTTTATATATATATATATAAATATTTTATACACACACACACAGAGAAACACCATTTATTTATACATGTATACACATTTATTTATATACATGTGTGTGTATATATATTATATGTCAAACTGGGGAGTCACGGGTCCTTCTGAGTAAGAGCGGAGGGGTTTAAGAGCATTAACACTATTTGCCATCATGTAATCAAATAGACCTGTAGCCCTGTGCGAGAGCTGATGACCTCTCTTTCTCTCTCTCTCTCTCTCTCACACACACACTCTCCTGCATTAGT